>OY728127.1:1987820132-1989020132 GCA_963277665.1 Viscum album
TCACACCATTATTTGTTTTAACCACTATTTTAACATCTATAAATTATGGTTGTAATGAGATACCATTAGATAATTCATAATATATAATATAGTGGGTAGATACTAAATTAAATAATACATTTTCATATATAGAGTGAATTATATGTGTACATTTCACTACTTCATTATCATAACACACATTGGAAAAAATGACCAAATGAGATTTCCCTTTATCTCAATTTTCAAGGGTTTTTGGACATCAATCATTGGAATTAACCCTTAGATGTGAGAATTAGTTGGTGTAATGTCCACATTACTTGGAAATAATGTATTAAAGTGTGGGTTTTTTAATATGTGTTTGTTTCTCTCCATTTTCATTAATATCTAGCTTATTAGCATTACATAGGCATTTGATTTATTAATAGTCATATTTTCTAAAAATAAACAATTTACCAGTCTCTTTTAAAAAATTACACTATACTTATTTACACACTTCTTCCAGAAAGTAAAACTCAAATTATTCCCACCATGGTTTCTCTTATTATAATATCCTTTGAATTCCATATTTATTTTCTTATTAAAACAATGAGATTTATGGGTGACTCCAATATTCATCTACACATTGATTGAACATTGAATTACTTCTTCATATCTGTTGAAGTATCTTATGGATAACACCATTTAGTAACTTAGTTTTAATCCACCAAAAAATTGAATAGTATTAATTTTCTTTATAATTATAATATGAAAATTTTACCCCACATGTCTTATAAAATTTTCATCATGGGTACAAATTATTTCATCACATTTCTGTTTAAGTTCAAGGAATTCCTTATCAATCATTGTATAAAGAATATAGGGAAATTACTTATTTAAAAATAAGATCCTAAATTAATCCCACCCTTTGGAAAAAATTTCAAAATATTTACTCATATTATTGAAAATATTTATAATGGCATGGACTTCTCTAGTAATTTCCTTTGTGAGAATTTTTTGTTTGAGGTGTCCTATGTGGTTAAGCTGGCTCATTTCGACACATTGTAAGATTTCCCATTTTTTAGGTTTTCCAATGGTGGGTCACTATGGTGGTTGATTGTACGATGTTACTTGATAGATATGGCTTAATGGTGGTTTCTTGATCAAGGTGACTCATTCAAGATCTCTCTCTAGCAGTCACTCACTAGAGGTGACTCACTGGCGGTCGCTGACTGTACAATGATTCTCCTTACTGAAGCTCGCAAGAACTGCCTCACCATGCAGTACTTTTCCTAACAGTAGCTCAGAAGAAGTGATTTTCTAAATGGTCACTCACCAAATGGTGACCCGTCGAATGGTGACTCACCAAATAGTGACTCCCAAGAAGTTCCTTGTCGACTAGTGTGTCATCCACTAGTGACTCGTGTATAGTGTTTCCAACTTCCACTATTTTTCCCTTTTATCATTTTATTACATGTAATATTATCCAAAAGCCTTATTTGAAAGTATTTGAGGCTGATTCAAATCTCATAAATCCTATATTAATTTTCTTAAGGTTCCATGTGCTTTTTCTGGTCAAAATACATTGTTGTGGACATATCTTTCTTTAAAGGAAAATCAAAATGTATCTAAACCCACACATATATTTAGATCATTCCATGGTTGAGAAATCCTTGCCCCTTCATTGATTATTTATTTTTTCCTCTTTCTAATGGAGCCAAGAGTTATTTTTCTGGTATGTTTCGAGTAATGTACTATAGTAGTTTGTTCGAGTTTTCCTAGATTTTTTACTACTCCATGCACGTCCCTATCTTGGTGCAACCAAAAGGTGAACCCCACCTTTTCTTACAAGAAGTATTTACTTCATCACTCTCATATTATTTATCACGTGTGGTGGTTGTATGAATGTTTCCTTTGCATAGATCATAGAATTAATATTAACAATGAAAATTGAATCACTTTAGGATCAATATTTTGGGGTTGGAAAAGTGATGCATTCCATTTATATTTAATATATATGTTGATTTTTTTTATTTTTATGGGATAATTACCCACTAAAAATTGTAGTTGTTGGAGGGATTTACTTCCACATGTAATAGTTTATAGAATTAATGTTATTTTTTCTTGTTTAGAAATGGTTATGAAGAAAAATAGTTATCCATGTATATTAGGATAAAATATAGATTCCCCCAGGATCATATTATTTCAGTGATGACACCTGAATTAACAAGTGGAATTAGAGAAGGAATGCCTTGTGAAATCTGAATATGAATTCCCTTGGTTTGTGTGGTGATGAGGTCATGGGTACAGTTGTGAACAGGGGTTCGGTCTTGTGAATGGGGTAATTTGTGTAGAGTATGTTTGTCCAGTAGGGCGGTAGATCTTGTTTTGGATGAGGTCATAGTTTTAGAGTGATAAATTTGAAGAAAGATGGTAGTGGTTGGTATGGGTTATTCCCTGTTCAAAACATGCAGGGAGCTTCAACCATATCTAGAGATAGATATATGATATTTCATGAGTGGGTATGGAATGTGGAGTTAGTGGAACAATGTTTCATTAATGTGAATATTTATTTCTTTATCAGTCTCTCGACTTTCTGAAATGATTTCTTATGTGATTTTAGTTTCCCAGATAGTGATGGAATGAACAAATTATTGTTTAAGGAAGTCTGGAATGGTTTGGGTTGGTTTGGTTAATTAAATGGAAATGGTTAAATGAATTGGTTGGGAGTATAAAATCTGTTGTGTGGCTTGTCTTATGTTTTTTTTTCATTTAGATATAGCACGAAAGATGGTAGTGTTTTGAGTTGGTGGTTTATGTAAGAACCAATAGGTTGGGTTTGAGTGCTTGGAATCATATATATATATAATTTTATTTTCCTTATGATTTATATATGAACCCACCCTAGTTGAGAATTATTTATTGAACGCCCCCATAATAATGTGGGTGGGTGTATTTCCCAATCATCTTGGTGGGAGGATGGTTGGATGGCCACCTGCTCTTCTCTGCTCCCTGTTCGAGGTGGTGATATCCCATGATTATTGGGTAGTTTGTGGTTTGTGGCACCAAGTGTGTGCAGGTGACATGTGTTTTCCAAGGTGTATTCAAGATAAGATGACGTATGATTTCCCAAGTGTCTTCAGGATGAGGTGAATTATGGTTTCCCATGTGTCTTCAAGATATGATGTTGTTTCTTCCCAGGTGTCTATGGATGGGATGTGATGTGGTTTGTGGACAAGGTTTCTGTGGGTGGGATGTGATGTGGTTTGTAGCCTAGGTGACTATGGGTGGGATAAAATATGGTTTTCGGCCCATGTGTGTGTGGGTGGGATGTATTTTGAGGACCATGAGTGTGTGGGAAGGTTGTGTCTGGGTATGTTTGGAAGTTGTAGAAGCATAAGGAGGTTTTATGTAAGGAAAAAATGACTAATCAGTGGGAAAGTGGAGCAGGGTACCCTATCATTGATGTGATTTATATCATATTACATGGTTTTTGTTTTTTTAGTGAGAGTGCCTTGGTAAGGTTATGATTGTTAGTGTACCTGTTATGTGTTGTTTGGTTCTACTATTTTTTTTCTTGTGTGAAATAGTATTCTTATTTCATACATGCACAAGAGACTTGGGATTTCATAATTAGTATACATATTTTCTCTCCTTATGTATATAAAACTATTTTCAGGATTTTAGTAGGATTTTTGGGACTGTGATGTACCTCCATAACTCGGATCTTGAGAATTGTTGTTTCTCTACAAATCATCACTTCTGCTATTTACTTTGGATACTTTTTTACTTGTAACATTTCTACATTATGAAGGCATGCATGGTAGTTTTTTGGATTTCATTTACATATTTCTTGGTTTTTTGGGTATGATCTGTAGTATATCTTGATATTTTTTCATAAAAATGGTAACTCCTACCATATTGTGAGATATGTATAACCTTGGTGCTATTCACCAACCTGGGACCTACTGGAGTCATGACCCAGTGGTCATTATCTCCCATTCATTATTTCTATCCCAGGAGGGGCATCATTAGAGGGAGGGGGTTACAAAATATTGGTATCAAAGGCTAATGGTCGAGGGATAGGATGGAGTTTGGAGTTAGGCACAATGGGGATTGAATTGGATGGAAGGGAAATAGTTCCAATTGACCTTAGTTAGTGACATTGGATATAGAAACTAGGTAGGACATGAAAATTTATCCCCCCACCCATGATCTAGTGCACAGACTCTATGCTTGTAGAATAACCAAGAGAGATGGACCTTCTTTAGGGTAGAGACCTAGGAAACGCACATTCTTCATAAATAATTGTGTTCTTGTTGGAATTGGGTTATTTTAGGGAGGTCAAAATGAATAAATAAGACTAATTTTATGTAAACCATAATAAAATTACATACTACTTGGGCTTAAGAACTCTTTGTTTACTTTTTTTCTATGGATCCTGGCTATCATTCATTTGTGGCTTGGGTAGTTAAGGCTTGTAAAGATGATCCTATTGATCAATATAGGGTTGATCTAGTTGAGGAGGATGACCAGTGGAAGATGTTATTGAGTTCCTTCTAGTCGCATGATTTTGGAAATTATGAGGGAAGTGTTTTAGACATGGATATGGAAAGATGACCTAAGTTTATTGATATCACCTTCAGTTTGATCTAGGGATCATCAGTATACGGGGTTGCTTTAGTAGTCAGTCAAGTGTGAGGAGCTGCACATTAGTGGTGGAAGCTTTATTTGGGGAGAAGAAGGAAGTAGACCTATCATGGGTTGAATTTTAGAAGGAATTGCATGTGGACTTCCATTCATTGACTGTGATGTTTGTGAATAGACAAGAGATACACTCCCTTCAATTAGGGAGTAATTCAGTACGAGAGATTTGGATCAAGTAAAAGGACCTCCTTTTTTTCCTCTTATGTATTTCCAAATGAGGAGCCTTTTTGCGATATTCTTTGATGTGGTTCTCCTTCCTTTTATCCAATATGCACTCACTCCTTTTTGTTGACAACATACTTAGAGGTTCAGATGAAGGAATATGTGATCGAACAGATGCACTCACAATGAAGACTACCAAGAGAGGAGAGGAAAAAAATTTCATCAAGAGGTAGGGTGACCTGCTGAAGTTATCAAGCTCCAATAACATTTAGGTTTTAACCGGTAGGGTGTTGACATAAACAGTCCCCTTTTAGACGTTCTAGTTCTCGTTCACTTATTGTGGGGTTAGGGCAGTGGTGTTTATTTTTTGGAGTTCGAGACTATCTTCCAAGATAGTTTCTAGCATCTCTTTAGGATCAGTTTGGTGGATGTTTATAGGATCATCAACATCCACATCTGTAGTTTTCAGTGAGATACTTTTAGTACAATAGAAAACAATCTTTTTCTCCAATAAGGGAATATGGAGAAGGTAGTTATAAAAACAAGGGTGGTTCTTATGTTCATGGGACTTGACCAGAGTATATTCGTAGAGGCAGTCATTAGTAGGGAGGTATAGAATCCTAGAATGATCAGTTTCATGTGGTAGAGGAAGTAGATCTAGCAGTGTTAGAGGCCATCATTGTTGTGATCAGTTTGTTCAGTACCCTTTCGATTTGATTGACTCAATAGATTTTCACTCATTTTTCAACCGCTCTATCCCATTCTATGGGCCTATAATTAGATAAAATTCGTGTTCCCCTGGTTTTGAGTACACCAATCAGAGGCCATACCAACTTGTTTGATGTGTGTCGAGGGTGTAGACTGGTGATGTGATCACCTCAGTCATCTGGGGATCTTTACATGATAAATATGAAACCATACAATTTCATTCTCCATATCGACTGGATTTATTTCATGCATGCTGTTATTGACTACTTTTAGAGGATATTCATGTTTTTAGATGTGGTTGGCCAGCATGTGGTTTCCATTGGTGAGCGGGGTTATCAAGTGGGTTTCCAGTGTGTGGAGCCTCTTATTTACATGTTGGCTGAGTTGTTAGTGGAATTAATGGAAACTGTGATGGTAAAGGTTCTAATGCTTTTTGGGGTGTTCCTCTATGTTTTTCCCCATGGAGGTTGTGATGCTACCCCCTCGACGTGATGTTGAGTTTGGAATAGACTTACAGCCTCGTGATTCTCTAATATCAATGGTTCCATATCATATAAAACCTTCTGATTTGCTGGAGATGAGGATTCAGGTAGATGATCTGATGTAGAGGGGTTTTATCTAGCCCAGTGTGTCACCGTGGGGTGCTCTATTATTGTTGTCAAAGAAGGAAGATGGTTTTTGGAAGATGTGTATAGACTACCGGAGGTTGAATCAGGCAATAGTCAAGAACCATTTCACCATCCCCAGGATAGAAGATATTTTGAACTAGTTAATAGGTAAGAGTTGGTTTTCTGATGCATATTTGAAGTCTAGGTAACACTATGTTAGGGTAAAGGAGGGAGATATCCTGAAGATGTCCTTCAAATGATGCCATGGGCACTTAGAGTTTTAGATCTTGTCGTTCAGTGTTAAAAATGCACCAGTTGTGTTCATGGGAAATATTAACTCTATGTTCCATGATTTCCTAGACCAGTTCTTCATCATGATCATTGATGATATCTTAATCTACTCCAAGTCATAGGATGATCATGTTGAGAATCATAGAACTATATTTTAGTTTTCATGACACCACCAAATCTATGGAATGTTGTCCAAGTGTTTGTTCTTGACACGATATATGCATTTACATAGGCATGTGGTGTCTTAGAAGGGTTTAGCAGTAGGGAAATAATTTTTGAAGTAGTTGTTTCTTGGGAAGAACCCTAGAATGTGGTTGTGATTCGTAGTTTCCTTGGTCATATAGGCCATTATCAGAGATTTGTACCCAATTTCACTCGAGTTACAACCCTATTGACCACTTTATCCTGGAATGACCAAGCTCTTGTGTTGAGTAAGTAGTGTCATGTAGCATTTTATTAGCTGAAGGGGAAGTTGGTTAGTTAGAGAGTGCTCCGATATCCTGAGGATGGGGTGATGCTTGAGTTGTTCTGTAATTCTTCCCATCTAGTCTTGGGATGTTTCTTGATGTAGCTCCAACAACCCAATAATTATGTACATGGAAATAAAATTTATTTTATGAAATACATAATATATTACACAAATATACACCAAAATACCATATTAGTATAGTTTCTTTTGAATCTTGGAACATAATATTCTATGTTGGTGAAATATCGTGAATATCTCCCATAAATAACTTCCACATTAGTTTTTATAACTACAACCGTTCTTTATATAATGGTAAAAGAAAACATAAAAATGGTGAACTCAAATGCACAATAAGGGTAAACATGGAGAACATAAAACAAAGAATAAATATAATACTATAAAAATATTATCATATAGTTTAAATATCAAAATCTTGAGTCTTGAAATAAATCGTGGTATTATATAAGACAAAGATCATAAAGTAACATTAACCGTGAAAAAATAGCATTGGAATAAAACCTGGAATTGTGGAAAACAAATAAGCACATAATATGATTTACATAGTATCAATGGAATTTCTTCCAATACCATCATTGTTGTAAAATAACATTACTATAATGAGTTTACATACCATTCTATCCATATATTTCTGAACTACATTTACTTGCTATTCCAGCCATGTATTATTTATCCTGATTTACTTGTCATTCTAGCCGTTTATTACTGAATGGGATTTACTTTCTGTTCTATTCATGTCTATCTCATATTATGTAAATATTTACCCAATTAATTGATGGGATATATAGGTTCCACACATATTATAATAAATCATTCTGACATGTTCCACAAAAACATAAATCATTCATCATAGCATAAAAAATGAAATAAAATGGGTTTCATAAACATCATTCCATCATAACAAAATCCGTATGAAACATCATTCCATCATTAAAATAATTAAATAATAGTAATAATAGGGATATAATGATGACTCTATTTAAAGAGAGTCATCTTAGATGAAAAATAATTTTGATGAAACACTTGAACATAATTATTGAGGATAATATCCTTTCTTCTCGGGTTTTCATTTCCCAAAATGCCCTGAATTTTTAAAATAAAATGATTTATTTGAAAAACAAACTTGAAATTATGTAGATGTAGCTTCATGGGAATAAGGTGATATGAATATGTAAAAATCCATTCATGTCATATAAGTTAAAAAATCATTCTTCTCCTACTCTTTTCGGAAAAGTAAAAACTACCTTGTATAGAAAATGAAAGAAAGATTCCTTCCATACTATTTAATAAAAATTCACCAATTGGTGAAAATGAATTTAAAAAATAGTATAATAATATAAATAATATTATATATTTAGGAATAATGGACATTAATGATAAATATACCCCCGTAAATACATACGAATAAATAATCTTCGATAATAATGAGATTGCAAAATTATCCCTTACCTTAGGTATGTTTTCTTCCATAAGTGTTTGAATCAATGGTGTAGTGGGTTTAAACATATTATTAACTTGTATAAAACCCATAATAATATATATTATATCATATATGATTCACTTATGACTTTATATTACAAATTTATTTATCAATTCCATGTTAAAACAACATATTGTGTAATAATCATTTTTTTATCGTATGTGTTTTGACTTGTCATTCTTGATATTGTTACATAGATCATGATTTAATTACTACCAAAATTCAAAAAATTATTTATATATCATAATTATTTAGTATAAAAATATATTTAATAGATAGATAAATTAAATGGAATACACCATCAATGGAGACGGTAGGCTGTATGTACGCATGAATGCTCTTTCTGTTTCCTTATTGAATTTAATGGAAGAAAGTAAATGACATATATATATATATACAGTAGCATTATTATTTCATATATTTTATTATTATTTATAATATATACTTTATAATCATTTCTTTATAGTTAACATGGAGAATTAATCACATCGTGTCGTCAAGACGGTAGGCCATACATATGGACGAGCGACAATATCATTCACTTAATGGCAAAATGGAATGCAATTGGACTATATATTAATTATAAAAAATAACTATTATTTTATATTCATTATTTAAATACATTATACTCATCATTATACCCATCCAAATTATGTATATATTAATAAAAAATTACACCACCACTTGGAGATGGTAAGCTGTACGTATACACGCATGGTGATATTGTTATTAGTAAGATGGATAAAAGAACATATACAGTTGTACCATAATTATAATAACATATAATCATGTATATAATACTATATTAATTACTTTATTATGGTGATAACATTATAATATAAGTATAAGAAGAAAATAATTTTGAAAGAGGTGATAAAACAAGTACCTCGTTTTTGAGTATCTTTTTTCCGATTTGCATAAAAGGTCTCCCAAGGATTGATTTCTACCCAAATTGTGGATTATATGATTAATATATTGAGTTTATAGAGGAAATGGTCATTTTATGGCCATGAAAAATGGATTTAGATGTGTTATTATAAGAGAAGAAGAAGTTCCCTTTATAGGATAAGTGAGGGGCACGTTAGGGAAGTCTTCAAATATTAATTTGTTATGAATTTATTTTCTATTGATAATTGTCCGAAACTCATTAATTTAGAATATAAGATAATTATGGGTCTAAATAATCTAAACCAACAGGTTCTAGACAATTTTATGTAACAAAAGTAACATTATCATTTAACATTAACCCTTAGTTAAAAACATTAACCCTTACCATGTTTTCTTGTATTTTCATAATATATGGATACTATATTAACTATAAAATTCCAAGAGAACGTAAATTGGATAATAAATGAAATTTTTAAAATTATATACCTCATTTTTCATAATATTATTTTTTTATACTACTATATCATTTAATAAAAATGTATTTGTTTTAAAAACTCTTTTATGTCAATTTTGACACTATTTAGTAATTGATTTTGGTTAAAGTCATAACAACTTTATTACTTCAAACCAAAATAATTAAATCATCCCTAACATGTCAATATAGTCCAAAAAAATCTTTTATGAAAAAAAATCATCAAATTACATTTATTTTAATTTTTATAATATCATTTATTTGAATATTTCATTAATAATGTAATCACTGAATCATCATTGTGTAATAAATAAATTTTTTTATTTAATGTTTAAAAATTATAAATAAAATTCTATGGTGTATAAAATATTTTCTTATTTCTAATGACTATTTATATTTGAATAGATCATTTATATAACCAAAAATAAATTTTTTTAGTAAAAATATACATGTTTATGTTATATTTCCCTTTACCTTAAATTAATTATTATATCATGTAATTATCATACCCATGTGACTCTGAAATTAAAATATTTAGGCCTATGGAAAATTTTCGTTCCTCATGACTCATCCAATAGGATCAAGACACGTTTTATGGTAGTTTTATGTTATTAAAATTTTATTTTATTACCCTTATTCACCTGATTTATTCGTTAACAATGGTAAATAAAAATAATTACTGAAAAACTATTCATAATGTTAAAAAATAAAAGGGACCTATTTACATGATTCTAAAAAATAGATTAAAAATATGAAATCAATTTTTCTAAACTCAAAACACATAATTTGAAGAAATTAATTTAATATTAATTCTCGTTGCCCATACCAGAATGTTTTTTAAAAGGTAAAAAATATCAAAAGATTGACATGTGTTTATGTCCAATTTTAAAGTGAAATTACTTCTAATGAACAAAATTTTATTAAATGATAAAAATTAATATTATTAATATTTAGAAACAATTAAAAGGTAATATATCTTGGTTGCCCCCAAATTTATCCTACAGGTATATGCGGTCGTTGATGTACATGTAGGGGTCGAATTCATAGGGACCGAAGAAGTAACCTTTAGAAACAGAAGTTTTATGGAGGTTGGGAAGTAAAGTAGCCAAATTGGGTTTGAATTGATTGGATAAATAATTATTTAATTTAATGAACAATTAAAAAAATAAATTTACATGATCTAAAACAATTAATTAGTATGGGTTGATCCTAGGTTGTGGCTTTTGGTGGATTGGATGCATTTCTTTTTTTAAACATTTCATGTCATTAATTGAAGACGTGTCCAAACAACGAGATAATTATCCCAAATCATTCACCAATTTACTCCCTACAAAATTCCAAGTCCAATCACCAATTTACATTGAGGATAACTTTACTGAGCACTCAATGGAAATAGATCGTACTAGAACTCAAAATGTGTCATCGTTAAACTTGGCAAAGATGAAGAAGAACATAACTCATCGAATGGAAATATTAAAATAACAAACATATTTAAAATTTAAAGTACATAAAATAACATCCAATACTTCTCATGTAGATCTCTAGGAACAAACCATAAATTTTTATCCCTCTGTCGATGTTATTCTATCAATGGAAGTGAGAAATCGACTTAAAAAAGTGGAATTAAAGAAGAAAAACATTAAGAAAAATGTACACTCCACCGTTGTGTGAGGAATTCACATGTGTTGGTGTGAATAAATTCACCCCTAGATTCAATGGTATCAATGTGTTAATAAAATGAAAATAAATAGTAAAGAATAAGAAATACTTTTATTAAGATACTCAACATGAAAGAAGAACTTACTTGGAAAAAATTGACGATAGGATTACAAAATGAAAGCAGAAAATGACAATTGAAAGGAAAATATAAGATTCTTATTCCCTTCACCACCATCTCTTTATATAGGAATATTAGGAGACATATGTCCACCCCGCAAAATAAATTCACCCCCCAAAAATTAATATAGTCAAAAAGAGGGTGAATAATCAAAAGGAAATTGACGTTTCGAAGTTGACCTGGAAAACTGTCCAGATTTTTCCACCATATTGTCATTCGAATTATTAATTGATGGATGCCAAATCATGATAGGTAGTAGAAGGGAAATATTCTCTTCCAGGTGTCCTCTATGATCTGTAAAAGTTTCATTAAATTTTGCATAACCGTTTGAATATTATGGTCAAAATGGTGGGATGACTTTATGTGCATTAATGTGAGGCCCACCATTTAAATCTCAACATCAGATCCCTTTATCATCATGAAAAAATTAGAATTAGCTCCAGAAATAGTTGAATAAAATGATCCTCATATTTTTATATTTCTACTGTAAACATTTGAGCTTAATTGGGCTTGGTTTGTGGGCCCCACATTTGATTGATGGGCCTTGGGCCCATTATACATTCTCCAGAAAAGCTCTGCATTCATGAGCAAAAATCTCCATCTTCCCTTGGGATTCATCCATTAGACCTAAAAAATAAAATGTTCCAAATAATGTTATAAATCATATCTCAAAATATAAAATTCATAAAATGAATATAATGAAATCCACAATCCGATGAATTATTGGGCCCAAATTTTCATTTTGAACATTAATTTCATTTAAGATGAGAAATGAAGTTCTATTCATGTAATACACTAAAAACAATGTTTATGGACTTTGAAACAATAAATATAAAGATATTAACAGTGAATATTATCCACTTATAGTGACTAATCACACCCCCCAACTTGAGTTTTTCTAGTGTCAAGAAAAATATATTACAAATATTAAATTCGAATCCACTTTTCCAAAAACATTTTAATACACATTACTCACCCAAATATCTCATACCAAAAAAAATATGAAACCCATCAAAATCATTTAAAACAAGCTTCGTCCATAAGCATATCCCAAGACCAAGACCATTCCTTTGATCAAATTCATAACCAAATTTCATCCAATTTCAATTAAGCATGATAAAGTGTTGTGCATCAAAAAATATATGGGGCCCATTTTATTGTTCAAGGGGAAAAATGGAAGCTCTAGGTGGGAATCACATTAAACCTTAATATGTGTATCCAAATTGTTTTTAATTTTTTTTTTCTAACCACAATAGATATGAAAAGATTAACTCTGTGCAAGAAAACTATGGAGTCATGATCCCCAAGTGTCGGACGCCACTCATATTGTCAATTCCATGATCTAAAATAGAGATATAAATCCTAACTCTGTTCAAGAAAACTATGGAGTCAAAATCCCCAAGTGTCGGAAGCCACACATTTGGACAAAACATTTCTCTATGTGGTCATAATTTTTTTTGTTTTTGTTTTTGTTTTTTTTTGGATACTCAAATTAAACTAAAAGTGACCCCAGAAAACATTCTATAATGAAAAGGACCCAAGAACTCAAATTTACACCAACGATCTAGTAGACATGCATTGTGGAATTTTTATTAAGAGTATGAAAATGTAAACATTGAAAAATCACATCGGACAACCGCACTTTCCAAAAACTATTCTCATGAACATAAACTAGCATTAAAATAAAAATCAAGGAATGAAAAATTATTTGATATCAAATTTCATAGATTGCAATGTGTGTTATCATGTTCAAGGTTAATATAATTTTTTCTTTCCATGCATGTTCTTATAAAAAAATCATTTTTTATTTCATCTCCCCAAAACATAGAATAACAGTGTCCCCAGTGTTTAAAGAAAATAATTGTTAGAAGGGAGGTAGGATAGAAGTACAAAGTGGAAATGGAAAATGATAAACACGGAATGAAGTCACTGGGTGGATGATGATGAAAGCGTGTCCCATAGTCTCCCTTTAATCCTGGGTTCGAGTCTCAGCGGCTTGGACGGTGGTGAATGTATTTTCCTTAAGACTTACCACAAGTCATTTTATTTTCTTAACCTATAATAACATTAAAACTAAACAAGACAACATAAACTGATGATACATTGTCTTCTTTTTAGATATCTGGGTAAGGTATTACTCAGAGATCACTCCACATGACACAGATGAATATGGTGATCCCCTTTCATACCCTTACTTACTCATAAAAGAAGAACAGGTCAATAGTCTATGGTAATTTATTATATAAAAAATAAAATGATTCAAAATGATTAGAAACATGAAAACCATGGGTTTCCTCCCATGCAACGCTTTTGTTTAACGTCGTTAGCTCTACATGATCCCCCCAACAAATCCAATTCCAACATTCAAAATTTTAATGAAACCATATTTCTCAACTTCAAATTGATTGAGATTGATTGTTTTTTTATAATCTTTTATTTTTATAAATCCATGTTCTAAAATAAATCTAAATATACAAGGAATGTCAGAAATGGTTGATCTAGTTGCATTTTTTGTCTTGCCTAAGACGTCAAGGTTCAATCTAACATTATTGCTTTCATGAGAAGAATGAATGACTAAAGTATGGTTGTGGGTATCACCTTTGATGGAATTATTGTGTGGTTAAGGAAATACAATGATTTTGAGTTCTGGTCGATTGCAATTTCCTAATGAATATTGGCAATTTGAATGAAAATCAGTTTCATTTCCAAAAAATATAGAAAGAATTAGTGCCATTTGAAAAAATGATTCATCCCCAAAAGTGCCTAGTTGAATTTCAAGAGTGTGTATTGGCTCAATGTTTTGAATTTCATCCAAATTGTTTAGTTATTGGTGTTTTCAAAAAATCATCAATAAAGAAATATTCAGGGCTCTCTATCCACAATGTCAAATTTCCCTCTTGGGAATAAAAAAAGAAGTTTCCTCTTAGTTTAAGCACCCATATACAATTCCATGATTATCTTTAATTATACCAAATAAAATTCTTGGTTCTTCAATAAATTCATGTGAGGTTTGTGGGAGACATGATTCTTGTATTAGTGATGAGGAAGAGACAACATGAGTGGGAAAGGGTTCCACAACCATTTCAATGCTTTGTAGTTCTACTGTTAAGGATAAAACTTAAGAATTCATTTTAACCATTTTTTCACACAAAATGTTCAAGAATTTTTTCATAATTAGGATTTATAGATGTTTAGACATCATGAAATTCATTAATTTTTATCTCTTCAATCATTCTTGAGAGGTATGGAAATTGATCCTTTAAACAATCAGCATCCCATTGATTATACATCTCATCTGGTGAGATGTATTCAATTAAGGTTTCATCATTGAAATTATCTATGTGACGTGTTTCCCAATTTTGATTGCCGACTTTATTGCAACATTTTTTTATAAAGGGGTATTTTGGAGGATAATACATTGGAGTTGATTGAAAATTGGTTTTGGGTTTTTTTTTGAACACACAGAAATAGAATGGGGAAAAGAGAAGAGAAATTATGGTGAGAATATAGAATTTGGGGTGAGAAAAGATGATGAGGGTCTAAGGTACTTACATGGTTCCCCGAAAACTGTTCCAAAATTTTCCTGCGCCCAAATTTACCCTACAGGTATAAGCGGCCGTTGAATTACATTTAGGGGTCGAATCCATAGGGACCAAAGAAGTAACCTTTAGAAACACATGTTTTATGGAGGTTGGGCTGTAAAGTATCCAACTTGGGTTTTAATTGATTGGATAACTAATTATGTAATTTAATTAACAATTAAAAAAACAAATTTACTTGATATAAAACAATTAATTAGTATGGTTTGATCCTAGGTTGTTGCTTTTGGTGGATTGGATGCATTTCTTTTTTTTAAAAATTTCATGTCATTAATTGAAGACGTATCCAAACAATGAGGTAATTCTCCCAAATAATTCACCAATTTAATCCCTACAAAATTACAAGGCCAATAAAAATTATCTTTTAGGATCACTTTACTGAGAACTCAAAGGAAATAGCACTCAAAATGTGTCATCATTAAACATGGAAAAGATGAAGAAGAACATAACTCATTGAATGGAAATATTAAAATTACAAACAGATCTAAAAATTTATGTACATGAAATAACATCCAATAATTCTCATGAAACTATCTAGGAACAAACCATAAATTTTTATCCCTCCATTAATGTTATTCTATCAATGGAAGCGAGAAGTCGACTTAAAGATGTGGAATTGAAGAAGAAAAACATTAAGAAAAATGTACACTCCACCGTTGTGTGAGGAATTCACAAGTGTTAATGTGAATAAATTCACAACTAGATTAAACGGTATAAATGTGTTAATAAAATGAAAATAAATAGTAAAGAATAAGAAAATTTTTTAATAAGATACTCAACTTGAAAGAAGAACTTACTTGGGAAAAATTGATGATACGATTACAAAATGAAAGCAGAAAATTACAATTGAAAGGAAAATATAATATGCATATTCCCTTAACCAACATATAATTATATAAGAATATTAGGATCCTTAGGTCCACCCCCCACAATCAATTCACCCCCCAACAATTAATAGAGTCCAAAGGAGGGTGAATAATCAAAAGGAGATTGACTTTTTGAAGTTGACTTGGAAAACTGTCCAGATTCATCCACCATTTTGATGTTCGAATATTTAATTGATGGAGGCCGAATCATGAGGGGTAGAAGAAGTGGAATATTCTATTTCAGGTTTCCTATATGAGCTGTAAAAATTTCAGGAACTTTGGCGCATGCGTTTGAATGTTATAGTCACAATGGTGGGACGACTTTATGTGCATCAATGTCGGGCCCACCATTTAAATCTCAAATTCAGATCCCTTTATCATAATTAAAACATCAAAATTTTCTCCATAAAAAGTTGAATAAAATGATCCTAGTATTTTTATCTCTCTACTGTAAAAATTTGAGATTCATTGGGCTTGGTTTTTGAGCCCCACATTTGTTTGATGGGCCTTGGGCCCATTATGCTTTCTCCAGAAAAGCTCTGCATTCATGAGAAACAATATCCATCTTCCCTTGTGATTCATCCATAAGATATACAAAATAATATCTTCTAAATAAATTGATAAATCATATCCCAAAATATCATATTCAGAAATTGAATATAATTCAATCCACAATTATATGAATGATTGGGCCCAAATTTTCATTTTAAACATTAATTGCATTTAAGATGAGAAATGAAGTTCTATTTATGTAATGCACTAAAAACAATGTTTATGGACATTGAAAAATTGAATATAAAGATATTAAAAATTAATATTAGCCACTTTTAGTGACTAATCATATCTATTTAAATAAATTAGACAAAAATACGGTTTTAAATTAAAATGTTGTATTTTTCACACTTCATTAAAATAAGATTTTCATTAGAAAAAACAAAAATTTCAACCAAGGTAAATTTATATATCCCACTTCTAAATAATATATTTATTTAATTAAATATAATATATAAAATTATTGAAAACTATATTTGAAATGGGTGCACCATCAAAAGGTGGAAAAACTGCATTTTTTTGAAAAATACTTTTTTTATCCGAAAAAATTAATTTCTTCTTATATAATTTATAGAAAATACATAAGATGACTGTTAATGTTATATAAAATTAAAAATTTGGTTAATAATATTCATTATATCTAGTTTATATCCCATTAAATAATGATATTTTAATAATATATCATTGATTAGTGAAACTCAGTATTGCGTACAACACAAGCTATCGAGGAAGGTAGCTCTTGCATGTATCATAAGCCAAGTTAGTGTTGTGTGGGGTGGACGCTTTGGTGTTTCATATAACATAATGTAAACATATTTCTTTTTATATTGATACAAAACTATACTCATTGTTTTGTGTATCACACACCAACTTGTTGTTGCATGTAACATAGGACGTGTCAATTTATTTTGAAAAAACGTTTGAATTAGTAATTTTCATGATATAAATGAAAATTATAATTTATTATAAAAAAAATGGTCCATAGAAACTTGGGGTGTTACATTAAACCCCCTTAAAATGAATTTATCCCTTGAAATTCGTTCTCATTATAAATGTTTTACTACTTAAATGTTTCTTCCATGGAAACCCACATCATAAAAAGGAATACTAAAACAACATTTTAAAAAGGAAAGTTATAAATATCATTGTTACCCAATGTAACTCATCACTGGGTATCCACATAAAATAACATAGTTTGGAAGTGAAAACGTGGATATGGAATAAAAATATAACCATCAAGTTCTGATGGATAATGATAGAAAACAATGTTTGGGGAAAGTTAACTTCCAAAAAAATATATCTCCAATGATTTAAGAGACCATATGATTCATTAGATAATACTGTACTAAGATATAATTTTTGATTTCAAGATCCTTTCTCTATTGTTAAATAATTTTTCAAGAGAATAGATACTTACTTGATTTTGGTACAATCGAATCATTGTTCGTTCTTTGAACAATTTCCACTTCAACTCTTATTTAAATAAATGAAAATGAACTTTTCACTCTTAAAGTGTAAACAGATCTGGAGATATAATGATAAGTCATTCCATATGTCTTTATCAAAAAAGGTTATCAAATGTTATCCAACATGAATAAGTCTATATATGGGGAGATAATACTTTATTCGAACAAACATTAACTATTCTTTAACTTAATCATTCAAAAAATATGACAACCATAAAATCCTTATGATAAAAGAAAATCCAAAACTATTGAAAAAGGTAGACAAACCCGGGTTAACATTTATCCACCATATATCATAAGATATTTTTGGTTGGTCACATTCCAAAAATTTTAACACCTTCATCATGTATTCTCTTAAGCCATGGCAACATCATGATTTATTAGACATCCTTACTAAAAACATGCATTTTTCATTATTCCAAAATTTATTGGATATATTGCATATGTCCCAAAAAATTTTATACATCATCCAAGATAACATAACCCTCTTATCAATAAATCCATAATTAGATCTCAAGAAAATATCATCATCCAATTTACTTATTCAAATCCATCATATCTTTATCCAATCATCATTATCTGAACATAGATGACATATTAAGAGTTATCTTCCCCTTAATCACATGTTCTCTATGTATATTACCATACCCTTAAATCCTTTTTCAGTATCTTTATAAATATTCAAAATATCCCTTCAAATCCTTAATTAAAATGTTGTACAGAAAACATTTATGTATTTCATGATTCATATAAGTTAATCTTCGAAATCCAAAACATATACACCTCAATCATCCAAATTTATTCTTAAACCATTACATAGGAACCATTGTAGTTGTCTTTCCTAAAATATGAATCATGTATTAAGGTTTCTGAACTTAAATCTTCTTAGGTTTAATGTAAACAATATAGGAAGAACATCACATTCCTTTCACATGTTGTTTACAATCTCTTTATCCTCGGTAGTATGACTCATAATCGTCACTATTATCATGATTCTATTCATTATATTTCCACTTAGGAAATCGATCATCATTATTCCCATAATTTAGACATCTGAAACATTTAATGTTTAACCATGTTCTATGTAGTTCTGGATATTAACTAAGACCAAAATGAAAAGAGTGAGAAATACATATCAATGATAAAACACACAAAAGTAAGGTAAATTACTTATAATATTTAAATCAATGAAATATTAGGATTAATCCTAGGTTATTCATGATTATCACAAAAACTCTAGGATTGAAACCAATACATGACTTATCCTTAAGACATCCTTAGTGTTGAAAGTGGGTTCCATATACCCAACTTGTATTGTACTTTGATTACCAGTACATGTATGCAGTTTATTATAATACATGTGTTTATCTCGCCATAATAGTGTAGATACTTCTGTATCCACTTTGTTTATGGAAATGTCCTTAGATTACATGTCGTATCAAGGGGTAGAGCAGATCCCATGATATAATGAGAACCTCGAGATACCATGACAGTAATCTTAATGTAATGTCCTATGGTCTAGTTACATCATTCTGAAAGGACACAGATGATGTGTGACAATCAGGTGATGGGGGATCATAAGCATTGAGACTTCATATCATGAAGTTCACACTTTATGATCTCTAGTAGTTTAGATAATGAGGAAAAATCAACATAATAGGAACACCACATGTTTTAGGTGTCTTTGTCCATTCCTATCTACTGACATGTATAATGGTCTCCAAACTTAAGATCATTACCAATGAATGTCATTTAATTACATATATATGATTAAAGGAAAAAAATATGGTGACAAAGTTGTGTCAAGTTAGTTTGTATCAGGTAAATCATTAATGTCATGGAATTGATTGAAGATTGAGAAAGGATTTGTTTCTTCTGAGTTCAGGAAGAGATATCTTGGGCCTGGTTGATCAGGTTGGTTTCACCTTCATTAAATCCATGGCCATGGTAGTGGAAGGTAAGAACATCCGGAAAAATTAAAAAATTAAATAAATCAAGTAAAAGGATGATGAAACTAGTGTGAATTCTGCTTTATTTAGATATCGATGAGGAAGAGATTATGTTACACATACCATTTTCATAGGAAGGTAGTCGTTGCTCTGACTTTACCATATTTCAATAGTGACCTTGATGGGCTGCTTCACCCTTCTCTTGGTCAGTGGATATTATTCAACGCTTTTGAGATAAGGACTAGAGGGTCACACATAATATCACATTGAGAATATTCCATATTCTGTGAATTGGAATATAGAACTTGGTGGGACCCACAAAGGGTTGGAGTACTATCCAAGTTCTATGGATCACCACGTAATTAATACTAGGAAAGTTGGGGGTGAACCCCTTTATTAAAAAGAAAAGAACACACAAACCCTTTTAGAGGAAAAGGAAGAACCCAAAAGCCCATATCAAACCCGTAGTATTGTCCCAAAGACTAAAAATATAGTGGCTCGAGATCCCTGTGGGACATAACCCATTACAAAACCAAAGTCAAGTACAAATCCAAATCCTATGCTAAAAAGCCAAGAAAAAATAAATGAGTCCAAATTCAGCAAACTCAAGCCTCCCCCGGCGACCACCAAAGGCCTTCGTTCAAACCACTATGACAAGATCGTTGATCCTCCACCACGCATCACATCACCATACACTGAAGCGCCTCCGCACATCTAGATCCTTTGAATCCAGATCTATAACGAGACCTCCATCACCCATTGATAGCAAGTCATGTCGAAGCATCCACCCCATCACCGTTTTACTTCCGCGTATGACTCCCCCGCAGTATGCTGGGGAGGACATAATAGATGAAAAATATTCACATGGGTTTAAACACAAGATCCCGAGAGCCTTCCACATAAGCAGAGGCTACATCTTGAACAATCATGTGGACCCATGTAGCATCTGGTACTGCTCGTGGTCCCAAAAAAAGAAATCACCACAAAAAAAAATCTGCATCTCCTCCATGCTCCATTGAAAGCTGAAAGATGAGCTAAGAGATCCTCTAAAGCATCCCGGATCTGCACCATGGACCCACCCCACACCACCAAAGCCCTTCACCGCGAGAATCTGCATCGTCCTCACTGCCAGTGAGCATGCTAATCGAAACCCTAAGGTGCCCCTGAGAGCAGAGCTCCCAAGAGTTCCCACCAAGTAATAAATAAATTCTTCAATTATTCAATCTTGGAATAATTTGTTGAATTTATTTATAACAAGTATTTACAAGTGATTAGTAAATACATGTATTAATATTATTCTAATGGATGTTAATTTCCTTGGTTCTTTTAATATTAACTCGAGGTGTGAGTCGAGTTAAAGACTCAAGTTTATCACTTAATATATTTAATATATATATTATGAGTAAGTGGTAAATTATAAATATTATTTATGACATAATTTTCTTTTTCATAAATATTTATTTATACAACTTATATAGAATATTTTTATTACATGGGGCCAAGATCACACACCACGTGTTTTAAACATTCACTATATAAGTATGTGAGATGCTCTTCCCATGTAATTATTCATGTGTTTGGATTGAGAGACTCTCTCTCCTCCTGGAATCTAGAGAGAGAGTCTCTCAAGTGAGGAAGATCTTCAAGATCATCCATCTCTTATTGATGTTTCTTTCCTTGCATTGATCGATGCTTTGCTGAAGTGAGCATTGAATATCCATGCTTTCACCTGAGTCATGACGAACGACACACGGGAAGATTCGATAGGCATGTGTGGATGATCTAGAGGGCTTCGATGTGAGAGACTTCAAGCAACGATTTCCATTGTCCTATGGAAGATTTTCACATGTTAGATCCAAACTCGGAACATGATCAATTTATTTGTGATCTATTTAAACCTTGCATGATCCTCAAACCGAACCGAGTCAAGATAACTGGAGTCGACAGAGTTATGTCACTCCAGTAATACAGAAATTTTTAAATGTCCAACTCACATGCTTTTGCTGCGGCGTCCCAGTACATAACAATGGTATCAAAGTGATCGCATGGTTTTTCTATGTCAAAAAAATTAATATGCATTAAATTTAAGTGCAAGGTGTTAAAATGGTTCATTCGGATCTAACCATGCATCGTTTCATTTTCAAATGATCAAGCTACGATCATTTGAAAAAATTTAATCAGATCAATGTAGTAGTTTTTTCATTCATCTGATGTAAATCTCAATTATTATTGATATAAAATAAAATAAAATATTTTATTATAAAGATTTACCTTTTTGAACATTTTAAAGGGGTGTGGAAAAATATTTTCCATAATGTAAAGTGGTGTGGAAAAATATTTTTTACCAAGTTTGTTTAAAAAAACAAAGGGAAAGACCTAGGCCCAAAGGGGTCTTTATTTTTATTCTTTCGGGGTATTTTTTTCATAAAACAAAAAATTATTTTTAAAAAAGGAATTAAAGACCCAAGATGGGTCTTCTACTTCTTCAAATGGCGCACCACCCCTAGGGAGAAACCCTAGCGGCACCATCCCCAGCTGGACTGTACTTCTCCCCTGCCACTCCCACCCCGGACGCCCCTCTGTGACATGCAGGTTGAGCCCCACATGGACCGCCGCCCCACCTCAGATCACCGCCTCGCTCAGAAACCGCCCTGCGCCACTCCCTGCCAGACTCCGACCAGACCACCTCCGGCTAACAAGCCAGCGGACCTGGCCCCGCCGGACTAGGTCGTCACCGGTCCAGGCCATGCAAGACCGGGCCTCCACCCCTACGGGTGGCCGAAGTAGCGGGATTCCACCTTTATGGTTGGCCGGAGAGTTGGACCGCCTCCTCCATCTCCCATTGCAGCTGGCTGGAAAATGCTGCTACTGTGAGTTCTAATAGACCAGGCAGACACGCTGCGGTCACACAGTGATCATTCCACGGTCATGCCTTGGTCACACCGTGGTCGCACCGCGATTTGGCACTACTCAAGTAAGAATATCATGGCAGTTCGTGGTCCTACCGGAATCATCCCCGACTAGAGGTAACCCCATCATAAGTCAATTTTAATTAATTTTGTTTTTTAAATTAAATTAATTAGAATTGGTTTGGAGGTTTAAATTTATTTTAGTTCAAAACATTAATTTAATTAGAATTAAAATTAAATTAATAGTTTAATTTAATTTTACAATAAATTTAATTGATGGTTTAATTTAATTTTTGAATTTAAATTAAATTAAACATTTGGAATTGATAAAAATAAATTAATTTAATTTATTAAAATTAATTTAATTTATTAAAATTAATTTAATTTATAATTACCCTCGTTCTATTTAAATTTATTACAATTTAATTTTATTACACATTATTTACACGGACTAGTCTTGAGATCGAGACTGACCCGTGCATGCTTGGCTTTATTTATTTAATTATTTATTCAATGCATGCGATGGTTGTAAAATTTAATTAGATAAATGATGGTTTGTGAATCTTATTTTAATTCAAATATGTATAAGGTCATGGGATTCCATTTCACTAGTTGTATTTTGTACCCCAGAACCCCCCGCCTGTGTGTGAGTTTATTTGTAATTATATGGTGACGATCTGAGATGCATACCCCGCCATGTCAAGGCGATAGTCCAGACAAGAGTTGAGCGCTTTTCACTTGGGCCAGCAGTGACACAAGTCACGTTTCGACTCAGGTATGGATGCCCCTAGTTTATGATTGATCCTTTATGGATCGATCATTATATTAATGCTCAAGACCAGTTGGATTGTATGATTTACGTTTCTAAATTGTTTGTTGTTTTTATGCGAATGCAAGATTATTGCGTGATAACATAGAATAGGAAACAAGATAAAATGCATAATGATGTGATAAATAATATTCTATTGCATGATCAGTTGTGAGTGCGACGACCTAGTTTGAACATAATAAATATAAAATTATTATATTCGTCAATAAATATAAAAATCCCTCAAAGATATATTAAGGCCCAAAGCCTTCAATTTCTCACATTTAAACAAAACCGGCTATTTGGGGTGCTCGTCATCCATAGTTGAGAGTGACTCTTACTACTGGGGTGTTGTCATGAGACAACCGGGTCAACATAACTAAAGTGAGTAGTCAAGTTTTAGCTATAGCCAACTTTCTATCACATTAGAGGAAACTGGTTGAGGGAATCATGTTCTAATTCCAAATGATGGGACTTTACTCAACCACACAAGAAACCACAACCTATGTGGTTGGCCAGCTACTGCCTACCTTGAAACCCTCCATGTATTGGCATATCCATAGCTTATAGACTATGATGGAGGTTTCGAGGATCCATACCACTTGAATACTCAAGCAACTGATTATTCTGAATCTTATAGTGAGGGCTATTAAGGTTCACTAAAATAGTGAGAGACATTAATATGATATAGTAATCTATTAATCATAAATGTCAAAAGGTAATCAAGACAATCTACGAACTGCTAAATGTTTATATAATATAGACTCAAAATGGAAATCATTAACAACCCAACTAAATTATCACTGCGATCAATTTTGGATAATGAAAATATCTTGACCATCAATAACATCCAGGAGTGGTGGAAGCACTTGCGCATAGTACTACACTGAGAAAGGAAGTTATATGTGCATTAATCCCCAATTTCTGCTAAGCCTCCTTAGGGAGAAAGAAAGGCAGAAAAAGATAAATGGAGAAAACATGTAGATGATGCACTTGATGTACAATGCATCACGTTGTCATCTATGTCTAGCCAATTGAAAAAAATGCATGTGGATGAGGATGTCTACAAAATGCTTTCACATATCCCAGAATTGTATTAGGAGAGGGCCATTGAAGAATGGTATGAAATCTCAAGTGCTCTTTATAAGTGCAGGATAGTAAAAGGGAATCAAGCCGATCCTTAAGTACTGAAGATGAATGGGTTTATTGAGAGGCTTGAAGCCATGGGGTTCAATATAAACCAAGAACTAATAGTGGATCTCAATCATGCCTCATAACCATCAGGATTCTCTACTTTTATTGTCAATTATAATATAAATGATATAAAAAAATTTCTCTCGGACCTTTTGGATTTAGTTTTCCAAGATGACAAGGATATGAATTATACCAATTCATCTGTCCTTATGGTGAATAAGAAAAAAAGGGCAAGGAAAAGGGTTCTAAGGCCAAGCCAATGCCAAAGACACCAATGCATCATCCTGCAAAGAAGCCAAAGAATCAAAAGAAAAGTAATGAGCAAGAAGTTGCCTACTTTTGATGTGGCAAGAAAGGCCACTAGAAGAATAATTGCATATTTGAGAAGAAGAAGCAAACTGATGCTTTTACTTCATGTATTTTTGTTATTGATTGCAATCTATCTTTATTTACAAGTGGTGTATTTGATATGGAATGTGGCTCACACATTTTTATTCATATACAGGAACCAAGTAGGTTCATGAAGATTGAAAAAGGTCAAGTGGATCTCCGAGCTGCAAATGGGGCAAGTCTGGCAGCCTTGGCAGTAGGATACTATCACTTAACTGTGCAAACTAATTTGGTTCTTTTTTTAAGCAATTATTATTACATACCTTATATTACTAGAAACATTATATCTATGTTGAGTCTAGAAACTATGGGTTTTTTATTTCATGTTTTGAAATAAATGATGTCTCTTTTATAGGGATAAAATATGTTATGGTATGGTGTAACACCCGAGATTTTTATGTGAAATATTTTGTTTTTATTCTATATAAATCATCAAAGGAATCTTTCACTAACACTGGCTTGGCTTGCTTTACACACAACCGCAGCCTTCCTCGATAGCTTGCATCATACGCAATACCGAGTTTCACTAAACAATTATATGCTATTAAAATATTATTTAAACTAGCCGTTATGAATAGTAAGAACCACTTTTTGAAATTTTATAAATTTTATTTTTCAAAATGGACTTCATTTTTGGATTCAGAATATCGAAAATAGCCTAGGGTGAAAATTTGGTATTTTTCTGAAAACAATCAATTTTTGATGAATAGTGAAACCACTAAGTGGTAGTTAACAGACTGACTGAAAATTATTTTTTATTATTATGTAAGAATGTAACCCGAGGGGAACAAATCACGGGGGGAGAAAATAGTGGAGACCAAGTGAATCCTTTCGGATCACATTAACACACTCGCACGGGAGGGAATTAAGACTGTCAAACACTAACAAGGTCTCCTCCGGTCTGCCCCCGCGAGCTAACACATCTGCCGCAAAGTTGGTTTCCCTTACACTGTGATGTATCAGCATGCCCTGGTTGGTCTCCGCTTTGCATCTTCTAAAAACATACAGCAAGCTCCATGGCACGTCACATTTCCCCTTAAGGGACTGAACTAGAATATCTGAATCGGATTCAAACTCCAACACTTGAAAACCTCTTCTTCTGCATAACATGATACCTGAGAGGAGAGCTCTGAATTCCGCACCTAACGAAGTTCCCGGTCCGAAATAAGCGATGAAAGCAATGTGAACTGAACCCCAACTATCCCGAAGGATGCCACCACCTCTCATAATCCCCCCCGAACACGAGCCATCCACATTTAATTTTAAACCGCTAGTTGGAGGCTGCCACCGAAACCATCTCCCTTGTTGTGATACCTGGGCCCGCTGTCCCTCTGTAAGATTCCCCAGGATACCCGCACGCAATCCATTCTTCAAGATACCGGCCAGCTCCACTATGAGCAGTTTCATGCGGACCTGTAAAGCCAGCAACGAACGTTTTCCTCCCAGCCTTACCTGGTTACATGCTTCACTAGTTGATGTCAGTAAGTAAAATGTTGTTCAATGAGATGAAAATAAATTTTTGGTGAATAGTAACTTTTTACCTTATTTTACCACGGTTAAAAGTAAATAGGGTAATTAAGGGTAAAAATGATATTATTATTAGCCTAACACATGTCCTAATTCTATTGGACAATTTTAATTCGACGAAAAACAACCTTAGGAATAAAATATGACCATTTAGGCCCACTTGCATTAGATTAGGACATTTATTATTAATATATTTTAAGAAGGGTTAAAATAGTTAAAATCAATGTTTAATAACTAAATAATTTTTAATATAAAGTTATACATAAGATAAATTAGACTATAAATATTCATTAGAAAGCTAAAAATATTTTCTACATAATGATAATTTATTTGTAATTTTTAGACATTAAATAATGTAATTTATTTATGACACAAAGATGATGCGGTAATTATCTTATTAATGAAATATTGACATAATTGATGTTATAAATACCCAAATAAATGTAATTTGAGACTTTTTATGAATTACACTAATTTTATAGGTCAATATGAGATGTTTTTATTGATTTAAGTAACTTGTTTTGAACTAATCATTCTGTTATGATTTTCACAAAAATCAATTACTAAATAGTGTCAAAATTGACATAAAATAGTTTTTAAAAAAAATATTATATTAATAATTGTTATTTTATTCCTTAAAATCTAAGGTTCAGCCAAATGACTTAGAGAAGGTTATATATATTAATAATAAACAACTTGGGGTTCGTTTGGCTTGATATGGTATGTTTATTAACCTTATAGTGTATGAAAACAAGAAGACACGGTAAAAGGTAAATTATCTAACATAAAGTTAAATCTAAATGATAAGGTTAAAATTGATACCTAAAATTGTATAAATTCTATTTGATGAGATTATTTCGACCCCTACCCACATTAGATTCGAAATATATCAATTTGGAGCTATTTAAAACTGAAATTGACTTTATAATAAAATAATATTTTTAGTTTTCCCAAAGGAGCCCCTCTCCTCCCTTATAAAAGGGCACCTACTCCCCCTCTTCCTCACACCACTTTGAGCCTTCAATCTCGGCAAACCCCTGCCACTTTCTCCTATCCACTTCCATAGAGACATCCTAGAGGTCCTGGTCTTCTTCAAAGACCAATTTTAGTGCCCTAAAAAAAGGTCTCAAAGAAGCACTTCAAAGAAGAGGTAATGTCCGTTACCGATTCTTTCATCTTTATTTCTTTTTCCACTTCTTCTTCTTTAGTTTTTTCATTATGAAGTAATAACATCAGTATCACTAATATACTGATATGTTATTATAAGTATGAAACAACCCTATTTCACCATCTATCCATCCTACGGAAAAAGAAATCACCGCGCGTGCGTACGTACAGAATAGCGTCTGCACGCCGTGGTGTAATCTATTTTCCACCACCACATTACTTGGATGGGTATAATGGTGTAAATAATGACTCTATATGACTGTTATAAAGTGATATTGATTCTGAAATAGTATACATACACTCCAATACAATTCCACGATCATAGGAACGATATCATCACTCGTGCGTACGTACGGAATACCGTCTCCACGATGTGATGCGACTCATTCTACATGATCTTAATTTCATAATGATTTTATAAATGAATTGAATGAATGAATATGATATATATTACACTAATACCATTCTGTAAATTAGTTATCTATAATCTAAAGAGAAGAATAAGAATTTATTCGACAAAACACGCATAAGAATAAAAAGTTATAAACACCCGAATAACAAGTTGCAATGAAATATTACTACTAAGAAGCTAATAATATGACAATATATGATATCATAAAAATATGAATGATTCTGGAATAAGTCAATAACATTATTTAAATCATTATATAGGAGGTTAGGACATTTACGAAGCAAATCAGGCCTAAGGTAAGGGAAAATATCACAATCTCATTTTATCCAAGATTGTTTATACTTTGGTATTTACGGGGGTGTATTTTATCATCCACATACATATTTACTCAATATGTAATATTATTTACATCCACATAAAATTTTTTAAATCCCATTTTACCCTTCTGTGAGTTTTTAGTAAAGGATATGAAAGGAATCTTTTGTCATTTTTCGTCCGAGGTACTTTTTGACTTTTCCGACAAAAGTACGAGAAGAATGTTTTTTTAACTTATACGGCATGAATGGATTTTTAAAACAATATTTCCAAGAATATTCCATTACAAGTTTTCAATTTTATTTGCAATCAACTTCTTTTAGTTTAGAATTGTACGACATGTTAAGAAAGGAAAAGTATTTTTGAAGCAGAAAGGATATCTTCCTCAAGAATGGAGTTCAAGTGTTTTATCAAAATTATTTTCCATCTAAGATAATAAAGGGTTATGTTTATATCCCTATTATTACATTGATTTGATTATGTTGTGATGGAATTATATTTTTATGAATTCCTTTATCTTATATGAATTGTTTTATGTGTCACGATGTTTAAGATTCTCATTTTTATTACATGGGTTATGTTATGATGTATGGTTTCTGATTTTGTGGCACACATAAGAATGGTATCATTATAAGATGGGTGGGACCTATATCTCCCTATAATGAATTGGGTAAAGAATTTATATCTCATGAGATAGACATGGCTGTAACGGTAGGTTATACCGGTTCAGCGAAACAGGACTGAAACGAGGAGTGAACTCGGTTCAGAAATGGACTTTGTCCACTAAGATAGTCTTGGAAATGAGTCTTGACTAATAACAAATGATTCTCTATGACTATGTGTGTATGCCACAAAGTTTCATGTTTTATGTTATGATTAATGGGATTCCATTTCAGTACTATGATTTATCCCATGTTATGAAATTATGCTCTCTTTTGCAGGTTAAGATTTCCAAAAGTTATGTTCTTATGAATATGATGTGATTGATATTTCTTTTTTTTACCCTTACCGAGCATTTGAGCTCACCATTTTGTATGTTTTCATTCCCCAGGTCAGGAAGAAGGTTATTAAGTATGATATGCCAAAAGGGACTATAGATATGATGAAATAAATGGGAGACAGTGTAGACGCTTTATGAACCAGTTGTTTATGTTTCCCAGTTTCTAAAGACACTATACCTATACAATCCTTTCGTGGTTTTGTTATATGTTGTAATAATTATGCTTCAATTTTGAAGTATTAACAATGTATGTAAACTATGGGTCATTATATATGGCACATCTGAACAATGGTTTATATATGATGGAACTAGAGAACTCAGTAATGACAATCAATGAAAAAAACAACCAACATGACTCAAATATCACCCGCCTATGACACTTCAAGACTGGTCTTGTAAATGAGAAGTGATTAAGAAGATTACATCATCAAGGGTATCTAGACTCAGTACAGTTAGAACCCATAGATGCATGTCAAGCTTTTTTACAAGGAAAGATGACCAAATGACCTTTTTGAGGAAAGGGAGAAAGAGACAATGCAGTACTAGAATTAATACATACTAATGTATGTGGTCCATTTCTAGTAGATGCAAGGGGTGGGTTTTTATACTTCATTAATTTTACTGATTACTATAGTAGTTATGGATATATCTACTTAATGCGGTATAAGATAGATCCCTTTTGTTTTTTATGGAATACCAAAATGAAGTAGAAAACCAACTTGGTAAGAAGATAAAAGCACATTGTCAGACCAAGGTGGAGAATATCATCACCAAGAATTCATTGATCACTTGAAGGAGTGTGGGATAGTATTCCATCTCACTACTCCTTATACACCATAATGGAATGGTGTTAGTGAAATGAGTTATAAGACCTTGCTTGACATGGTCAGATCAATGATGAGTCATGCAACCCTTCCATTATCATTTTGGGGATACGCATTGCAGACATCAACATATAAACTTAACCGAGTACCAACTAAAGTTGTAGATGGTATTCCATATCAGTACTAGTTTGGAAAGAAACATGGTCTGATACACATACATGTCCGGGGGTGCGAGGAATTTTCAGGACTTTACCAAGTGACAAATTAGCATCTAGAAACACTAATTGAATCATTATATATTATCCTAAGGAAACTAGAGGATATTACTTATATAAACCATTATATAGAAAGTTCATTGTGGAAAGATATTCCATGTTTCTAGAAAGGGAACACATTTCAATTCAAAATAGTGAGAGAAAGATTGAATTCGATGAAGTTAATTCTCCAAATGCACAAGAGTTGGTCAAGGAACAATCTCCACATGAAAAAGTGGAAGAAGAAGTTGTTCCTGAGACACAGACACTACGCAGGTCTACATAAGAGGTTAGAGAACCAGAGAATTATAGTTTTCTTATCACAAAGTCAAGTGACACATTATTCCTTATAGATAATGAACCTCTAACCTATAAAGAAGCAGTAGAAGGCAATGAAGCTTCTAAATGGAAAGATTCCAAGAATTCTGAGATGGAGTCCATGTACCAAATTAATGTTTGGATTTTGGTAGACCCTCCAACGGATGTAAATTCCATTCTATGAAAATTGGTATTCAAGAAGAATATGGACATGGATGGTGAGGTTAATACCTTTAAAGCAATACCGGTTTCAAAGTGTTTCAGGAAACGTCATGTCATTGACTATGATGAAACCTTTTCACCAGTAGCACTGCATAAATCCATCAGAATATTGCATGCAATAGAAGCCTTTCGTGATTATGAAATTAGGAAAATGGATGTCAAAACTACTTTTCTTATTGGAAAGTTGGTTGAAGATGTCTATATAACTCATCTTGAAGGGTTTGTCATGTCAAATAATGCCAATAAAGTATTCAAGCTGCAGAGATCCATTTATGGATTGAAGCGGACATCAAGACCACGAAATGTTTTTTAGGCCATAATAGATTTTGGCTTTGTCAAAAATGAAAGAGATCCCTATGTCTATAAATTTTTTTAAGGGAATGACATAGTTTTTTAGTATTATATGTTGATGAAATATTAATTACGGGAAATGAGGTGAAAGTCTTACAGTCAATTAAGAGTTGGATAAATGAAATCATCTCCATGAAAGACTTAGGTGAACCAGACTACATTCTAGGGATCATGATCTAGCGAGATAGGTCTCAAAGGCTGATTGGGATAGGTCAAAGTATATATATTTACAAGGTACTCAAAAGGTATAATATGGGACAATCTAAGTGAGGAATGTTACCTATGTCACATGGTATAAATATCTCAAAAAAAATGTTTCCTCAAACACAGGAATAAATTGACTGAATGAGTAGGGTCCCTTATGCCTCAACAGTGGGTTCTATCATGTATTCCATGATGTGTACTAGGTTTGATGTTGCCTTTTCTTTATTCATGGTGGGTAGATATCAATCCAATCCATGGGATCTTCATTGGACAGCTATTAAAACAATCCTAATTTACTTGAGGAGTACTAAGGATATGTTCCTGGTGTGTGGAGGAGATGAGGAACTAGTAGTGAGGGGATACACTAATGCTAGTTTCTAGACAGATCAAGATGATATGAAATCGTAGTCAGGCTACATCTTTTGCCTGAAGGGCTTTTTAGTGGGTTGTAGAAGCTCGAAGCAATCTATGGTTGTCGATTCTATAGCAGATTCTGAATATATTTCAAATTCTGATGCAATAAAGGAAGATGTTTGGATACACAATTTTTCTTAGACTTTAGTGTTGTACCTAGCAGTTCTAACCCTATTCTAGTATATTGCAATAATACTGATGCAGTGGTATTTTCTGAGGAGTCCAGGTCTCACCATAGGACAAAGCATATTCTTCGGATGTTTCATCTCTTGAGGTATTTTACTCAAAGAGGTGATGTCACAGTTAGTAGAGTAGCCACAGGGGACAATGTGGCAGACCTCCCGACTGAATCCATTTCTTAGCAGAAACATGATTCTCATGTGATAGCTAGCATATTGAAACCTGTTAGCAGTTGGAGCTAGTGCAAGTGAGAGTGTTGAAAGTGGGTTCCCTCGACCCAACTTGTATTATACTTTGATTACCACTACATGTATCCAGTTTGTAATGATACATGTGTTTATCATTCCATTATAATGTAGATACTTCTACATCCAATTTTTTTTATGGAAATGTTCATAGATTACCTTTCGTATCAAGGGGGTATTGTAGATACCATGCTATAATGAGAACCATGAGATACCACGAATGTAATCTTAAAGTAATGTCCTATGGCCCAGTTACAACATTCTGAAAGTCCACAGATGATGTGTGACCATCAGGTTCCAGGGGATCATAATCATTGAGACATCTTCTCATGAAGTTCGCACTTGATGATCTCTAGTAGTCGAGATAATGAGGACATATCCACATAATAGGAACACCACATGTTTCAGGTGTCATTGGTCATTCCAATCTATGGACATGTGTAATGGTCTCTAGATTGAGATCATTATCAATGAATGTCATTTCATTACATACATTTTATTCTAGGTGAAAACCATGGCGATAAAGTAGTTGAGAGGTAGATTGTATCAGGTACATCATTAATGGCATGGCTTTGATTGAATGATAGAGAAAGGATTTGATGCTTCCGAGTTCAGGAAGAGATATCTCGGTCCTGGTTGATTAGGACGGTTTCACCTTCATTAAATCCATGGCCATGATAGTTGAAGGTAAGACCATCCAGACAAATGAAAAAATAAAATAAATCAAGATAAAGGATGATGACACTATTGTGCATTCTACTTTATTGAGATATCGATGATGAAGAGATTATGTTACATAAACTGTGTTCGTCGGAAGGTAGTCATTGATTTGAATTTACCTTGTCTCTATAGGGGCCTCGATGGGTTGCTAGACCCTGATCTTTGTTGGTGGATATTATTCATAGCTATTAAGATAAGGACCTAGAGGGTCACACACAATTGCACTTTGAGAATATGCCATATTATGTGAATAGGAATGTAGAACATGGTTGTCCTAGCCAAAGGGTCTGAGTACTATCCAAGTTCTATGGATCACCAAGTAATAACTAAATTCCTTAATTATTCAATATTGAAATAATGTATTGAATTTGTTTATAACATGTATTTAAAATTGATTAGTAAATACAAGTATTAATATTATTCAAATGGATGTAAATATACTAGGTTCATTTAATATTAATAGGAGGTGTGAGTCGAGTTAAAGAGTCATGTTAATCACATAATATATTTAATATATATTACGGGTAAGTGATAAATCGAATATATTATTTATGGCATAATTTTATTTGTCATAAATAATTATTTATTACACTTATATAGAAGATTTTTATTACATGTTGTTGGGAGCACACACTGCATGTTTTAAACAATCCCTAAACAAGTAATAGAAAGGCTCTTCCCATGTAACTATTCATGTGATGGGATTGAGAGCTTCTCTCTCCTCATGGAATTTAGAGATGGAGTCTCTCAAGGGAAGGAAGATATTCAAGTTCATCCATCATGGATCTAATTTTATTGCCTTTTAGTGATTGTCCCTGTAATTTAGTGAGCATTGAAGATCTGTGCTAGCACCCAGATCTCTACGAATGGCACATGAGCAGATTCGAGAGGCGTGTGTGGATGATCTAGAGGGATTAAATGTCGGAGTCTTCGAGCAATGATCACCAGCATCCTATGGTGGAATTATACATGTAAGATACGATCTAGGTTCATGTTCAATTTATTTGTGCTCTATTTAAACCCTTAGAAATCCTCAGACCAAATAGAGAAAAGATCACTAGATTCGACCGAGTTATGTCGCTCTGGTGATGCAGATATTTTTAAATGACCGGGTCAAGTGCTTCTGCTGCGGTGTCCTGGTACCTAACACTTAGACCTATCCTTATAAATATCTCAAGGTATCTCACTAAAGTTTTCACATCGTAGTTTCCAATGTTTTACTAATACTTTACTCTAATACCGACTCTAAAGACCCAATCTTGACTTACATGGAGATTACAATTATTTTGCAGAATACTTAATACTTTAAACAAATATATTCCCAAAGACCGTATTAGTTTAGTATCTTTGGAAACATGGAACATAATATTCTAACTTGGAAAATGATCTTCCACATCTCCCATAATGATCTTCCCCTTTTTCTTTCCTACCTAAAACCATTCTTTATATAATGGGAAAAATAAAACATAAAAAGGGTGAGCTGAAATGATCAGTAAGGGTATACATGGATAACATAAAACAAACAACAAACATAATAATGTAAAAAAGGAATATAAAGGTTAAATATCAACATCTTGAGTCATGAAATAAATGTTCGTAGTATGTAAGGTATAGATCATAAAGGAAAATTAACCATGATAAAATAGAATTGACATAAAAAATGGAATTGTGGAAATCAAATAATCAAATAATCTGATTTCCATAGTATCCAAGACATTACTCCCAAGACCATCATAATGGAAAAAGTCAATTAATGAACCAGGATTATTTTCCATTCTATCCATGTATTACTGAACCAGCATTACATATCATTCCATCCATGTATTACTAAATTGAATATAATAGTCACTCCAGTCTTGTATTACTAATAAAGATTTACTTTCTGTTCAAGTAATTTATATCTCACGAGATATAAATCATTACCCAATGCATTGGATGGAGATATAGGTCCCACCCATCTCATAATTCATTCATTCTTACATGTTCCACAAAAACATAATTCATTCATCATACCATATCCCATTAAATAAATTTGATTTCTTAAACATCATTATATTATAACATAATCCATATAAAATATCATTATATCATTAAAATAATCAAATCATAATAATAAAAGGGATATAAATATAACCCTTTTTAAATCACATCATCTTAGATGCAAAATAATTTTGATAAAACCCTTGAACTTAATTCTTGAAGATAATATCCTCTCTTCTTCACAAATGATTTATTTTCCTAAAATTCCATTAAATTGTAATAGAAAAGAATATATTTAAAAAAAATTCAAATTTTTTAGAGTAATATTCATGTAAATATATTGATAGGAATATGTAAAAATATGTTCATTCCGTATAAGTTAAAAAATCATTCTTCTCATACTATTGTCAAAAAATACAAAAAGTACCTCATATAGAAAATAAATGAATGATTCCTTCCATACCATTTAATATAAATCAACCAATGGGTAAAATTGAATTTAAAAAATAGTATAATAATATTAAAATTATTATATATTCAGGAAACATTGATATGAATGATAAATATACCCCAACAAATATTGATGAATAAATAATCTCGAATAATAATGATATTGTCAAATTATCCCTTACCATAGGTCTGATATCATCAGTATGTGTCCAAAACTCCTATATAGTGGGTTTAAAAACAATAATAACAAAAAAAATGACCATTATAATATCTATGATATCATATATGATTTGATTATTAATTTATATTACCTATTTATTTATCAATTTGATGACAAAAAAACGTTTTGGGTAATAATCCTTTTATTTATCATACATGTTTTGACTTGTTATTGTGGATATTATTACATAGATCATGATTTACATAAATAATTAATGTAAAACATGATTAATATATCATAAATAATTAATATATAAATATATACAGTATATAGATAAATGAAATATAATACACCATTCATTGAGATGATAGACCGTACGTATGAATGAACGTTGTTTCCGTTTCATTATCTAATTGAATAGAAGAAAGTAAAAGAAATATATATTTATATATAAATAAATCCCATGGAATTATTATGTCATATATTTTATTATTATTTATCATATATAATTTATAATCATTCTTGAATGGTTAATGCGGAGAATGAATGTCATCGTGTCGTGGAGACGGTAGGCCGTACCTACACACAAGCGATGATATCATTCACTTAATGGTTAAATGGAATGAAATTGGATGATATATTAATTATAAAGAATAATTATCTTGTTATATTAATTATTTAAATCCATTATAGTCATCTTAATACCCATCCATATTATGTATTTTTCAATAAAAAATTACACAACAACGTGGAGACGGTTAGTCGTACGTATGCACGTATGGTGATACTATTATAAGTAGGATAGATAAAATAAGGTACACGGTTTTATAATAATTATAATAAAATTTATGAATTTATAAAATAATAGATTTATTAATTTAGTATGGGAACAACATTATAAGGGATATTAGAAGAAGAAAAGAATTTTGAAAGAGGTGATAAAACAATTACCCCCTTTTCAATTATCTCGTTTGGATTTGCACAAAAGGTATCCCTAGGATGGATTTATACAAAAATTGTGGCCTATAAAATGAATTTATGAAATTTGGGAGAAGAAATTGGTAGGGTTTTCCCTATACAAAATGCTTTAGAGATGTGATTATAAGAGAACAAGATGTTCTCTTTTATAGGAGAGGTGAGGGGCACTTTAGGGAAGTCTTTAAATAATAATTTATTGTAAATTGATTTCCAGTTTATAATGGTCCAAAACTCATTTATATAGAATTTAATATAAGTATGGGTATAAATAATCTCAAATAAAATGTTTTAGACATGTTTAGATCACAAAATTAACCTTATCTTTTAACTTTAACCCATTGTTCAAAACATTTACTCTTACCATGTCTTATTATATTTTCAAAATATATGGTTACTATAAATACTATAAAAAGACAAGAGAACCTAAAGTGGATAATTAATGAACGTTTTAACATTATTTAATTCATTTTTACTAATATTATAATTTTAGTACTATTATATCATTTAAGAAAATAATATGTTTTTTAAACCTCATTTTTTCTCAATTTTGATGCTATTTAGTATGTGATTTTTGTTGAAATCATAATAATTTGATTCCTTATAAAAAAGATTTAATGAATCCCTCACATGTAAATTTCTTCAACAAATTAATGTATGACATCAAAATGTTCAAATTACATTTATTTTAATATCTATAATATCATTTATTTTAATATTTCATTAATAAGGTAATCAATGCATCATCATTGGGTCATAAATTATTTTATTTTTTAGTGTCTAAATATTAATAATAAAATACCATGGTGTAGTAAAACTTTTTATCTTTTTAATGTCTATTTATTGTATAATACATCATTTATATAAACTGAAATATTTTTTTGTAAAAATATACATGTTTATGTCATATTTCCCTTTTCTTTAAATTAATTATTATAACATGTTATTTTCTCACCCAAGTTGTTCTAAAAAGGAAATATTCCAGCCTAATGATTTTTTGATCACCCATGACTCATATAATCATATTAGGACACATGTTATGGTAGTTTCATATTATTATTATATTATTTTTTAACCCATATTTACCAGATTTTAACTTTAACCACAGTAAATAAAAATAATTAATGAAGATACAATTCACTATATCCAAAAATAAAAGGGAAGTATTTACATAATTTATACCTTATGATTCAAAATATGGAATCCATTTTTATATATTCAAAACATATAATTATCAGAAATTAATTTAAAATTAACTCTCATTGTCAAAATAAGGAAGTGGGTTTTTAAGAAGTAAAAACTATCAAAAGAATGACATGTGTTTATGTCCAATTTAAATGTGAAATTACATACAATGAACAAAATTTTATTAAATTATAAAAAACAACCCAATTTAAATTTAAAACCAATTAAAAAGTTAATCTATCTTTTTAAATAAATTAGACAAAAAGACAGTTTTGAATTAAAATGCAATAGTTTTCACTATTCATAAAATTATGAATTTCATCAGAAAAATACCAACATTTCAACTAAGGTAAATTTTGATGTCCCTCTTTCAAATATTAAGTTTTTTTGTCATATATAATATATAAAAGTGTTGAAAACATGATTTTAAATGGGTGCACCATCAATAGAAGGAAAAGTGCAATTTTTTTAAAAATACTTCTTTTATCTGAAAATTTTAATTTCTTCATATGTCATGTATAGATAATACATAAAATGGATTTTAATGTTATATAAAATTAAAATATTTGGTTACGATTATTCAAAACGGCTAGTTATATCGCATTAAATAATAATATTTTAATAATATATCATTGTTTAGTAAAACTCGGTATTGTGTACAACATAAGCTATCGAGTTAGGTCGCTCTACTGTGTAATGTAAGACATGTAAGTGTTGGGTGTAGTGAAAGCTTCTTTCGGTGTTGTTTATAACATAATCCAAACATATATCTTTTATAAATTAAACAAAATCTATACTTCATGTTGCTTTAATCGTACACCAAATAAGTGTTCCATGTAACATACAACAAGATGGTTTAGTGTGAAAAGAATGCTAGAATTTGTGCCTTGAAAGATATAAATGAAATTTTAATTTATTCTAGAAAAATGGTCCATAAAAACATGGGGTGTTACCCAGTAGAGAGTAGTGATGTCTCATGAGTCTAGGAAGTTACGTTCCTATGAACATAGTTATACCACCCATTATTTAGAGCCTGCAGCGGTCATGTCCATACTGAATTTGTAGTGGAACTACCTAATTAGGGATCACTTTGGAGTCTTCAAGAATCACAAGAGTTTGAGGTATATCGTTTCGCAGTGAGATCTAAACATGAGATAGCACTTGTTGATATAGTTTCTACAAGACTATGATTTTTAGATCACTTGTACCTAGGGAAAGAAAAATTTTGTGGTTGGCTATTTTAGAAAAAATCAAATGAAAAGGTTGTTTATGAATATGTAGAAACTTTGAGAGAGATTGAGAAATTTTAAGCTTTGCACATGGATGTATGAGTGGATGATGGTAGGCGATGTTTGTTTTAGATAACATTCTAGTCTTCACTAATGATGTAGTAGAAATAATCATATTGAGGAGACTCAGAGGTAGAGGTGTTTTAATATCATGTTAGCCATGGTGAAGCTCTATAGGGATGGTCGAAGGATGGTCATATGCAGATGTGGTTCCAAGGGAAGTCATTTGTTCTGATGGTGATACATGATTGAGTGCATAATGCATATCATATATAACCCTTTGTGGTACATCCATGAGTTTTTAAGATGTAACGTCACTTTAGGATGTAGTTTTTGTGGCCTAAGATAAAATGGGAAGTGGTGGATTCAGTACAAAATGCATGGTTTTCCAATAGTTAATGGTCGAGCAACATGTCCTTGGCAGTTTTTTGAATCCTTTGGATGTACCTGAACGTAAGTGAGAAAAATATCGATGGATATCATCATAGGGTTACCCAGAGATCAAGGAGGTTATGATGATATCTGGATGATAGTGGATCAGATGAAAAAATCTTCCCACATCTTAGTGATCAAGGAGTTGAGCATAGTGGATGCCTTGTCCTAGAGGTACGTGGATGAAGTGGTGATGTTTCATGGAGTTACAATGTCCATTTTCTCAAATCGGGATGTGTGGTTTACCTCATGATTTTAGAGGGGAATAAAACATACTTTTAGCTCTTAGTTAGGCCTCAACATTGTTTAGACCCTCAAACATATGGGAATATGGAACAGACAATCCAGACATTGGAGGATATGTTGTGGGTGTGTGTCTTATACATTAGTGGATATTTGGTGTGACACCTTCCATTGGTAGAGTTTTATAATAATAATATCTATCACTCTTCCATTATCATGGCTCCGTTTAATTCATTTTCTAGAAGAATGTATCATTCTCTATTTGTGCTAGATGGATGTTGGGGAGACAACTATTATTGTTTCGGATGTGGTGGATATCATGACCAAGAAGTTTCATCTTATCCGTTAGAGGATGAAAGACATGAAAGACAGAAAGAAGTTGTATGTCGGTCATAAGATGAGTCCCTTGGAGTTTGAGGTTAGTGAAGACATGTCCCTGAATGTTTCCCCTCAAAGTGGGTATTATAGGATTGACAATGTGAGTAAATAGTCTCCTAGGTTAGTTGGACCCTTGAAGGTGTTGGTGGAGTCGATGAGGCGACATACTAGTTGGTGTTTCCACCATAGTTGGAGAAAATACATGAAATATTCCAATTTTATTATATTCACTAATATATAAATGATGAATCCCATGTTCTGGAATAGAGAGTGATTGGTATTGATGATGACGTGATGTTCGTAGAGCAGCTAGTAGAGAACCAAGATCATTGGGAGAAGGTGTAATGTGGACAAACCCTTCCATTAGTTTTTTTGATGTAGTGATATGGAGGCCAGGGGGAGATGTGTTGTCCCATATTTTCCATGTATTATTTTTAAATATTATATTGATAATATTCTAGACAATGTGCTGAGACGGTGTGAAATTTCGAGACCCGGTGTGCCTGAAATAAATGTTTGAAATCTATAAAAATAGAAATATCTCAGGCACACGATTTTCTTAAAAAGTTGTATAAAATATGATAGAATTAACCGATCATAAATATGATGGAACCATTGAATTTAGAGCATCTAATTTACCATAGGCATGACCTAACATAGGTCTGCACATGTCAACTACAATAAGTAGTTTCATCCATTTTTAGTGAATAAAATAATTTGAATATTTATTATATTTTATCGTTTCATCAATGTAGTGGCGAAAAGATGCTATTTATTTTAAATAATCCATTAGGCTAGGATATAGGGTTAGTGTGATGACCCTAGAAATTACCTGGAGGCTAGCAGGAGGAAACCATGAATATTTTTCTCAGCGTGTGACGATAGAATTGTGGATCGAAGAACAACGAACACCGTTCTTGCTGGATCTCACCAGCGGTAATCAATATTCAATAGAAATGGATCCAATTCCCATGTAGGATGTGTTTTTTCATTTTATTTCCCTATTATTAGATTCAATGATGATCACAGACTGACAAACAAAATAGTTTATCGTATGTTCGACTGTAACCTTGTGGGATGGGTTTAATTATTGGATTATAAGGGTTTGATAAATTAAAAACTTATTTTTTTTAAATCCTGCATAATGGAATGGATCAATTCTGGAATGAACAATGGTCAATGTTCTTTCCTTCGATTTTTTCTATGTGTTTTCTCTCCCTCATTTTCATTATGTGTTATTTTTTCTTTATCATGTTTATGAATGAATGATCATTGCACCTTCGTTTCATGGTGTAAAAATCCAAAATTGGAGATCTGACATCAGGACCACCTAACAGAGGTGTGATAGAAATGGAAATATATGAATCCAATCGAAATAGATGAAACTGTTCTGTGAGAGATTTTCATTGGAATATATAAAATAGTTTTTGGAGCTGATTAAAGGCCCAAAACACATCTATTCGGTGTTAGGGTGGAAAAAAAGACTTTGGATCAGATTTTTCAAGGAATATAGATCCCCAAAATAAGATCCAGATCATCATCCAAGGCACACAGAGTAAGAACATGACATTCTAGAAAAAACCCAATGAACACAACGTGTAACCTGAGGTTACACGGTGTGTTCCCCCACTGAGTGGAATCTAGGGTTTCAAGAGATAGATAAATATCACACGACATGTGACCCCTATCACATGGTGTGTTACCCCTATCACTTGACATATAGACTCTCCCATGATACTTGGCATGTACATGGGAAGTAAAAGGACAATGGAAAGTACACAGGATTCCCACAAGGTGTTTACTCCCCCACATGACCTGCAATGGACCAAGTACATGGGCAACCCCATGAACTAGTACATGGGCAGAGACACAAGGGTTGAAATTGTGTACTAGCACATAGATAGAGTACATGAGTCAACCCCTAATGGAAGTACATGACATGTGACACCCTCTAGATACCGGTACCCATCATCTGCAAAACCTGTTCTAATTATATGATCAATTTTACATAGGTAGTGCCTAGGGTCAAGGGATAAATCGTGTGACCTTAGTACACGCCTTGTATCCCCATTCTACATGGATTGATTCTCATGTTCTTTGTATCATGTACTAGATTCATTAGAGAGTTTTCCATTTATCATTTTCCCTAACAGTTGCTACAAATCATTTCCTACTCATAGTACTATAATCCCTTTATCATGAAGTAATTGATAGAGTTTTTCGAACTCCCCCTAATATTTTCATAGTAGGATCTTCTATTCATTATTGACGCCCTTTGTAGAGTCTTTGGTATTAATGTGGCGAACATTATAGGGCATTGATCCTCTACTTAGAGGGTTAATTCAGATTGAGTTGTTGGTATAACCCCATGTCTCTGGCTGTGATCCTCATCTATGTATCATATCCCTATCATCATATCTATCACCATATCTCTGTTATGATGGTTCTTAAGAAATAGTACTTATCACATAGACATCATCCGTGTTATTGGACTCGAGAGTTGGTTCTCCTAGGTGAGAAATTCATGCAATCTTCATGATGAATACATAGTGTTGGTATGTGATAGTCAGGACATACCTCTAAACTACATGTTTTGGATTGAGTATATCTAGATATTCTTATATGTGATGTAGACATATACTTATGTTGACCTGACTGTACATTCCATTGTTATACTTTTTTTTGTTTTGGGGTTTCCTACTGTATATTGATATACTCACCCTTACATTGGAATTCTACACATGTGTCATGTCTTGGGCAGATGAGCGACCATTTGATGGAGTCCTTGGTGGACTATGAACATACATTAATTTTTGAGATCAGGCTAGAAAAGGTTTTTTCCTACCACTACAGACAATATTCTGAGTACCGTTTGTTTCCAGGATGGACATGTTTTTTACAAAATCTCCTTGGTGGGATTGTATTCGAGACTAGTTTACATTACATTATTTTATTTCATTTAATACTCTATTTTTTGGGATATAGTGGTATACATGCATTGTTTACATATTGGTTTTTACATTTCATAATTTTTTTTCTTGGAGATGGGTTCATGTGTACATGTACATAAGAAATGCCTCCCATGTTAGTGATATGACTACTTAGATCAAGTCACGATCCCATGTCCTTTTGGTGGTAGCTATGGGGAGTCACGACACAAGCCCCACTAGGACAGGTTCTGATAGAGTTGTATCAAATCAGGTTGGTTCTACATAAGATCCAGGAGTTTGTGAGATTGGTTGGGGGGAAACAATGTTATGTGTTTCATGATTGTCTTTCAGGCCACAATCTATAGTGTTGGGTCAGGGGGCTGATATATCCACAAACCAGGACTATAAAAACCTCTATTTTTAATCTATACATTATAACACTGGATTCATGGAAAATAATGTTAAATTAATAATATTGGAATTGGTTGTGGTTTCTATGTCATTCTTGAGTTATCTCTCCAGATATTATCATTGGCAATGGTTTATATTGTTTCCTTACAGGATGCCTCTGTGATGCATACTAGCTAGGATTTAGCTGCTTGATCATGATGATGAACCCATCCGGGATGAGGCTTCGATATAGGGACCAGTTCCCCATATGTTACCTCAAGGTGGTCCACCTACTATACTAAAAAATATTGAGTAGCACGTGGTAACCACAATACCAGTATATGAGGGGCACATGCTGAGTATACTTGAAAAGCTTCAGAGATAGAGACCCCTCAGGTTCTGAGGCAAGACCAACCCTCAGGCGGCTTAGGACTCACTTGAGATGGTGACTTGGGTTTTCTATCTAGTCCAGACAATATCAAATCAAATGGTGGTTCTAGAGACAATCCTTTGACACAATACAGTAGGGTGATGAAGGAGTTTGGTAATATAGACTCATGACAAGGATACTCAATCATGGAAAACGTTTTAGACTCTAATTAGAGATGAGTTCTCACCAGTTATATTGATATATATATGTATATAGGATCTTCATTAGCTCCAGTAGGGTATCATGATAGTGGATGATTATTCATAGTGGTTCACCAAACTATCTTGGTAATTTGTAGATATGGTTAGAGATCAGCACATTAGGGCTCAGACAATAGAGAGAGGTATTCATAGATACATACACACCATCATTATTCCTCTATGTATACCGACATATGATGGGGTGTTGCAATGATCTTTGGTGGTTGAAATCATATTGTATGAGAAGATACATCTGGTGACAGTCTGTAGTGGACGAACAGGAGCCGAGAATTCAGTATCCTGGAGCTGACGTCAATCCCATGGACAAAGATGTGGGAGACATTTTAGGAAGATTTATCAGGGGAGAAGATCTATAGTTCAGGGTTCACAAGGTTGTTTTAATCAGCCTAAGGAGTGGTAGTGTTGTTCATGTGGCAATAGGGGACATCTCACTCAAGATTTTCCAACACACCGTGCTATTGATAGGGGGACTATGGATAGACCACATAAAAAGTGGCTATGACAGAAGTTGGTCGATCCATAGGGTGGATGACTTGGAAAAGGAGTTGGGAGAGCAGTAAGAGGATGTAGATGTTTCAACTTATTACCACCACCACCCCCCTGGAGGTCCACACCAGGCTTAGGGAGCTTTAAGATAGATGTGGGGACATCTGAATGCAGTCAAGGAATATAACCTAGGGGATCCAAGAATCATTCAAGGTGTGAACTATGTATTTTATCCATTACCTATAGTGTGGATAGACATAGGTGATAGTCATTCCTATCTCACCAAATATCTTGACCAAGACCTAGATATGTTGATTAATGAGTTAACTAAACCATTATACTTGTAGACACCTATTGAAGAATGAACAATGATAACATAATTGTGCTGATAGTGTGACTTGATTCTTAGAGGTGAGAGTTTTGGTTGTAACCTCTTGGTGGTAGTGTTGAGGCCTTATGATTTCATTCTTGGTACATATGGGTTATCCATAGTCCATGCCAAGATGGACTGTTTTAGGAGAAGGATTTGGTGTGTATGTTACGATGGAATGAGTTTTGTTTTGGTGAAATAAAACCCAAGAAGGATAGAATGGACTTATTCATTAGATGGTGCATCCAATTACTCCTTAGTTGTCTATCCTAAACCTCGAAGAAAAATATTTTATGAGATTTTAGTTTCCATAGGTGGGGGAGAAGTATGAGGGTGTCATTCCTGAAGATGATTCATAATTACCTCCCCATAGGTAAATCGACTTATACATTGAGTTTCACCCTTTTATGACATATATATTTGCACTATAATATCGGATGGCTCCCATAGAGCTTCATGAGAAAAGGGTGTAGTTGGAGGTCTTGTAGGGGAAGGGATTTATGAGACCCATTATTTCACCATGGGTAACCCTAGTATTGTTTTCCAAAAAAGAATATGGGGGCTTGAGGATTTGTGTGGAAAACCAAAGTTTGACCTAGGTTACCATGATGAATAAGTATCCCCCACTGAGGATCGATGACCTCGCTGATCAGTTGAGAGGAGCACAATGGTTCTTGATGGTTGATCTCATATCAGGCTATCACTAGCTATGAGTACGAGATGAGGATACACCAATGATGGATTTTAGATGTCGATATGGTCATTATGAGTACTTCATGATTCCCTTTTGTGAAAATAATTCCCCATCAGTGTTCATGTGACTCAATAACCCAATCCTTTATCCTTACGTGTATACGTGCGTGGAAGTCTTCATTTATGATATCATTGTGTACTCAGTGTATGAGGAGGAGCATGAGAGACACATAAGGATGGTTCTGGATGTCCTCTAAGAGATCTAGAATTATGGGAAACTCTAGAAGTGATAGTTCTGGATTGAGGTGGTCCACTTTCTTTGACACATCATCATAGAAGATGGATTGGCAGTGGACTTGGCCAAGGTCAAGGTAGAGTTAGCATGTGAGCCACCTAAGAGCATGATGGATGTGTGTAGAATCTTTGAGATAGAATGATATTATTGTATATTCATACCTGATTTATCCAGGATATCAACACCTATGAAAACATTGATTCAATTGGGTAATCCTTTTACATGGAATGTGAAATGAATGTGGGATTTTCAGCAGTTGACATTGAGTTTTATGAGCAGTATGATCTTGAGATTTATGGAGAAGGGTGTTGAGGATGTGGTGTTTTACGATGCATCAGGAACTGGGATTGGTTTTTCCCTGATGCATAGTAATGTAATGATTTAATATGGTATACACTAGTTGAGACCAAATGAGAAAAACTACATGACCCATGATCTTGTTTTATCAATATTATTCTTTGCATTGATGATGTGGTGATGTGACTTGATGGGTGAGTGATTTATCATATACTTCGATCACAAGAGTTTGAAGAATATATTCTCTCTGTATGATATAAACATGAGATATATTCAATTACTAGAGTTCCTAGAGAAATATGACTTTGATATTGTCTATACTCTTGGGAAGGGGAACATGGTGGAATATTCTTCTTGAAAGTGATCTTGTTTGTAGTTTTTGAATGAGGTGTCATAGCAGTTGGCCTCATTACAATTATACTTTATATATGGAGATGGGGAATATTACCTCATGCTGATGGTCATTAAACCTATAGTATTATAGTGAGTCAAGGAGGCACAACATGAGGAAACTGACTACGAGAGCCTATGTGCTCAGATATCCACAGGGCATGATCCTGATGGATATTCACTCGGTGGGGAGAATGGAGTTATTTTTACAAGATGCATGTTAATACCAATGATGATGCGGGTGTAGGTTTTGGGGGAGTTACATACATCCCCATAGGAATTACATCCTGGTGTGATGAAAATGTATAAGGACATATGGTGTCAGTTTTGGTTGCTAGGGATGATGATGAGAGTAGCAGAGTTCGTCTCTTGATGCCTTACTTTCCAGTAAGTGAAGGGTGAGAACCATGCTACAATGGGTTTATCTCAACACCTTGATTTGGAAGAATGGATGTTGGATGGGATATTTATGGACTTCATGAGTAGTACACCATGTATTATTATCTTACATTATACTATCTTAGTGATCGTCTACTGACTCACCATGTTTACCCACTTACTAGCTATCCAATAGTAGAGTTTCCGTAGACAGCTTAGGAATCTTCTATGTGAAAAAAATATTTTGAATCCAAGGAGTTTCATCGATGATATCTAAGGATTGTGATTCTTGTTTTACACCACAATTTTGGAATGGATTACATAAGGCATTTTTAACCTAGTTACACTTGAGCATATGATTTCAGCCATAGACGGAAGACCAGAGAGAGTCGACCATTCAGGTCCTGGAGGACATGCTGCGAGATTACATGTTGGACATTGGAGGTAGTTGAGAGGATCACCAACCACTAGTGGATTTAATGTACAAAAATAGATACCATTTATCCATTATCACAACACTATTTGAGGATTTTTAAGGTAAAACCTACTGGTCACCACTTTGCTTGATCGGCCCAGGAGATTGAGTACTTATGGGCCCGAAGTTGGTAGGAGCTATTATAGAGATGGTCAAAATCATCCAATAGTAGATTAAGACTGAACAAATACATTAGAAATCTTATGCTAATAGTGACAGAAGCCTTTGGAGTTTTAGGGAGGGAGACCATGCATTCATATTGGTTTTACGTCAACCTGGATTACACAGATTTGTCTGAGGTGACAAGTTATCTTTGAGTTTTATCTGCCGTTTTCAGATAGTTTATAGAGTTTACTAGGTGGTGTATCTCTTATCACTACTCACAATGTTGGACTGTGTACATGATTTCTTCAATATGTCGTAGCTGAGGAGGTACGTTCATGACCCATCACACTTTATTGACAAGGGAAACCAGGACATCAAGGATAGAGTAGCCTCTATAGAGTACCCAATAGAGATTGAGGATCAAAATTAGAAGATCCTTATTGGGTGAGAGATTTCTTTAGTGTGTGTCTAGTGGAAACACAAGAACCTCTATGGGAGAAATTTGGAGCATAAGGCTCAGATTCATGTTCAGTATCCTATCATTTTTAGTAGCCTTTTCTTGGACTTTGGGTGATATAAATCCCTAGGGTGGGGAGAATGTAATGCCCCTTATTTTTAGTGTATTATTATTAATTATTATATTAATTATATTTGAGACCATATGATGTGACTATGTGGAATTCTGAGGCCCGGTGTGCTAGGAATAAATGTTTGAAAAATAATAAAATATTATATAACATGTGTGCGTAGTTTTTTTTAAAAAAAAAGTGAAAAAACATCAAAATGGGTGCTTGGATAAGAAATATGAGGCCACAGTTGTGTTCAAGGAACCAACATTACCTATTTCATGACCTAACATCGGCCAACATGGGATAACTGTAAAAATTAGTTTTAGTAAATTTTTATGAATAAAATAAATTGATGATTTATATTATTTTTTTATTTTATCGACGTAGTGATTTAGTGATGATTTTTATTTTAAATAATACATCATGTATGGATCTAGGTTTAGGCACATAAAATGGATTTTTCATGGAGCCACTATATAAGAAACCATAAATATTTCTATCAGCAAAGGATGGGGGAATTTTGGATCGAAGATCGACAAAATTTTTTCTTGATGGATCTTGCTAGTGTGAGATAATATTTAACAATGAATGATCCAATTATCAGTAGGATGAATTATATAGGAATTTATTTCCTTGTTCATAAATTCAATGATGAGCACAGACCAACCAACCAACTGCTTGTTTCATAGTCTGATCATAACCTTGCTGGGTGGGTTTAATTGTGGGATTATCAGGGTTTGATTATTTGAAAAATGATCTTTTTTTTAATCATTATTATGGGAATGGATTGAGGTTATAATGAATAATGGTTGAGAATAATTCCTTGGATTTGTTCCTTATATTTTTCTCTACCCCGTTATCTATGATTTTTCTTCCTACATCATCTCGATTAAGAACGAATGATCATTATACCTTCATTACTGGGAGGAAAGATTCAAAGTTAGAGATCTGACATCAGGACGATCGAATAGAGATGTGACCAAAATTTTAATAGAAGAATAAGATATAATCAAAATAAACTGTTCATTGATTGTTTTTCATCAAAATGGTTTGAAAGGGTTTTACGAGCTGATTGAAGGCCTAAAACACATCAATTTGGTTTTAGGGTGGAGAAAAAACAATGGATTTGATGTTTTGAGTTGAACAAATCACCAGAATGAGACCCAAATCATTGGCTGAGGTGCGCAGAGGAAGAAAACAACATTCTGAAAAAAAAACCTGATGAAAATGGCATGTATCCTGGGTTTACATGGTGTGTGGCCACACTGAGCAGTAGATATGGTTTTGGGAGATATATAAATATCACACGGTGTGTGACCTCTATCATATGGTGTTTAGAATCTCGTCAGTGACTCAATGTGTACATGGGAAGTACACAGACACGTGGATGAGTATATGGGTTTCCTACACTGCATGTACTCCCTAACACAACCTGGAATGGACAAAGTAAATATTCTACCCCATGTAATTATGGCATTCCACCTTTTTATTCCATAACTTTTCATTACATTTTACACATAGAGGATCTTTAAAGTCTACAGTCTTAGAAATCCGGAACATAAAACATGAAAACATATAAAATTATTCTAATCCACTTATAGGGGTTCATTATAAGTTATTAATAAGTACAATTATTAAATTTCATAACCTGGAGACATAAATCAAAGGAAAGGGTGAGCATAAATCCTAGTAAGGAAACAAAGGGAACTAGTTTACTTATGATATTAATATGTACTTGATGAAAAACATAATGACATGAGGAAGGTAATTAGTGGTATTTCCGAATAAAAATAAAATGAACCATAATATGAATATGTGGCTACAACATTAAATTTATACATTCATGAACATATCACCAAGGTTCATCCCCATGGTTTCATAAAAATTACCAAGGATATTCACCAAGGTATCGTGAAACTCGTCATTTATAAAGATTAATTCTTTACCCAATGTATTGGAGCACTATCAGGGCGCACATTTAATATTCCTTTATTTTCATGTGATCTAAATAGATCTTAATCATACATTTCATAAATAACACATAGAGAGTAAAATTAATATGTTTCACTTCAAAATTGTGACGTTTTAGAAGTGCTTAAAAAATAAGATCATTATGTCATTTATAAACCATGGAAAGGGAGCAAGGTTTATATTTTTTGTAAATTACAGAATAAAATAGATCAATATAATTTCTAGAAGAATACACCTAGAAATAAAAAATGTTTGGGTATTCAATAAAAATAAAATAAGATAAATTTTGAGAAAAAGAGAGAGAGGTTTTGAGATGAAAATTCTGCAGCATAACGGCTATATAACATTGTTGTAGAAAATGTTGAAAAGATAGGGGACAAGAGTCACCCAGTAATAAATAACTCATAATACAATATGGGTATATAATAAAAAGAAATAATATCATGGTATGTCTATTTTACGGAAACACCAAATGAAAATGAAACATGAAGGAAAAGAGATGATGTGATTTCTTTTACAAAAATTCGGCAGCTTAACAGCGTCACCTAAAAATTTAGAAATACAATTGATGAGAGAGGAAAGGGTATATCATCAATTGAACATGAAATTGACATTAATAATGATATATAAGAACATACCCCCACATAATTAATTGAAAACTAGAAGATATAACATAATAGAAGTCATGACGTAAAAGATGAGGGTGAACATTTCCCATTCCTTGAAGAGTAACTTCTGAAAGCTTGATGGTTGGGACCTTGGGGGGATTTAGGTCACCATGGGAGGACTCCTTGGGATGTAAAATATCTAGAACTTAATTGAGGAGGATTTTGTAATTAAATGAATGAGGAAATGGCTTGGTATTTAGGGAAAAAGTGAACGAATATTTAATTAATTTCCAAGGGTCACCTCATCGGTGGTATTTGAAAAATGATGGGCTTTCGCATGGTATTTTCCCATGGAATTGACCACTTGGGACACCCCATAACATATCATACAATTCAAAAGTCAAACAGATTTATTACATCATGATTAAATCATCAATGATGTCATTAAACACACGAAACTCAAAACTGTATTTTTATTATTCAATAAAAATTAAACTATCTCAGAAAAATACAAAAAACTCAATATAACCTAATATAAATGATATGAATTCAAAAATGAACTCCATTTTATGAAAATATTTTCTAAATGTTTTAAATTTAATTTTAAAATAAAATAATTATTTATTCAAAAAAACAACTCTAAAACTATAACTTATTTTGTAACACCATGAAAAGGTAATCAAGGTCCCATAAAATTATTGTATAACCATAAGACAATAAAGTAAAAATTTATGATTAAATTTTATGAAAATAATATTTTATTTTAAATCATTAAATTAATTATAAAATTGTAATAAAAATATTTATGACATACAAAAATGCCAATACTTATATTATGACCATTTTTCATTTTTAAGATGTCTAAATTATATTTATTCATTCATGGAAGAGGTTTCTATTTTTTGGCATATTTACTATTCATTACTATTCATTACTATTCATAAATCATATTACGATTCAGACTTTACTATTCACCAAAAATTATGTTGATCTCATTCGACTCTAAATTTTATACTGGTCACAATTGTAGAAGACCATATTCTGAAAATCATTTCACAATATTAATTAATTAAAGTTTATAGAAATATTTTAAAATTCTATTTTCCAAAATCATCAATAATATTCATCCCTTATTTATTCAGACATTTGAAAATCACAAATTTTACCATAATAGGAAAAAGTAATTTTATTTATACCAATGGATTACAAATAGTATCTAAGGCCTCTTTACATAGCCCCTTATAACACCTGCGTATGACCTAAGTGTAAGGTGTGCTATGGTGATAGAATCTTGGGGCGGCTTGGACAACATTTCTTAAATGGTGATTTCTATCAGCTTGAACTTCTATCTTAGGCGATTTTTCTCAAGCTTTACATGTTGTAGCTCATCTTGGCATGATCCATAACAATACCCAGAGATGCTACCTTCTTCCCAAGCTCTGACGATAGGCTTCGTATGACCCTAGTCTACTGGATGAGGCCATCGAATCTTAATTCTATATTAATTAACCAAGATCACATGTATATATAAACAATAATAGTAATGTTAAGATTTTAGTTTCCAATTGACATTTTGACCAACGATTATAGAACAGTCGAAACCCAACAGTCTCATTTAATTATACTCACTTCATTAATTAAAGGATATACTTTTGTTGATTATAAAATAAAATAACACCCAAATTTAGGAAGAAAATATTATTAAAAAGTTAGGGTTGTTACATTAATGGTTCATGAGTATAGATACAAAGGGTGACACCATGTACTGGCACACAAAAAAAGTACATGAGTGAAAACCATATTGAATGAAACGACTTGTGACTCCCTCTACACACTGTAAACCCATATTCTATATGACATATTGTAAATACATGGGCCATTGTACATGGGTAGTACCCATGGTTAAGGGAATGTACATGTGACCCTACTACACATTGTGTAACCACTTTCTATAAGACTTTATTATCTTGTCCTCTGTATCTTGGACATGTTTTGTTAAGGATGGTTCCCTTTATAATTTTCCTTAAAGGAAGGTATGAATCATTTCCTACTCATTGGAAAATGATCCCATCGGTAGGAATACTTGGATTGAGTGGTTCAAATCCCCCCTAAGATTCTTAGAGAAGGATCCTCTATTCATTCTACATGACCAACATTACAGGGCATCGATCCTCTACGTAGCCTGTTAATTCAGATTTAGTTGTTGGTATCACCCCATGGCCCTAGCTGTGATTCTCATTTTTGTATGATATCTCTATATTAAGATCTATCAAAGTATTTCTCTCATGATGGTTCTAAAAAAATACTATTTCTCGGATGTATGTCATCCATGCTGTTGTACTCAAGAGTGTGTTCTCCCGGGTCAGCGCTTTATGAAATCTTCGAGCTGAATCCATAGTTTTGGTATGCAATAGTTATGACTTAACTCTAGAATACATGTATTTGATTGAGTATATATGGATATTATTCTATGTTTTTTAGAAAAATAATTGTGTACTGATGACTATACTTTCCATTGTTATATTGTTCTTGCGGTTTCAGGGTGTCCTACTAAGTATTGTTAAACTCACCACTGCAAAGGCATTTTCTAAATGTGTCGTGTATTGTGTAAACAAGAAACCTTTTGATGGAGTCTTAGTTATACCAGGAGCAAACAGTTCTTTATGGATTGAGGTAGGATGGGGCGTGTTTATATTGATATTGAAAGTAGTCCCAATACCTTTTTTACAGTTTGTACTTGTGGTTTACATACTCTTCTTGGTGGGGTTGAATTCTGGACCAGTTACTTTACTTGATTTACATTCCTATTGTATTTTGTTGTTTGTGATATAGTGGTATGCATGGATTTTTTACTTTGTGGATTTTACATTTTAGATTTCATTTTGGGATTGGAGATGTTGTGTGTGTGTAGGTACATAGAAAATACCTTCCATGATAGTGATATGCTTACATGGTGCTAGTCAGTTTCCCCTAGCCTATTTGTGGTGGTCTTGGGGAGTCGCGACACGAGCCCAAATAAAATGGGTCATGATTGGAGGGTACTTGGGAGAGAGGGAGACACTGATGCATTCCCAATTCTTTGAGTTATTCTGAATCCTACTTTTCCTTGTTTTTCTTTGAAATGAGATATCTGAATCTTTATGATTTTAACAAGATGAGTTTTTCTCCATGATTTGTGATAAATTCTTCACATGTGAAGAGGGGGGACTTGATTCCAAATATGGATGCATTAACTTTGATGTGATTAAACCTTTTAAAGTGAGTCGATTCCATACAAAGAAGATAATATCTTGACAAAGACAATGGGATTCCCTAGTTCACCTATTCGATATGGAATGGTTGTTATGCGTATATGATGATGTTTTGGCCATTTGGGTTGATGTGATGAGGCATGGGTTGTAGATTTCATAAGAGGTGTTCTTGGATATGAAGGATTCACACTATCTTTTGAACAACTCATGATGGTTTATAGTTTAACTATGATGTGTTTAGTTAGTAGCATGGTTCCTTGTGCAACAAGGTCCTTGAGAGGTATATTGAGGGATGTATGTTTGGAAAGTTTCTCTCTTTTACTTCTTTATTGGTTTTAAATTTTTGGGGGTGATAATTGTTGGATATGTATCTGATTTAATTTCTCATACCTCTCTGATCCATTCCTTTGTGACAATCTGTTGTTTAATGTGTATTGGGAGGTCAAGGTGCCTCATTTCAAAACATTTCAAGATTCCCTAGTTTATCATATTTCCAAATGGTAGCTCACCATAGAGGTCACTCGATGGTAGTGGCTCACTTGTATTGGCTCGTTGATGGTGGCTCACTGGCAATGGCTCACTAGCAGTGGATCTCTAGAGGTGGATCACTAGCCACATATCACTAGTGATAGTTTTCTAGCAGTCTCTCAATAGAGGTGACTCACTGGTAGCTAATCACCTAGTGGTTCTTCACTTAACAGTAGATCACGAGAAGTGCATCGCCAAATGGTTCTTTGCCTAATGGTAGCTTGAGAGTAGTGCCTGACAGAATAGTGACTCACTGAATACTAACTCATCGAAAAGTGACTCATCGAACATTGGATCATGAGAAGTGCCTCACCAAATAGTGGTATAATTAATGGTGACTCATCGAGCAGTGTTTCATCCCATGACGACTCATATAATGTGTTTCCAGATTCCCCACGTTTCACCCTTTTTATGGTTTTTTGACATAGAATGTTCCTAAACCATTGTTTTAAATTATTTTAGGCTGATTAGAAGCCTATAAATCCTATCATAATTTTTATTAGGGGTTAGAGGCTTTTACATGGTCCAAACTTGTTGTCTTCACTAGATACCCATTTAATGGAAAATCAAAACGTATCTAAACATGCACCTCTATTTATATATTTTGGTAGTTGATATATCCTTTCACCTTAATCAATTCCTTCTTGATTCCTCTTCATAAAGGATAAAGAGAGTTCTTCTTCCTTTAGGTTTCATGTAATGTGCTACAACAGTTGGTTTAAGGTTTCTTGAAGGTGTTCCTGTGGCATTCGCGCCCCTGTCTTGGTGCAGCTTGGAGGTGAAGATATCCTTTTCTTCCAAGCAGGTTTTCATTCATCATTATCATATTCTCTATCATGTGGTGTGGGTTTATATATGTATCCTTTATTGATATAATTTAATTTAAAATAACAGATACAATTGAAACAGATTAAGATCAATATATTGGGATGGTAAAAGTGATGCATACTCTTGCTATTTTTTTTTATCTCTGTTGATGTTTTGATTTTTATATTCTAAATACCCTTTAAAAATAATAGTCATTGGGGATACATTCTTTCACATGTAATGGTTTATGGAATGAATGTTATTTGTTTCTTTTTAAATGGTTATTATGATGACAAACTTTTATCCACTTTTATTTAGCAAATAAATGGATAACCCCAGGATCATACTATTTCTGTGATAAACCCTAAATTAACAAAGTGAATTAAATAAGTAATTCCTTGTTAAATATGAATATGTATCCCATGGTTTGTGTGGTGATGAGGTCATGGATACGGTTGTGCACAAGGGGTCGGTCCTATGAATGTGGTAATCAATGTAGAGTATGTTTCTGTAGCAGGGATACAGATCATGTTGTGGAAGAGATAATGGATTAGATGGGATGACTTGAAATAATGATGGTAGTGGTTGGAATGGGTTATAAAATAAATGAAATTATGGGATATTCAATCGTATTTGGATATAGTTATATGATATGTCATGAATTTTTGTTAACTGTGGAGGTTGTTTGAAATGGGTTTTGTGGATTGTTTTGAGGTGTTTTGTATTTAGAGATATACGAAAAGTTGGAAGTGCTGTGATTTAGTGGTTTTTCTATGAACCCATATGTTGGGATTGAGTTTATGGTATCATATATGAATATACTTGTATTTTATTTGGGATTTATACATGCACCCCACCCTAGTTGAGCATTGTGTGTTAGAAAGCCCCATCATAATTTGATAGGGGGTTTTTCCCAAAACATCCTTGTGGGAGGATTGATGGATGGCCACTTCCGTGATACCTATTACAAGTTATGATAAACCAAATATTTTCAGGCATGTTGTGGTTTGTGAGGACCAAGTGTGTGTCGGTGAATTGTGTTTTCCCATGTGTCTTTAGGATGAGATGATTTATTCTTTCCCATGTTTCATCTGGATGAGATTCATTATTCATTCTCAGGTGTATTCTGGATGTGAGGTTGTTTTTGGCCTAGGTTTATGCGAGCAGGATGTGATGTGGTAAGTGGCCTAGGTGTCTGTGGGAGGGATGAGATGTGATTTGTGGACTAAGGGTATGGGGGTGGGATGTGATGTTATTTGTGGCCCATGTGTGTGTGAGTGGGATGTGTTTTGAGGCCCAGGTGTGTGCGGGTGAGATGTGACGAAGCACTTTTAGAAGAGGTAGGATCATGAGGATATTTTACATTAATAAAAATAGGATAATTAGTGGTAAAGTGGTGTCGGGTACCCTATAAGCAATGTTCTTTATATCATATTACTTGATAGGTGTTATTTTGTGAGTTTTACTTGTTGAGGTTGGGAAAATTACTATACTTGGTAGGTGTTGTTTGGTTCTACTATTTTCTAATAGTTAAAATAGTATGAAAATTTAACATGTGCACGATAGACTTGTATTTTCCTACTGAGTATACCTTAATGCTCAGCCTATGTATAGAAAACTATTTTCATGATTCTAGGAGGATTTTTGGGACCATTCTAGACACTACTAGCTCAAATATTGACAATTATTTTTCACTAAAAAGAATTACCTTTGGTATTTACTTAATATACTTTGGTACTTGAATCAATTTTACTTTATATAGACATGTGGGGTGGTTTTTAGAAATATTTTATATATGTCTTGGATTTATTTTTTGGATAATCCATCATATCTCCTAATATTATTTTTCAAAAAAGGTAATGCCTCCAATATCATGAGATCAGTATACCCTTGGTGTCACTCGCCAAATGGGGCCTACTAGAGGTGGGACTTTGGGGTAATTATATTCCTTTCTCCATTTCCATACTAGGAGGGAAATATTTTGAGTGAGGTTGTTGTGACATGATTCCAATAATGATCTATTATATCTTCCAAATTATAAATTGATAAGGTAACATTTTCATTTTTAAGCACTGGTGAACAGAAAATATCTTTTATGTGGGGCATATCCATTTCTTATTAATTAGTGTATCGTTGGACTGATTAAATTAAGTTGGTTATTTCTTCATGAAAGAGTCAATAATATTTTTTCCATTAATCATTTGGAATCATAAAATTATTAATTTCATGAGAATGTTGTGTATGAATATATTTTTTCCTTAGAGATCCAATAAAATTTAGTTTCTCAAGGGGAAAAATTGTGCATTATCTACAACATTTTGTGTTAACATGTTTCCTTATACTTATAGCCATTGTTTGAATCAAAAAGATCATTTTATGTGCAAAAAATGATTGGGGGAAATCATTTAATCATTTAATAATTTCTATGATGTTTAAATATTTAAACATTATATTCATTCCTTGATACCTTTGGTTTAAGATAGGTCATCTATGGTTAATATTAAATCAAATCCATTATAATGGATCCTAATGAAAATTTGAATTAACCTATGAATATCCCCTATGAGTATTAGACTACATGAAAAGTAAGGGACCATTCACTATGCCCTAGAATGATGGTTGATAAATACTCAACCAACTATTTTTAGGGTCAATAACTCTAGGTGAATCAATGATGAAACCATTCCCACATATGGTATCCAGACATGGAATAATTTCTTATAAAAAAACAAAATCTCAACCCAACAATTGTTTTTGGATTTTATCCTATACATAGGCTTATCATAATGGTTCTTATGTAATGTTTCATCATCGTATCTTCAAAAAATACTGAAACCTTTTCCGGATACTAACTATAGAAATACATACTAAACATATTTAAATATTAAATATAAATATTTGAATATTCATTACATATCAATAAGATCCAATCTAGAACAGTAAAGGTTTATTAAATTTGGAAACATGGTTACATAAAAAACTAGTATGTAAAAGGTCTACATTATCCCTAACATAAATCTTGTCAACAAGAACCCTTATTCGACATACCCTTCTTAATATATTTCTTCATTGCACAGGGGAGATGAAAAATAATATGGGGTGACATTATATTATCAGTAAAGGTAAACATCATTGATACCAATGGATGATCATAAATGAGCATAACTAAAGAATAAGAGTATGAGAATATATTCATAATATAAAAAATTTATACATAATTACACAAGGATATTTAATCATGAATAATGGAATATGGATTTTTCATAAAATACAGTATAAATCAAATGAGTACAGAATCATCAATTATAAATCATGTGACCTGATAATATAATATAAGAATAACACATCAGTTTTTGGAATACACATAGGCAAAGAGAATTATTTTCTAAGTAAATGTTCACATCCAAGGCTTATATAGTGGATTGGGTTCACTCCCCATTCCATCATTTCCTTATTAAAGGTTCACTCCAAAAACTATCTTACATGAAAAGGTCCCTTGATGAGCTCGGTTCACTCCACATTCCAATCAATATTATCTCATGGTATATCAATATTTACGCAATTCACTAGAGGGATATATAATTTTATGGCCCACCTATCATGTAACAAAAACCATACATAGGTGTTTGAAAAGATCATAAAACATTAGTCATATAATTATTCCATAAACCAAGGAAAGTATACCAATTTCATAAATATTTAATAGTAATGATCAAAAAATAGATATAGAAAGAATAATTAGGATTACATTAGATCATATACTCATTAAATAATAATAAAAACCAAATAATTTTTATAGATAAAAATAATATTAAAATTTCCCTTGAACATCCATTGAGTAAAATTCCCTTTTCATTTTGAAAATAATTATTTAATATCTAAAAATTTACAAAATATTTAGGGAAATATTTTATTTAAAAATAACTACGTGAAATTAAAAATTATCATTCAAATAAAATAGTGTTTAGGATGGTATATACTTTTTTTCATATGGTGTACGTTAACACAAAAAATCCTTTCTGATTATTAGAAAAAAAACAAAAGTACCATTTTCAAAAAATGAGAAGAAGATTTTATTTAAAATATTTTTATACAAAGTAAAACATGGGTAAAAATTAATTTAATAAATATATGTATAATTTTAAACAATTCTTGAAATGTTTTTAAAAAATATATATACATGGATGTAAATATTTTCAATTGAAGAGTGAAATAATGTAGGTAGTCCTAAATAACATTCTTTTAGACTCTTCAGTACCTAAAGGGTAAAAAAGAGAAAAAATAATTTATTATTTATAAATAACTTGAATAAAAAAATAAATACTAATTAGTATAGATAAATCAAATAATTTCATTATAAAAACATTAATCATAAATAATATCAGTAAAAATGAGACCGTAACATCAATCCCTTAACTCAAGTTCGTATTTCTTATTAAGAGATCTAACTATTTGTATAATAAATTAAAATTTATTATAATTATATAAAATCAAAATAATAAAACCTATAATACCATACATTGTAAACATAAAATATCTTATCACCCTTTCATTACTAATCATTTATTATTATCACTATTTCAGGTGTTAACTACTTCATTTTTCACATTTGTTTTCCTACGACAGTTATGGTCCTTTCAATTTTATAATGTTAAAATCATATAAAAAATTTAAATCATGATATAAATATTATATATATTCATTAAATACATATTTATAACCATTCATGTAAATAAATGAAGAAAAATTAATGACAACACTACATGGAGATGGTAGTCCGTGTATACCCAAGGGCGATGTTTAAATTTTTTAACAGATGGGATAAAAGAAATGTAAATAGTAATATAAATATACTTAATTTTTATAATATCATAAATATAACACATATTCATTAAATCAATCATAATAACCACCTGTGAAAAATTTTAGTGTAAAGTGAAATGTATCATGATGTGGAGGCGATAGTCCACACATACACACATACAATAATTTCATTTCAAATTTTATAAAAAGGAGGAGGGGAATGGTGGTTAAATAACCATAAAAATATATCATTATATTTATGATACTATATGAATGGTTTTTTTATGGATACAATGAGTTTTTAGTTTGGGTAATATGAAATTAAATCAAAAGAGATTGGTTAGAATTTATACCTCTTATTTGAGATCCCTCATTTAGATTGCACCTTAATCCTTAAAAGATTGTTCATAGCAGAAGAAAATAAGATATAGTATAAGGGTAGGAATATAGAAATAGTTTTGTTTTGGTATAATCCAATATATAGGGATCATCTTTTTAATATTATAGTAGAATAAGTGCCCTTTTATAAGTGAGGGGAGTGACACACATTGAATTTCTTAATATATTTTAGTGATATATGATCACATTCATATGAAAGTGGATTAAAATGGATACAGATAATAAATTAAGATAAAATATAGATTAAATATATTAAAAAAATTATATTTATAAATATTTTTATTGAATTTATACTCTTATCACATGGTTTAATCAACCATTTAAACCCGTTTTAATCATAACTATGGGAACACAATTTCACAGTTTTCACTATTCAATAAGAAAAAAATTATGTTGAAACAATTGAAATAAATTAATTATGATAATTTTAACAATGGAATCCATTTTAATAGATTTAATTTCTACAATTTTATGAATATAATTTTAAAAATGAAGGAAAAACGAAACGAAAACCCATTTTATAAAAAATAATTGTTTAGGGAAAAAACATTATTTAAACCAATTAATTTCCTTGTAGAAACCATAAATGAATATTAAAATATATTATTAAATATATAAATTATAAATTTCATCCAAAACATTAATAAATATATATTAATTTATTTCATTAATATAAAATCACATTGCGTGAAACAATAACAGTTTTTAAAAAAAATTGTGTTTTAAGACCAAATATTAAACATATTATAAAATAAAGGGTAACATTAGGACCTTTGTAATTAATTATATTATGTAAAACCAATGTTGACTTATATTATAGTAATATCAAATTCAAAAAATAATATTAATTTTATTTAAAAATTAATGATAATTTTAATAAAAATTGGTATTTTTCAGTATTCACTGAAAAATATTATTTTTATAAAAATCCAAAATATTCATCCTAAAATAATATTAAAATTATGATTTAAAAATTATATTCATTTATTGTAATAAAACATATAAATATTGTATAAATTAATTATAAATTTTATGCAGATAATGAAATAAAAATCAATTTTGAAGAAAACATATTTTTTAAGCATAAAATAAATTTATATAAAACTTATTACTTTTTTATTATAAATAAAAAAATAAAAAAATTATACATATTTTTTATAATGTGCTTGTTTTTATTCACACATATCAATTTAATATCTAGGTTATAAAATATTATATTATTCAGGTTCATTTAGACTCAGGGGTGTGTGTATGGAATGCTATTATATACTTCAAGTTAATTTCAACAGAAATACTTATAAAATCATGGAGTCTTAACAATAATTCCATGGGGGTTTATTTAACAAATGAAGGAAAGGATTGAGTTCAAAAGATGACATTGACTTGATTTGAATGCGGAATTTGAATGAAAATTCAACCAGAAAATAATCTGCAAGTTGGAATGAAGAAAATCTCACAACCCAAAAATAAATAATTCTTACATATGTCAAAATGAAAATAATATTAAAGATTATATGTATATTAAATATTTATGTCATAAATAATAATGAGAAAAAAATATTAGAACTTGATATTGTTGAATCTTTACATATTTTGGGTATCAAAGTAACTAGAGTTGACACATCCAAGAGTGAACATATGTGTTAATGAAAAAAGGAAAAAATGAGGACGTTATAGTATTTTCAAGGTTAATGAGAAAGTTAGAAGCGTTAAAAAAATTCCAATTTAAATAGAACATTATGAAGAAAACTAATGATAAATTACAAGTCATTCTTTGGAAGATAAGTTTGTAAGGAGCTAAAAGTAAAATGGTCGAGTTTCTATTCAAATGAGGATTTCATGAGGATTCTTGAAGAACTCTATAGATGTAGTATAAAGTCCCCACTATGAGGTTGAAATATGATTTTCATGTAAAATATTCAATGGTATGTGTTATTATAAAGAACCTATCCCAATATATGGCTTTTGTGATCACATTGGTCATGGAATTTAAAGAAATTATCCTTAATAAATTCATTGAGATATTATAGACTTATACTCACTTTGATTCATAGTGGAGAAAATAAGTCATCAAAATCAACATAAAATTGGAAAGGAGTTGGATTTTAAGGCTGAATGATGTAGATATTATTTACTCCTTTATTTACTTCATCGTTCGATTAATACACATTGATGCAAGAAATATTGGATTTAAAATTTACAATTTAAAAAGATATAATAAAAAGATATATTTTTTAAAATAATTAAATGGATCATATATTCACACTCTCCCACACTCAGTGATCTCACTAGTCCTGGGTATTACAAGTGGTATCCATGATAATATGGGTTTCGATTGAATTATCCCTAGAGAATCATAGAAAAAATTGATCTTATCAATGGTAGAGAAGTTATTATCATTGTTGGGAACAATTTTAATGGATTGAAGAAGCATATTTGTCAATTTTTGATATAATAAGGGATTTACATGAGTGGTAATATAATAGTGGTAATTACTCTACATGAAAGATATGATCCCATAAGCTATGTGAAAATATTAATTATAAAGAAAATATGAAATCTATAAATTCCAGCCTATCATCTCTATAAAATAAATTATAAATATTGAAAATGGGATTAAAAAACACGAAGTTGATGTATTATAATATATAGTATATTTGTTAATTTATTTTAAATCTTAAGGAATACAATCCAAAGATCTGGACACTAAAATTTGAATACATTTGATGACTGATGATAATGGAATATATAACTAATTTAATTGGTTTGTTGGGATTAGCTATATTATTAAAGGGTTTGGAGATAATAATAAAGATGTATCTCTTGTAAACATTCACATGAGATATTATTTAGATAGATTGAACCATAAGATATCATTGTTTGAAAATATAGGAGCTATATCACTTGATGATCTACACACCAATGTCATTATCTATGAAATGACAAAATCACATACTTTAAAAAAGAAATCAACCAAAGGGGATTAATTAAAATACAAAAAAAATGATGAAGTAAAGGTGTATTTAATCCAATTAAAATTATGAATGTGAAGAAGAGATAAATGGGAAGTATTAGAATGCTATTTACTTTATCTCAAATAACATAAAATATTTAGATGGAATTACAATGATATTATTCTTATTAAATCCTTTAATTATGTTATAATTGAGTATTTTTAAATTTAATATGCAATAAAGAAATTTTATGAACTCAAAAGTGATGATGATAAAGAATACCATTCTAAGAGGAGATCTTGAAAATATAGAATAACTGATTCTAGAAGAAGTATGTAATCAAATAATTTGAGGAAGAAATTTATGATAAGGGATGAAATTGAATAATATTCATCCTGGATTTGTTAAGATGATGATGTTTATAAATAACACAACCCTAGTATCCTAAAGTTGGTGGTTACATTATTACATTGGCATAAGATACAAGGAATCACATCCAGAAAGACTAAATATATTAGTAGTATTATTAATGAAAATACGAACATCAAATTCATATTACATTTGGAAGCATAAAATACAAAAAAAATTCATTTATCGTACCATTATTCCACTAAGTGAATCCCTATAAATAAATAAAAAAAATACATCTCAATATTCTTGGAAAAGCTGGATCATAATAAAGGGATGAGATATAATGATTAGAAAGGATAACCATACATTTGAATCTATGAATAAATAAGGCAAAAAAATATGGTAATCTAGGTAGTTGAAAAAATTTTCATTTAATTATTAACTTGAGAATAATATGTAATGAATAAAATATTATGAAATAATTCCATATAAAAATGACTTGCTAATGAAACATAAAAATGGATATTTTATTAAATGAATAATCATAAGGATTATGAATAACTAATCACATAATGAGGTAATCCATAATGTGGAACATCATAAAAATACCATTAAGGATTCATCCAAGAAACCATACATGAATAAGTAAGATGTTAGCCAATAACTAAACTAGTTTGTCTCATGATACCTACTGATGCATCATGGGGATATTGAGGGCCCCACACACCACAAATGAAGACCAACGCATTCATAATTTCAAATGGTTTAAGTATAATCAAAATATAAATTCATATTGAAAACTAATATGTGAAATGATAATACATAACCCCGTCATATAAACATAATCATAAACTATCTAGAATAACATAGTGAGAAATATTAAAATAGAATATCCAAAATTTAACTAATCATAATCCATCCAAATAAATAATATGGATGATTTAAATAAATGATATCCACAATAGATTATATGTACATTAAATAATTAATGTCATTGTTGAATAGAAACACAACAAAAATATCTTTAGAACATTTTGAGTAAAATACACATTTCCTTTTGAAAATATCATTTATTACATAAAATGCTCAAAATAAAATTTTAAAATATATTTCTTTGAAAATTACAATGAAATAATTTTTAAGATATTGAGTTCTCCTAATTGTAGAAAATTCCATTCAAGCTTCACACTATAAAACAATGATTTATTTCATATTTTTGGTAAAATACAACATGGATGTTTTTATAAAATAACATAAATATTGGTTTTCCGAATAATTTTTAAAATGTGAAAATATTTAAAAATTTTCATCAATAAATCATTTTGATATTTTTTTAATTTTTTTTAAACATGGAATTGTAATAGAATTATTCCCTCAAGGGAGATGTAAATAAAAAATCTTGATTAACGATGATATTGTTAAATGATCCCTTACAAATTTTTATCCAGTCGAATCATATTACCTATGAAACATAAAAAATTAAAAAATATAAATATAATGACAATAAATAAATTCTTGATATGATATATCAATGGGTTGTTAGATACATCTCATAAAAAATATTGTTTTATAATATTAAAATACGACTCAAGAAATGAAAATTGTGACGAAGTCCCTTACAAAGAACATATCATTAATCTAAGAATAAATAAAATGAATCAATTATATGTATCCATAATAAATCCACAAAAAATAAGTGGAAATAATGAATAATATAATAAAAATTACTTTGAGATGAAATATTATCATGAAATAATCAATAAAGTCTAAGTTTAACCCAATGATTTGAAATTGAGTTATAAAACCCATTATCATGCGTTTTCCATTTGTTTAATGTGTTTTAGAATCATATATAATGGAGTAAACAATGTTATTAATTTTTAATAGAACCATATTCATATTTATGATATCATATATGATCCTATTATATCATCTTATCACCCATTTGGTAATAATATTTTATTATTACCCTTGTTTTAGGTGTAAATAGCTTTATTTAATCGTGTATGTTTTATAAAGAAATTATATGTTATCTAACATATAAAATATATCCGGAATATAATTAATAAATTTAATGTTATAAAAAACTTATTTAATCATTAAATAATGTTCTATAACCATTATTTTTTTAACATGGAAATGAATCGAATTACATCAAGGGGACGACATTTCATATGCACGCACGAGCGACTATATAATTCAATTAATGGTGAATGGATATGAAAATTTATGATATATTAACTACAAAAAATCAATATTATATCATATATAATTTTAATTTTCATAATTATAACCATATAAGTAAAAGAGTGATGAAAACAATTACACCACAGTGTGGAGATGGAAAGCTGAACATACACATGTGCAATGCTTTTTTTCATAAGATAGATAAATTATGGGAAATGGTTGTCTCTTAATCCTAACAATATCTAATCATATATATTAAACTATATTTATTTCTTTACCATGGAAAAAACACATTAATAATATGTATAATAAGAAATAAACTTTAAAGTGTTGGTAAAAGAAAACTACCTATTATTCGTAAAACATTTTTTCTGTCTTCTTAGGGATACTAGGGTTGGTATTTTGAATCGAAAAATTACGTATAGAACATATATAGTAATTTTTTATGAAATTTTTTAAGGTTATGGTAGATATAGATGGCTATATGTGGTGCAAAGAATTGAAGTATGTGGTTCCCTTTCAAAATTGAATCCCGGGGCACAATAAGTATTTCGTAAAATATTAAATTTATATAAATTAATTTTTTGTTCCAAATGGATCCAAACTTATTTATTTATAATATATGATAATTATAGTTCTAAATAACAAAATAAAACAATATGTAGATATTTTTTAATAAATTTTTACCCTTATCTTTTGGTTCTAACACTAGTTTTACTTATTTAACTATTACTATAAAAACATGGATTTTAATTTTTTGACAGTTAATATATTAATTATGAAATAGAAAAAGACCTATTAATGGGAAATGAATGAAATTTTCAATATTACTCCAATAATTTTTCAAATATTATTTTTTTCGGTAATTTTCATCATTTAACAATATGTCATTAATATAAAACATTGATAATGACATTTTTATGAGGTACTCATTAATTTTACATTAATAAAATAAATAAATTAAGATAACTCCAAAAAAATTTAAATACACCACAAGGTCTCCCAAAATTTTTTTTGTATGACATTAATTATCCCAAATTATATTTATTTTGGAAAATTTAATATCAATTATTTTAATTTTCCATTAATTGAATAATTTCTTCCTCATAATTGTGTAATTATTTATGTTTTAAATTACATCACTAGACTTTTAAAATATATTAAAAGTATTATGATAATGATTTTATCTTTCAAAAGAATATTTATAGTCAATGATACATTCTGGATAACACCATATTAAAATTTTTATTATTATTAAAATTGTGAATGTGACATCTTTGAATTTTCATTAAATAAAATATTATATGGGTAATAATCACTTTTTAATGGTAAACAATGATCCTATATTAGAAACATGAAAATTTAATAACGAACATTACTAATAATTTTTTTAAGTATTAGGGTCATTTTATAGTCATTTTCATTTTATTTTGAACCTAAATTACCCAATCTACCCTTTACGATATTAATAAAAATTATCCAAGTTACTATTTATATTAGTCAAAGATAAAAGTGTAATATTTACTAAATTTAAACAATATTAATGGAAATATGGAATCAATTTTTCAAAATTAAAAACAAATAAGTTTAAAAATTTAATTCAAAATTAATCCCTTAAAATACAGTGAAAACCAATCTTCATAAAAATTAAAATTTTAATCCACAAAAAATTTCATATACCAAAAAAAGGAATCAAGATTATTAAAATATTATTAATAAAATTATAAATGTTGAAAAATATTTTATGTTACATTTATATCAAATTCAAATCATAAAGAGTCTTTGAAGACATTTTTATAAAAATCAGTATTTTTCATTATTCTTTGGAAAATAAATCTTTTTAGAAAATTAAAAAATATTTACAATAATTTAATTTTAATATTATGATTTAAAAAATGATATTAATCTTATAAAATAAATTATATAAATGTTTTAGAAATTTGTTATAATATTTACTCATAAAAATAAATAAATCCATTTTTGAAGAAAACATATTTTTAAAGAATTAATGACTATACTAAATATCTTTTCCTTATTCAGAAATCATTAATTATTTCATTAAAATGAGTTTTAAAATAATATATTTCCTAATGTGGTTAAAAATATTTATTCCTACCATTTTATTATCTTTTTTATAATGATCCCATAATAATATTTCATTATTCGTCTAAGCTCGGTGTTGTGGGTAGCGTAATCATTCAAAGAGATTAAATTTATTTAAAAAGAAACATACTATAAAATAATTGGGTATAACATTCTCCCTTGAATTAGATAATTGTGACCAAAAAATTTGAAATTTCACTTTGAAATTAAAGGGTTGATATTTTAATATTCCCTTATCAGAAACCCACATCATAAAAATTAACAATAAAACATACTCTTAAGAATAGGAAAAGTAATATCTGAAGATCCCCACAAAACTAGGATTATGATCTTGTGAACATTAGTGGAAAGTAAAAATATGGAAATAAAAGAGAGATATAAAAATCATGTTCTGATGTAGGGTGATATATAACATGGTCATTAGAATATTAATTATTTCAAAACATAAATTTTCGATCCGTTAAAATATCTATGATTTGATTGAAAAAAAATTAAATAGACACAATTGTTTCCAAAATTCTTTTCCTATAGTTGATGGATTCTTTTTCTATTCAAATAAATAACAGGATAAAATAAACTCACTTTATTTCATTCCATGTAATAATCCCATCATTTTAAGGTCCTTTTATCTATTTTCAATTCATTAAATATATATGTATATGGTTTTTCTTGGAATACTTTTATGCCTTAAAAACATTTACCAAAAGATCCATAAGTCATTCACTGGGGTTATAAATAATTATCAAAATAAAAATGGTTTTCACATGGTATCCAATATAAAAAATCATACTTTAACCTTAAAAAATAAAATCCATTGTTCAACTTATTCCACTCTATAAGTAGTTTACATTAAGACTCATCCAAACTATATCTGTTCAATAATTTAGAAGGAAGGTCACTAAATTTCCAAAATCAACATAACATCATATTTTCCCAAACAACATAATTCTCTTATTTTTTTCATAACAAATATATGAATATGTTGATCACCATTAAACATTAATGAAAACATGAAATATCCCAAAAACAAAATCTCATGTTGTTGAATATATTATGTAAATCAAAACATCTAATAATTCCAATAAAGATAACATAAATCATCAAATCACTAACAACCTCAATGGTAACTGATTCTATCCTATAAAAATATATTTATCATTATTATCTCAACATAATGCTCAAATTATAGTTATCTTCCCAAAATCATGTGTTTTTAAAAGATCAAATTTCCAAAAAATCACTTCTCTTTCTTACCAATACTATTAATCCCATACCTCTAAATCCATAATGAAATGGTATGTTAGTGCAATACAAATACGTTTCATGATTCATATAATGAGAATATAAAAAATACAATAAAATATTTGATGAATACCATACACAGAAATGATTATAATTCTACTTAAACATGAACTTGATCCCTTTATATCTTATGAGGTTTATTCCCTTGATTCATAGTGAATCCAGTTTCAGTGTTCCCCATATCCTTACTATGGAAGCATTTCACATTGAAAAATTCCTTCTTACACTTGAAACAATGAGAATGGTGTCTTCTTTCATCAATCTTGAAACAATCTCCTTTTCTTTTTAAGCATGTACCATGGTGTTTATTTCAACATGTGTCACTTCTTTGAAAATACTTCAATCCAATATTCCCGTTATCTATCCTTTTCTCTTCCATATTCTAATTCTATTTCCTACCTTATAAGTAATAAGAATTGGAAAATTATATATATGTCTTGTTAGCACATGATTATATGTCATCATTTGATGAGACTGATTTGGATACTAGTTCCCTTAGAAATATTAGCATTAAAAAATTAATGAAATGATAATTCTTATTATTCAGATTATGTGCGTTGATACAGTTTCCATTCCTAATACTTGGTTCCATTACTAAACAATGACTTACCCTAGATTAGATGATAACATTATGAAATATAATGTATAATATCAACATATTTGATACACTTAACGTAAAATGAAAATTTAGGTATAACTAATCTCTAAATCATAAGCATAGTTTATTTGGATATATTTACAAATTCTATCACGGGGTATCATTTTCTGATCTACATTTACCTAAATCTTGTTTAAAAGGTTTCTACTAGATTTTTAATGATACCGACTATAAATAACCAAACCCAAGTAGCCCAGAGTGTGGTGGTCACATTATTATATTAAAATAAGATACATGTAATCACATCCTAAAGGACTTCATAGTTTATTAGTATTTTTAATTTAAATTCTTACATGAAATTGAAACTAAATTTTAAAACATAAAATAAAAAATTAAATTTATTTTTGAATTATATTAATCAAATTATAGTATCCTTGCATATCAATCATAGAACACTTCCTCATATCCTGGGGAAAAATGAATCATAAGAAAGAGGTGAGATAAATTTCATAGTATGGATAAGAGTACGACATAGGATATGAATAAATATGGAATAAGATGTTTGGAATGGTAGGCAATTGAAACATATTCTATATAATAAATAACTTCATCATAATACGGAGGGAATAAAATATGATCAAATATTTCCATATAAATAATCACATGATAATGAAACATAACCATGGATATTCAACTAATCGAATTACCAAATGGAATATCTATAAATAATATCATAATGAGGTAATTCATAATGTGAGATGTAATTTACTTAGATCTGATACTCTCTAATGTGGCCAAAAAGGGTTGGTTAAGAGATCTCAAGTGTGCATCCCCATAGTCCATAGGGTACAAATTAGTAGCTGGGGCATGAAATGTATAGCCGGGAGACAATACCACCTATTTTGTGGTATCATAATTGAATAAATAAACCATATAAAGAATTGAAATAAAAGTATATGCATAGAAGAAAACTACAATAAGAGCCAACTGAATAATCTAATAAATAATAAATTAATAATTTAATGTGTTATTAAAATGTAACTAAATTTAATTCTAAAAAAATACAAGTAAAAGACTACCATACTCAAATAGTGACTCAAAAGTCCCTGGTCTTGAACACCATGTTGGTCCCCCCTCCAAACTCCAACCCATCTAGAAGGAAAAAAACACTTGTATGATCCTTCTCCCTTATCCAAACAATCATCCATGTAATCTAATTATGTAAAAAACATTGACCTTAATTGGGTGTGAGTATAACTTTTTAGGATGATACCACCATGTCTATACTAACCAATCTTATAATAAGTGTATTCCATTAAGTGAGAAATATGTGTATTAATTAATTAAAAAATTAACAAAATACATTATCAACATGATTCATCTCCATGACAGAATATCGTTGAGCATGTCTCACAACCATGAAAACCATAAACATATAACCATGGTAAAAATAACCTTCTTTATTACCATTCCCAAATATCTCTGTTAATGTCTTATGACCATGCCAACCAGCTCCATATAACCATGGTAGAGTCATAACAATTAGGTTCATGGACCTCTATGCATTACGACATCTGGTTCAAATCCCCATAAGCATTATATCATGGGACCAAGAAAAGCCCAATATCTATAATAATTATAGAAAGGGACTAGGCCAAGCCTGTCCAATATCAAAATTATTCCATATAAGTGTGAATGTTCAAAGGACAAACCCAATATATAAGCATTTCAATATGGAACACAGGTCCAATCATACATCATGGGTATCACAACATCACATCATAAATATCGATAGTTAATTATGTGAATTATCATTTAAGTTTCAAATACCACTTTCAATTAAATCACAATTTCATAACAGTCAAAACAATAACAAATAATCCACATATTAAGGATTCTATATCATGAAATCACTTAAGGATTTATATCATGCTAAACACACTTTAACCTATTGGCCATTACAATTATATTCTTGGGTTTCATACCCAATGGGTATCCATATTCCATATAAAAAGACAATTGAAAATAATGGACTCCAATTAATGATCCAATTCATTAAAAAAATTATTTGGTCACATGATATATTGGTGAAATCACAATATTTCATAAACATAGAAACTATCAAACCATATGGTTAATATTTAGACCCCTACCTTTAGCTGTCGATCCAACAATGATTTTAATGGATAATTCTAATGAATAATAATGTTAGTATGGTATCCAAGTGAATCCAAGATCAAAACTGATCAAGATTAATACCAACAATGCTCATATTCAAGGGTTTACACCACAAATATTGGAAAACCAAGGGATAGAATGAAGAAACCAGACCAAAACCACATACCTGGCATCAAAGGGGTTATCGGGATTTTTGGAAGGAAGTTGGGGAGTCAAAATTTCCATAGACGATTCCATAATGTTGAGAAGAGAAGGAAGTAGTGGAATAGAAATAAATTTCAACCACAAATCATATTTAAAAATAATAGGCTGGGGAATTACATGGTGTGTAATGTTGTTACAGTCCATGAAAATCCTTTTAATTTGATACACTAAAAAAACTCATTGCATTACATTATTTTTAGAAAACAAATAGTTGCGTGATGTGTAATCCATTTACATGGCATGTAAATGTTATACAGAAGAGGTTTTACTTCATTTTCCCTTCAAATAGCCCAAACACACATTAAATCATCTCGAAATACATATAACCCATGAAACACTTAACCCATTTATTTTATGACTTTATTAATTCAATGAATTGTGAATCCATGAACATTACGTCATTTTATACAAAAAATTCTCAATGTGGATCTTCTCTAGTTTTCCCAAGTTTTTATTAAATATAAGGCAAAATGTACCTAAAAGAAAAGTTAACAAAACTCTTAGAGAGATACATACCTAAAAAATATGTTATCATAAAACCTCTCAACCATATATCATATCATCTCCAAGATACTCCAAGAATCACTATTAGGTCTCGATGAACAAGTCTGGCCACTGTGTTTACATATGATAATCCCTCTTCTAGGACTTCTCCCAAACACTTCCATGATTCCACTTCAATTGAACCAACAACATAGTCATATGATGAAGATATTTCTCATTATGATCTAGAACTCGTATCATATTCTCCTCAAAGGACACATTAGTGAAATGATTGAAATATGACACATATGTCACATGTGATGGGTCTAGATGATATCTCTATAGCTATGACACATGGAACATAATGTAAAAAAGCACAATGGGACTACGAAAGGGATAATTGTTATGCCACTAGACCTAACATTTCACTATCTCAATCTTTTTGAAAAAAACATATTTTTATCTTTCCTAATTTCTTGATTTGGTGTCTCCCCAAGCTAGGTGAATCCGAAAGGAAAACATGATGACCAACCTATAATTCTAGTGGTCATCACAGATGGTCAATATTTGATTTCTACCTACATTTCATAGTCACCAACCTCAATTTGATCAACTGAACTTTTGATAGATGTATCCTACATTAGATTATCCCCACATGTGTTAAATCACCTATATACAAAAAACCATGAGGTTAACGTCACTTCCATCAATAAAAATTCTCAAAGGGTTCCATTTGGATTGAGGCATGGAGGCTATAATTATATAAACATTCCATGAGTCCTATATGATTATCCCATGAACCACCAAAATCCAAATCAAATTCACATAACATATCATCCATAACCATATTAGACCATTTAGATTTACCATTATTTTGTTGATTATAAGATTTTCTAAAAATAACCTGTGACCCAGAGCCTTCTTAGGACCTTTTAGGAAACACGATGTGAAATTTGGAACCTTGTATCAAATGTTAATACATGGAACATTATATTACTGAACCACCAAACACACATAAATACTTCCCAGATCATCAATTATGATGGTTTTGTCAATTGTAAATAATTGGAATTCCTTAGTCATTTAATCCACTAAATCCATTACAAAATCATTCTTCTGTGTTTTCATATGTAATCATGTCACAAAATCCAATAGGAAACCATCTCATTTCAACTCAGTAATGGGAAAAGGTTGTATAATCCCATATTTCCTGTAATTCATTTCTTTCTCATACTGATAAGAGAAGAATATATCCATGAAGCTATCCACCCACTTCTTTGTTCTTTACCTTGAGTATTGTCTATGGAGATCATGATACATCATTATAATAACTAAATACACAACCCATCTTGAATAATTAAACTCCGCCATAATCTTCTCATGTAAGCCTATATGAATGCATACTCTCCAGTGGAAAATAATTTAATTTCCACTACTGAGAGACCATCCTAATGATTCCTCCCCACCATAAAAGTTTCTCTTAGAGCTAAGACCTCTAGATAAAACAACTGATTGGTATTAAACTAGTCCAAAAGCATTGGTATAATCGATATTGAAGTGAGAACTACCAATCCCTAAAAATCGTATACATCTAGATGAATATTTGAAAAGAGGGCCATTATCCTCTAATTTCTACAAGACTCATGTACTACATCTTTCTATATATTTTGGATCAAGGATTCAATAACGAGTTTTCCCATTCCTGGTGTACATGACAATTCAAAATCAAATTAATACAGATACTCAACCCAAATCCTTTGTCGATGGTTCAAGTATTACTGAGGAAGGATGTACTTGAAGCTCTTGCACTTCATGTATACCGAAAGCATGTGACCTGTGAGATAGTTTCTCTAACATCTCTGGTAAAGTACCATTTCTTTTAACTCCAAATCCTGAGTAGGGTAATTCTACTCATGTGATCTCCCCTTCCTGGAGCAATAACAGACCACTTGATCCTCTTACATTAGAAGTTCTCTTAGTATAACTAAGGATGAATAATAGTACACAATATATTTTTTACCCAACATATTTAAGTAAGGATAAGTTATGAGTTTATATTGTCTTTTGAATCATAAAAATATCACTCCAAAGCATCAAGAAAAAAAATCAACCCTTTCTTGGACAACATAGACATTGGTGCTTCCAAATGGGAGAAATCATAGACAAAGCATCGATAATAACCTACTATGAATAGATATATTTGAATATAAAATATGTTATTGGGATTTTTCCAAGATGACATTGTTGTGACATTATCTAGGCCTATCAACTCTCCTGCATCAAATATGACATGTCCCAAGAGGTGAAATTTATTAATCTAGAAACTCTCTTTGATTAGCTTGGTGTAAAGACGATTCCACCTCAATATTCTCAGAATAATGTCAAGATGTTTGGAATGGTCATTTATTGACTTAGAGTAAACTAATATATCATAAAAAACCACCAAATATTTTTCTAGAAATGGATGAATTATCCTATTAACTAATGTCATGAATACTATTAGTGTGTTAGTTATAACAAATGATATCACTCTGAATTCATAAAATCCATAACATCTCATAAAAGAAGTATGTGATATGCCTGATTTTCTCACCCTTAACATGTGGTAACCTAAACTCAAATCAATATTGGATAAGATCTTAGAATCTCTAAACTAATAAAAAATATCATCATTGTGTAGAAGATGAAATGGGTTCCTGATCATCATCTATTTCATCCTATTATAATCCACACACAAGCACAAAGACCGATTTTCCTTCTTAGTGAATGGAATTGGAGAACCCCAAGGAGAAAAACTTGGCCATATGAAGCCTTTAGATTCTAGATCTTCAAATTGAACATTTAACTCTTGAAGCTCTATTGGTGCCATTATATAAGGATTGATTGAAACTGGCTCTACTCCAGAAACAACCTGATCATGAACTCAATATCTTAATCGAGCGGTAAACTATAGGACTTTTCAAGAAAGAAATATTGAAAATGGTATACTAATAGAGGAAGATAATTATAACTCATTCCACCATCATCTAGATAAAAATTGGATATCTTAGTTGTGAGACAATCCAATCAACATTGAAATGGCCATGCATGACCAAACTAAATATCCTACTCGGCCTGGTGAGAAGAACTGCCTCCTTGTGGAGATAAAAAGGAATCTATACTCTAATAAAGCTGATATTAGCCTAGTATAGAAAAAACCAATCCATACTAGGAATAATGTCAAAGCCTATCATTTATAACATGAACTATTCCCAAAAGAAATGGTAACCACCACTCTCTTGAGAACACAATTAGAAATATTTGATATTCTCTTATCAGAATCACAATAGTTTGTCGATTGTAAAAGAACCATTCAAGATTTACATATTCAATCCCAAATCATTTTTAAAAACTGATTATAGAAAATAATTTGATGATATGATATCAAGAAAAACACTATCTAAGGTAGATGATACAAGAATCACATCTATGACGGTAGACGTTCCTACATCCATGATTGTTGGAGTAGTCTAAATAATGTTTAGTTGACTTGTAACTCTACCCTAAGATCCATCCTATCTACCCTCAGATATTTCACCTTATTTGTATGTTTAATCATGTATTGGGGTACCAAATCCCCTGCCTCATCCTGAACATCGAGTGGAACTAAAAATACTATCTTGATGAGGGGTATTTGAGCTCCTTCCCAACACAGTTGCTCATCCTGATCTCATTCCACTTGTCTACTTCAAGAAGTTCCCCCAGAACCTCTGAGGATGACCCAATAATCCATAGATACAACACTTGATTTCTAGTTAATTACTCTTTGGGCACCTATGGCCAAAAATTTAACATTGATATCACTAGAATAGGACACAGTCTTCATAATGGTGTCCACTTCCTAGACTATTCTTCCCTCTAATGCATTGGAAGAAACTATCATAGTGTCATGTATTGAATCTTGAAGAAGAGTTCCCCGTTTTCCCTTATGAAATTTCTTAAATGATTCCTAGGTCATCTCTTAGATTCATTTCCATGAAGAGTTCCTAGTTCATCACTTCCTTATAAATGATCACATGAATTTTTTTACTTGCAACATGATCCCATAGCAATGATCATCCTAAAAATGTCTCTACCTGGAGATCTCATCACCTTCCAGCGTTGGTGTAAATTACTATAGGTCAAGGAAACATCCATCATAGTACAACACTGACATGACATCCTATATTAAATCCCTAAATTCACAAGCATTTTTATCCCTAAAAATATCAAGAATGAAAAGGACCGGGAATATAGTCTTGTAGTCCTTCCATGAAAGATCTTCCTATCTATCAGCTTCCTCCAGAATATCACACCAATTCTTGGTAGGTCTAAGAAGAATATAAAAATAAAGTTTCACCCTATTATACTCGGGTTTCTCAATATCATTAATGATCATATGTAATGACTCATTCCAAAAGTCAGATTCTTGGAGTCTTCCTCCCTAGTAAACATTGGTAGATGATGTAACTAAAACACTCTAATTATCTCAGACATCAATGTAACAGTACCATCAATATCCCATTCCATTGATCGCATGACACTCAATATTTTTTTTTATGTAGAACATCCATATGATCCTTAGGAACTACAGGGAGATTTTGTCTAATAAAATTCAGAGTGTGATGACTTCCACTGTCCTGATGCTCATGTTGAAGATGATGCGGATGCATTTTTCTCTACTAGAAAAATACGCTTCGTATAGCACTAGATCACAACAAGGTCAACCTCAAGGTATGATGTGACATAGAATGAGAAATAAACCATATAAAGAAATCATATTATAGACATAGTGGAAACCAACAATAGGAGACAACTTAATAATCCAACAAATAATCAAGGTCTAATGTAATGACATTCTATAATGTAACTAAATTTCATGATAAAATCAATACAAGTAAAAGGCAAGTAGACTCATATAAAGCCTCAAAATTCCCAATTCCCAAACCCCATTTCTATCCAACCCCCAAACTCCATCCCATCTAGTAAGAAATAAAATCAACAACAAGGTCCTTTTCATTTTTCCAAACCTACATCCACATAATCTTCTCATGTACCAAACAACATCCAAAATAGAGTGTGAGTATAACTCAGTAGGCTGACAAGACAATTTCTAAACTAACATATCTGAAAAGAAGTGTATACAATAAAGTGATTAATATGAATACTAATTAATTCAATAACTGAAAAATAAATTAACAAAAGGCTTCGGCCCCGTGATAGAATATCTATTATAATGTCTTACATAAATTCCAATGACAACCATATAACCATGGTAAAAATAACATGATTCAATGCCATGTTAGATTATATAAGAGAACATATTATGACCATGCCAACCACCACCATATAACCAGGGTATATTCACAATAGTCCTTGTCAAATCCATATAATAATTACAACTTCTGGGTAAGTGCCCCATAAGAATTACATCATGGGACTGTGTAGATCTCTCCCTCTTTAATAATTACAGCATGGGATTGAGATGATCTCATTCAATATCATCATTAAAACATATAAGTGTGTAGGTTCTAGGGATATGACTGATATATAAACATTTTAGTAGAAAAAAATTCATATATTACATCATGGATATCTTAATATCACATCATAAAAATCAATGGTTAATTATAGGAATTTTTATTTGTTATTAAAATACCACACACAATTAAATAAAAATATTGTTAACTATCATAACAGTAATAAATAAACCAAAAATTATAAATTCTATATAAATAAATAACCTAAGGTGATATGTTACGCCAGACACACATTAAACCATTTTCCAAATAAATTATATTCATCATTCACTCACCCCATGAGTAGCCATAAGCCAGGTCATAAGCCAATTGAAAACAAAAGGCTCTAGGAAATGACCATAATCAATACAAAATTGAATTAGGAAAATGTTATGTTTTTTCAATAACAATATTGTATAAACATGGAAATTATAAATCCATAGGGTAAATATTTAGAAACCCTACCTTTATCTGATAGTCCAACTATGCTTCTAATGAAAAAAACCCCTAAGGAAGAAGGCACAGATGATCCCCAAGATGAACCAAGGAAAAAATGATCTAGAAAAAAACAAAAAATGCACATTATCGAGGTTTTACACCACAACAGTTGGAGAACCAAGGTAGAAAAGGAAGAAATTGGACCAATACCACTTACCAGTTATTGAAGGTGTAATCAGTTCATCCAAAAGATAGGGTATCACTCCAAATTTTTATGTATGAAGCCCTAAAGTCGAGAGGATAAGGAAGCAATGGAATATAAATAAATTCAAACCATAAATCATACATCAAAATAGGAGGTCAATGAATTAAACTATGTGTAATGTTGTAACATGATATCTAATTATTTTTAATGAAATACATTGAAGAACCCATTTCCTTATATTATTTTATTAAACACAACTGAATAATTACATGATGTGTAATCCATTTACATGTTGTATAAATGTTATTTTGATGGGGTTACATCACAATTTCCCTTTAAACTACCTGAAACCCCTTTACATCTTATCAACATAACAAGAAACTATGGAAAACATAACACATTTATAACCAAACTCTATTATTTCAAAAAAAAACATAAATCCCTAAACATTATTTCATTTCCTCCAACAAATTGTCCGATATTGATCCTCTCTAGTTTTCCCAAGTTTGTTTTAAATAAAATACAGAACAAACTCAGAAGAAAAGATAACAGAAAACACCGAGAGACCTATCTAGAAATAGATGAGATCTTATATGGGACATCATTATCACATTATTAATATAATGTCCCTCTATTAACATACATAGACTTTACAACACTTTTGGGTATTACTTAAAACATTATAAAATTAAGCACTGAAAGTCTATTTATTTTTTATAAAATTGGAATCATGTAAATGTAATCATTGGTACCTAAACAAGCTACATTATCTCCCATTAGGTTAATCTTGACAATAACCCTTCTTAGACACATAAAAAATAAAACATATCTTCATAACATGGGGAAGAAAACATAAAATGGTTTGAGATCAGATGCTCAATAAGGGTAAACAAGGAATACATGTAGTAATAAAAATGAGTATAGGTGTACGATAACGAGATCATAACATTAGAAGATCCTACCCTGCATATCACAAGACCAGAAACATGAATCACGACATAAATCATGGTAGTTCATATGACATAAATCATAAGGAAATAAAGAAGATATTCCTTGAAATAATATCTTAGGAATAAGACATTGTATTGTGGCATATAAAAACATGTGATATCAATACCTATAAGTCAAGATGAATTACTAGGACATATCAAGGAACTTCATGGGAACTACACCTACTGGGTAGGACACACCGCCATCCCCATTTGAAATTATTTACATTTAAGGGATCATGAATCTCAAGTATCCCATATGGATTGGGTTTGACCATATTAAATCTTTAGGGTGACTACACCTACTAGGAGTGTCACACCACTATCCCACACTAGTGTAGAAAACATTGTTAACGTCGCTATTTTTTACGTCGGTTATATATAACCGACGTGAAAATTTTTGATATGAGGTTTTTTACGTCTGTTATTTTATATCCGATGTAAAAAATACGGATAGTATAATTTATTACTTCGGTTATTTAAATAACTGACGTAAAAAATGTGGTATCTACGAATTTTTTACGTCGGTTATAAAATAACCGACGTAAAAAAGGTGGCATATGAGGCCTTTGTGACATTGGTTATCAAATAACCGATGTAAAAAATCCTACCTGCTGAATTTTTCACATCGGTTATATTATAATCGACATAAAAAACCAACACCCGGTAGTTTTTACGTCAGTTATAAAATAACAGACGTAAAAACGATGGCCTATGATTTTTTTACATCGGTTATATAATAACCGACCTAAAAAACCAACATGCAGATTTTTTTATGTCGGTTATAAAATAACGGAGGTAAAAACTGTGTTATCTAATACATTTATAATGTCGGTTATTATAATAACCGATGTTATAAATGTAATAAAAATAGTTTATAGCGTCGGTTATTAAATAACCTATGTTATAAAATATTTAAAAAATTAACATGCCCCATGCCTTATCATTTACGGTTTTTTGATGGACAGCCTGACGACTCGTCTCTCTCGCTCGGAAAACCCTAATCGACTCTTCGATCTCATTTCGTTAAACTCGATTTGGCATCATCTTATATCATATTTAATCTCATTGGATCTATCAACTCCACTCGTAATAGTAAGGTAAGCCTACCATGACATTATATCGTTCGTTTTTTTCCGGGATAGTCTATATTTCCATTTTATGATTTTTTTTGAAACTAGGTTAGATTATTCGATTTCGAACCCTCTTACCTCATTTTTCCATCATCTTATTATTTATTATAACCAGATCTATAAGATCGACTCACAATATTCACGTAAGCCTCACCTACTTCTATTTCGTTTGTTTTTGTTTCGCGGATGCCCGACATTGATGGTAATTTTTGTTCTCATTGACAACTAATGATCTCATTCACCTATATAACTGCAATTTATATGTAAATCATTGTGATAAACCCATTCTGTGTACCAGTGTGATTTATTTTATAAGTATATATGGTTTTTTGGGTGGAATATTTGTTTAGGATCCTTGGTTGTTTCTATTTTGGGTATCACTATTTGTAGTCCCATAATCTATTTACGTCGCTTATTTTTGTGTACTATTATAAGTCTTCATATGCTATTAAAACCCGATTCATTGCACAATAGAGCATTTTAAAATAGAAGGAGATACAATTCATGGTTATCATTTTGAATAATAGCATGATACCTAATCTAGTAGCTTGAGGTTAAAATCCTTATATATTCCAAAACTAGAAGCTTGAGGTAAAAATCTCATGGTTCTGGGGGCTGTCAAGAGGGTTGGTGGCTGTCTAGGGGGTTGGGGGCTGTCCAGAGGGTTGGGGGCTGTTCAGGGCATCCATGGAGGCGTGGGGGGAAGTCCAGTGGTGTGTGTGTGGGGGGGGGTGTTGAAAGGCATGGGGGGGGGGGGGGTCAAAGGGAGTGGGGGCGGGGGCTGTCCAAGGGGTGGGGGCATGTCCAGAGGGTTTGGGGGGTTGTCTGGGGGTGGGGGATGTCCAGAGGTTTGGGGTGTCCAGGGGTGTCCAAGGGGGTAGGGGGTGGGTGTGGTGTCCAGGAGGGGTGGGGGTGCTGTCTAGAGGGGTAGCGGTTGTCCAGGGGGTGGGGGGCTGTCCATAGGGGTGGGGGCTGTCCAAAGGGGTGGTGGTGTCCAGGGGGTGTCCAAGGGGGTGGGGGTGGTGTTCAGAGGGTTCGAGAAGCTGTCCAGAGGGTTGGGTTGTGTCCAAGGTGTCCATGGAGGTGTGGGGGGGGGGCAGTCCAGGGGGTGTTGGGGGGGGGGGGTCCAGGGGGTGTCCAAGGGGTGGGTAGGCGGTGTCCAAGGGGGTGGGGGCATGTCCAGAGCGTTTGGGTGGTTGTTTGGGGGTGTGGGGGCTGTCTAGAGGGTTGACGGGTGTCCAGGGGGTGTCCAAGGGGGTAGGGGGTGGGGGATGGTGTCCAGGAGGGGTGGGGGTGCTGTCTAGAGGGGTGGGGAGATCTAGGGGGTGGGGGCTGTCTGGAGGGTTTAGGGTTGTCCAGGGTAGTGTCCAAGGGGGTAGGGGGTGGTGGTGGTGTCCAGGAGGGGTGGGGGCTGTCCAGGGGGTGGGTTGCTGTCCAGAGGGTTGGGGGCTATCCAGGGGGTAGGGGGTTGGCCAGGGGTGTGTCCAAGGGGGTAGGGGATGGGGGTGGTGTTCAGGAGGGTTGGGGGTGGTGTCTAGAGGTTTGGGTTGTCCAAGGGATGGGGGGCTATCCAGAGTGTTGGGGGATGTCTAGAGGGTTGGGGGTTGTCCAGAGGGTTTCCAAGGGGGTAGGGGGTGGGGGTGGTGTCCAGGAGGGGTGGGGGTGTAGTCTAGAGGGGCAGGGGTGCTTTCTAGAGGGGTGGGGGCTGTCCAGGGTGTGGGGGGGGGGGCTATCCAGAGGGGTGGGGGATATCCAAGGGGTTGGTGGTGTCCAGGGGGTGTCCAATGGGGTGGGGGTGGCGTTCCAAGTGTTCAGGGGGCTATAAAAAGGGTTGGGGGTGTCCAGGGTGTCCATTGGAGGCCCCATGGTTTTCTTTGATTCAATGGAATTTAAAACTTATATATCTAACTATATTTTCTTTTTAAAATCAGATTCAAGAATATTTTTTTAAATATGCATTGATTTGTTTTATATTTCAAATTTCTTTTACATTCAAATAATGATTTTTTTCATATAAACATATATGTGTCTTATCTTAAAAAGATGTATAATTTTGATATTTTTAATAGGTAATAATGATTCGAAATTGGATTATAGCTCATCGAATGAGCAAAGAATATGAGGAAGGTGTTGATGCCTTTTTGGAATTTGCTAAATGAAATGTTCCAAGTAGTAAAATGTTTTTCTGTCCATGCCTGAAATGTTTGAATATTAAGAAGTTGAAAAGTAGAGAAATAAAAGATCATCTGATCTGTCATGGTTTTAATCTGAGTTATCGCCCTTGGATTTGACATGGTAAAACTGGACGGAATGTCACTGATGTTGATGATTCAAAAGATAGTAACTACGATGGAATTGAAGAAATGATTCGTGATATTGCAATAGAAAAAATTGAGATAGAACCGATAGTTGCACGTCTATAAGGTGATGCTGAAAAACCATTATATCCTGGTTGAACAAATTTTATAGTTTTTTCGGCGATTTTATGATTAATTAACTTGAAGGAGAAACATGGATGTATTGACAGAAGTTTTACAGAGCTGCTATAATTGATGAAAGATATTCTTCCAAAAGATATCGATCTTCCAGATTCACATTATAAGGCCAAGAAAATATTATTCCCAATGGGATTGGGATACAAGAAAAAAAATTCCTGTCTGAATTACTGTATTATATATAGGAAAGAATATGAATTTCCGTCAAAGTGACCTTAATGTGGGACATCACGGTATAAGGTGAAAGAAAAATCACATGCTGATGTAGAGATTACAAAGATACCTTCAAAGGTATTTTGGTATCTTCCTATAATTCATCATTTCAAACGTTTATTTGCTAATTCACATGATTCAAAAAGGTTAAGATGGCATGCAGATGAACAGTTATGTGATAGAAAAATACATCATCCATCTGATTTTCCACAATTGGAGAAAATTGATGAATAGTATTCTACATTTGGAAATGAAATTAGAAATCTCATACTAGGGTTGTCCACATATGGAATTAATCCATACTGAACCCTTAGTATCACACATAGTTCATGTCCTATTTTATTGGTAACTTACAACATCTCTCCTGAACATTGTATGAAGGGAAAATATGTACTGTTGCGTATAATGATCTCTAGTCTGAAGCAACCTGAAAATGATATTGATGTTTACTTGTCACCGTTGATTAATGATTTGAAGCTTTTATGGGCTAATGGTATTAGGGTGTATGATTCTTATAAAATGGAATATTTTCAACTACATCCAGTGCTTTTGATCACTATAAATGACTTCCCAGCATATGGAAATTTTTATGGATACAATGTTAAAGGTCATAAAGCATGTCCAATTTGCGAACAACAGACGTCATATTGTCAATTTCATCATGGGAGGAAAATAGTGTACATGGGTCATCAAAAGTTTTTTCCTATGGATCACCCTTATAGAAGACTAAAAAAGGCATTCAATGGCTCAAATGAATTTTATATTTCTCTAAAAACTTTATCCCATAATATTTATTTTCAGAGGGTGAAAAACCATGATGTTACATTGGGAAATACATCGAAATATGGTAATGATAGACATATTTGGAAGAAAATGTCAATATTTTTTGAGCTACCATATTTGAGATATCATGAAGTTAAACATAATATTGATTTCATGCACGTGGAGAAGAATATATGTGATTTTTTGATTAGAACATTGATAGATATTAATGGAAAGACAAAAGATGGGTTGAATGCAATATTAGACTTAATATCAATTGGAATACATTTGGATTTAGCTCCCAATCCTAAAGGAAGATGAACATTTCGTCCCCTGGCTTGTCATACATTATTGAAGAGGGAGAAAATTAGCTTTTTCCAGTGTCTTCATGATATCAAAGTGCCTCAAGGTTATTCTTGAAATGTAAAAAATTTCGTCTCCTTGAAGGACTTGAAGTTGATTGGTATGAAATCACATGATTGTCACGTCATGATGCAACAAATTCTACTAGTTGCATTGTGTGGAATATTTCCCATCCGTGTCAGAAAGACTATAATGAAGTTGTGTTATTTTTTCAATTCAATTTGTAATAAGGAAATTGATGTGAATGATTTGAAAATTTTGGAATAGGATGCAATTTTTATACTTTTTCAATTGGAAATGTATTTTCCACAAACTTGTTTTTGATATAATGGTGCATTTAATGATTCATCTGGTTTGAGAAATAAAGCATTGTGGACCTATATATCTTCGTTGGATGTATCCTTTTGAAATGTATATGAAAATATTGAAGGGGTATGTTAAAAATCCATATCGACATGAAGCCTCCATTATTGAAAAGTATATATTTAAGGAGGTTGTTGAGTTTTTTACGAGCTACTTGGCTACATCGCAGCACATAGGTTTGCCTCCATCTGTCAATGAACGAGTTAATAACGAGGGAAAGGGGATTCGTGGATTGAATGTCAAATCATTGTCAGCTGAACAGATGAAGAAGTTAGAATCATACATCTTGAATAACATAGTTGATGCTCAACCGTATATCACATTGCTTATTAATGAGGTGAAACAATGTCATCCAAAGAAGAAAGATATGTGGATTTTGAATGAGCACAACAAAACATTATTTTCATGGTTTAAAAAGACCTTTAATGGTAGATTAGATATATTAGAGACATTAAAATGGATAGTGGGTGGTCCATGTTTAAATGTGATAACATGGTCCAGTTATGACATTAATGGTAATACATTTTCTATGAAAGCTCAGGACAATAGAAGTGCAGCTCAGAATAGTGGTATATTGGTGTTTGCAGAAGCAATTCATTTTTCACGTGCTATGGAGAAAAACCCAATTTCTGCATCATGTGCATATTATGGAGTGATTGAAGACATATGGGAGGTTGATTACTATAAAATTAAAGATCATGTTTTTAACTGTAAATGGTTTATCGGTAACAACAGTGTCACACATGATGAATAGGAATGACACTTGTTAATATAAATATATTGGAAGACACATCTAATTCTTTTATAATGGAAAATCATGCAAAACAAATTTTCTATGTAGTAGTTCAATCCGATATGCAGTGGGTTGTTTTTTTACAAGGTAAAAACAATATGTTGGTGAGGATGAACTTGATGAAGATGCTGATTTATGTGAGATCCCTACTTTTATATAAAGATTAACAGAGAATAATGATGCTCATGTTGAAGACATGGTTTGTTCCATAAGGATGGATCATCATGAAGGAATTTGGGGAAAAATCCATTCGTACATTCCTAAAATTATAGTTAACATATGTTTATTTCATTTTTACATTTATTTTTTTCATAGAATGTTAGATATTGTACGTTTTTTCTTTATTAAAACATGTATTAAAACAAAATAAGTATAAGTTTTTGTTTGTTTTTAGTTTTTTAGTTTACTTTATCATGTTTACCATTACATGAATTATATATCTATCATTTTTGTTTAGTGACAATTACTTTACCAAGTTTACCAGGTCCAACAGGTTTACCATGTTTACCATGTTTACTGTATTGTCCATCTTGACTATCATTACCATTTTTTAACATTCTTACCATATTAACAATGTTTACTATTATGTAACTTATTAAAAGTTTCTATTTTCTGATTATAGTAGTATTAAAATATTTGAATTTTTATATTTTTGAACTAATGTTTTTTTCTTTGATTTGAAGGATAATGGCAGATCATTCAGTTGATCAACCACATGATTCTGGAGATCAGCATATTGGTCATACCTCTGGGGAGGAATATTCACATGCTCCTCTTGATGTTCCCCAATCTTCCTCATGTTCTCCTATTACGAAAAAGAGTTCAAGAGTTGGTAAACGTGGGTGAACACGTTTAACAAAATTAGAACTTTCCCATACACAGGATCAGAGGATACTCGTTGAGTTTGATTATGATGATATTCCTAGAGGTCCAAATGAAAAAGATTTCAAGAGTTTTGTATCAACTTAGGCAAAGAGAAAAATAAGCATTTTGTATGATGACTGGAGAAGTGTGGGTAAATAGATAATCTATCAGTTGTGGGAGATGATTTTGGTAAGATATTTTTCTATTGTTTGACTATTATATAAATTTTTCTAGTATATATAATATGTTTAACCTCTTCTTCATCAGATGACATTTGATATTCCTGAAACTGGAGGAGTCAGGAATAAATTCTTATCGATGGCTGCCAGGAGATAGAGGTATTTCAAATCAACCCTCTCATCTGATTTCATTTTTGGTCTTAGGAGTCATGACAATCCATGTCGTATATATCCTTTTATAGTTGAAGACACGTGGAGACAGTTTGTTGAAAGTATAATAAAAGAGTCATTTTTGGTAAGGGTAATGTAAACTTTTATATGATTTATTATATAAATGATCTTATTGATGTTTTTTTAATGATTTCTTATTCTTAATTTACAAAAAACAAGTAAACCACATCAGGAGATCCAATCTGAAAATGTATACCCTCATTGTTTATCTTGGGGAGGGTATGCATTTTTGGAAGAAAAAATGATGACGGAAAAATTTCATAAACTAAGAGCTGAGACTTCAAGCTCTGGAGAGGTGTCCCCTCCAACCCCTCCATCTAGACATGAAAACTGGAAGAGAGCTCAGATGGGAAATAAAGGGAAATATCTTTAAGAATAATCGAGAATCTTAGCTGAGAGGATTTTAAGATATCTATTTTTATTATTTAAGTTAACTATTTTCTTCCTATAATTTCAATCATTATAGAAATGGTTAATTAATTAATACAAGACTCTCTTGAGGAGCATTGCACACATGGGGCATTTACAGCAACTGGGAGAAAAGATATGTTATCTGTAGCATTGGGAATGCCCAAACATCCTGGTCGTGTATGAGGATATCCGGTAGGCGTATCTGTAAGAAAAGTGTTTCCAAGTTCTTAAAATTCTAACATTGAGGGTGTTTATAAAAAAATAGAATCCTTGGAGGCTGAAGTTGATAATATTAATGCGACGATGGAGGAAAATATTGGAGTGTCGGTATAGTCTATATTTGCAGACATGCAATGGAAATTTCAGACCCCATCTCCCACTCCGCCACCTCCCCTTGAAGACCCCATTATTTATCCTCCACCTCTACTAGTAGCTCCCACTCCCCCACCTCAGCCTGCGGACCCCATTTTTAATCTTACTCCTCCTCTGCAGCTTCCTACTTATTGCGAGTTGTATGTTGATGATCATTAACATCATACAATTACATATGGGTTGGTATAATGTATAAGAGATTCAATTTATCACAAAAAATTAGAGGTAGAGAATCAGAGGGTCACTGTACAGGATATTATAGATAGGTTAGCTCGAGTACCATTACCTACAAATGAGGTGACGACAGTTGGACATAGTATCAACCATTTTTTAATTTGGCCATCCAGACTTCTTCGACTCATTAACATAATGGTATGAAAGTTATATCGTTTATTTTATTTTTTTATTAAAGTTGTTTTATAATTTGAAAACTAATATGTTTTTCTATTTATTTTTATAGTAATACTTCAAAGGTAAAGAAATACTATATAAGCAACAACAACGAAAAATGTCTATGACATCAGATACAGATTTTAGTAGTATTGACAGATTATAAAGATATTCAAATTTTTCTGTGGGTCATTATGAGTTTCCAATGGAAGCTCATGTTTTTGGATGTGCAATAACTATGGGGATTATGAAAACTGATATCATGGAGCTTGTTACTGGAGATAAGTTGGGAATCAACATAGTGAAATTTTCTTCCATGTAAGTCTTAACACCTTTTCCCTATGTTATATTTATTAAAAAATTTATACTTATGTATATTTTTATTAGGAATATTTATAAAATTTGTGAGAGGAATGATTTGACAGATGTGTATGGATTCATGGAACCACAATTGATTTTCCCTGAAGCATGTGCATCAGATGAGGAACAAAGAATTATTTATATTGCTGAAAGACTTGAACAGAATATAGTCACACAATGTTGGATGATTCCTTTTTGTGAGAGGTATGAAACACATCTCTCTCAAATAGTTCATTATCTTTTAATATAAAAACCCACTAAACTTATATTTTCTTTTATCAATGATCATTAAATGTTAGGGGTTTTTCCCAAGGGAGAAAACACTTTATTGGATATGATCTGTCCATGATGATGTGTGAGAATGTTTTATGGATATATTGGAAAAGTAAGTTTCAATTTCTCAATAGTTTTATATATTATAATTAATTTTTAATTTATCCCATTCATATTATTTTCAAACAGGGAATGGGTCTAATTTCGAAAAAACACAAAGAAAATGAGTGAAAATATCAAATAAGTAAATGCAACGGTAAATATCAATTTATAATTTGCAATTTTTGATTTATTACATAAAAATAATATATTGATTTTACACTCATTCAAATAGAATTGTCATGTACAATAAGGTGTCATTGAATGAGGATATTATATGTCAAGATTTATGTGTGAAATAATAACAACTGGGACAGTTGTGAACTTTGACCTAGTAATATTTCAATTTAAACATTTCCATAATATTTCAATTTGATTTATTCATTATACACTATAACTACTATCCTTTTCATTTTTTTCTATTTGATGACCGTCAACCCTATACTGCTCAAGACATCAAACACTTACAAGGGGAGTGGTCAAATTATTTTACAGTTTTGATTGAATTTTAATTGTTTGTAGTGTAAAATGAAATTTTAAATATAGTTGTTGTAATTTTGTATTTGGTAGTTGTTTAGGTTGTATTTAGTTTCATTTGAAGTTGACAGTGTATGTTTTGAATGTTATATATGTGAATGTTTAATTTTGCTCTACTTATTGTTTTGGTCTACTTATGATGCCTTTTCTGGTATGGATTTTTGTCGGGGGGAGGGTTTCCAAGGGTGTGGGGTGTGTTCAGTAGGGTGGAGGGGTGTCCAGGGGTGTGGGAGTGCTCTCCGGTAGGGTGGGGGGTTCCAAGAGGGTGGGGGTGTCCATGATGGTGGGGGTCATCCAGGAGTGTGGGGGGCCATACAGGGGTGGGGGCCCATCCAGGGGTGTGGGGGCTGTCCAGGGGTGTGGGGGCTGTCCAGGGGTGTGGGGGCTGTCCAGGGGTTTGGGGGGTGTCTAGGTGTGTGGGGGGGCTGTCAGGTGGGGTGGGGGTGGTGTCCAGGGGGTGGGGTGTCCAGGGGTGTGGGGGGAAGTCCAAGGGTGTGGGAGGGATGTCCAGGGTGTGGGAGTGATGTCCAGGGGGGGTATACATGAGGGTGGGGGTTGTCCTGGGGTGTTTGGAGTTGTACAGGGGGTGGGGGGTTTCCAGGAGGGTGGGGGTCATCCAGGAGTGTGGGGGGCTGTTTAGGGGTGGGGGGGATGTCCAGGGGTGTGGGGGTGTCCAGGGGTGTGGGAGGGCAGTCCGATGGGATGGGGGATGTCCAGTAGGGTGGGGTGTCCAGGGGTGTGGGGGGCTGTACAGGGGTGTGGGTGTGTTGTCCAGGGTGTGGGAGTGCTCTCCAGGGTGTGGTGTGGGGGGGGGGTATACATGAGGGTGGGGGTTGTCCCGTGGTGTTTGAGGTTGTCTAGGGGGTTGGGGGGTAGTCCAAGGGTGTGGTGTGGGCTGTCCAGTGGGATAAATGCTTAAATTTTCTTTGGTTCTTGTTTTGGTATACTTTTGTTTTTGTGGTACTAACTCATGATTTGGTTTCTAGTTGTTTCTAGGGAGAGTGGAGGGCTGCATTCCATTTTTTAAAAAAAATTGGTCTTTCACGTTGTTTATTTTATAACCGATGTGAAAAAAATGGGTAAGGGTTTATCATGCCGGTTATTATATAAATGATGTGATAAACAATTTTCCATGCCTTTTATCACATCGGTTATCAAATAACAGATGTGATAGAAGGCCCACGGACTAGTCAATCAGGTCGGTTATTAGATAACCGACATGATAAACACCCCCGCACTATTTTATCACGTCATTTATTATATAACCGACATGATAAACCCTCCCCCCTGGTTTTTGAACGTTGTTTAATTAATAACCGATGTTATAAACACCGCGATGTTATTTTTTTTACGTCGGTTTGTAAATAACCAACCTAAAAAACAACATTTATAACGTCGCCCGTATTAACTTTGGCTAAAAACCGATGTAAAAAATGATAAATAAATGAAGTTAAAAACTTTTTATGCACTAGTGCCAAGTGGCAGTCCTTTCCATGAAAGGGATCAGGTTTCCCCATCTTCCCATAACAGATCTAGCTCTTCAACTTCATTTGCATCATTATATAATGAGATATAAACCATTACCTAATATATTGGAGGTAAATATAGGTCACACCCATCTCATAATAAAACTATTCATACATATTCCACAACATAATAAAACATTCATCATATCATGACCCATAAAAAGAGATGGGTTATAAAATCATCAAATCAAAACACATGAAATGAAATTGGTATCATTATCCTTTCATCACATAAAAACCTATATAAAATATATAGGCTATTATTAATTTTATAAATGTATAACCCATGAAAATATGTGAGATTCAAAACCATATAACCTATGAAAGTAAAATAGATGTCATAAGCCTCATATCATCAAAACATAAACCATTAAAAAAAATATGAGTGTAACATTGGAGTCATTTATAGTATTGCATGAGTGACGTAAACAAATGTTATCTAATATGGAAAATCATATGGAATGATATTTTGAAAACATTTATGGAGGTAAATATATTTTCTTTTTGGAAGGGTCTCTTTATAACATATAACCATTTCGACACCATTTTCATGAAAATAAAATTGAAAAATTATAATGAATGATATGAAAGCATTTTGGAATCATTTTTCTTTGAAAATGTATAATGATATCATGAAAATGTTTTGAAAACCATTTTCCTTTAAAACAAAAAAAAATAATCTCAAAAAATGATTGAAAATTTATTCCCCTGAAAACATATAAAATTATCTTGAAAATATTTTTAAAAGTAGTTTCCTTGAAAACTTATAATAGAAGTTTGAATTTTTTTTTCGAAAAAACATTCCTCAAAGATATATAAATGAATCCTAAAAAAATATACAACTATTTTCCTTGAAAACTTTTAAATGAATCTTATAAGCCTTCTAAAAAACACTTTGTTTCAAAAACATTTAAATCTTATAAATAAATCTTTAAAAAGTTTTTAATACCATTTCAATGAAAATTATTTTTAAGAAAATCTTAGAAATTAATCTTTCAACATTATGATTAATCTTAAAATAAATTATGGTGGGTAAATCCGTACACATTTCACAAGGTGAAAAGAAAATTCCTTTTGCATAGTAAAATGGTTAGAAAAATTACTTGTTTGGAAGGAGACTATAATATTCCTTTGAAAAAATTATTAGCAGACAAAAGCGTAATTTTTTAAAATATTACATGATAATAATATAATATTCTTTGAACCCTTTTTTATAAAATATGGTTTTGAATGAACACAAATGTCCCACTTAAGAGAGGGTAAGGGAAGGCTTTCTTAAAAACACTATATTAACTATATTATATACCAAAGAGTGGAAATATGGTACCAATACCTGAATATATAATGAATAAATAGAGGATATAAAAAATCATGAGTTCTCTGGAGGGATGGATAGTAATATTTAATCAAATGAATCATAAACATAAACAATCATTAAAAGAAATGAGATTGTTTCAATAAACTCTTACCACATGGAAACTTGGAACCATATTCCCCATTTAATAAAATGAAATTTCATTAATCTTAAAATATCCTAAAAAATTTGTATCATGATATAATAGTTCAAAGTATGTATGAACACCTCATGGAATAATATAGGTTCATAACATGGCATCTATCTCAAAAAACGAAATATGAGATGAAAATACCTTACCAATTTGGTAACTTTTGGAACATCAACCCCATGAGAGAAATATCATAAAATGGACAATTAAATTCCAATAAATATAATTATAACTGTCATATATTACATTTATGGGATGTATATATACCACAAAAAATAAATGAGTGGTGTATATGGAATGTATCTAACAAAAATACAAATTGAGATGGAGTCCCCTTACCATGTGTTTTCACTCTCGTCGTACTTATTCAATCCTTCAATATAATATATGTAAGTTTATTCTTCATATTTTATATAAAAATTTCATTATTTATAATACATTATATGGTTTTATTAGGAAATTATATTACCAGCTTGTTGACAATTCTATGTCAATGTTTCACTTCGAGTAATATCCCCTTTGTTATTCGAATGTGTATTAATTTTTTATATCCTTGATCTGTATACATATATCATGATTTAAATAATAAAAACCATTGTTTGAATATCATTAATATTCATTATATTTTTATTATAATAATCTATAGAATATATATGTACGAAATGGAATACATTGTTCATGGAGATGGTAGGACATATATACGCATGAACATGACTTCTAATTAATTGCCATATAGAAACAAAGAACGAAAATGACATATATTTATATTTATATATTTTTAGAATATGATTTAATTAGTATTATTTTTTTATATATAACATATAGATTCAATAAATATATCATTAATACATTCCATGCAGTGCACGAATGAATCACATCACTTTGAGGGGGTGGTAGTCCACACTTAAAAACATTATCGTATTTATTGAAGATGGAAAGTATAAGGGTATGTTCTAAAAAAATTACAGAAGCATAAAGACATTATAAATATCATATATATCATATATAGAAACAATTTCCATCATAATTTCCAACATGAGAGGTGATAAAGAATAAATGGACAATCATCATTTCGTTAGATGATAGTTCTCCGTACACGTAAACATTATTTTCATTACCCATTATATGAAAATGTGTGTAATTTTAGGTATATCAATTTTTAAAAAATAATATTAATTATATTTTTTTTATACAATAATGGAATCAGATGTTTTTAGGGAGTGAATAATGAAAAAAAATAAAAGGAGCTTGATGGAGGGTGTTACCTCTTAATTGTGCAACTCCTTTTGGTTTGCACCAAAGGGATTCCTTTAAAGTCTTTATGCCTAATGGGAGGATTATAGAGGGAATGTTGGGTTTTTTGGATTTTTATTTGGTAGATATTTTATGAACCTATGTTTTTTGATAGGTGAGAGAATGTGGGAGAGGTGGTGGCCTTTTATAGGGAAGGTAAAGGAATCCGTTGGTAGTTTTGAAAACAGGCTAGGTGTGACCATGTTTTTAACTAAAAAAGTCATAAAAACCATCCATGATAAATAATGGAAGTTTTAGGACCTAAATATGTCCATCCAATGGGTTTTTACAAGTTTATTGGTTATTTTTTCCCTTAAGGTTACGATTTATTCTGTTATTAAGCTTAAATTTTCTTTAATCATTATAATTAATTTTACCTATATTCACTAATATTTTTGGTCAAAGATAAATTATAAACTATTTGAAAATAAAAATGATTCTTATTCAAAATATGAAATCCATTTTTCCAAACTAAAATTCCAGGAATGGCATAAATTAATTTAAATTTAATCCCGCTAATGGGATGACACTGTAGGTTTTTAATATAAAAACAACAAAAAGATTGTACTATTTTTTAGACAATTTCAAACTGAAATTGATTCCATTGAACTAAATTGGATTAATTGATAAAAATTTGATATAATTAAACTTAAATCCTAATTTAAAATCTAATTTAACATTATTAATACTATAGATGATAATGAAATTTTGAACTAAAATTAAGTATTTTTTACTATTCATTAAAAATGAATCTTTATAGAAAAATACATAATATTTCCCCAAACCTATTTTATATGTTTATAATTAAAATATTATATTTTTTTATTCATATATAATCCATAAAAGTTCCAAAATTTTAATTTAAAATAGGTTATCTATTAAAAATTTGTAAAAATTCCTTAACAAGAAATATAGTATTTTATTCATAAAATTTGGTTTGTTTTTATCTTAAGCCTATAGAATACATTGGATGAATATAAAAAAATGAATGAATATATAATATATATATCACTTTAATACCACATAAAATTTTTAATTAAATTAATTGATTGTGGAAAAATAACATTGTATGTATAATAATATTTTGCTTTTATATTCAATTGGTTTTCATATTCATTTCTAATTAACTGTAACCAATGAATTCATTTAATATTTCTATAAACCATAAATATACATTAGTAGTTTAACCCTTTTCAAAAAAACTAACTCAACTTCATGGTTATATTAAATCATATATCATTATTCGGTAAAAATCTGTCGTGCGTGTTACACTAGGCATTGTGGAAAGTCATTTTTGCGTGTAATGAAAAATAACCTCGGTGTGCCCTATAGTGAAAGATAAAATTTATGTTGTATGTAGTGCATAATTAAATCATTTTTTATCAAGACAAACATATTGTATTAATATAAAATAAATGATTTTTAGTATTTCTGAAATGAAACTATCAAAAATATTAAATTAATTTGAAAAAAATATTTTTCTAAAAATTTTGGTGTGTTACATTTTACCCCCTTAAAATAAATTTCACCATCAAAATTTTACTGGGTTATGAAAGGTTTAATACTTGAATTTTACTTTCATAGAAGCCCACATTGTATAAATTAATCCTAAAACTTCTCTTAAAAAGGTAAAGTTAAAAATATAATGGTTTCCCAAAATAACATATAACTATGTTTCCACATATGATATAATAGGTGGGATGTGAAAACATAGACATTGGTAAAAGAGTAAATATTCATAGGGAGTGATTGAGGTCATAAATGAAAAACAAGTTTTTGGTCAATAAAATTTTTTAGGACTCAAAATAATAAATCTGGGATGATTTAAAATGCCATCAGTTCAACAAAATTTTAGATATTAGGACAAAATTAATTTATTATGATTTTTATTACATTGAGTTATTATTTTTTGAAAAGAATAGACCGAAATATTATTACTTGATATATTTATTTAAATAAAATTTCATTATTTTTCTATTATTTTATCAGTTTATAATTCATCCATTGTAAAAATAAATGGATTTTTAGTAATTAACTTCAATGCCTGAAGTAATAAATACACTTTTACCAAATCTTAAGTCCCATAAAAGTATGAAATGTATAACTATTTTTCTATATATACTCATCAAAATCAATATGTTAAATAAATTAATATCTAAATATAAAAAGTAACTATAATGGTCTATCATTAATATTTATTCATCGAAAATAATTACACAATGATCAAAACATCATGTAATCCAGCAGCAGGCAAGAAACCCTTTTCGTCCTTCCGTCATGGGTTCAATATAACAACCTTTCTAGACATGATTGGATTTTACCTGATATATTTATATATATATATATAATTACCTTTTTTAAAACCACACATAAATATAATTTAAAAAATATGACAAAAATCCTTGAAATAAGGATAATAACTAAATAACATTTTATCAATGGTTTTCAATAAAATCTCAATACAAACATACTTCCTATGAATTTAAAATTAAACTTTTCATGAATGGTTAACCATATGAAAATTATGAAAGATGAAAATCCTAAATACTATAAAGAAGTTCATGAAATATGATTAATATTGATCCCCCTTATATAAAAATGTAGTTCTAGGTTGTTACATGCCGAATATGTGAATACCCTCATCATATGTCCTCTTGAAACATGGAAATAACCTGAATTACAAAAAATCCTTTTGGAAAACTTGCATGACTCCTTATTCCAGAGATTAGTAGATATATTTCTCCTATCCAATAAGATTTTTCCTTCATCCTTGAAAAACTAAACTACCTTTTCAAAAAAAACCTTTACCAATTCTAAAGTCATCAGTACCATCAAACATATCTTTATCCATAAATCATTATCCTAACACTGGTAATAAATTAGGGGTTACCTTCCCTTAATCAAAATATCTCCTTTTAATAAAATCACTTTTCTACATCCTTAGAACCTTTCAATATATGCTTTTTAATCATTAATTAAAAACATAAACAAAAAATACTTATATATTTCATGATTCATATAACATAATATTTAAATAAAAAAAACATGTTTTTCATTCATCCATCAATATTCTTAAACCATTACCCATACTTTGTCAACTTATTCCTTAATACCTCTATCTTAGAATATGAAATATGAATAATGTATTAAGGTTCCTCAACCTAAATCTTGTCATGCTTCAAATTATTGATGTAAAAAATACTGGAATAACATCACATAACATTCACATGTTTTTTGTGGTATCATTATCTTTAAAAGTATAACCAATACTCATAGCACATTCTAGATCTCCATTATAATATTTTTAATTGGGAAATCATGTTTCATAATGCCAATAATTTCCACATCCGAAACATTCAATGTTATATATATTCCATTTGGTTCTCTCCATCAATTGAAACCAGAAAGAACGTGTAATAACCTAGAACTTCACTTCAGGTATGTTTTTCCTTTTTTTGTCATTTTTGAGAAAAAGAGGTTTTTCTGAAAATTCTTGAAGTACACACCGTGTACTTTATGAGTACATGTTGTGTTATTCTTTTCCATCGTAGGCTGTCTGTTGTCCATGTGGTAGCAACACACACGGCCGTGGGGGAGTGACTAGGAGGTCTCCTAATGTAGAGTACAGAAACAACAAGTACAAGCCATAAATTACACGTCATGTATTGTTTTTATTTTCATTAAATGCACCGGGGTCATGTCTGACGGATAGAACAACCTTCTTCTAGGTCGTCTTCATTCGAGAAAACCCATACGACCATGAATTCTATCCGAGCCCCCAATCCTCCATTCGACCTCCGATTTGAACACCTTTGATTGCGTTGGAATCAAATCAGTGAGTTATCTCTTCTGTTTGAGACTTGTTTTCCAATTCCTATTATTTTCCAAGTTATCGTGGGTTGAACGTATTGGATTTTTTCTTAGATATATGACATTCCAAGGAGATTCAAGCTTCATGGGTCAAGTATATTGATCTCCTAACCCTAAGGTAGTTAGTTTGTTCCTTTCCATTCGATGTATTTGAGTATTATGTGCAAATTTCAACAATACCCATGAACGAGGTATTGCGTGTTAACTATTTTACCCATGTTGTTTGTATACCATTCTTTTATTCCTGTGTAGAGTATATTTGTATATGAATAGGGTCAATTGCTATGATTAGGATGTTTTTTCCATGCATTGTATTGTTTACGATAGTTTGGTCTTGTTTAGCCATTGGCTGCCTTGCCTGTTTTGCATGCATGTTGATGTAGGATGGAGAGTTGTATTCGGACATGCTTGTTATGTTGTAGACTATTTATCCAATTAGTTCTATAGTTTTACTTTGGCAATATTACACTGCTATGCTTGTTGACTTACACAGGGCCATGAGAACTTCATGTAGTAGACTATAGGGGGAATTAATCGGGTGAGCTTCCTCAGAGAGTCTTTGAGCACTTTTGGCTATAAGAGGGATTGACTGAGTGAGAATCCTCAGAGATCCTAGAACCACTTAGGTATATGAGGGGAATTGACTGAGTGAGCTTCCTCAGAGAGTCCTTGATTGCTATAAACTATTAGGGGATTGACTGAGTGATCATCCTTAGAGAGTCTTTGATTTTATTCCTGAGCTGTTTAGACTATAAGTGGAATTTACAATGAGTTCTTCCTTAGGGAGTCTATGAATGACCTGGGCTATAAGGGTAATTGACCAAGTGAGCTTCCTCAGAGAGTCCTAGACCTTGGTTCTATAACGGGAATTGACAGGGTGATATCCATAAAGAGTCGTTGACGACCCTAGAATATAAGGGGAATGGATTGTGTGAGATTCCTCAGAGAGTCTTGCATTACCTTATACTATAAGGGTATTAACTGTGAGCCCTTCCTCAGAGAGTCTTATTATATTTATATATAGAAACATAGGGGTTATACCTAGTGTGCTGCCTAGATGGTTGCTTGTATTTTTTAGGTAGGACCAGTGGGGATGGCTGTGAGTAATTTTCAGAGGGTTACCTGTTTATGGTTTAGTTGTTTGCTTCACTATTGCTTGATTTGAAATTGTGGATTGTATACTACTTAGTACTTCCCTGTTTACTACTTTCTGTACATTTACCTTCCATATATTCACTTACTGTTAGGCACATACCTTCAGGTGGTTGCCTACTGAGATTAAGTCTCACACCCAGTTTGGTTTATGCTTTTGGGCTCAAACAGGCTATATTGTTGCAGGTATAGATAAGGGAAAGGGCCCTTCTACTTCAGTTTCCTGACTTGTTGTGGAGCTGGAGAGCATGAGACCAATCTATAGCTTTCAAATCTGGGGAGATATTTATCTTTATTTTGTACTTGGGATTATTACCATTTGTATTTCCAACATTGTGACTCATTCAGATGCTTTCCTAGACATATGTATCATGAATCATTTCATATATATGTGTGCCCTAGTTGTTTATTATTCTAGTCTTCCCTTGTTTATTGTTACTGGATATTTACTACTTCTGGTATTGTATGTATTTTTTACTTCTGCTGTGTACTCTGGCAATGAGGGCATAGTTTCTCCACTATCACACTCAAGGCAATCACAGCTAGTCAGTAGCCTCTGGCATTCGGGGAAATGCGCTTGAGTCCATGTGACCGACCAGGTACAGGGCGCCTCTGGGTGGCATTCGGAACTGGGACTTCACAAAGTGGTATCAGAGGATTTTTTTTCTCTTGATTTACTGTTTGGAGCCTTTATCTAGGGATTGGATGGAATAAGTACTTGGTAATTAGTTGTGCCGAGGAGTATCTAACCCCTGTACAGGGAAAAGCCAATCTACCTCATTAATTGATTTTTTTTGGATTTTCAATTATTACAGTTGATCTGATTTCACCTTGAGTGATTCACATGATTTGTGCTTTTTTTGTTTATATTTTTGAGTTTCTATTTATATTACAACTCGATGAGATGACGGTATGCCATCTCATGCATCATATAGGAACTTGCTAGAAATCACATTCCATACATTTTTTCTAGGCCTTCTAGGATGCATTAGTGACTACATGTTGTTGTGATAGATGATATGTAAAATATGAATGTTGTCGTGATAGTTTCCTTGATAGAAATACATACTATTTGATAGGTTATTTGTTGTGTAGATATTTTCTTGAATGAACATCAAAAATTTGTTCTAAAGGTGTTATGTGACCTCATAGACTAGTATTTTGTGAATCATTACTTTTTTTCCTTTCCATATTTTGTAGAAGATGCCAAAATTTGATTTGAAGGGAGTATGGGTCACCACATATCAAAATTTGGAACTTTTAATGCATGTTTCAGTGTTTTCTGTGATCCGAAGTAGTTTCTGAGGCTTTCTATCTAAAAAAACCAGAATACACGCCATGTAATGTTAAGTACATGCTGTGTGTTATTCTGTTTGGGAAGAAACAATTTTTCTTATGTATACACAATTTACTTCATATACAAGTCCTATAATATTTAAACTGTGTCATAGTCCTTGTGGGGAAAGACATAGGATGGGAAATGTCTGGTGGGAACACGTCGTGTACCCATCGAACACACTGTGTAGTGTCGACCCCATGCCCACCCATGTCACTAAAAACGCAGGTTCGTTGAGTCGTGTTTAATACACACCATTTTCTTTCTAAACATGCTGTGTAGTCTAACCTAGGTACCCAGTTGTGTCAAGAACAACACAGTTTGGTGTTACCCTTTCAGATACACATCGTGTCTTCCTTAAACATGCCGTGTAGTCTGACCCAAGTACCTGGCCGTGTCACGAACAACACAGGATGGTGTTAACCTTTCTCATACACGCCATGAACATATGGAACACGCCATGTAATATGATCTGTGTGTTAGGCCGTGTCACTAAAAACATGGGCTAGGTAGATCTTATCTAGTACACGCAAGGTGTGAATTATACGCACCGTATATTCATCCCTTAGGAGATCTGTGTGGCTTAACAATGTATAAGGACTCGACCAGGGGAAGAGGATTCAAGTACATGATGTGTGTTAAGACAACACTCCACGCGTCTTGGGTGTTACACGACTAGGTTAGGCAGGAGTAAACTCCTATGTAAATGATTTAAGGTAACACGCCATGTAATAAATGTACATGTCGTGTAGTCATGTTTTGTAAAACATGAGTGCTTTATTTCTCTTGTTCCCTTCTTATAATAATTGCTTTCAGTATTTGATAATCATGATCTAAGTTGTGAGCTTGAACTTGCAAATTCATGCCACCGAGATGTCCTCTGGTTGTATACCAGTTACTAGACGATAATCAGACACCGAACATGGCTGATCAAGGACTACATGTAGATCCCCCCATTCTACCAGCCGTTGTACCTAACCTAGGTGCTGATGCACAGTTCAGGGATGACTTTCTGAGGATGACACAAACCTTTCTGGGAGCGCCTCCTCCTGCCCCATCGATGGATTATTTTACGCGTGTCATTTAGTAGCAGCATCCTCTCACATTCTCATGAGATGGAAGACCCTAGGCTACTGAGTCAAGGCTAGAGGCCATGCTGACAATTTTCGAGCATCTAGAGATACCTACAGAGAAGAGGGTGATGATCGCTACATACAAGCTCTGAGACTCCTCCAAGAGGTGGTGAGATGTGATCTCACAGGCGGGACACCAACAGAATATGTCTTGGGATGAGTATCAGCGCATCTTCTACGATTACTTCAATCCGGAGACCTTGAGGGCCGATCGAGCCTGAGAGTTTATGAGTCTAGAGAAGGGTAATCTTTATGTTATGGAGTATTCCTCTCGCTTCACTAAGATGCAGAATTTCATGCCTATTCTAGGAGGTTATGATTTGTTCCTTGTACTGAAGTTTGAGGATGGTCTGAGGCACGCCATTCGGTCGCAGGTGAATAGCTTGAGGTTGACCTCGATATCTTCTATCGTCAACAAGGTGCTGATCACAAAGTGCAATCTGAATGATTTTGGAGCACTGAGACATGGCAGTTTGACATCCATAGTGTGTGCTCTACCAGATGATATCATGAAGTGTCATAGGGAGGCTGCATGAGAAGATCAGAGCTGGAAAGATGCATATTTTGGTAGCTAGGTGGTGTGCTACCAGTGTGGGAGAAGCGGGAATACGGGTCCACATTGCTGGAGAGACCTAGTGGAGTGCCGATCATATAGCAAGATGGGTCACCTTCAGCACTTTCTCAGTTTTTCTCACCACCAGCTGGTGACAGTGGTTCTTCTATGACTCCTCGTTCAAGAGCAGCGCCACCAGCTTCTCACTAGTCTGGGAACTGGAGTTCTTCTTGCCATTTGGGATGAGGTGGAGGGAATGGATGTGGAATCAAGTCGCCCAGTTTTCAGTGACCTCAGGGTGGATCAGCTCAGATTGGTCAAGCAGGGTTATAGGGCCAAGGTACAGACCGGACTTTTGTGGTGGAGAAGACCCAACAAGAGCAGGATAACGATCCTTCTACCATTCGAGGTACGATCTTAGTAGCCTCAGTTTTAGCTTCTGCTCTATTGGATATAAGGGATTCCAATAGATTTATATTTGTTACTGTCATGGTGAGCCTTGGTCTCTACATCCTTTCTTCTACTGATATTTTGATGCTAGACACACTTTTGGGGACTAGAACAGCTAGTGTACGTCAGTGCAAAGAGTGCCCTCTACAGGTTGGTGGATGTCACTTCTTATGGGACGTCATTGTCCTAGAGATAAAAAACTATGATGTCATTCTAGAGATGGGATGGTTAGTTCCATTCCAGGTAGTCGTCGACTTTATCGTCATAGGGTAAGTTTCATATCAATAGAGGGTAGATCCTTTCTATATAGGGGCGAGTGGGATGTCAAGGTGAGTAGAGTGGGTACATAGCTTCATGGGTTGAGAGGAGTTACAACTTATATTTCTAGTATTTATCTAGATGAACAGGGGACTTCATAGATAGAATTTCCTCCAATGGTGGATCGTTTCAGATATATCATTCCAGAGGACTTTTCAGGTTTTCCTCCAGAGTGTGAGGTAGGCTTTTCTATTGATCTTGTTCCAGGGGTGGCACCAGTGTCCATTACAACTTATATAATGGCTACAACAGAGTTGCAGGAGCTCAAGAAGCAGTTGGAGGAGTTACAGGCAAAGGGTTTCATCCAACCCATTATATCTCCTTGGGGTTCACCTGTCCTGTTTGCGAAGAAGGAAGACGATACCCTCATGCATATTTGGAAAATCGGAAGTTGAACCAGTTGACGTTTAAGAACCTATATCCCTTTTTGAGGATTGATGATCTATTTGATCAACTTCGAGGAGCCCGAGTGTTCTCAAATATTTACTTGAGATCCGGTTGTCACCTATTGAGCGTTAGACCATCATATATACCTATTATAGCCTACAAGAGCAGGTATGGTCTATATTATTATTTGGTTATGCCGTTCAATCTCATGAACACACCTGCAATTTTCATGGCACCAATGACCCGAGTGTTCCATCCATATTTGGATTCTTTCGTGGTGGTATTTTGTGGATGATATATTGGTGTACTCTCACACTCGACATGACCATTCTAACCATCTTGAGATCGTTTTGAGTACACTAAGGGAGAATCAGTTATATGCTAAGCTCTCAAAGTGCCACTTTTGGAAGGATGAGATTCACTTCCTGGGTCATGTTATCTCAGAGGAATGAGTATCAGAAGACTGAGAGAAAGTGAGAGATGTAGTATCCTGGGAGTATCCCAAGAACGTCTTTGAGGTGCGGAGTTTTCTAGGGTTGGCTGGACACTACAGACGTTTCAAATAAGACTTTTCATGCTTATCAGCACTACTGACAGGTCTAACCAAAGTGGGGCGTAGTTCTTGTGGATAGATTCTTGTGAGTCAGCCTTTTAGGAGATGAAGGGGAGGTTGACTTTAGCACCGATACTAGTCTTCCCAGCACAAGGAAAGAGATATACTGTTTATTGTGATGTGTTAGGTATCGGGCTTGGAACTGTGCTTATGCCGGGAGATGGAGTCGTTTCATATGGGTCTTGCCAGTTGAGGCCACATGAGAGGAATTACCCGACACACGATCTAGAGTTGGTAGTTGTTGTTCATTCCTTATACTATTGGAGACATTATCTTATGAGAGAGAATTTTCTCGTTTTCACTGACCACAAAATCTCAAGTACATCTTCACTCAATGAGATTTGAATTTGAGAAAGTTCAGGTGGGTTGAGTACCTACAATCTTTTGACATTGAGCATGCCTATACGCCTAGGAAGGGAAACACAGTGGAAGATGTGTTGAGAAGGAGAACTCAGATATAGGTAGTTCAGAAGGCCACCAGTGAGTTTCGGCTTATGGCTCTGTTCTCTAAGATGCATTTGGAGGTTCACGACAGTCAGGGGTATACATTTATTTCTACTATAGTTGTTACCTATACTCTTCTGGATCAAGTTCGAATGAGTTAGCTATCGGATTCTGAAGCCCTAATCCAAAGGGAGAGTGTGTCAGGAGTGGAACTTATTCCTGGATGGACCATTGGAAAGGACTAGATCTTGAATTTCTAGGGATTCATATGGGTGATAGTATATATACGCGAGGAGCTCATGTGGGATTTTCATTCCTCAGTTTGGGCAGTTCATCCTTGTGTCACCATGATGTATCATGATCTACACTATCAATATTGGTGGGAAGGTATGAAGAGGGACGTTTCTAGTTTCTTCATGAGGTGTTCTACTTGTCAGCAGGTGAAGGAAGAGCATCAGGGACCAGCAAGGATTTTACAATAGTTACCCATTCCCGAGTGGAAGTGGAATGATGTCACGATGGACTTCGGGACTAGTTTTCTAAGGTCGCCTCGAGTGAATGACATAGTTTGGGTTGTCATTGACAGACTCACGAAGGATTCTCACTTCTTTACAATCAAGGAGACCATTAGTGTGGATGAGATGGGATGGTTGTACATTCGTGAGATTTTATGTCTTCATGGAGTTCCACGCTCTATTGTTTCAGACAGGGATTTAGTTTGTACTTATTGGTTCTGGTAGGGGCTTCCGAAGGCTTTGTGTACACAAGTACTTTTTTGTACAACTTACCATCCCCAAACAGATGGCTAGTCCAAGCGTACGATTCAGGTGCTTGAGGATATGCTCTGAGCATGCCTTCTAGATTTTGGAGGTTTTTAGGATAAACATATACCTCCTGTGGAGTTTTCCAACAATAATAGTTTTCAATCGACTATTTAGATGGAACCTTATGAGGCTTTGTACGGTAGACCATGGAGATCACCCTTATGTTGGATGGAGGCAGGAGAGGCAACTTTGTTGGGACGTCGTCTTGTTCCGGAGACCACATATCAGATAGAGTTGATTCAGAAGAGGATGGATACTACACAATCTTGATAGAAGTCTTATGTTGATTAGTGGAGTCAACCTTTGGAGTTTGAGGTTGGGGATCATGTTTTCTTGCGTATCACATCGAGGATGGGACACAAGAGGATTATAAGACAGGGTATGAATTTCATCGAGGTACGTCAGGCCATTTGAGGTGTTGGAATGAGGTGGGTCGGCTGACTATCGGTTGTAGTTAACTCAAAGGTACCGGTATATGCACGACATCTTCCATGATTCTCAGATACGACGTTACTTTTCAGACCTGTCTCATGTCTTTCAACCTGAGGAGGTTGAGCTCTAAGTGGATGTGTCATTTAAAGAGCCTCCTATCTGGATTGGGATCGCAGTACAAAGGTTCTCCATGGCCAGTATGTTCCTCTAGTATGAGTGCTATCGTAGCACGGGTGGATGCAGGATGAGACTTGGGAGAGGGAGGCTGATGTACAAGCACAGTGGCTGGAACTGTTCAGGGATTCTTCTTCTATGTCGTGCTAGGGAAATTAAGGGATGAATTTATTTAAGGGGGGAAGTTTTTATTAACCCAGAACATCTTTTTAGGAATGTTTTTTCATTTCTATCCATTTTTTGGGAAAAGATGTTTTTCTAGAAATATATGAAGTAAAGGTCGTGTACTTTATGAATATATGCCATGAACTTCCTTTCCATAGTAGGCCGTGTGTTGTTCGTATAGTATCCAGACACACGATCATGTGGCAGTGACTAGGAGGCCACCTAATGTAGATTATAGAAACAACAAGTACATGTCGTGTTCTCCAAAAGTACAGGTAGTGTATTTTGTTTTTTTTCATTAAATACACTGGGGTTGCGTCTGACTGACCGAACAACCTTCTTCTAGGTCGTCTTCATCCGAGAGAACTAGTACAACTGTGACTTCTCTACAATACCCTGAGCCTCCATCTGAACTCTGATTCAAACACTGTTGATTGCGTTGGAATCACATCGGTGAGTTCTCTCTTCTACTTTAGACTTGTTTTCCAATTCCTATACATTTCCAAGTTATTGTGGGTTGAACTTTTTCTACATTTTATTAGATAAATGACATTCTAAGGAGATTCAAGCATCGAGGATCAAGTATATTGATCTCCTGACCCCGAGGTAGGTGGTTTTTTCCTTGGCGTTCAATGTCTTTGAGTATTATGTGAAAATTCCACCAATACCTGTGAACGGGGTATTGCGTGTTTAACATTTTACCCCTATTGTTTGTCTATAATGCTTTTATTCCTGTGTAGGGGATATTTGGATATAAATAGGGTCGATTTCTATGCTTTGGATGTGTTTTTCCCATGTATTGTTCTGTTTACGACCATTTGGTCATGTTTAGCCTTTGGATTCCTTGACTGTTTTCCATTCCTATTGTTGTAGGATAGAGTGTTTTATTTTGACATGCTTGTTATGGTGTATACTATTTATCCAAGTAGTTCTGTAGGTTTACTTTGGCTATATTACACTACTATGCTCGTTGACTTACATAGGGTCTTGAGAACCTAGGGTATTAGACTATTTGAAGAATTGACCTAGTGAGATTCCTCAGAGAGTCTTTGAGAACTTGTGGATATAAGGGGGATTGACCAAGTGAGCATCCTCAAAGAGACTAGAAACACATAGGGATATAAGGGGAATTGACTGAGTGAGATTCCCCAAAGAGTCCATGATTGCTATAGACTATAAAAGGATTGACCGAGTGAGAATCCTCACAGAGTCTTTGATTTTAATACTGATCTTTTTAGACTATAAGGGGAATTGACGGTGAGTGCTTCCTCAGAGAGTCTATGAATGACCTGGGATATAAGGGGAATTGACCGGGTGAGCTTCCTCAGAGATTCCTTGATGACCATAGACTATACGGGGACTGGACTGTGTGAGCTTCCTCAGAGAGTCTTTTTTTACCTTAGACTACAAGGGGATTGACTATGAGTGCTTTCTCAGAGAGTCTTATAATATTTATATACATAACCAGAGGGGTTTGACCAAGTGTGCTACCTAGAGGGTTGCTTGTACTTTTTAGGTATGACCAGAGGGGATGGTTGTGAGTACTTCCCAGAGGGTTACCAGTTTGTGGTTTTGTTGTTTGCTTCACTATTTCTTGATTTGAAACTGTGGATTGTTTACTGCTTAGTACTTCCCTATTTATTAATTTATGTACTTTTACCTGCTATATATTCACTGACTATTTGGCACAAATCATCGAGTGGTTTCCTACTGGGATTTAGTCTTACACCCTGTTTGGGTCATGCTTTTTGGCCAAATAGACTATATCCTTGAAGGTATAGATAAGGGAAAGGACCATTCTACTTCATGTTCTTGACTTGTTGTGGATCTGTTTATCTTCCTTATGTACTTTGGTTTATCATTGGTCATATTTCCATAATTTTAACATTTTTGGATGATTTCCTAGACATATCTTCCATGCATCATTTCATATATATATGTGCACTAGTTGTTTATTATTCCAGTCTTCCACTATTTTCAATTGTTGGATATTTATTAATTCCACCATTGTATGTATTTTTTTTCTTCCACTGTGTACTCTACCAATGAGGGAATAGTTTCCCCACTATCACACCCAAGGCCCTCGCTGGTAGTCGGCAGCCTTTGGCATTCGGGTAAATTCACTTGAGGCCGTGTGACCAACCGAGTACGGGGCGCCTCTGGGTGGCTTCCGGAACCGGGATGTTACCCATGAACGGGGTAATGCATGTTTACCATTTTACCTATGTTGTTTTTCTAGCATTATTATATGACTATGTAGAGGATATTTGGATATGAATATGGTCTATTTCTATGCTTTTGATGTTTTTTCCCCATGCATTTTTCAATTTATGACTGTTTGGTCATGTTTAGCCTTTGGTTGCCTTACCTGTTTTCCATGCATGTTACTGTATGATGGAGAGCTGTATTTTGACATGATTTTTATGATGTAGACTATTTAGCCATGTTGTTCTGTAGGTTTAATTTCTCTATATTACACTCTTATGCTTGTTGAATTACACAGGGCCGTGAGAACCTGGTTTAGTAGACTATAGGGGGTAATTGACTGAGTGAGCTTCTTGAGAGAGTCATTTAGTACTTTTGGCTATAAGGGTGATTTACCGAGTGAGCATCCTTAGAGATAATAGAACCACTCGGGTCTATAAAGGGAATTGATCGAGTGAGATTCCTCAGAGATTCCTTGATTTCTATAGACTGTAAGGGGATTGACCGAGTGATCATCCTCAGAGAGTCATTGATTTTAATCCTGAGATGATTAGACTATAAGGGGAATTGACGGTGAGTCCTTCCTTAGAGAGTCTATGAATGACCTAGGCTATAAGGATAATTGACTGAGTGAGCATCCTCAGAGAGTCATAGAACTTTGGTCTATAAGGGTAATTTCCCGGGTGAGCTTCTTCAGAGATTCCTTGATGACCCTAGAATATACAGGGAATGGACTTTGTGAGATTCCTCAGAGAGTCTTGCATTAACATAGACTATAAGGGGATTGACTGTGAGCACTTCCTCAGAGAGTCTTATTATATTCATATACTGGATCATAGGGGTTAGACCGAGTGTGCTGCCCTGAGGGTTGCTTGTACATTTTAGGTAGGACTAGAGGGGATGGATGTGAGTACTTTCTAGAGGGTTACCTATTTTTGGTTTAACTATTGGCTTCACTATTTCTTGATTTGAAACTGTGGATTGTTTACTGCTTAGTACTTCCCTGTTTACTGCTTTATGTACTTTTACTTGATATATATTCAATGACTATTATGAACAAGTCTCCAAGTGGTTTCCTACTGTGATTTAGTCTCACACCTAGTTTGGGTCATGATTTTGGGCCCAAACAAACTATATTTTAGTAGTATAGATTAGGGAAAGTGCCCTTCTACTTCAGATTCTTGACTTTCTATGGAGCTGGAGAGCATGGGACCATGCTATGGCTTTTGATGCTCAGGTGCTGTTTATCTTTATTTTGTACTTTGGTTTAGTACCATTTTTATTTCCAGCATTGTGACTTATTTGGCTACTTTCCTAGACATATGTATCATGCATCATTTCATATATATATATGTGCTCCATTTGTTTATTGTTCTAGTCTTCTACTATTTACTGTTGTTGTATATTCACTATTTCCACTATTATATGTATTGTTTATTTTTACTGTGTACTCTGCCAATGAAAGCATTGTTTCCCCATTATCACACCCAAGGCCCTCGCTGCTTGTCGACAGCCTCTGGAGTTCGTGGAAACGCGCTTGCGGCCATGTGACCAACCGAGTACGGGGAACCTCTAGGTGGCTTCTGGAACCGAGACTTTACAATGTTCGGTTATGGAAATCCCACATTGAAGGAAGAGCATAAAGAATACCTTTATAAGGTGGTGCAGATACCTCTCCCATCATGAGAAATTTTCCTAGGGGTGCTTGAGGGCCAGAACCCAGGGAAAAACAAAGTCGTTCTGGCTAGGCCCAAAGAGAACAATATCTTGATCATGGGATGGTCTGTGACGTTACAAATGGTATCAGAGCTGGTTTCTGTTTGATGTTCCAGCAGGGATGCTAGGCCCCTCTAGGGGGGGTGGGTTATTGATATCCCATATCGAAGGAGGAGGATCATGAAGCACCGCTTTATAAGGTTGTGTGGATACCTCTCCCATCATGAGGAATTTTCCAAGGGGGTGCATGAGGGCTAGAACCCAGGGAAAAACAAAACCGTGTGGGCTAGGCCCAAAGCGGACAATATCATGATCGTGGGATGGACTAGGACATTACAGAATGGGTTGATAAACACATATCATTGAAGAAAACCACATAATCATGAAATAGTACTTATAGGATGTCAAAATCATGACACCTACCTTTAAATCGACGAAGCCAAAGGTTTATCATTGTAACGCCCCGACCCTAGTTACCCAGAGTCGGTGCATTATTACATAACATTGGCATGATCACAAGAAAGATCAAATCTCGAAAGACCGATTGGTTTAGTAGCCTTGGAAACACTAGATATATTCATAAGTCTTACATTACATCATAAAATGAAAAACTACTACAACAACATATTGTCTCCATAATCCACACTCATATCCCCACATAATATCCCAGCAGGTCATTCATAATTTACTTCTTCACTTCCTGGGAAAAATAAAACATAGAAAAGGTGTGAGCTCAAATGCCCAGTAAGGATAACAATATAGCGGAAACTTTCATAAATAAGAATAAACATTTAAGGCAATGTATAACTAAAACAAAAGCCTTTCAAACTTGAACTTTCAACATGGTATGGCATAAATAAAATGAAATAATGCCATTTACGTATTCACATGGATATTCTACTAATCGAATAATAACATGCAAAATCAATAACCACTTTCATAATGTTGTAATGAATAATGCTGAACTTTAATTTCTTTGTCAAGGCCTCGTCCCAAGACCATGGGGCTAATTGTAACCGGAACCCAACCCTGAGTGCCTCTAATAACTGGACACCAACCCGGAGTTCCTCTAATAACCGGAGACCAAATTGGAGTTCCTCTAATAACCAGAGACCAAACCGGAGGGCTTACTTTTATCGGTCCCCAACCCGTAACATACTTGTCTAACACATTCATCTGAATGAAAGGTTGAAATATAACATAAAAATTCGGATTAAAAATAACTTATGAAATGTCAATACTTTAAAAAAAACCATGAGTGACATAAGAATAGCTTACCCACAGTCAAAAATATCACAAAACCTTCAATAAAATATGGATGTTTTGTATCATAATAAATGTAACGACCCAAAGTTTCATTAATGGAAAATCCCTCTTGATCCAGTTAAATGTTTCTTTATAAAAAAAATGTTTTTATAAGATGTCAACTTCTTTAGTTTTATGTTAAGATTTGTGACCGTTACTTTTATAGTCGTTGAACAGTGATCATCTGAGTAGTATAAATATAAGGCTTTAACGAAACCATTTCTACTCAGACAAAGGAAGTGATGGCCTCATCCAGTAGAATTTCCCCTTAGAAAGCCCATATGTCGGAGATTGTAAAAGAGGTGGCGTCTTTGGGCATTGCCCTTGACCAAGCCCAAACTGAGCTTCATCAAGTCAAGCTCGAACGTGATCGTCTAAGGGAAAAATGGAAGTTGATAGAGATTACCACTCGAGCGATGTTATCCGAGCAACCCCAAGAGTCTGTCACCATTGCACACCTTACCCTTAGGTCTTATGCGGACATTTTAAGGGGTTATGTAACAAATAAGTAGCACCATGTTCATGTACATTAGTTTTGTATATAATAATGAATATCATTTCTAGTCATTTTTGATACATTGTAATTAGTTTTTAAAGTACAAATGGTGTTTTTAGTTATTATTTAATTAAGAATTATATTTTATTAAATTAAAGGATTTTTGAATTAAATAATATTTTAATAAAATATTATTATTAATATTAAATTAATTTTTATTAAATATAAATGATCTTATAATTTTATGAATGCAATTAAAATTTTTATTAAGGTTTGAAATCCATTTCTGTCAAAACCCGTGAATTTTTTATAAATGTCGGTTTTTATTTTAAAAGTGAAAATTCACATATTTAGAAAATTATTTAGATAAAATAAATATTATTTTTGGAATCAGGTCTTTAAAATTATCCAACGGTGAATTTTTCATAATTTTCTGACACAGTCAAATTTTTGGGTAAAAATTAAATACCATTTAAATATATAATGTGTTTTATGACATCATAATGACCCAATGGTGATGTAATAAAATACCATAATCCTTATGTTCGGCCAATATATGTTTTATCATTAAAATAATGAGGTTTTGGGTTTGTTTGACTCACTTTTCAAAGCATTAATGGAGGCCTCAAGACTTATTCAACACTTTGCCTTTTTAAATTAATTTCCATGGGAGTGTGACTCACCTCCACATAAGCAACCCTAATTTTTTAATAAGTTCGGACATTGGAATTGTAAAATATTGTTTTCCTCTTTCCTTTTCCAGAAACCATGGGCAAATAACATGGGATGGTTTGTGGTTTAGACTATTTTCATATAAGGGGTCCCAAACCTAAATAATAAAGAATTCTCTCACCTTTCCTATATAAACCCACCCAAGCTCCCACTTCCTCCTCACTCAAAGCCCTTGAAGTTCGTCCAAACTCTGCCCTACACTCTCTAGAATCCTCTCAAGGTGCCCCAAGCTCCCAAGAATCCTCTCACAAGCCTCTCTCTAGCCTTTGGAAGCACACTTCCAAGTAAGGGTTTTTTCTTCCTTTCTCATTTTTGTCAATTTTCTTTAAATTGTATTGCCTTTTTTTATTTCAATTATGAATGTTGTGGTATGGTTTATCACCTCCCCATACTGCCCTCTTATTGTTTGAATGATGGGAGAACCCTTTCTCTCTCATTAAATGCCTCCCATGTACACCCGTTAATATGCCAAAATTCCAAAAGGAACTTCTCTCTCTTCTTTTACATTCAAGCAATACTTTTGTATCATGAATCTAAATTCCATTTCTATTGTTGGGACATGTATATATATGATCTCCTTACTTTCCATTAAATGTAAATATGATGAGGAACCCCTTTCTCTCTCATCAACCTTTTTTATGAATTCTTATGTCACGCCGTTACGCTGCTGAAATCGCACCGATTTTCTAAGCCAATGTCTTTGTGTAGTGAATACCATGCCCATTTCTCCATCAAGGGTATTCACCTTTATGCACATTTATATATTGATTATAAATTTTCATGTATGAATTCCACATTCCTTTATCATGGAAGAAATGATTATGTTTTATGAATCCATGTTTTATGATCCATGTGGCGCACTTATGCATGAAATGAAATGTTTAAGAAGGGTGCACCCTTTATAGCGCTCCAATGCATTGGGTAAAGTATAGTATCATGATACGTCATGTGAAATGAGTGATTACTCATGATAATTCAAGTGCAACGAGGGTTTAATCGCGCTTCATGTGAAATGAGGGTTTACTCATGCTCCATGTGCAATGAGCCTTGACTCATGCTAATTCAATGTTAAGTGTTGTTGCCACATTTCCATGTTATGATTATCATGCTTTATCATGCCTTTATGTTCATGTTTCTATTATGATCTATTGATATGCCTATTTCCTAACATGTATTTCACTCCTCATGTTATTCATTGTTTACTCCCTTACTGGGCTTTATAGCTCACCCTTTTCTTATGCATGTCCTTAGGTTATCCCATGCAATGCTAAGTACGAAGGAATGTAGTGGTCATGTAAAGGAAGTTTTCAATAAAGATGTTGTATTTCATGTTTAATGTTTTCATGTAATGATCCTAAGCCCCAAAGACACTAAACTTCTCGATCTTCTTTTTTGGATCAAGTGAAGTTTTAGGTAATAAAGCATGTTTAAGTTGTAATAAAAAGCATGGTTGTCATAGTTGGTATCAAAGGATAGGTTTAGTTATTTTTGGGATTAGGAAACCCTAGTAAAGCCTTAGATACAAGACTAAGAATAATAAAAACATCCCTATGTTTTGGTAAATACTAAGTAAGCTGTTTATCAAACAAATACATCCCTGTCTGGATACGAGCAGGTAGAGGCGGCTCTGGCACAGATGTATCCTAGGGGTAAAACCCGAAAACACCACTTTGAGCTAGACTCGAACGGGAAATGGTGCATGACAACGGGCCTTGCTGCACTCTTGGTTACGACACTCCCGGGGGATATGTTTTTATGAATTCACAATCTTTGTATGAACCCTTATTAAGGGAAAAATACCCCTAAGAATATATGTTAGAAGGAAGATCATGAAAATCCTGGATTGAATCCTATAGACTCATGAGTTAAAGAGATTAACGTTTATTTATAAGTCATAAACTTTTGTCTTTGGATTACCCTTTATGTGTTACCCCTAACTTTCCTTTTATTCCAGCCAATGGCCGGTAATAGGAGAACTCGGGCTAACAACCGTTGTGATGATCAGTGTGATGATTGTACTTATGAGATGCCCAATCTAATGGGAGTGGGAATCGCGAACTTTTTCATGCTTCTCTCTCAGCTAACTCATGTTTTTAATAGAAACACTGGTCAAGAGGATCGTTCAACCCCCCCTAAGAAAGAACAAGTTGCTATTGAAAGCTTCATGAGACAAAGGCCTCCTACTTTTAGTGGATCATCGGATCCCACGATTGCTGAACAATGGATCAAATCCATTGAAAAGATATTCTCCATCCTCCAATGCTCTGAAAAAGAGAAGGTTCTCTTGGCGGCTTATCGTATGGAGGGTGAAGCTGATCAATGGTGGACATTGATCAAAAATACGAAGCTTGAGGAGGAGATCGAGGCTTTGGAATGGAAGGTATTTCGGAAGATGTTTTTCGATAAATATTTTCCATGCACCCTCTGTCATAAGATGGAAAGGGACTTCCTTTCCCTCAAGCAGAAAGATGAGGAATCTGTGGGAGCGTACGAGGAAAACTTCACAAGTCTTGCACGATATGCTTCCAGCTTTGTCGTTACCCCCGAATGCAAGTTTGACCGCTTATTTGGTGGGCTGAAGCCTAGCTTGCAGAAAGCATTAGCGATCCGTGACTTCGACAGCTATGAGGAAATTGTCCGATGTGCCCTCAAGATTGAAATGGAGATCAGATAATCACATGGGTATCATTGGGACAAGAAGCGTAAGGTGGACTTCAATGCTGGTAGTCCGATGGATAAATCTAATGGCACTAAGAAATTCCAGCACCCCACTTACGAAATGTGTGGAAAGAAGCACCCTGGAAATTGCCTTAGGGGGACAAGAAAATGCTTCAAGTGTGGAAGAGAAGGGCACCTAGCTGTTAACTGTCAGCAAGAAGGAACTGTGGTTGCGACAGAGGAGAGGAACTCTCCGTTCGAACCTCAACGCGTTGTTAAATACTTCAAATGCAAAGAACCGGGTCATTTTTCGAATCAGTTCCCTAATCCAAGGGTTATCGGAGGCAATCAACAACCTCCAAGATAGCAAGGAAGAGCTTTTTCCATCACTTATGCCGAAGTGAACCCCGACAACGAAGTGGTGACAGGTACGCTAGTTATTCATTCAAGAATAGCGAACATACTTTTTGATTTAGGTTCTACACATTCTTTTATATCTCAAAAGTTTAGTAGAACAATCCCTGCACCACCACAAATCATGGAAGTAAAGATGTCGGGGAGTACGGAAAATGGGGCAATCATTGCATCCCATGAGTATAAGTCCTCCCCTGTTATAATATGTGGATTGAATTTCCCAGCAAACCTCGTCATACTCCCTTTGGTGGAATTTGATGCAATTCTTGGCATGGATTGGCTTTCCTTATATAGAGCCAACATAAATTGTCGGGAGAGGGAAATCACACTCCATATGGAGAATCGACCCCCGATTCGTTACAAGTGTCAGGAGGAAGATGAATCTCCTTTAGCTCCATCATCTCAATCATAGATATTACTCCCTTATGAGCACGCATATCTGGCTTAGATTATTAAGTCCAAGGAAGAAACCACCCTTGAAGAAATGCCTATTGTGAGGGAATTCGCTGAAGTATTTCCCGAGGAACTTCCTGGTCTTCCTCCAAGAAGAGATGTTGAGTTCTCAATTGAAATTATACCTGGGGTGCTACCAATATCCAAGACTCCATATAGAATGGCTGTTGTTGAGCTTGAAGAGATGAAGAAACAACTACAGGATAATCTGGATAAATTTTTTATACGCCCAAGTGCATCACCATGGGGTGCACCAGTCCTCTTCGTCAAGAAGAAGGATGGGTCAATGCGGCTTTGCATCGATTATTGTGAACTTAACAAAATCACGATAAAGAACAAGTATCGTCTCCCAAGAATCGATGACTTGTTTGATTAGCTGCGTGGAGCACAATAATTCTCCAAGGTCGACTTGCGGTCGGGATATTATCAAGTAAGGGTGAAGAAGGAAGATATCCCCAAAACTGCTTTTCGTACAAGGTACGGGCACTATTAATTCATAGTAATGCCTTTCGGACTCACCAATGCTCCAGCAATATTCATAGAATTGATGAATAGAGTCTTTATAGATTACCTAGAAAAATTTGTGGTAGTCTTTATATATGATATTCTAATATACTCCAAAACCAAAGAGGACCATGAGGAGCATTTAAAAACTGTACTAGAGACTTTGCGCAAGGAGAAGCTCTATGAAAAGTACAGCAAGTGTGAGTTTTGGTTGGAGGAAGTCTCATTCTTGGGTCATATCATCACATTCAATGGGATATCTGTGGACCCCTCCAAAACAGATGCAATTGAGGGATGGCCGAGGCCAACATCAGTAACTGATATCCGTATCTTCTTGGGGTTAGCTGGATATTATCGACGATTTGTGAGAAATTTCTCACGATTGACCAACCCTCTTACCAAGCTAACTCGAAAGGGATTAAAGTTTGCTTGGAGTGATGAATGCGAAGAAAGCATCAAGGAGTTGAAAAGGAGGCTTATCACTGCACCTGTGCTCACTTTACCCACAAGTGGGGATCTTTTTGTGGTATTCAGTGATGCTTCGAAGAAGGGATTAGGATGTGTGCTGATGCAGAATTATAAAGTGATATCCTATGCCTCAAGGCAGTTGAAAATCCATGAGCGAAACTATCCAACGCATGATCTGGAGTTGGCGACGGTGATCTTTGCCTTGAAAATCTGGCGGCATTATCTCTATGGAGAGAAATGTGAGATATATACTGACCACAAGAGTCTTAAATATATACTCACACAGAAAGAGCTTAATATGCGCCAGAGAAGATGGATAGAGCTCATCAAGGAATATGACTGTTCAATACATTACCACCCTGGGAAGGCGAACAAGGTGGCGGATGCCCTAAGTAGAAAGGATCCAGCAATTATATCAATGATGAGAATTGAGAAGGATCCAATCTTCTTAGACTTGATGAAGATGGACGTGGGAATCATAAAGAAGGGAACATCATCAATCCTTTCACAAATGATTGCTCAACCATCTCATTTGGAAAGGTTAAAGGATGCTCAAAAGGATGATGCGAGAATCCAAGAAAAAGTGGAAGCTATCAAAAAGGGAAAATCCTCAGAGTTTAATGTTAATGAAGAAAGAATTGTGCGGTTTGGGAAAAGACTATGTGTTTCATCATGTTCGGAGCTGAAGAAGGAACTTTTGGATGATGCACATAGTTTAAATTTCTCTATTCACCCAGGGAGCACAAAGATGTATCGAGATTTCCGAGAAAACTTTTGGTGGGATAATATGAAGAAGGAGATCGCTGAATATACATCAAAGTGCCTGGTGTGTCAGCAAGTGAAGGTAGAGAGGCAGAAGTCTAAGGGGATGATGCAACCATTGCCAATACCAGAATGGAAATGGGAGAACATCACCATGGACTTCATCACTGGACTTCCAAGGACATCCAAAGGCAACAATGCAATCTGGGTTATTGTCGATCGTCTTACAAAGACTGCACACTTCATTGCTATTCGAGAGGATTTCTCTTTGGATCAACTGGCACAGATATATATCAGGTAAGTGGTACGGTTGCATGGAGTACCACTATCTATTGTGTCTGACCGAGATCCAAGATTTACCTCTAAGTTTTGGAAGAGTCTTCAACATGCTCTGAATACTGAACTAAACTTCAGTATGGCCTATCATCCTCAAACTGATGGCCAATCCGAGCGGACTATCCAAACACTTGAGGATATGTTGAGAGCGTGCTCAATGGACTTTAAAGGAGGATGGGATCAACATCTTCCTCTGGTTGAGTTCTCTTATAATAATAGTTTCCACTCGAGCATCCAAATGGCACCATATGAAGCCCTGTATGGGAAAAGGTGTAGAACACTGGCATGTTGGGATGAGGTCGGTGAACGTAAGCTGCTTGGACCAGAAATGGTCGAAAAAATGGTGGAGAAGGTGAAAAACATTCAGCAGCATATCAAGGCAGCCCAAAGTTGACAGAAGAGTTATGCAGATAATCGTCGATGAGACCTTGAGTTTAATGTCGGAGACATGGTGTTTTTACGCATATCTCCGTGGAAGAAGGTCATGAGGTTTGGAAAGAAAGGGAAGTTAAGTCTAAGGTACATTGGCCCATTCGAGATTCTTGATCGTGTTGGGGATGTGGCCTATCGACTAGCACTTCCACCTACTATGGCCAAGGTGCACGATGTCTTCCATGTATCCCTTTTAAGGAAGTACATACCAGACCCTTCAAATGTACTCTCTTTCGAGGTGGTACAATTAGAAGACGATCTTTCTTATGAGGAGCAACCAGTGAAGATCTTAGATCGTAGAGAAAAAGTTCTACGAAATAAGACAATGCCCCTCGTCAAGGTGTTGTGGAGAAACCACAAGTTTTAAGAAGCAACTTGGGAGTCGGAGGATATGATGAAGCTAAGTTACGCACATTTGTTTTAGTGTGGGAAAAGGAAAATTTCAAAGGCGAAATTTCTTAAGGGGGGAATGTTGTAACGACCCAAAGTTTCATTAATGGAAAATCCCTCTTGATCCAGTTAAATGTTTCTTTATAAAAAAATGTATTTATAAGATGTCAACTTATTTAGTTTTATGTTAAGATTTGTGACCGTTACTTTTATAGTCGTTGAACAGTGATCATCTGAGTAGTATAAATATAAGGCTTTAACGAAACCATTTCTATCAGACAAAGGAAGCGATGGCCTCATCCAGTAGAATTTCCCCTTACGAAGCCCATTTGTCGGAGCTTAGAAAAGAGGTGGCGTCTTTGGGCTTTTCCCTTGACCAAGCCCAAGCTGAGCTTCATCAAGTCAAGCTCGAACATGATCGTCTACGGGAAAAATGGAAGTTGCTAGAGATTACCACTCGAGCGATGTTATCCGAGCAACCCCAAGAGTCTGTCACCATTGCACACCTTACCCTTAGGTCTTATGCGGATATTTTAAGGGGTTATGTAACAAATAAGTAGCACCATGTTCATGTACATTATTTTTGTATATAATAATGAATATAATTTCTAGTCAGTTTTGATAAATTGTAATTGGTTTTTAAAGTACAAATGGTGTTTTTAGTTATTATTTAATAAAGAATTATATTTTATTAAATTAGAGGATTTTTGAATTAAATAATATTTTAATAAAATATTATTATTAATATTAAATTAATTTTTATTAAATATAAATGATCATATAATTTTATGAATGCAATTAAATTTTTTATTAAGGTTTGAAAGCCATTTCTGTCAAAACCCGTGAATTTTTTATAAATGTCGGCTTTTATTTTAAAAGTGAAAATTCACATATTTAGAAAATTATTTAGATAAAATAAATATTATTTTTGGAATCAGGACGTCGAAATTATCCAATGGTGAATTTTTCATAATTTTCTGAGACAGTCAAATTTTTGGGTAAAAATTAAATACCATTTAAATATATAATGTGTTTTATGACATCATAATGACCCAATGGTGATGTAATAAAATACCATAATCCTTATGTTCGGCCAATATATGTTTTATAATTAAAATAATTATGTTTTGGGTTTGTTTGACTCACTTTTCAAAGCATTAATGGAGCCCTCAAGACTTATTCAACACTTAGCCTTTTTAAATTAATTTCCAGGGGAGTGTGACTCACCTCCACATAAGCAACCCTAATTTTTTAATAAGTTCGGACCTTGGACTTCTAAAATATTGTTTTCCTCTTTACTTTTCCAGAAACCATGGGCAAATACCATGGGATGGTTTGTGGTTTGGACTATTTTAATATAAGGGGTCCCAAACCTAAATAATAAAGAATTCTCTCACCTTTCCTATATAAACCCACCCAAGCTCCCACTTCCTCCTCCCTCAAAGCCCTTGAAGTTCGACCAACCTCTGCCCTACTCTCTCTAGAATCCTCTCAAGGTGCCCCAAGCTCCCAATAAGCCTCTAACAAGCCTCTCTCTATCCTTTGGAAGCACATTTCCATGTAAGGGTTTTTTCTTCCTTTCTCATTTTTGTCAATTTTCTTTAAGTTGTATTGCCTTTTTTATATTTCAATTATGAATGTTGGGGTATGGTTTCACACCTCCCCCATACTGCCCTATTATTGTTTGAATTATGGGAGAACCCTTTCTCTCTCATTAAATGCCTCCCATGTACACCCGTTACTATGCCGAAATTCCGAAAGGAACTTCTCTCTCTTCTTTTACATTCAAGAAATACTTTTGTATCATGAATCAAAATTCAATTTCTATTGTTGGGACATGTATATATATGATCTCCTTACTGTCCATTACATGTAAATATGATGAGGAACCCCTTTCTCTCTCATCAACCTTTTTTATGAATTCTTATGTCATGCCGTTACGCTGCCGAAATCGCACCGATTTTCTAAGCCAATGTCTTTGTATAGTGAATACCATGCCCATTTCTCCATCAAGGGTATTCACCTTTATGCACATTTACATATTGATTATAAATTTTCATGTATTAATTCCACATTCCTTTATCGTGGAAGAAATTATTATGTTTTATGAATCCATGTTTTATGATCCATGTGGCACACTTATGCATGAAATGAAATGTTTAAGAAGGGTGTGCCCTTTATAGCGCTCCAATGCATTGGGTAAAGTATAGTATCATGATACGGCATGTGCAATGAGTGTTTAATCATGCTAATTCTAGTGCAACGAGGGTTTACTCGTGCTTCAAGTGCAATGAGGGTTTACTCATGCTCCATGTGCAATGAGCCTTGACTCATGCTAATTCAATGCTAAGTGTTGTTGCCACATTTCCATGTTATGATTATCATGCTTTATCATGCCTTTATGTTCATGTTTCTATTATTCTCTATTGATATTCCTATTTCCTAACATGTATTTCACTCCTCATGTTATTCATTGTTTACTCCCTTACTGGGCTTTATAGCTCACCCTTTTCCTATGCATGTCCTCAGGTTATCCCATGCAATGCTAAGTACAAAGGAATGTAGTGGTCATGTAAAGGAAGTTTTCAATAAAGATGTTGTATTTCAAGTTTAATGTTTTTATGTAATGATCCTAGGCCCCAAATACACTAAACCTCACGATCTTCTTTGTTGGATCAAGTGAAGTTTTATGTAATAAAGCCTGTTTAAGTTGTAATAAAAAGCAGGGTTGTCATAATAAATCAACTTCAAATAAGCTTAAAAGCCATCAAAGGATGTTGACATAGATGAAATCAAAACTATTTTAGAGAAATTTCTCTTTTTTTAAATCATTTTAAAAGAAACATAATTATAAAATAATACATTCAATTTGAAAATATTCTTATAAGCTTGTAAGGGAAGCTTTGACTATTTTATAACGACGGTAAATAGCTGCACCCGCCGTATAAGTTAAAAAAACATTCTTACCTTAAATTTGTCAAAAAGGTTAAAAGTGCCTTGTTTGGAAAACGACGGAATGATTCCTTTCGAAACACATAAGGGTATAATTGACTTTAACCCATATTCTTGTAAATAGTAAAAATGTTTTGAAATGCTTTATTAATAAACATGGCTGGGGATGATAAAGAGATCCTAGTAGATTATTACGTATAAACAACCTCGGATAATGAAGAGATTGTGAAATAACCCTTACAAATTTGGCAACTTATAAAACATACAACCCATGAAAGAGGTATCATACAATGAATATGTAAATACACATAAATTAGAGTGTATTACACAAAGAATATAATAATGGGAAGTACATACACCACACAAAAGGTAATGGTGGCAATATGGAATGAATCTCACGGGAATAAGGAGTGAGATGAAAACCCCTTACCTTGTACTTTTCCTTGGTTGGGGTAGGTTAAACTCCTGTATAATGGTGAAATAATTGTTATTAAATTATACAAGAATCATATATATTAATATGATATCATATATGATCTTTTAATATTGATTTGAATATAATATCTTAGTATTATCGTTGTTTCGGGTGTTAACTTACTTGTTTTCTTTTATATGTTTTGTTACGTAAGCCATGTTTGTAAAGGATAGGTTGTATATTATTCATATCCATAATGATATCAAGTCCTTAAAAATCATTTTTAAATCATCAAATGATAATTATACTTTAATGGATACGATGGAGAATGAATCTCATCGCGTTCTTGGAGACGGTAGTCCGTACGTACGCACGAGCGACAATATCATTCTTTTGATATTAAAATAATATATAAATGGATGTTATATCATATATACAGAATCATTAACATGTTATATTTATTATTTACATGAGTTACACATCATTATTATACCCATCCAAATAATAATATATTGAATAACAATTACACCACGACGCGGAGACGGTAAGCCGTACGTACGCACGTATGGTGACATGCTTTTCAAAGGGTGGATAGAATACTGAATATTGTTGTACCATATTTATAATAACATCACATTATATATAAGATACTGGAGTTATTATTTTAGAATGGTAATAACAATGAAAGATGAAGTGGAAGAAGAAAGGAACTTGAAAAGGGGTGGTGAAAACATTACCTCTTCTTCGGGTTCTTCCTTTTGATTTGATCAAAAGGGCTCCTTAGGTTGTAGTGAGGGAAGTTGGGAGAGTATTTGGGCAGACTTTGGCCGAACCAAAAGGTTTTTAAGGTGTGAAGAAAAGAGAAGGAGGAGTTCCCTTTTATAAGAGGGGGGAGGGGCACCTTTGGAAAAACTAGAAATATTAATTTATAATAAATTCATATTCGGTTTATAATGGCTCCAAAGTTTATTATTAAAAGGTTAAGGTGGGGAAAGGTCTAAAACTACTCAACCAATAGAATTTAGACAGGTTTGGGTACTTATATTAACCTTGTCTTTAAGTATTAACTCTAAGTTAATTAGTTTCACTTTTACAATGTCTCTTTATATTTTTATATTATATGGTTAATAAACTTACCATATACATCCATGCAACCCCCAAGTGGTCCATTAATGATTAAAATATATTGGTATATGTCTATTGGCCTAACCGTAGAATTTTAGGAATTTAATATCAATTAATAATATAATATTTGTTTTAAAAACTCTTTTATGTCAATTTTGACACTATTCAATAGTTGATTTTTGTGAAACTCATAAAAGAATGATTACTTCGAAGAAATTTAATTAAATCAATCCTTATATGTCATATTATCCTAGAAAATTATTTTATTTCATTAAAAGTCTCAAATTATATTTATTTGGGTATTTATAATATCAATTATTTTAATTTTTCACTATTATAGTAATTACTTCATCGTCATTGTGTCATAAATAAATTAAATTATATAAGGTATAAAAATTATAAATAAAATATAATTATGTAGGAAATCTGTTTACCTTTCTAATGAATATTTATAATCTAAAATAAAACATATATAACCCTATGTAATTTTTTTTTTCTAAAATATATATGCTTGTGTCATTTTTGTATTCATTTTAACTTAATTAAAATAAAGTGTCCCTATCACCTACAAGTGGCACCATGGGGTCCCAAAATCGACCCAAAGATGAATATGGTCGAAAATGTATCGACCAATAATGATAGGACACGTTTTAGGGTAATTTAGTATTATTATAATATTATTTTTTAACCCTTATTTACCGGATTTACCCGTAACCATGGTAAATAAAATATTTACCGCAGTAATTATTCAAAATGTCTAAAAATAAAAGTTACCTATTAACACAATTTGAAAATCCTGATTCCAAATATGGAATCCATTTTTCTAAATTCAAAACACAGAAGTGGCAGAAATTAATTTAAAATTAATTCCCGCTGTCAGAACAAAAAGCGTGTTTTTAAGAGATAATAACTATCAAAAGATTGGCACTTGTTTATGTCCGGTTTAATTGTAAAATTATGTCCAATGAACAAAATTATATTAAATTGTAAAAATATATTCTAAATATACTTTAAAACCACTCAAATCCATAATTTATCACTATTAATTATTTTGATTAAAAAAGTTGTTTTTAATTAAAATTTAGTAATTTTCACTATTCATCAAAATATGAAAGTTATCCGAAAATTACCAAAATTTCACCTTAGGCTAAATTCAATACTCCGAATCCAAAAATGAAGTCCATTTTGAAATATAAAATATATATAATTTCAAAAAGTAGGTATTACTATTCATAACGGCTAGTTTGATTGGTTGTGGTGTGTGTTAGAACTCGAAGTTGCGTACAACACACGCTACTGTAATATTCAAAGGAAAGCGTACCGTGGAAGCTTGGGATGTTTCATTAAATTTTTTTTGATGTCCCCATTTAGTCAAAAAGTTTAAAATATTCTATTTAAAAAGGTTTCTCTATTAAAAGTTAATAAATGTGCAATACTGAAAATGAATCTGTTCTTACATTATGTCTAAGAAACTCATAATATGGATTCTGAAATTGTAAGGATTTTATAAAGTTTAAAATTTAGTTAAAACTATTAATAACCTCTTTTGAATGACTTTTTTGGTAATTCATGGTGTGATTGAACTCGGTGTTGCGTGTAGTTCAAGTTATTGTATTATTTTGAAGAAATAACACCCTATGAAATCTTGGGGTGTTACATTCTCCCCTCCATCAATAAATTGTGTCCTCGCAATTTGAAATTGTTCTTCGAAAATAAAAGGTTGAAAATAAAAAATATCTTTCTGGAAAAACCCACATCAAAAATTAGGTTACTAAAATTTAGTCTTAATATGAGGAAAAATGAAATGAAAGGGTCACCACCAAATTATGATCTCTATTAGGAGAACATTGGTGGCAATTAGAGACATATAATTGGAGGAAAAATGTAAATATTTGTAGGTAGTGATTGAGGCCATCAATCACAAACAAGTTTAAAATTGAGGTCCTTAAATTCATCAATCTACGATGATTTAAAATATCATCAATTCAACAAAACATAAGGTATTAGGATAACACATTTTTTACGTTTCAAAATATCTTAGTTGAAATCCCACATCGAAAAATGAATTAATGAGGCCTCTATTTAAAATAAAGAGTGGAAAGTATGAAGATTACTGAAAATAACACATTCTAGGGTTCCATGTAGGAAAATATGGATATGGAAGAGAAATATAACCATCAATTATCTGATGGAGAGTGGTAGAGAACATGGCTATGAAAAGGCCAACAATCCCAAAGCCATAAATTAGTGATGATTTAAGGTACCGTCTAGGACAACATTTTTATTCTATGTTCCTTTTCTTAATGTTGAGGAATTTATTTATGAGATTGGCTAAGATCATAAGGAGATATACTTACTTTATAATTAGAGTTTCATCCATTAATAAATTTCTACCACAAAATCATCTTTTACTCTAAAAGATAATAGAACGTAAAAAAATTCTTTTTATACTATTCATACAGGGTTCCAAAATAAACGAATTTATAATTCATCTACCAGATCTTAAAAAAACTACATTATTTAATCCAGGAAATCTCGTGGGCCAGTGGTAGGTGATACACCCTTGTCGTCCTTCGGTTGCAGGTTCAAGTCTCGCGGCTTTTCCGGTCGCGATGGGTTGCCGCCCGACCTCTGGGTTGTCCTTTTATGGAAATAAAAATTTAATCTCAAACTAGAATTTATCCAAAATACTTCTGTCCAAACTCATAGTCCAATATTTATAAGGAAGGTAAACTTAATGTAGATCCTTTTTACCCCATAATAGCATATGAATACCTTCATCATGTATTCTTTTAAAACACTGAAACATCCTGAATTACCATAATCCTGATTGATTACATTCATGCTCCCTTATTCTATATAGAATGTTGGATATACTTCATCAATCAAAAAATGTTTTAAACCCCAATAATGATGGAATATACAAATCATTAATCAGATTCAAGGTAGTCAATAATATCCAATATAATTTATCCAAATCAATCATGTATTATTCTAAAATCACTACCTCGGTATCAGAACCATATTATGGTTTATCTTTATCTCAACCATATATTTTCCAAAAATTTAACCTGCTATTGAGTCGCTTTTCTTTATTCTACACAATCTCAAGTCCTTAAAGAAATAGTACTGCAGTACAATCCTTATATACTCCATAATTATTATAACAAGTACATTATTGATACAACACTCAATTGACATAATCAACACAAGAACTCTAATCATTCCTCTTCATCTGTGGTAGTATCATAACATGATTATTATCCAATAGCATCATTTGCGGCATGGTTTGATGACTGGGACATAGGTTCGCGTACTGTCCAAACTCTATTCAAATGAAGCATTGTACATTTGAAACCATTTTCTTACCCTTTCAGTCACCTACATTGTGCCCTTTTCCTCTACACTTATAACAAACTCCGATTCCTTTCAGGAAAGTTCCAGGGTGTTTCTTTCCATAGTTTTCACATATGGGAAAATTCTTCTATTCCCTTTTTCCTTTATCCATCTTTCTCTCTTCCATCATTTTCTTCTCTTTCTTCCCTTCAAATCCATAGGACTCAGTAAACTCTTTACTTATCTTATCAATACATGATATTATTTCTTCATATGATGATAATACATGCGAAACTATTTCTCTTATAAATTCTGGCTTAAGACCATGAAATATATGATCCTTCTTTCTCTTTGAATCATGTGCATTGCTAGAGTTCTCATTCTTTCTATTGGGTGCCATTTCTAAACAATGGCACAAACTAGATCAGTTTATGAATCAAAATACATAATCCCTTACTTATAAAACACTTAACATAAATTTAACTATTTATGGATATAATCCATAATCATAATAATGTTTTCTTTGAGTAATTATATAATCACAAACAATTCACAATGATCTGTAATGAAAATGAGAGTTATACTAAGCATATCCCCCGGGAGTGTCATAACCAAGAGTGCATCAAGGCCCGTTGTCGTGCACCAGTTCCCGTTCGAGTCTAGCTCAAAGCGGTGTTTTCGGGTTTTACCCCTAGGTACATCTGTGCCAGAGCCCCCTCTACCTGCTCGTATCCAGACAGGGATGTATTGCTCGGAAAACTCAAAAAATCTCTACAATACCAAAATTCTAGGAAGTTCTTCTATACTAATCCTCAATGTTCATCTTAGGTCTACGTGCTCTAATCAGAGTTTATCTAAATCTAGCTTCCAAGGTTTGTACTAAACATTCTCTGATACAAACTGTAACACCCCGACCCTAGTTACCCAGAGTCGGTGCATTATTACATAACATTGGAATGATCACAAGAAAGATCAAATCTCGAAAGACCGATTGGTTTAGTAGCCTTGGAAACACTAGATATATTAGTAAGTCTTACATTACACCATAAAATGAAAAACTAATACAACATCATATTGTCTCCATAATCCACACTCATATCCCCACATAATATCCGTACAGTTCATTCATAATTTACTTCTTCACTTCCTTGGAAAAATAAAATATAGAAAAGGGGTGAGTTCAAATGCCCAGTAAGGATAACAATATAGCGGAAACATTCATAAATAAGAATAAACATTTAAGGAAATGCATAACTAAAACAAAAGCCTTTCAAACTTGACCTTTCAACATGGTATGGAATAAATAAAATGAAATAAGGCCATTTACTTATTCACATGGATATTCTACTAATCAAATAATCACATGCAAAATCAATAACCACTTTCATAATGTTGGAATGCATAATGCTGAACTTTAATTTCTTTTTCAAGGCCTCGTCCCAAGACCTTGGGGCTAACTATAACCGGAACCCAACCCAGAGTTCCTCTAATAACCGAACACCAACCCGGAGTGCCTCTAATAACCGGAGACCAAACCGGAGTTCCTCTAATAACCGGAGACCAAACCGGAGGGCTTACTTTTACCGGTCCCCAACCCGGAACATACTTGTCTAACACATTCATCTGAATGAATGGTTGAAATATAACATAAACATTCCGATTAAAAATAACTTATGAAATGTAAATACTTTAAAAAAAACCATGAGTGACATAAGAATAGCTTATCCATAGTCAAAAATATCACAAAACCTTCAATAAAATATGGATGTTTTGGATCATAATAAATCAACTTCAAAAAAGCTTAAATGACATCAAAGGATGTTGACATAGATGAAATCTAAACTATTTTAGAGAAATATCTCTTTTTTTAAATCATTTTAAAAGTAACATAATTATAAAATAATACATTCAATTTGAAAATATTCTTATAAGCTTGTAAGGGAATCTTTGACTATTTTATAAGGGCGGTAAATAGCCGCACCCGCCGTATAAGTTAAAAAAACATTCTTACCTTAAATTTGTCAAAAAGGTTAAAAGTGCCTTGTTTGGAAAACGACGGAATGATTCCTTTCGAAACACATAAGGGTATAAATGACATTAACCCATATTCATGTAAATAGTAAAAATGTTTTGAAATACATTATTAATAAACATGGATGTGGATGATAAAGAGATCTCAGTAGATTATTACGTATAAACAACCTCGGATAATGAAGAGATTGTGAAATAACCCATACCAATTTGGTAACTTATAAAACATACAACCCATGAAAGAGGTATCATACAATGAATATGTAAATACACATAAATTAGAGTGTATTACACAAAGAATATAATTATGGGCAGTACATACACCACACAAAAGGTAATGGTGTCAATATGGCATGAATCTCACGGGAATAAGGAGTGAGATGAAAACACCTTACCTTGTACTTTTCCTTGGTTGGGGTAGGTTAACCTCCTGTATAATGGTGAAATAATTGTTATTAAATTATACAATAATCATATATATTAATATGATATCATATATGATCTTTTAATATTGATTTGATAATAATATCTTAGTATTATCGTTGTTTCGGGTGTTAACTTACTTGTTTTCTTTTATATGTTTGGTTACATAAGACATGTTTGTAATGGATAGGTTGTATATTATTCATATCCAGAATGATATAAAGTCCTTAAACATCATTTTTAAATCATCAAATGATAATTATACTTTAATGGATACGATGGAGAATGAATCTCATCGCGTTCGTGGAGACGGTTGTCCGTACGTACGCACGAGCGACAATATCATTCTTTTGATTTTAAAATAATATATAAATGGATGTTATATCATATATAAAGAATCATTATCATGTTATATTTATTATTTACATGAGTTACACATCATTATTATACCCATCCAAATAATAATATATTGAATAACAATTACACCACGACGTGGAGACGGTAAGCCGTACGTACGCACGTATGGTGACATGCTATTTAAAGGGTGGATAGAATACTGAATATGGTTTTACCATATTTATAATAACATCACAGTATATATAAGATACTGGAGTTATTATTTTATAATGGTAATAACAAAGAAAGAATAAGTGGAAGAAGAAAGGAACTTGAAAAGTGGTGGTGAAAACATTACCTCTTCTTCGGGTTCTTCCTTTTGATTTGATCAAAAGGGATCCATAGGTTGGCTTTCTGATCAAAATAAGGCCTCTCGATTGTATTGAGGGAAGTTGGGAGAGTATTTGGGCAGAGTTTGGCCGAACCAAAAGGTTTTGAAGGTGTGAAGAAAAGAGAACAAGGAGTTCCCTTTTATAAGAGGGGTGAGGGGACCTTTGAAAAAACTAGAAATATTAATTTATAGTAAATTACTATTAGGTTTATAATGGCTCCAAAGTTTATTATTAAAATGTTAAGGTGGGTATAGGTCTAAAACCACTAAACCAATAGAATTTAAACAGGTTTGAGTACTTATATTAACCTTATCTTTAAGTATTAACTCTAAGTTAATTAGTTTCACTTTTACAATGTCTCTTTCCATTTTTATATTATATGGTTAATAAACATACCATATACATCCAAGAGACCCCCAAGTGGTCCATTAATGATGAACCTATCATGATATATGTCTCTTGGCCGAACCTTAGATTTTTAGGAATTTAATATCAATTAATAATATAATATTTGTTTTAAAAACTCTTTTATGTCAATTTTGACACTATTCAATAGTTGATTTTTGTGAAACTCATAAAAGAATGATTACTTCGAAAAAATTTAATTAAATAAATCCTAATATGTCATATTATCTTAGAAAATTATTTTAATTCATTAAAAGTCTCAAATTAAATTTATTTGGGTATTTATAATATCAATTATTTTAATTTTTTACTATTATAGTAATTAGTTCACCGTCATTGTGTCATAAATAAATTTAATTATATAATGTCTAAAAATTATAAATAAAACATAATTATGTAGGAAATCTGTTTACCTTTCTAATGAATATTTATAATCTAAAATAAAACATATATAACCCTATGTAAAAATTGTTTTTCTAAAAGATATATGCTTGTGTCATTTTTGTATTCATTTTAACTTAATTAAAATAAAGTGTCCCTATCACCTACAAGTGGCACCATGGGGTCCCAAAATCGACCCAAAGATGCCTATGGTCTAACATGTATCAACCAATAAGTCTAGGACACGTTTTAGGGTAATTTAGTATTATTATAATATTATTTATTAACCCTTATTTACCGGATTTACCCTTAACATTGGTAAATAAAATATTTACCGCAGTAATTATTCAAAATGTCTAAAAATAAAAGTTACCTATTTAAACAATTTTAAAATCCTGATTCCAAATATTGAATTCATTTTTCTAAATTCAAAACATAGAAGTGGCATAAATTAATTTAAAATTAATTCCCGCTGTCAAAACAAAAAGCGTGTTTTTAAGAGATAATAACTATCAAAAGATTGGCACTTGTTTATGTTCGGTTTAATTGTAAAACTATGTCCAATGACAAAAATTATATTAAATGGTAAAAATATATTCTAAATATACTTTAAATCCACTCAAATCCATAATTTATCACTATTAATTATTTTGATTAAAAAAGTTGTTTTTAATTAAAATATAGTAATTTTCACTATTCATCAAAATATGAAAGTTATCCTAAAATTACCAAAATTTCACCTTAGGCTAAATTCAATACTCCGAATCCAAAAATGAAGTCCATTTTGAAATATAAAATATATATAATTTCCAAAAGTAGGTATTACTATTCATAACGGCTAGTTTGATTGGTTGTGGTGTGTGTTAGAACTTGAAGTTGTGTACAACACACGCTACTGTAATATTCAAAGGAAAGCATACCATGGAAGCTTGGGATGTTTCATTTAAATTTTTTTTGATGTCCCCATTTAGTCAAAAAGTTTAAAATATTGTATTTAAAAAGGTTTCACTATTAAAATTTGATAAAAGTGCAATACTGAAAATGAATCTGTTCTTACATTATGTCTAAGAAACTCATAATATGGATTCTGAAATTATAAGGATTATATAAAGTTTAAAATTTAGTTAATACTATTAATAACCTCTTTTTAACAGCTTGTTTGGTAATTCATGGTGTGTTTGAACTCAGTGTTGCGTGTAGTGCAAGTTATTGTACTATTTTGCAGAAATAACACACTATGAAATCTTGGGGTGTTACAATCATTGGTTATTTATAGTCATTTTCTATTAAAATCCTTCATAGTGGTTGATGAAGAGTTTATTAATTTCCAATGAATATCCCCTAAGAATGTCAAACTAGGTGTGTAGTGAGGCATGTTGTCATGTATCATATTACCCCAAGTCATGCATGGGACATCTTGTAAGAGTTTTTACCCTAGGTACATCGGTGTTAGACCCGCATACACCTATAGAATCCAGAAAGGGATGTATTTCTAGGAAACTAATCACTCTATCCTTTACCAATATTCCATGATTTTTACATAATTGTTAACTTTTCCATATACTTATCCTTAAATACATCCCTATACCAATCCATAGAAATATTTACCGGGATCTCGCTAAATTGTTCACCTCCTAGATTCCAAAGGATGACTAAACCATCACTGTAATACCAACTATTAAAACCCAGTCTTGACATAAATAGACATTATATCATTTTTTCATAATCATTAAACCGTTACACAAATGGATTCCCAAATAATTTATTAGTTTACTGCCTTTGGAAACATGGAAACATAAAAAATGGTACATAAATGAGCTACATAATCTCCTACTAGGTTCTTATTTACTACCACCCTTCTTAGAAAAATCAATCATAAAATATATTATAAATTGGGGAAGGAAACATAAAAAAGGGTGACATGAGATAATTAGTAAGGGTAAACAAGGGAGACATGTAAGAATAAAATTGAGTATTGTGGTATGAGAATGTGATCGTAACATTAGAAGGTCATACCCTTAATATCATATGATCAAAAACATGAATAGTGGAATAACTCTTATTAGTTCATAAGGAACGATTCATAAGTAAATAAATAACATAATACATGAAATAATATCATAGGAATAAGACATGGAATTTTGATGTATATAAACATGAGATATCATTCCCTATAATTCAAGACACGTTTCTAGAACTTATCAAGGAACTTTATGGGAACTAAACCTATATTTAGGGACACATCATCATCCCAAGTTGTAGTTATTTTTTTATAATGGATCTTGTTTACCCATCTTCCCTTAATGGGTCAGGTTTATCCATATTCTATCTTCAAGGTGACTACTCCCGCAAGTTAGGACACAGTACCCTCCCGAGTTGAAGTACTTCCCTTATAAGGGATCAGATTTCCCCTTCATCCCATAATGGATCAATCCAGTTGACTTAATTACCATCATTATCTAATGAGATATAAATAATTATCAAATGAAATGGATTGATATATATGTCCCACCAAAATCATAATGAAATCATTCATATGTTTTCAATGAGATAATAAAACAGTCATCATATCATGACCCATAAAAAGTGATGGGTTATATATAATCAAATATAAACCCATGGAATTAAATTGATATCATTAATATTTCATCACATCATAACCTATGAAAAAAATAGGTTTGATAATAATTTCATTAGATCATATTCCATAAAAAGAAGTGGGTTTCAATATACTATATGACTGGGAAGTGAAACAATTATCATAGGAATCATTATATAAAAACATAAACCATTCAAAAAATAATATGAATTAAACCATTTAATCATTTCCTAGAAGTTCATGAGTAACATCAATGGATGTTATCTTAGATGAAAAATAACTTGAATGATATTTTGAAAGTATTTCTTGAGGTAAATATCCTTCTTTGAAAATTTATCTTTAGAACCTAAAAACCTTTGAAAACCATTTTCTTTAATATAAACATGAAAACTCGTAAATAAATCATTGAAAAAAATTTGGAAACATTTTTCATTAAAAAAATATAATGAGATCCAAAAACGTTTTGAAAATACTTTTCTTTTAACAGCTATAAAATAATTCAGTTTTTTTTTTCAAAACCATTTTCCTTGAAAACATATAAAAGATGGTTGAAAAACTTTTGAAGACCAATTTTTCTTGAAAATATATAAAAGAAGATTAAAAACATTCTAAAAACAATATTCCATGAAAAAATATAAAATAATATTTAAACTATTTGAAAACTATTTTCCTTGAAAACATATAAATTAATCTTAAAACCCATTTTAAAAATACTTTCCTTGAAAAATACTTTGACATATTATGGTGAAATATTGAAAATGTTTTGAAATCAATTTCTTTGAAAATTAATCTTAAAAAAAATTCATAGAAATTGACCTTTTAATCATGAAAAAGAAGATTTATTGAAATGACAGTGGGTAAAACATTTAATGTCGTATGAGGTCAAAAGAACATTCCTTTTATACGGTAAAAATGTTAGAAAATTGAATTTTTTGTAAACCAACATGCTGATTCATTTAAAAACATTGGTAAATAAAAAAAGGGTAAAATTTTATTTTAAATATTATATGATATTATTATAATTTTATTGGAATCCCTTTTTTGAAAACATGATTTTTAAGGTACATAAATTTATGACCAAATAGAGGGTAAGTCTAGGATTTATTAAAAATAATATCTTATTCATATTATGTACCAAATAGTAAAAAATTCATACCAATACATTAATATATCATGAATAACTAGATTTTAATAAAATTAATTATTAACTTGAGGGATGGATCATAATATTTCTTCAACATAATCATAAATATAACCAATCTAAAAAAGTGCGGAGGTTGTTTAAAAAAACTCTTACCACTTGGTAAATTAGGACCATAGTCCACATTTATAAAAATGAAATTAAATGAAGTTTGAAATATAACAGAAATAATTATATTAAATATATAACATTTAAAATGAAGTATATAGACCTCAAGGAATAATATAAGTTCATAACATGTAATGTATTTCAAAGAAGGAAATTTGAGACGAAAATACTTTACCGATTTTGTAAATTTCAGAACATAAAAACCCTGAGAGAAATAAAATGAAATGGATATGTAAATAACCATAAATTTAATTACAATAGTTATATAATAAATTAATGTATAGTATATATACCATAAAAAAATAAACGAGTGGTGTATATGGAATGTATATAACGTAAAGAAATAGTGAGATGAAATCCCCTAACCATGTGTCTTTACTCTTTCCAAACTCATTCAAACCCTTAGTATAATAAATTTAACATTATTTTAAATATTTTACAGAACCAAATTATAATATATAATATAATATATGCTTTTATTATGACTTCACATTACCCACATTTTAATAATTCAATTCTAAGGTTTCTTTTTGAGTAATATCCAATTTATTCATTGATTATGTTTAAATTTGTTATATATTTGATCCTTATACTTATATCATTTTTTCAAGAATGTAAACCATTAAATAAATATAATTAATATTTGGTATAACTATATCATAATAATATAAAAATAGTAATTATGAAATGGAATACACCATTCATGGAGACCGTTGGTCGTACACACTCTTGAAAGCTGCTTCAATTTTATTGATGTATTGAAAGAAAAAAGTAAATGACATATATGTATATATATATATATGTATATTATATAATTAAATTATAATTATTATAGTATATATATAATATAGTTCCACTAATAATATCCTTAATATATTCCTTGAAGTGTGTGAATGAATCACATCGCATTGAGGGGCCAGTAGACCACACATCCTTAAACGAAATTATCATATTTACACTAGATGGAAAGAATAAGGGTATGGTGTAAATAAAAATTAAAAAATATTAATGATATTATAAATATAATACATATCATATATAAATAGAGTTTTTATAATAATTTCCACCATGAGAGGCAGTAAAGGAAAAATGAACAATCCTCATTCTGTGAGGAAGTATTTTACCTTACATGTAAACATTATATTCATTAACCATTAAATGGAAGTGTGTAAAAGTGTAGTTATAAACCATAGAAGAAAACTAGTATATTTAGGATAATATTTTTGTTATAAAATTATTTAATAAGAATAGTTTAGGGAGTGGATAATGGAAATAATAGAAAGAAGTTTGAGAGTGGGTGTTACCTCTTAATCAGGTAACTTCTTTTAGTTCGTTCCAAAGGGATTCCATGCAAGTATTTATACCAAAAGGGAAGAATAAATGGGTATGTATGGGTTTTGGGGATGTTAATTTGTCAGATATTTGATGATCCTATGTTTTTTGATTGGTTTGAGGAAGTATGAGAGGTGGTGGCCTTTTATAGGGAAGGGAAAGGACTCACTTCGTATTTTTAAAAACTAGTTAGTTTTACAAACATTAATACCTAAAAAAAGTCATAAAAAACCAAAAAATAAATCAATAATTGATGTTTTATTGACTATATATGTCCACAAAATGTTTTATAGACAAGTTTATATGTCATTTGGACCCTTAAGTTGATAGTTTATTCCTTTGTTAATCTTAATTTTACCTTAATCATTGTAATTAATTTTAACCACATTCAAAAATATTATTTGTCAAAAATTAAGTTGAAATAAATAGACATTAAAAATTAATATTATTCCAAATATTGAATCTATTTTTCCAAATTTAAATCCTAGTAGTTGTAAAAATTAATTTAAATTTAATCATGTTCACGGGATGACATTAAGGGTTTTTAATGTAAAAGTTTCTAGAATCCTGCTAAGATTTTATGGTAAATTTAAAATTTAAATTTATTCTAATGACTAAAAATGGATTAAATGATTTAAATTTTAACTATTTAAAATTTAAAACCAATTTAATTTTTAATTTTTCCTTATAAATAATTTTGATTAAAAAGATGTATTGAACTAAAATTCTGTATTTTTAACAATTCTTTAAAAATGAATCCTTACAGAAAAATACCAAAAAAATTCCCCAACATAATTTTTATTTTTATATTAAAAATATAAAGTTTATTTTGAAATATATAATCCATAAATGTTTCAGAAATTTGATTTAAATTAGGTTCACTGTTAAATGGTGTTAAAAAAGACTTAATAAGGAATATAGTTTTTATGTATAAATTTGTGATTCTTTATTTCTTAATTGTATCTAATATATTGGATAAATATAAAAATATTTTTTTTAATAAATAATATATATAAATATTACATTAATATATCTCACTAATAGTAATTATTTTAATTTATTAGGATAAAATAGCTTTGTGGGTATATTAATATTTTACATTATATTTAATTGGTTTTCATATTCATTTATAAATAATTATAACCAATGAATCCATTTAAAATTTGTGTCCAAAATATTTTTTTACAATTTAGTTAACATATTTCATAAATACTAATTTAAAATTTGGGGTATATTAAATTATTTATCATTATTCAGTGATACTCGGTCTTGTGTGATACACAAGCTATTAAGGAAAGTCATTGTCCTGTGTAACACAACCTAACCTTGATGTGTCATGCAAAGTAAGCTAAAATTTATCTTATGTGTAGTAAACAATTATATTGGTTTTTTGAATGAAAAAGTGTAGTTTTTAACAGAAAATAAAATATATTTTTCATTCTGTGAAATGAAAAATATCAAAAAGATTGAACTAATTAAAACAAATATCTCACAAAATCACGAGGTTTTACAGTTAAGGATTCGGTCAAGACATCATTTTTTCAAAATAGTTTTTCTAATGAGATCTACTGATGCATTGAGGGGATATAGTTGGACCCACAAATCACTTACTATGTATAATTCATTCCTCATTTAAAGATGGTGTAACATTATCAACATAAATATTCCAAATGAAAACTAACATAAGAAATGTTAATATATACCCCAATCAAATGAATGTAATCAAAACCATCAAGAGTTATATGAAAAATGATATAAAAATAACATATACACTATAAAACTTATAATAAAACGCCTAGGGAACTAATATGGATGATTTCAATACAATGTGTCCCTATTGGATCCATACAAAACTAAAGGGTTGATGTCATTAATGAATAGAAACAACAGGATAAGATGCATAATTTTATTTAGTAAAATATACATTGAATTTTTAAAATAACCTTTAAAATAAAAAGTTTTCATAAATATTTTTGAAAACAATTTCCACTAAAAAAAATTGAAAAATGTTTTAAAATATTTAGGTCTTGTGACGACAATAATGTTTTCATACCGTAAACTTCAAGACCCAAATCCCTTTAATATTTTAAATAAAAGATAAATGGAAATTATTTTGAAAATGACATGATGGTTATTTTAAAACATATTTTTGAAAAGTAAAAATATGTAAAAATTTATTTAATAATTAATTTTTAAAAGGACTAAAACATATTTTAATGTATTTTTGGAAAATATGGTCTTAGAAGATAAATATTCCTCTAATGGATACGTAAACATAAATAATATTGAATAATAATGAGATTGTGAAATGATAGTTTACTAATATGTAATTACTCAAATTTAATGCTTAAATAATGAATAAAAATCAAGAAAAACATTAAATATCATGAGAATAAATAAATTCATGATATAATATTTCGATGGGGTGTTATATTAACCCTAGAAAATAATATAGGTTCATGAAAACAAAATATGCCTCAAAGAAATAAAATTGAGATATAGTCTATTTAAAATATCATATAATGGAATGAATATAAATTTAAATTAATAAATTATGTGTATCCACTATAAATCAAAAACAAAAACTAGAAATACAACATTAGATTATCAAAATTGATGAATTAGAAGTCTAACTCGATGATTGGAAATTGGGTTAATAAATACCTTACCTTTCATTTTCATTAAGTTTATTGTTCATTAAAATAATATATATTAGTTTAAATATTGTTATCAATAAATAATAATCTAATATTCATTTTTATTATATAAAATGTTACAATATTATTACCAGTTTGTTAATAATATATTGTTTTTACCCTTGTTTTGGGTGTTAATTTCCTTATTTTCTCATGCATGTATTGTCATGAAAGTAGTAGTAATATTATTTAAGATATTGATCCATCATATTAATAATTAAATTAGTGTTATAAGTATCATATTTAATCATTAAATATAGTTTTATAACCATTCTTGAATATTGAATATTTATATGAATCACAGTGTGTTGTAGAGATGGTAGGTCGTGCCTATGCATGAGGGATGATATCATTCTCTTAATGGTGAGTGTTTAGGTAAATTGATGATATGTTAATTTTTTAAAAAAAATAATAACATATATATCATATATATATATATATATTTATCATTTCCATCATTATAACCATACAAAAAATGTGGTCAAGAAAAACAAATGACACCACTGCGTGGAGACGGTACATCGTATGTACGCATGTGCGGTGTTTTTATTCTTGTTAAGATGGAGAAAAGGTGGAATATAGTTATTTAATAATCCTAATTAAAACTCAGAATATATATTATACTAGATTTATTACTTTTCCTATGAATAAACACATGAAGAAGAAGAAGAAGAAGAATAAATAAACATGAAAGAGTTGGTAAAGCTGATTACCACTTATTCAAAAAAACCTTTAGATATCATTATATGGACACTAGGGTTAGTCTTTCATAAAATAAAATAACATATAGAACATGTTTCAGGATTTTCATAAGAGAAATGCGAAGGGTTTTTTGGATCTAGATGGCCCCAAGTGCTATAAAGAAGTGATGGAAGGGGTTCCCTTTTATAAATGATGTGATGGGAATTTTAGGAATTTCATAAAAAAATTAAATTTATATAATTTAATTTTCAGTTTCAAATGGACCCAGAGTTATTAATTTATAAGATAAGATGATTTTTGTTCTAAATAAATTCATTCAATAAAATAGAGATAATAATTTACTACATTTCTAGCCTTATCGTTTTCTTTTAACCCTTATTTAACCTCTTCAACTCTTACCACAAAACATGCATTTTTTAAATTGGAGGGTTAATGATTATATTTTAAAATTAAAAATTGTTATTGATGGATTATTAATGACATTTTAATTCATATCAGAATATTTTGGTTTAATTAATTGTTTTTAGTAATTTTACATCATTTAATAAAATATTAATGGATATAAAATATTCATAATGTCAATTTTAAAAATAAATATTTAATTTTAATTTAATGAATTCAATAATATAAGATAATTTATGAAAAAATTTCTGTTGATACATCTATAATAATTCATTATCATTTATAAAATTCATGGATGATATTAATTATCTCAAGATATATTTATTTTTAAAATTTTAATATATATATTTTTTTTTCATTAATTGAATAACTACTTCATCATCGTCGTGTAATTACATAAGGTAATTATTTATTCACTAAAAATTTAAAATAAATTACAATAATTTATATAAATATTTTAAAATTTTATATAATATATATTTTTGAAGCTATATTTTTGATAAAACCATATTAAAAATGTTATAGTTATTAAAATCATGAATGTGACGTCTTTTAATTTTCATTAAATAAAATATTATAAGGGTCATAATAACTTCATAATGGAAAAATAGTCATATATCAAACACTTTAATATATATGGATTAAAATTACTAACCCAATAATTTTTTTTCACTTGTTATGGTTATTTTTTAGTCTTTATCATTTCATTTTGAAAATAAATTACTTAACTTTTCCTTTATTGTGGTAACAAAAATTACAACGGTTAATATTCATATTTTACAAAAATAAAATGGAACTAATTAATAAATGTAGAACGTATGAATCAAAGTATTTATACCTTTTTAAAAAATTGAAAACAATTTATTTTCATAAATTAATTTAATATTAATCCCACAAAAATCACAGTAAAAACAAATTTATCTAAAAACTCCTCTTTAAGAAAAAATAGTACTTATACCAAAATATGCTATAAGAATGATTAAAATGTAATTAATTAAATTATAATTTACTAAATAGTACTTATGTTACTTATGGATCAAATTAAAATCATAAAATGACTTTTCATGATATTTTTAAAAAAACTAGTATTTCTCATTATTTATTAGAAAATAATTTTTGTCAGAAAATTAAACAAAAATTTCAAGAAGATAATTTTAATATGATTATTTAACAATTATATTATTCCAATTAAATAATTATTTTTTAATTTTTAAAAATTGATTATAACATTTACTCATAAAAATCAAGAATACCATTTTAGAAGAGAAAATATTTTTGATGAACAAATAACATTAATGAAACTTAATTTATTTTAAAAAATAATAATTAATTAATTAAAAATGACTTTTAAAATTATATATTTCACATTTTGGTTAATACTACTCATTCTTATGATTTTACCATCTATGTTATAATGATCAGATAATAATATTTCATTATTCATTTATGTTTGGAGTTGCGAGAAACATAAGTTATTGAAGTGAATAAATTTATTGAAAAATAAACATACCATTATAAATTTGGGTGTCACAAAGGTATCTCTAAAATTCATAAAACCTTCATTGATCTGGTTAAAAGATCCAAAGTCTCACTATCTAGTGATATGAAGGAAGAAGAAGGCTATATGGGTCATGTGACGAGAGCTGAACATGTGTCATAACATGAGAAACATTCTAATCTATATAAGAGAATAATGTGGCTATAAAATGAAAAACTAAGTGAATATGTGAAGGGTATTTATCTCATATAGGTGATCAACATTTCCAAGGAGAAAGTTATAGAACAAAATAAGATGCATGAAGATTTCAATGTAAAACTAGTTGTATAAAAGAAAAATAGCTTCATAATGCTAATTACATGTCTCTTATATCTTATAAACCATTTAAGACCATGAGAATAAATAATGATAAATATTTATATATTCAATTTGAATTGTTCAAAGATGCCGCGAAGTCTAGTCTTGGGAAAATGTTACAATATGGTACTAATTATTCAAGATACACTGAATATATTTTAACCTATACTACAAATTTTGAAGCCAAATCTAGATATATATGGAATGAATAAAATAATATTAATAACACTATATATCATGAAATTATATATTTTATTTAAAATGGTAAATCAAATCAATAAAATGGAATAAATGGATCCAATATATGCCAAAGTTTAGTTTTTTATAGAAAAATCCACAAACATTATAGAATCTCATGTTTACAATTATATTTTTAGTTTTTTTTAAATGACTATACCAAAAAGTGATACCAACTATAGTGACCCATGGTCAAAAAGGCTCAGAGCATGAGTTAAAACTCATGCTCTCCAAAATTTATTAACAAAAAGTAAAGGCCATGTGATTACACAAGGTACAATGAGTTTATACCAAACGCAAAGTGCTCCTTCTACTACAAAAGATCCAACATCCATTCACTTTTCTCCTTCCTCATCTCTAAATGTATCCTGGGATGATATAACAGAGGAGGAAGAGCATAATATGGAACCAACACCCAAGGTTATCCAATCTGGTATCCTAGTTACTGAATGGGTTTGTAAGGAGGATTATGAATTATTTACTGAAATTTATAATGATGTTTGTAATCTGGTTACAGTCTCTAAGAATGAAGATGAGGAGTATCTTTTATTTCAGGTTTGTTACTATGATTTCCATGACCATGTGGTATCCTTACAGGATGATAAGGAGGATTCTCTTTTATTGAATATTATCCGAAATTATTAATCTTCTGAAGTAGTGGGTTTTAATCTTGAAAATTCTCAGAATGAAAATGTCTCTAAACATGATCTTCCGACTGCTATCAAATCTGGACAGACCTACATTTACAATGTCTCTGCTCCTATTCCAGGGGTCAATTCCAGCATTTTTCCTGATGATCAAGACATTCACAACACTCTAATTACATCAAGTTCGAATAAAACTGCTTCATATGATTCTATTTCCAAAATTAATGTTGCAACTTCTGCAAGTATTTCTTCCACTATTCACATAAATCTGGACACATTGATTGTGTCCAGTACACATGGGTTACTAGAAGCTATAAACATTGATGACCTTCTTCAAGGCTCCAAAGGTCCTCAAAGCTCGAAAAGGAAAGTAGGGAGACCCCTTAAAGATGGAAAAATCACAGATACTGCTTTAAAGGTAATGAGTTCAAAACATATCCCCATAATAACTAAATCATATCTTGTAGAGCTAGAAGAACCTGGAAAATAAATCACCATGAGATTTCTCATGGCTGGTTCATGCCACTTAATGGAAATGGCTTGGGAAACAAAGGATTCGAAGCTACTGAGTTCACATAGAGCTGAACCTGTCTGTGAATGGGCTCGACAACATGGTTTTGGGTGATTTACTTTGCTGGTTAGATTCAGGTAGAGTTGTTCCATCATTTTGAGCCTTGGATCCCTAAATTTTTTGTAGTTTGTTCCCTATACCTTCAAGGTATGGTGGATGGATTCCCCTCTTACTTCTTGATGATAACACAGGATGTATGAGGTGAATCAATCTGGTATTACAGACTACCCCCTCCATGCTGAAATTTATGGTATGACCCTCTAGTGAAAACATGAACTAGACTGTGCATAGTTGATGTTAACAATTCAAGATTTGAAAGTGAAGCTAAAGCCTCCATGAATTCATGCCTAAAATATTGTTTCATGATCTTTCATTTCATGAAGAATCTACACCCTGATACATTCTGTTTCTACTGTCAATTTTTCCAATTATATTTTTAGTGTTGTGAAACCTTTGGGAACAAATCCCATGATTTATGTTAGAACATTTCAATACATTGGAAATGGAATGATTCAAAGGGAAAAAACTTGAGAGGATAATATATAGTTTTTTAAAGTAGAATCACATTTATGAGACACATTTATAAAGAATGTAAATATACAAATAAATCTATAAAAAATATATATGACTGACTAGAGGTGATTTATATATTGTGTGACCAAAAAATTAAAAATTTCATTGTGTACATGAAAGGTTTTCATCGAGTTTTTTTAAAATCTGATGGATTTATGAATGATCAAAGAGTAACGATGAAACCAAACCATTCTAGTCAAGGTAAATAATATTAAATTAAAATGATTGAGAGTGATCATAAAAATCATTATGATAAAGGAAGACAAGAATGCAGAAAAATTGTATTATTGTGGGAGAAGAAAGAGAAACCAAGGTAGACATAAAAAAATATTTATTATTTATTCCATCTCAAGATATGTAATAAGAAAAGATATTTTAAGATTTTTGTAAGAATGAAAAATTTATTTATCATAATAAGAAGAAGTTCCCTTATAAATAACGAATTGAAATAAAGAATCAAACAATGATACTTATGACGATAAAATAAAAAAATACCATTAAATGAGGTATAAAGAGATATTTATGTTCTAAATATAGAAATAATTATTGTTCCAAATTAGGATAAAACTCTCAACCATACTACCATTAAAAAAGGTGATATATAAACCCCTCTTTATTACTATATTTATTTTTTTACCAACTTAGATGGAATTAAAGGGAAGAAATTTTGTGTGAGTTAGTGAGATGCTATAATATATATATATATATATATCAAGAATATAGGTTTCCATCATGGTTTGGTAATGAATAATTTAAAATATAGTGAAGATTTGATGATTCACATCTTATAAAACGGGAGTTATAATGAAGAGAACGCTGACATCTGTAAGGCCCATCTTATATTGTGCAATATATAAGATGGAAAAATTAAAAATATTAATCATGAAGTGAATCTCACCATTAATTTGAAACCCTAAGAAATAATCTATAAAAACATTGTTTAAATTTCCAACTATATGATGAATTATTTCAAGATGCATATACTCATAATCAAGAATGAAATTAGAAAACTGGGTCGTGATCCCCCCAGATGTTGACGACTAGGTCCAGAATAGTCTATTTGAACATCCCACTCTCCCAATAGACAAAAATATCACCATAAAAGGATGAAAAAAACACTCATATATGATAATAATCAATATGGGATCAATGTAAATCCATCCAATATACCTTATGGTTTATGTCACAATTATTATATTCAGAACAAATAAATCCCAAAGGAATATATTACCACCCATCACTAGGGAACACTACTGGAACTTTTAAATTCCATTTAATAATTACCCTAATTTCATATTAATCAATATCTCCTCATAAAATTTCATAATGGATAGAACCATGTCATCAATAAACCAAACTTATATTAAATAATGTTATGAAACTGTATTGAAAAAAGAAAATATCATATTTCGTATTATAAAAACCATGTCTGAAACTATATATGGTGTCAAATTATGACCAACAAAAGTAGAATCAATAGTGTATAACTATAATGAACCTTGGGAATTGGTTCCCACCTATCTCACTTGATAATAAAATCTCATATTTTTTCCCTTCCCATTGGTTCTTCATCCTCCCCCATAGTTGAAACAACCCATAAAACTCTATACACCACTCTATTGTAGCATACCTAAACTAGTACATGAACCCAAAATTTATATGCATCCTCATAATCTATTATAATTTAGGGATAACCTATAATACCATTATATGTTACCCTTCCTTCCATATGATAAACACTCAATACATTATTGGGTACATTGTGAGTGAATATGATGACACTTTTTTCACTACTAACACATTACTGAAGCTCCACATATAAATGAGAGATATAGACCACCACCATAGATACTCTGTCGACTACTTCCCTTTTGTGAAGCATTAAAAAAGTGATTCCAACCACATGAGGACCAACTAATATTCCCCATAGTATATGCTATCTGACTAGAACCACAACCCTAATTCAAGTTTATCTTAGATACAAGGTCATAATCATCTACCTCATAGAAATAAATTATGAAAAATATATTCACATATACGTTAATTGAATTTCTCATTAAATCCTAAATGAATTTATACATGGTTTCCTTGTCTCTATACATTATTGGGGGAAACACATATGCATTATATAGTATATAACATAATCTATCATAGATATGCATTTCTAGGTATGGTGCTTGAACTCCCATAACATATCTGACCTTAGGGACTAAAAAAATAAGTATTCATAATACAAGTCCTAAAATACATCCAAGATAACTTAACATGTTTCTCCACTTGGACCATAATAACTCACCAATTATTATCTATTCCTCCTAAACTATTAGACACCAATTTCCAAGCTCCTCTCAAAAGGCATCTATAAATGATCAAAATAATCTAAATAAATTCAACCTTGATCCCATTATATATGGGTACCTCAACCTAAAAAAATATGAGTGTTAAATTTAAAAGTCTAATGTAAATTCAGATATAGTAACCTTCGAAAACAAATCCTCACTATCTATGGATTTTATAAATCATAATAATATCTTATAGATATGATCATCCATCATTGGATCTAGTGAAATTGGGGGTTTCAACTCATCTTTCAGTGGGGAATTCCCACCCCACCCTCTTAGAACTTAACATGAGGTAAATTTAGGGAAATGAAAATAATCTAACCAAAACACACCTCAAAACACATCACTACCACAATTTCAACATCAGAGATTTGGGTAAACAGTAACAAGAATAAAAATTTCGTTACTCTATGCACACATCCCATGTTATAGTGTTATCATAACATTTTTGATATCTCAATCCCACTATACACATTCCTAGGGTTATCATATAATAATTATATGATTCATATCATTTCATTTCCATCAAAATTTAAAAATAGTATCAGAATTGTTGTTCAATTAAATAAAAAATCCATTAGAAATTTATTGAAAGAATAAATTAGTATCGTTCCATTGGAAATATGTTTAACTAATACCATTTAATAAAAAATATAATCAATCCTTGATAAATATTACAAGAGAAATATATGGATTAGTTAGCTAATATACCACCATCATGTTTTACAGGAAAATAATACAAATGTTCCTAGTGAAATTTAGATAAGCCACCATTATATAATAACTACAGTTACCAAATCATGGGAATGTATATAAATGATATTTGAATCGTAGATTCTTGATATGATGTAATAAAAGATGCCTCTATTTCTACTCTAGACCAAGAGTAAATTTAAAAAATTTATAAAGAACACCAATTACATCATTCTTTAGAAAGTAACCCAATTATAAAATCTATATACAAGAATAAATGTCCCATATTTGGTAATTTGGACTTCACTCATATGTGGGTTATCTATGCCCTATCACAAGATACATACCAATATCATATCTCATATTTACCATTCCCAAATTCATAAAAACAATTAGAAGGAACAAGGCTCTAATACCACTTTACAGATACATTGGAATGATTCCCCTACATTAAGACTAAATTAGGTCATTATACACCTCACACATTCCTTCTCAAAACGTAATGTCTTCTGAGTATTAGATAGGGTCTAATAATATCATGGGGAGAATAAACTTCTTGGATTTAGTAACCATAATTGATAGTGTAAGTAACACAATTAATAGGCACTAAAATAATCATAAATGAAAAAATTATCTAATCAAAAATAAAAAACAAATCAACCCATTCTATATAAATATACAAAAATATACATGTAAAACATGAAGATATATTAAATAAAATACCTCTAGGGGAGGATCATATACATCAAGATACAAAACAAAAAAAAATTAAGGAAAAATGGGAAATACTACAAAACACCTATTGGGTCATGGAATGGTCCCATATCTTATACATCATCCTATACTAATAGATTAACCACAAATCATAGGGACCATGACCCCACATTGACATGAAACCATGAAATCATATCTGGTAGTCCATGTGGCTGGAAAAAGGTGTGAGTATTCCTCAGTTATCCTCCACTAAGAGTGTACTAAAATATTCATTTAAAAAATGTTTAATTCTGATGTGGCATAATAAATTACTTAAAAAACTCTGTTGTCTCTGCTTAGGTTCAATGGTGACATATTGAGTCAACCATACTTATTTTGAATACTATTTGAAATAATTAATCATAATACATTAACATTGGGGGGAATAACACCCCACCCTAAAACCATAACATAAATGAACACCTTAGTGAGAATAGTAACTTTCCAAGGAAACATCTCATATATCACCATAACTCATGGGGAAATCACAACCTTCCCTAGATCCGTCTCTAGAATATCATCACCTGAGGTGGTATTGTACCCCAACATAAAAAAATCACAAATATCATCACTTGGAGGGGAAGTAGTTTCATGCCCTGGAACTATCTCAACATTACATCATCTCATTACCTAATGGGAATAGTCCCGTACCACAAATAATATCTGAAATCCCTTAGTGGATAATATCATAACACATAATTCCTATATAAACATATATCTGGTCACCACAATGAAATATGAGTACTAAATCACATTTCATAATTAAACATAACCATGTTATAAATTTTTTTCAATTTACCACCCTAGAGAAACATGTCAATTTTTTTCACGAGGACAGAACACACCCAATCTAGGTTATATATCCATATTCACCCAATTATACTGATTTGAAAACCCATTTTTACAAAATGTTATCATCTGATGGATACTCCTGGGGAATTTAAATTAAAATTACTAGTTCATTGTTTCACTTTGGGAACCACTCAGGTTTCCTCCTACAATTACTATCTCATTATTAGATGGAATACCTCACTTAGAAAACAAGGTTATAGGGTTTAATTTTATTAGTGTACCACTCATAGATCAAAAAAAATTATTCCCACATGAAACAAAAATGTATACCTTTTATAATATAATTTATTCTGGTACACCTTAGGTTTGAATGACCACACATAATGAATACATGTAGAAAGAGTAGAATATTGGAAAAACATAGGGACAACCACCCTTATTCTTGTAGAAACATTCTCATTAAATAAAGTTACTTGATTCATTTCCAAATGAATGGAATAAAAAAACAGATAAATTTACATGGTTTCTCCCTAAAATATATGAAACCATGATTTGGAATGATTTAATGAATAACACACTTATAGATAAAAAGAGGATCATTTGAAAAATTTAGGGTCTACCCACAATTTTTAGACCAAAATTCCCAAATCCACCTTTTATATAAAGTTACATAAATTAATTAATCTTTTTAAAAAATATTAGAAAAATGTTCATCACACTCAATATTTGAAAATATCTAAATTCCCACAAAACTATATATATCATCATATGTAATATATATTTCATATATAATATATTTCCTCTGTATATAATATAATTCTCATCAAAAATTCAATATCTAATATTTCTTTCCACACAAATTTTTTTCCCTTAAGTAGAGAAACAATACGTAATATAGTCATAAATACATAATATATATTAAATATATAATGTTTTACGCTAAACAAGAAATAACTTATACTTATTATATGTATACCTATACATAATATATTTATATATATATTCATACATAATATATTCTCTTATCTAAAAAACCATTACATAACATTTACACCCATAAGTAATATATATTTAATGCATAAGTTTTTATCCATTTTTGGAAAACTTATAAATGATATAAAAAAAACTCATACATAATGTTTTTTACTAAGATAAATTTTTAGAAATCTCTTTCAACTCAATAATATTACTGTATTCACCTATTTCCAAAACATATTAAGTACCAAAAAATTTTAAAAAACCATGAATATATATAAAAAATAATAAAAATCATCCTCAAACATGGTCCACTCCAAAACTCAATTATCATCCTACACAGACAACCCTGACACCTCTACTGTGTCCTAATACACATTCAGAATCTATGATCTGACTTAAACCACAAGTCTTGAACACTCAACCACAACATAATATCTAGAAAAAGAAAATATATATATGTCTTAAAAAAAATTAAATAGGCTAATACCCTGATGTGTTTGGTGTGTTACATATTGATTCCTTGTATTTGAGGTATGTTTCGACTATTTAATTATTTTTATTCGACATGATGTTAATGATTATAGTTTATATGTTTTTATTTATCAATGTGATTCCTATATAATTGATCTTAAATATAATTATATATGTAGTATTGAATATTTAGATTAAATAATGAATATTTAAATGTTATTTATGGGTTTATTTTCTAAAAATGGTTTTAAGGCCTAAAAAGAGTTTCTTAAACTATACATGGGACTTTTCATTGTTTAAATAGATTTATAAAAGATGCTTTGAATGATTATGGATATTTATAATGTAAATTTCATTTTGTTTCACTATTTTATATTTTCTAATGTAATTTTTTCCATCCATGACAGTGTAATTAATTATTTGTATCCTTTTTTAAATTACTCATACATGTTATTTTTATAAATAACTAAATTTTTATAAGGATAATTATTGTTTGGATTGGATAGAAAATGTTTTTTCTTATAGTGTGTTTCGAATATAACATGAGGGTTTTATTTAATGTATTTGATAAATTTCTTTATGATAGAGATAGATTGGGTTTATATTGAAACCTTGGATAATTATATGGGAAATTAAATATGCAAGTTGCATAAGATATTATAATTCTTGATATTTTATCCTTATAATTTGGTTTATAGCATGGATAGGGGTTTTCCCCCAATTTGGTTAATTAGGGTAAGTTAATTTTTGTGTTTGTAGAATCACATTGTAGGCTAGTAGATTGTTCTATGAAATGAGGTCCACAATTATCAATATATTGGATAAAATTTATCATCCCTTTTAATATTTCACTGTATGTTTTGATTTATTTTATATCTTATGTTTATGTTTTTCCATGAATTTATACGTACATTCCTTATTTTTTTGTTTCATCAATGTTTAATGGGTTTGAAAGGATATGTTAAAATGTGATTTTTTTCTCACAATAAAAATGTACCAGTGGTATTTTTAATTTATTTTCAAACTATCATTTTGGGTTTATCTTTGGAAAATCAGATACATAGATTTATTCATGTTTCCTACATGTAATTATCTAGATCCTTGAATACACACATGCGTGTATAGTTTTATATGATGCAGGTAAAGGATCATTTGGTTTTTATGGTGTTCCTTAGATATCTTTTTCATGTTTTGGTGATGGTTATACTTATGTGGTGACCTCAAGTCACATGGATATACTTATATGGCGACCTAGAGTCACTTTAATTTCTGTGGGACACATGCCTTATATGCCACTTGTTTATTTGGTATAATGTATATAAAATGACCATTATTATATTTTATGGTATGTATAAAAAAAAATTGGAAATATATTTTTATATAATCTTATGTCTTGCATGGGTATTAGGATTCAGAAGTTACCAATGTGGAAAATAGTTTATGTTACAATATTATTGTTTATCAGTATTGTTTATGAATAGGTTTATGATGACAAAATTTTATGATATACCTCACATGAAAATCATGTATTTTCTTATCCTATTTTTATTTCTGTTGAATATACGATTTACTTTAATTTTTGTCTCTTTATGTACTCATGATTCAAAAATAATGTTTTTAACAGAAAACCTATTTTATATGTCTCTTCTGTTGAAAACACATTTTTTTCCTTGTGTATCATTTCTTTAAAAATTAAATGTAGTTATTTTATTATCCAATTATTTTTTAAATAAATTTTTTCCATGTTTTATTTTTATCAAAATGGTTTACAATGAATCCACTTGTCATTTTCTAAATAATTCTCTTTTGACTTTTTATGACAAATGTGAAAAAATATTTTCTTTAATGTGTAATATATGAATAGAATTTTCAACTTACAATACCAATAAATTATTTGAAGAATTTTTAATATGTTTTTAGGGATCATTTCAATGAAAATGTTTCCTTAATAATCAAAAAAAATTATATTTTGAATAGGTGATTTAAAAATGAAAGGGAGACATTCCTCAAGAATGTTTTAATAATATTTTTATGAAATTTATATTCAACAACGATAATGACCTATGGTGTTTATTATGATTTACTGGGGATATAATCTAATGGTACCATACTTATTCATTATTTATATGGTTTATGGTTATGAATTTGATGTTGAGATTATTATTAAACCCATTTTTTAAGGTTTATGTAATGATGGATTGATTAAATGTCTATAAAACATGATTTATTTGAACAAGTTATGATTTGATTATATGATCAGAGTATAATGATTTTAAGGCAGACATATGTATGTATTATGTGATGTGCCGGTCCTATATCTCAATTTAATTAATTGGGTAATGTTTTATATTTCAATATATAATGATTAGAAATAAGATGATATGCTTGATCCTCTATGAGAAACATGATGATGTGATTGATCCACTATGGGAAATAGGTGATTGTTCATGATCAGTTATGAAATGGAAAATAGGTTTTGATGTCTAATCCATTATTATATGATGGTATTGGTTGTTAACCAAGACATATGAAATTGTTTATATACTTATGATGGTGCCACACTTATATATCCTTAACATATCTCTCAGAATGTCCTGAAGGCCTTCTATTTTTATTAATTTGTGATAATCCACCTTTTAAGGGTTGAAGGGGAACCAGTGAAAGGCCTATAAAATTCATGACATTACATGAACCAAAGGTATACAAGGAATTAATTCAGACTATAACTACTTGCAACTGATCCTGCCTTGCATCTATATCATGATGCCATATCTCCACCTACGCATTGCGGTTCAGCTAGGCATACCATGCAAGCACACATGGGTCCTGATGGCATGTTCCATACTCTACCATTCTTCCAAGTCTGCTATCTCTACATTGGTGAAATAACCTACTCTGAATCCTCATCTAGAGTGTGCTTATTGTATAGTTTTCCATGTCCATTAAGAACAATTTCATGTGGCTCGAAGGCCTTGAGGTGGCCCGAAGGCCTTGAGATGGCGTGAAAGCCTTACTATATCATCAATATCTAGCTTATCCCCAACCTCCATAATGGTGGGAAGGCCTATAATAATTAAAATAGACTGAATATCATTACTCAACCCCATTGAAAACCTATGTTATTTTATATATTCATTTTAAACAATCTCTAGAGATAGGTTCTCTATCTCAAAAGACCGTGTATCATACTCCTTGACATAATGACCTCCCTACTCCAAGGTGATGAAGTCTAGTGACTTCACTACTATTAGTGGATTGGGATTGATCAATTTATTTAAGTTTTTATTGAATGTGGTCTACATAAGATATCCATGAAACATCTCTTTCATGATAGATTCTTTGCACTCCTTTTGGGAACATTCAATCATATAAGTGGGGAAACCAAATTTTGCATCATACAATGTTTTCAAGAAGTGTAAAGTCCAATCAATCCTCAATATATATTAGTCTAATTCTAGGAGTCTATTATAAAAATTAAATATTAGTGGATTATGCTTAGTAAAATTTGTCTCATTGTCCATAACACATTTTACTTCAACAATAGATAACAATCACATGAACCATGTCATTCAAACTATAGTTTTCACCAAAAATGATTCAATCAAAGGATTCACCAACAGAGCTTTCTCTATAGCTTACTCCTAATAATACATAAAATATATTCTTCAAGTATACATAATCTATAAAATAGGAGGTTAGAAACCATTTAAAACTGAATTCAATTCCTTTATCACAAACCAAATTTTGGATGATTAAACCTAATTGTGTTAAACTAATAATAAGGATGTTAGACAACACAATACTTCCAAGAGTAATACGAGGTTTTTAATAAAAGTGAGCTATCTTGGAACACTCCCATAGTACAACTAAAGTTTCAAAAGTTATATATCTAGTTTATCAACAACCCGAAGACATAATATCATGATAAACAAACATGATCATAGCTTTTAATGAAAATATAACATCTATTTGAAACCAATTTGTAACTGACCAACACAAGTGAACCAGTAATAACACTTGACTTGACGCCCTAGAAGGCCTAAAGAATATTCTCACTCACCCCAAGCTGGAGACAAGTACCTATAAATCAAATAGTGGAATATGAGAATGATTTAAACCTCTAAAATAAAAATGACGAGATGGAAACAAAAAGAGTATCACAATAGATAATAAAAATACATAATGTGTCAACACAACGAAACCGTAATGGTAATATCGAGTAACCTAATAAAAAGATATAGATTAATATATTGATTACTAAAGAAATGGAACTTAATGTAACCCTTATGTCTATCTTCGCATGTCCATATATAACCACCATCCCAATCCATTGGAAGGCAACACAATCTAGAAGATTTATCCTCTACATGATACTCTCCCTATTACCTCAATACTACAAAACTAAGGCTACAAATTCTTAAAGGAAAAATTATTATGTGATCATTAAATATCAGTAACATAACACAAATGAATCTACGTGATGTTTATCAAAATGAATACATTATTTCTTTCATAAATTAGATTAAAAAGTCAAAATAAAATCATTTTTCATTTAAAATCAACCTTTGGTTTTTTTTAAAACATTCAATATTATATTAAAATGTAATGTTACAAAACATATATCCTTGAAGCATAAATATATGAATAACCCATGATTAAATAATTCATACTCATATATAGTGGAAAAAAATAATTATATATTGTAAAAATACACATTATGTATCCATAAAACACTTAAAAATAAATTCATGACTTGAGGTTGTACACAACTAAAAAACACAAAGGTACACTAGAAACCATAATTGAATTCCAAATTATAGGAACCCCAATTCCTTGGTAAGGATACCCCCTAGAATATATGAAATCATAGGAACATACCCAAGTTATATAATATAATTGTAATGTTTGTGTACGTTATGTTTATTCAAATGCACCATGGTATCCCAATTAACTTCTAGAGTATCAAATACATGGAGATAAAGAGAATAAAACTGATAAAAAAAGAACCAACATAATGGATTATACCAAATGTAGATACACACATAATGGGAAGATGGATTGAGTCAAAATAATCACCTTAGAGGAATTAAATCAAATGAAATCATTTTAAGGTTGGGGGAGGAGGATTAACAGATTCAAATAAATATTTTTGGACAAATAATATATTCACTGTTACTAATTTGCATTCTTAGTGACTTCATCAGATTCCTACTGATATTATACTGGTAGGCCAATGGGTATAGTTAGAATTATTGTACCTCTAGGAAACCATCGACTAGCCAGTGTCACCTATAGACATGCAGGTGTTCTGTAAACCATTATCAGATATCTTATGGCCCTCATCAGCTAGCTGGTGGCTTCTTTCTCCCACAAAAAGCCCAAAGTTACTTCTCTTAGTGTATGAACAACTCAGAATTTGAAAATCCAAAAAATGAGGCTTTTTACTAAATTCCACATATTAATGTGTGACACCTACAATGTATTAGACTTCCCCAGGCCTCTTATAAACTCATCTAGTGTATCTTCACCCGCTTAGTGATATAGTCACTAAAAAATTTTCTTTCTTCAATAATCATCGAAGCACTCTCTCAAAACACCAGAAGTTCAAGGAATCCTAATTATTTTAATTTGAGAACTCTAAGTCCTTGAATTTTTTTTCCAATCCTAAATTCACATGAAATGATAAACTATCATACATAACAATTCATATAGTTTAGTATTAGAGTGATAACCTACTTCATACATGGATATACCCCATACTAGGAAATTGATAATTTAAATTCCCCCCAAATTTGAACAACATGTAACAATATGGGTCCTTAAAAACACCCCACCATTAGGCTTATCATACTAAAATAGCACATGGAATCCTCTATAGAATTAAAATCCATAAATAAAATCTTAATGATTCTCTTTATTCTCAATTTATATCTAAATAATATATGGTTTGACTTCTCAAGAAATAACATTGGAAACCCTGTTTTTTTCCAAGAGGACCCAGACCATTCCAAAAAACAAGAAACCATGATAAAATCAATATACTTTATGTAGTTTGCGTCTCACAAGAACCAACTACATGAATTAGAAGTATAAATACCTCATATTGATTAATTTCCTAGAATGACACCATCCTCACATGATAACATGCAATCACATCACCTAATCATGATGCATTAACATATAGAGGATTCACAAAATCATTCAAATGACCACACTAATGTACAAACCAAACACATAGTGTAATTATATGGTTGAATCCTCAACCATCCAAACCTGTCATCATACTATACTCATGAATATCAACACACCACAAATCCAACTAATTCATAAGTCACAAAAATTCCACCACAAGACTTCCACTAACACACTAAATCTATGTAATACCTCAATTGAATCCAAAATATGGTATTTACTAGTACCAATATGAAATCAAATATACATACTCACTGGTATTCTAATGTTATCTCAATTTTCTCCTACTCATCCCATCTCATCCACGATTCTTCTAACCTAAGGGTTATTGATATGTGAACAATTATAATCTCATTGTCATAGGATTATCTTAATTATCACCCTCATGAAACACCACAAATGATATCTAAGGAAAAAATTTATCTATTATCTAATTTATTTATCATTCAAGATCATCCCTCTCATTCCTAACCACTAACCAAAAGAACTGATAACTACTAATTCCATGATTATTTGGAACACCTTCCTAGATGTCCCCTAAAATCCACCCATAATTAGGGCCACACCCTAAAATAGACTATGGTGTGCTTCCACACCATATGTATTCTGTTAAGCTGATTTTTAGAGACCATGCCTAACAAGATCAAACTTCACTCATGTGTTTCCCTTTCTGACACATTCTCATCCCCTATATAAATGAACCTGATTGGTCCATCAACACATATTCATAGTCTCCAGTGCTATATCCCATGGTTTTCCATCCAAAATGACATCCCCTCAATCACCCCTAAAAATTTTGTAGTCATATGTTGCATTTAGCAATTCCATCACTATAATAAATTCTAACACATATTCCCCTAGAAACCCATATATAATTATTCTCAGTTCCAATTCATCATGGACATACATCCTTATCATCGATAGAAACCCTCTTACTCATATAACACCTTCATCCCACCGTGATCGTAGGAAATTCAAAAAATTACATCATTTCTCTAACCATAACTAAATTGAAATATCAACAACTCATCCCAAATCACACTATGCGTGTGATTGTTACCAAACGCTACCAAGTCACTAAGACTTATCTCTATGTAGTTGGGAACTGGGGTACTCACCACCACACCATCATTCCTACATCACACTACTTTTAACTAAAACCTATAAAAATCCAAATTGAACTACGCCTGAAAAAATTTGATACACCTCAAAAAAATAGGCACCAAATTAAACTAATATGAACTTCATGTGAAACATCATAAATATGTCCAATGGGACAAACTAACATTCAATCTTCCCCTTATAATGAATGAGTGAACTAGTCATATAATCCTTTCTTAGGTTTACATCGACTATCTATCTCAATATGATCTGAACCTAATAGTATTACACACACTTATCATGTATCACCCCAAGCTTCTACGGTATGCTTCTCTTTGAATAATGTGATAGCGTGTGTTGTACGCAACACTGTGTTCTAACACACCATAACTAATAAAACTAGCTGTTATGAATAATAACACCAACTTTTTGAAATTATATATATTTTATATTTCAAAATGGACTTCATTTTTGGATTCAGAATACCTAATTTAGCCTAAGGTTAAATTTTGGTACTTTTTGGATAACTTTAATATTTTGATGAATAGTGAAAATATCTAAATTTTAATTTAAAACAACTTTTTTTAATCAAAATAATTAATAGTGATAAATTATGAATTTGAGTGGTTTTAAATTATATTTAGAATATATTTTTACCATTTAATACAATGTTGGTCATTGGACATAATTTCTCAATTAAACCGAACATAAACAAGTATCAATCTTTTGATAGTTATTATATCATAAAAACACGTTTTTTGTTTTGACAGAGGGAATTAATTTTAAATTAATTTATACCACTTCTGTGTTTTGAATTTGTAAAAATGGAATCCATATTTGGAATCAGGATGTTCAAAATGTGTAAATATGTAACTTTTATTTTTAGAAATTTTGAATAATTACTTCGGTAAATATTTTATTTACCATGGTTAAAGGGTAAATCCTGTAAATAAGGGTTAAAAACTAATATTATAATAATAAAAAATTACCCTAAAACGTGTCCTAACCTTATTGGTTGATACATGTTCGACCATAGTCATCTCTTTGACGATTTTGGGACCCCATGGTGCCACTTGTAAGTGATAGGGACACTTTATTTTAATTAAGTTAAAATGAATACAAAAATGACACAAGCATATATCTTTTAGAAAAACAATTTTTACATAGGGTTATATATGTTGGATTTTAGACTATGAATATTAATTAGAAAGATAAAATTATTTCCTACATAATGAAAATTTATTTATAATTTTTAGACATTAAATAATTTAATTTATTTTTGACACGATAATGATGTAGTAATTACCATAATAGTTAAAAATTAAAATAATAGATATTATAAATACCAAAATAAATATAATATGAGACTTTTAATGAATTACACTAATTCTATAGGATAATATGACATATTAGGATTGATTAAATTGACTTCTTTTTGAAGAAATCATTCTGTAATGATTTTTACAAAATTCAACTATTGAATAGTCTCAAAATTGACATAAAAGAGTTTTTAAAAAAACTATTATATTATTAATTGATATTAAATTCCTAAAAATCTCAGGATGGTCCAAGAGACATATTTCATGATAGGTGTATTATTAATGGACCACTTGGGTGTCTCTTGGATGTATATAGTAAGTATATTAACCATATAATATAAAAATACAAAGAGACATTGTAAAAGTGAAACTAATTAACTAAGTGTTAATACTTAATGATAAGGTTAATATAGTTACCCAAAACTGTCTAAATTCTATTGGTTGAGTGATTTGCGACCTATCCCCACCTTAACCTTTAAATAATCTACTTTGGATCCATTATAAACCAAATATTAACTTATTATAAATTAATATTTCTAGCTTTTCCAAAGGTGCCCCTCACCCCTCTTATATAAAGGCACTCCCCTTTCTCATTACTTCACACCTTAAAAGACTTTTGGTTCGGCCAAAATCTTCCCAAATACTCTCTCAACTTCACTCACTTCATCCTAGAGGCCTTAATGTAGTCATAAATCCATCCTTAGAGCCCTTTTGATCAAATCAAAAGAAAGAACCCGAAGAAGAGGTAATGATTTCACCACCCTTTTCCAAGTTCCTTTCTTCTTCCACTTCTTCCCTCTTTGTTATTACCATTATAAAATAATAACTCCAGTATCTTCTATATACTGTGATTCTATTATAAATATGGTACAACCATATTCAGTATTTTATCCATCCTTTGAATAACATGTCACCATACATGCGTACGTACGGCTTACCGTCTCCACGTCGTGGTGTAATTGTTATTCAATAAATTATTATTTGGATGGGTCTAATAATGATGTGTAACTCATGTAAAAAATAAATATAACATGATAATGATTCTTTATATATGTTATAACATCCATTTATATATTATTTTAATATCAAATTAATGATATTGTCGCTCGTGCGTACGTACGGACTACCGTCTCCACGAACGCGATGAGATTCATTCAACATCGTATCCATTAAAGTATAATTCTTATTTGAGGATTAATAATAGTATCTAAGGACTTTATATCATTCTGGATATGATTAATATACAACCTATCCATTACAAACATGGCTTACGTAACAAAACATATAAAAGAAAATGAGTAAGTTAACACCTGAAAAAACGATAATACTAAGATATTATTAACATTGAAATGTTAAAAGATAATATATGATATCATATTAATGTATATGATTCCTATATAATTTAATAACAATTATTTCACCATTATACAGGAGGTTAACCTACCCCAACAAAGTAAAAGTACAAGGTAAGGGTTTATTTCACAATCTCTTCATTATCCGAGGTTGTTTATAAGTAATAATCTACTGGGATCTCTTTATCATCCACATCCATGTTTCTTAAAAATGTATTTCAAAACATTTTTACTATTTACAAGAATATGGTTTAAAGTCATGTATACCCTTGTTTGACTTTTTATAAGTGGTTTATAAAGTAATCCTTCCATATTTTTCCAAACAATGTGCTTTTTAACCTTTTCGACAGAATTAAGGCAAGAATGTTTTTTTAACTTATACGGCGGGTACGGTTATTTTCCGCCATTATAAAATCGTCGAAGCTTCCCTTACATTCTTATAATAAAATTTTCAAAGAAAATGTTTTATTTCATAAATATAAGACTCTTAAATGATTTCAAAATAGAAATAGATATTTCTCTAAAAGGAGTTTTGATTTCGTCTATGTCAAAATATTTTGATGGATTTTACACTTATTTGAAGTTGATTTATTATGATACAAAACATCTATATTGTACTGAAGGTTTTGCGATATGTTTGACTGTGGATGTGCTATTTTTATATCGTTCATAGTTTATGGTGAAAGTATTGACATTTCATATTCTAGTTTTAATACGAATGTTTATGTTATGTTTAAACCTTTTCATATGGGAATGCATTGGACTTAATATGTGACGGGTGGAGCCCGATATAGCTCCTAGATGCATCAGTATGTCTCATGAGACAAACTAGTGTCTTGGAACAAGGCCCTGAAAAAATCTTATTTGTAGTCATGGCATGAGTCCATGGCTATGTGGTTATGATAGTTTGGAATTATGAATTCCATCATTATGAAAGTGGTTATTGATATTGCATGTGATTATTCGATTAGTAGAATAACCATATGAATAAGTAAATGAAATTATTTCATTTTATTTTTTCCATACTATGTTGAAGTTCATGTTTAAAAGGCTTTTGTTTTAGTTATACATTGCCTTAAATGTTTATTCTTAATTATGAAAGTTTCTGCTATATTGTTATCCTTACTGGGCATTTGAGCTCACCCCTTTTCTATGTTTTATTTTTCCTAGGATGTGAAGAAGTAAATTATGAAGGACCTGCAGGAATATTATGAGGGGATAATAGTGTGAACTATGGAGACAATATGTTGTTGTAGTAGATTTTCACTTTATGATGTAATGTAAAACTTTATGAATATATCTATTCTCTCCAAGGCTACTAAACCAATCAGTCTTTTGAGATTTGATCTTTCTTGTGATCATGCCAATGTTATGTAATAATGCACCGACTCTGGGAAACAGGTGTCGGGGCGTTATATATCAACTAATAATACAACTACATTCACACTCCCTTGAGTCACATCCAACCATACATAGGTTCACATCATTAAAAAAGTTAGCATGCTTCCCTTGATCATTTATATCATCTAAAAAATATCACTATCGATACGTCTTTTCCAATAGGTCATCCTACCCATGGAATATTACTAATTCCAAGCCATGTGCACAAATACCGACCACATGAGAATCAATTTAAATTTAAAATTATATAAATAATGTACTCATTGTTGGCGCTAAAATGTTGGATGAAAAGAAAAAAAGAAAAAGAGGCCCCGCGACCTACCTCGCGACGCCTCGGCACAGAGTCCCCCTAAGCAACGCGGCCGCCGCGAAGCAAAGGATGCGGGACCCTCTGCGAACGCCCCTGACATTCGTGAGCCCACATCAAAGAAAAGGAGGTAGTACCCTTCGCGAATTACCCTAAAGTTTGCGAGTCTCTTGTGAAGCAAAGGAGGCAGCACCCGCCGCGAACGCCCCTGACATTCGCGAGCCCGCCGTGAAGAAACCTGTTCCATCTTCGCACCGTGTAAGCTCTTCTTCGCAGGGCCTCTTTCCTAAAAATACCGAGCTCCCCCCCCTGATGATGTGATCTTTGAATTCCATTCCACTTCACAAAGCACCTTCCACATGCACCTCTTCCCCATGCTAAGGCTAAGGCACCCCAATTCGTGAAGCACACCCCTTCGCAAGGGCCCTTCACCACGCAGAGCAACTGAGCTCCACAAGGCCCCCACCTATGGACCCCTCTTCCTGGAAATTTCTTTTCCCGTGAAACCCTCCAGGCTCACACAATGTGATTTCAAAATCCCCCTGGACGATACCGCCAGTTGTGTTGTTTCGCCTAATGATTCATCGCATAGGCACGATAATGGCTATTTCTTCTTCGCATAGACACACTAACGAGGACCCCTCGATGGTTCACTCTGTGACCCCTCGTCAGCATGATATTGTCGGTACCATCCCTCCCATAAGGAGAAGAGGGTACTGGTTATGTATGTCCAAGGGGTGTGGATTAAACCCACATCATGTGAGCTTCATGACGATAAACTATCAAGCACCCTCTTCCTCAACACACGACATTAAACTGTGACACCACCCAATGCCTCTCACGTGGGGTGCCCCCACCTTGGACATTCTCCACGACCCTGTTCTCCATAGGGGATGATATCCTCTTTCTGGGAGTGGCATTTGTCTTCGGGGGAAGGGAAACCTCCTTGGTGTAAGCCCCTAGCCATTCTTATAGGAGGTAGCACCCATGCACCTCCGTATTTCCCATCTCCCTCTGCACTTTTTCTTCCTCAGGCCTCCATCTTGGAGTAAGTCCCAGCACCATGGGCCGCCCAATGCGTAAGCCCCCCTTTTCTTCCCACGAATGCACCTTTCGCGACGTGATTGTCAAGTCTCTTCTTCCTCTTGTTTCTCACATCGAGCATGACTCACGTGGGCTTAGAGTAAGCATCGAACCTGACCCCAACCTCATCCATTGTAAACTACAAGGACTTTGATCCATGTCAAGGCATGCTACATTGGAAGCTTCCACAAGGTTCAAACACACTACCAGTGGACCCCCCGGGTTCACCTTCACATCGGTTCGCTAACAAAAACCTTCCCGAACTACGATGACTTTGATCCATATCAACATATGGTGCGTAGGATGCCTCACTGAGGCTCAAGCCCATCACCCATCGGACTAAGGTCCTTCTTCACGTTGGTTCACCGACACCCCCATCCCTTCCCAAACTACGAGGACTTTGATCCATGTCAAGGTATGGTACATAAGAAGCCTCCATGAGGTTCAAGACCAACACCCAAGGGACCAAGGTCCACCTTTACAACAGTTCACCGACATCCTTTCTGAACTAAGAGGCCTTTGATCCATGCTAAGGCATGGTATGTAGGAAGCCTCTCTATGGTACAATCCCACAATCCATGTGGAACAAGGTCCTTCTTCACGTCGGTTCTCCGACACGCCCTCGTCCCACAAGACGTTAAATTGTATCCCGATCCAGTGGTAAGCCGTTGTAAGCCCACCATCCAGTTGTCCCGACACCCCTTCACGGCGGTTCAACAACCCCTTTCTATCCAAACTACGAGGACTTTGATCCGTGCTAAGGCACGGTACGTAGGAAGTCTCTTCGAGGCTCAAGACAAACACCTTCACCCATCCTGATTTTTACCTGGGCCACCACATCCTGGTGAGGTCATTCCCTCCTCATTCCCCTCCACAATATTCAGGAATCTGCCCACGTTCTGGCCCCAATATCGGTGTTCCCACAAGGGGGTTCTTCAATCGGATCCACTCTACCTAGAGTTTTGATCAGCCCAATCCATCTCCACTAGACATTAAACTTGCGACATACCCTGTGTTGAACATGGGAAGCTGAGGAAAACCTCATATTCTTGCCTATGGAATATAATTCCCCGTGCATGATGTGGGATTCCTTGGGTTTCCACACCCTCAAGACGCCCTATAAAAACGGAAAAAAGATAGACATGCCAATTCCCCAGCATCCAGAGATGACAGTGATGTCTCAACGTGACTACTCCCCCAACTGAAGGTTTCTTCCCTGACCAAACCCCTTGGAATGTCCTGAAAGAAGCAGCGTAATTAACTGGTGTCCATGAAAGTATGGCACTGGGAAGAGTTTCATGAACAATGTATTAAATCTATAAGGGAGACATGGACTAGGTGACGAGTTTCGAGGAGGAATCCACAAAAGGAAGAACTGACATCTCATCACCCCATTTCGATCAAGGAGTTGACGTCCCTGAATATGGAGCGAATGTCGCCTGCCTTTGGAAAGCGGGAATACTGGATAACAAAAATCCGTGCCTGTCGCACCCCAAGCCGACGGACGTGTGCGCCCTGACGAAAGCATTGGAAACAGAAATGGTGAACATGAAGTGAAAGGATTCACCTCAATGTGGATATTAGTTGCACTCAAGACATCATTAGAGTGACGTGTCACCGGATGCAGATATCCAGTGTCAGGTCCCGCCAAGAAAATAGTGGGTCTGGTGTGAAACTCACCAGATGTTGGGGAAGTCAAAACATTGGTCATCTCGGTCTACGACATTGTCGGTGTGGATCCCTTTTACTGACCATGGATGATGGAATGAAATTGGGGCACTGGGTGCCGATTTCCTTTTTTGTCAGTACTAACGAGCTGATCTCTCTGCCTTCAAGAACCTAGGTGCTACATCCGAAACCCGATCACCTTCTGCCCACTGACGTAGGGGCAGGGGAAATATCAACGCAGCTACCCCGCATGGTTCTGCATTTTCTTAGATGGCATCGACTACCGTGACTACGGGGCGCCCACGCCCCCTCTCTACATTAGAGATTATCTAACGGAGAGTAATCAATTACCTTGTACGTAGGTACGAGGAGGAGGGGGTCATCCATATGAGGGACATGGCACACCTTGATTTAGAGGCATTACTGCCTCGCCATCAACGCCGCCCCAAGGCCACACAGGGAGCCGCTGCTCCCCACTCCAACATTCAATCATTTCAAAGGCCTCTCCTTGGAACACCTCGACGACTCCATGCCCTACACAGATGAGGTATGGGATGTTCGAGCCCGCCTGGCCAGAGTTCTATCCAAGGGGTTCCCAGCGAGGGCCCCCACCAGGCCGCGCCAGGGCCCCCACCCATTTCCTCGAGATGAAGAGCAGGTAGACTAGCTACCTGCACCACCGGCACCGGCCCAACTGACCCGATGCCAGTATCGGGCACAGGCCGAGGAGGACGCCCATCGAGGGGTGTCAGCATCAGCCGCTACTATGGCCCGAGCCGCCTCTGACGTGAAACATCAACCCCCTACATACGATGAGCAGGGGACGCTATATGCTTGACCTTGATCGAGGCCCCAACCACCCCACTAGTAGGCTAGGTCGACTCTCTGGGTTGCAGGCACAGGTAGTTGCCATCGTGGACTAACCAGCAGCAATGCTACCCACTACGGGGGCCCTCCCCGTGGAACCACCATAGAGTATGCGTTCCATTCACGCTCCAAGGCCCGTCTCAGAGGTATTCCCCGTTCCACCTTTGATCCTAATGAGGGCCTTCCCTGTGGCAGCAAAACCACATATGGGAGAGTCTCCCGTGCCCATTACACTGAGTATGGAGCCATCCCTCCAGCCATGGACCGCTGGGGTAGGGACGTTGTACATCCAGTCACTCTACGATGTGAGGACCTTCATCACACCCTTGTAGCAGCCGAATAAGGTCCTACTTGTCCTATCATCCTGAGGGGTGGAGATCAAGAATACATCACCATCACCCAACACAGAGGACCTACCCAGGTTCGATCCGATCAGCATGGGGACCTACCTCACACTGACTTTATCAAGGGAACCAAGCATGGAGGTACTAATCATTCTCCCGTAAGTTCCAGCAGGGGTCCCACCCATACCAGCATCCAGTACGGAGGTCCTCCCCAAGTACCCTTCAATATCTGCCCCGGTGCTACTTGCACCCCGACCCACTCAGGATGAAGTACTCCCTGCCCCAACACTAGTACGGCCGAAGGACCTTCTCGGGCAAGAAATTTTCCCTACCCCGAAGAGCCATCCCGGGGCAGGAAGGCGAGCCGTTGAAGCCACAAGAAGAATTCTGAAAAGCTTCAGACTGAGATCAAACCGGTCCATTTCTCAGATTCCAAAGAAGAGTACGACTCAGCGGTGGAACCCTCCCCTTGGTCCTCTATGTCAAGGATCAGGGCAGGAACAAGGCGTATCAACCACATCCTTCTAGAGTGTGAAGTCCACCGGGTCCCCGCCTCTCTTTGCAGGTACATCTAGGAGGAGGAAATTTTGGGTGTCACATAGGTTCCGACCTTGAATTCACGACCATAATAACTAGAAGTTCCCCCTACCTAGACCAGAGATCGTGGAGAGCTATTTTGGGGGCTAATGGTGGTTGAGAAACAACATGACCCATCACCGGTAAACATGATCCCTACACTAGAAGCTGTGATTGTTAGACCTACATATTGTGACATTGTGGTCAGATCACTGCACTCCTTTGAAGACAGCATGGAATTTGGCATCCAATCGGCTCGTTCGCCGTATTCTACGCCACCCAGTTTCTTGTCTCAGCAGTCTGCTTCAATACTTCTACCTATTCCTCAGCCACCTTCGGTTGACGAGTGGGGAAATATAGGGCCAGACCCTGAATCTTAGCCCAATAGATTTTGCAGCATTCTTCCAGCAGATCACTTCCTAGAGAATTCCTTGCTGACGGCAACATCAAACTTCTGTGCGCCGAAATCCCTCACCCTAGAGGAATTCGAGTGCTTACATAAACCCCTATGGGAAATGCACTTCCATATTCGTTATCATCGGGTGGTGTACCCTAGGAGCGAAGTGCACTTTGAGGAAATTTGTGAGAAATGTCGTCTGGTCGATTTGGCCGCACTCCCCATGGCTTAGCGCCTCTATGTCACCGGGTCTACAGAGGAACCTCCAGCAAAAATACGTTCAGAGTTTCAGGGTACTCTGCAAAATCATTAGGGAAGCTACCCCCCATGTGCAAGTCTGTGGCTAGGGGAAGTACGCCGCCCTCCTCTTCAGCCCTATTCCAAGGCAACCCGACTCGATACGCGATATTGAGGACATTCCCCCGGGAAGGGTCAACATCCATATGGCCGATGTCATGGACAAGGAGGATGACATGGAATTTCTCCATGGAGACTTACCCCCAAAGGATGTTCCACCATTGTTGGACCCATCATGGAGTATTACGCGCCAGCAGAGGAACCTAATAGGTCTCACTGTGACCAACGATTTTTTGGTACTCAGTCGGAATGTCGATAAGGGTAAAGAGAATGTCAGATCTATCAAGAACTCTGACCCGTCCGCCTCAGTGTAAAAGACGAAGGAATAACTTGCTGAACAGAAGAAGTTGTTCGATGAACTCCTGGCCGAATGCGCTATAGAGCGACGAACCGAATGTGTAAATCCTATTCTGAGGTAGCAGGGGGGAAAAACACCCCCCACCGGCGATATGCCTCAGGGAAATCCTGATCATACTACTCCTGTAGACAAGGTTGAAGATGGAACTCATGACAAGAGGGCGTGATACATCTCACCAAACCCTCTCGAACGTCATGGAAATCCGAGGAATCTAGCCTAGGTTCCCCCAGCTTCCCCGCAGGCCATTCCACCAGTCGCTCCATGAGCCGATGTACTCACCAAACGTGTCAATGATCCCGGCAACACACTTGTGGTTAGGGATCCCCGTCATGACATGGACCCCTGCCCCGATGATCCAATGGTGGCACTCATAACCTACCCCGAGGCGTTGGAAGTGCGACAGGTGGTAGTCCGACCAAATCGAAAGCCGTATCCAGCGTGGGTGGATGATATACCTGCACCCCTAGGTAATGGAAATCCAACTTTCTCAACCTTTTACAGGACAGGGGACCGGCCTCAACACCTGTCCCACTTTTCCTCTAGGTGTGGCCCCATGTTAAGGACTCCAGCACAGTAGGAAACCGCCATGCTCCGGTGTTTTATGCAGACATTGGAAGACCATGTGTTTGTCTGGTACAACTAGCTCCCCATTGGATTAGTGACCAGTTGGGAGGATCTTCTCCGGAAATTCCTATACCAGTTCTTCTCCACCACACGAAAGACCAGCATCACAGACCTCTTCAGGTGCAAGTAAAGGCCTGATGAGTGAGTTGCAGACTTCATCGCCCGGTGGAAGGGCCTCATATACTCCTTCGACATGCCACTGACTCAAGATCAATTACTGATGATGTGCATGGTGAATGTAAAACAGAACTCGTTCCTTCCTTGATCACTCAGAATTACCCCGGAGGTTTCTGAGATTTCATAGATAAGGACCAGTGCCTCGAGGAAGCCCTACAACAGGCTAGTCAGGCACATCCGCTGCCCCCAGTGATCCCAGCAAGGAGGGCTACCATAGCTGAGCCCGTTGTGGTAGCCTAAATAGAAGCACTCAGGTAGCCAGAATTGCTGCTGATAGCATCGGCTCCACAACCTCGCAGAGGCCCTCCACCTCAGGCACAACCTCCTTCCCAGAAGCGATCGTTTCAGAATCAGCAGGTTCCCTCGCGAAATGCACCGCTGCCACCAAGGTGAGATAATCAGGCTCTGCCTCTTCGGCAGGCTCCTTTGACCCCACGTTAGGGCCAGGATCCCAGAGCCCCGTATCCAGAGAAAAGACACCAGGCCTACTCATTTAGAAAAGATCAGGTCCCTGATTACTTCTGTAGTGCCCTAAGGCAGTGGATTGTGTTCTTACTTGAGTGTAGAAGGCCAAAAGAGGAAAATCTCACCGATCACCCCAACTACTGCCACTATCATCATATTCTAGGGAACACCATCATGTAGTGTTCTGTGTTTAAAGACTGGCTCTAATACCAGGTCGAAAAAAACATAGTCAGGCTACGCTCGACCCCGACACAAGTGGTGGGTGTCTTTGTGAGGTCAGAAAGTGGTAGCGACGAAAAATATGAGTGGAAGCAGGTTCCCAGCCATGGATCCCAGAAGTACGATGACTAGATGGCTCGTAAAACAGTTTCCCATGCCCATGGTATTATTCGAGCACGCCTGAATTAGCCAGGTCCTTCAGAAGTTGTGACTAGCGCCTATGCATCATCATCTCAGCCGGCGTCTTCCCAGAAGAGTAAGCATCGGCGGCGCAAGAAGATACAGAGTGCTCCACCAATGCGGTTGTCATCCCGCACTCTCGGTGACTTCAGGCCCTCTGAGATGGGGATCCCTCTAAGAATCTTCCCAGTGGTGAACTATTCCTCATGTGACAGTCAAGGGTAAGTTTCGGTTAATACCGTAGAGTTGGTAAATCCCTATATAACTCCCGAAGAGGGGGAATACCAGGCGAACCTCCCCAACGTCCCCAGCCGACGTCAACGTCGGCGGGACCGTGGCCCCATGGGTCATCAAGTCATGTCAGTTGGTGCTGTCATCCAAGCCGTGCATGCCATTGAGACCAGACAGCAGGCCCAGCGTAGAGCTCAGCACGCGCAACCTCCTTGTTTGGTGTCCTAAAATCTACCTCCACCGCTGTTTTTGCAACTAGATCAGGCAGAGCTGCCTCATCCGTACTGTGGCCAGTCTCACCCTACTATAGGAATATCTCAGTTTTCCTGCTCTCAGCTTGCAGCTACCCTTCAGGCCTCGACAAGCGAGCAACGAAACATGCCTATCACTAGCCAGCCGCCAGTTCAGCCGGTAGGGACCTTCGTGCCTCCAGTCGCAGAGCGGCATCCCGTAAATAGAAGCTCACTCTTGGCATAGAAGTATGATGTTATAGAACACCTTGTCGACATCCTAACGAGGCTTTCTATTCATGAGAATATTTTCCTGTCGTCATACATGCATGAGGCGCTTTCTGAGACTCTAAGGAGCCCCCTCCAGTTTGAGACAATGGTAGTAGCTGCAGAATCCTTCCACACTGAGGCAATTGAGAATGTCAAATTCCAGGCGGTTATCTCATTATCTGGTGAAGACAAAGACCCTCCCATAAAGGGGCACATTCGTCCATTATACATCACTAGAAATTTCAATGCTGTGGAAGTACGTCATTGTCTTGTTGACACAAGTTCTGGGATTAACCTAATCTCGACTCAGACACTGCGTAAGCTGGGGTTGTCTAAGGGTCATTTAACTCCCTTCTATTTAAGGATCCAGGGTTACGATAGGATCGAGTAGACTCTGGTCGGCATGATCCATTTGAAGAACCAATTCGGTGGCCGAGTTTCTAGTACCGAATTCATGGTTTTCTCCTATGACACTTCATACAATGCATTGATGGGAAGGACATGGCTCCACCTGGATGTAGTAGTTCCTTCACTGTATCACCAATACCTCAAATACTCCTTCAATGGTTAAGTAGGCATGGTCCAAGGAGACGCATCTCCTTTTTCCACTTGTGAAGCTCGTTATCTGGATGCTGACTACTACAAGAGTATGGATAAGCAGATTCTGGAAAGTGAGGTTGAACCCAACCTACTCACAATGGATCCCTAGTCAAGTTTGGATGATGCCTATGTCTTCCCAATCCATCGTCTGGAGGCCACAACCCACAAAATGGTGTAGTGTTTTGTTGTTTTGAGGATAAGAGGAAGGTATATTCCCAAGTCCAAGCGACGGTGATCCCTGAACCTCCTACCCCCATACAGTATTGGGATGTCCACCCCATGGCAATGGAAATACGTCATACATGAATGTTTTTCCGGGCTGGGATTAACCGGATCAAGCTGACGCACCACTATTACTTTAACATCATCATCTGTGGCCCTCTGGGCCGAAGACGAGATGGGATTGGATCAAATTCCTTCATCGCCATGGTCGCAGCGGTGCATGAGTCTCCTGATGTGCTGACCACCGCCGCTCAAGCCAGCACCAGCCTCCTATCAGATTCTGGCGGCTTGGAGGCAACTCCCCATGTGGAAGATCCCTCCATAAGGGGATAAGAAGATCTAGAAGGTGCTACCCTTGCCTTGGAAGAAGGTGTCTCTACCACGGACGATGAACTGGTACATGTAAACCTTGGTAGCGAGGAAGACCAGAGACCCATGTTGATTAGTGCCGCCATGTCCCACGAGGAGAAATAGTGGTACGTGGACTTCTTTAAACAACACCATGATGTGTTTTCCTGGAGTTACGACGAGATGTCAGAACTGGATCCCTAGGTATTCTTCGATCGTCTTGGCCTCCCAACAAACCATCGCGGGTTCAAGCATCCTCCCAGAAGGATGAACCCTTCTCACGGTGCTATGGTTGAGGACAATGTTGAATATCTCATCAATGAAAACTTTTTCAAGGAAGTACTATACCTCAAGTGGATAGCCAACATTGTGTGTGTTAGGAAGAAGAACAGGAAGATCATATTATGTATTGACTGCCGCGATCTCAGCCTCCACTGTCCGAAGGATGATTTTCCCCTTCCAGTGACATAATTTTTGATTGATGCTATGGTCGGGTTCCAATCCATATCCTTCATGGATGGGTATTCCGGGTACAACCTGATCCGGATGGCCCCTGAAGATGAGGAGTCCACCGCTTTCAGTGACCCCAAGGTACTTTCTATTACCAGGTTATGCCCTTCGGCCTGAAAAATGCAGGTTCCACCTATGAGCGGGCTATGCATTGCATATTCAAGCAGATCCTGGGAACGCTGGTGGAGTACTATGTGGACGATCAGGTGGTCAAATCTGGCCAGCACCAAGACCACCTCAACGAATTTGAGAAAGTGTTCGGTTTCCTCCATTCCCGCCACATGAAGATGAACCCGTTGATGTGTGACTTTAGGGTCACCTCTGGGAAGTTTCTCAGCTTCGTTGTTAGATATCGGGGCATCAAGATCGACCTAGAGAAGATCAAGTCCATCAGCCAGATGCATCCCTCGAGTAATATTCGGGAGCATTGAGGTCTTCAAGTCCACTTATCCTATATACGCCGATTCATTGTGAATCTAGATGGTATGTGTATGCCCTTTTCATGGCTCATGAAGAAAGGCTCCGCCTATGAATGGGATGAAGAGTGCCAGACTGCTTTCGAGGAAATTAAGAAGTATATGCTCCAGCCTTCGGTCTTGATGCCACCTGTCACTAGAAAGCCACTGGTCTTTTCTGTGACTGCCTTGGAGTGGTCTGTCGGCACCCTGCTCACCAAGAAGAACAATGAGGGGATAGAGAATATCCTTTACTACCTCAGCTGCATGCTCCTTGATACGGAGACCAAATACTCCCCTATCAAAAAGAGTTGTATTGCAATCATGTTTTACATATAGAAATTGTGACATTACATGCAACACCATGAGGTGTAGTTGGTCTCATGTGTATACCCACTAAAGAAAATCCTGAACCGCCCAATGTTTATTGGCCGGCTAGCACGGTGGGCAGTAATTCTCCAACAGTTTGACATCAGGTTTGTTCCCCATATGGCTATAAAGGGGTAGGCATTAGAAGACTTCCTAGCTTCCCATCTAAACACCGCAAATAAATCCCTAGACCTCGATTTTCTTGATGAGGCTATCCTCTCAGTTGAACATGTTGTCCCATGTTGGAAAATGCACTTCGACAGTGCCTCCCGGAGTCCCACCGGTATAAGGCTCAATGATCCTAAGCTTAATAGAGTGGGACTGGGTATTGTCTTCATCACCCTAGCACAAGCCGTTCTACCATACTCATTCCTGTTGCCAGAAGGCCGTACCAACAACGAGGCAGAATATTAGGCTCTCAACACTGGCCTTAAGCTGGCCCTTGAGATCGATGTTCCCATTTTCATGTGAAAGGGGATTCTGAACTAGTCATCAAGCAAGTTAATGGAGACTATGTTGCCAGGAAACCAGAACTCATACCATTTTTGGAGTTCACCCTCTATATAATGGCCATGTTCCCTTCTTGATCGGAGGTTACCCATGTACCTCGGTCACAGAATGGTCGAGCGGACGCTTTGGATGGATTAGCTGCATCAGTTTTATAACCCGAGCAAAATGATCTTTTTATACATGTAGCACTCTGGAGAGTCATTGCCCCTATCACCCCGGAGGATGATGACGACTCCCGACTAGAGAGCAGCTTTGGTCAAGTATCACCAAAATGGATACCTCCCAGATGATCGGTCCGAGCATGAGTAGATCTGACACTGTGCACTGCATTTTACCCTCCAAAGTGGTCCCAGTCTTGAGCAGATCCTCTATATGCACAGTTTCGATGGTGTTCTCCTCTATTTCATTCAAGGAGTTGAGATTTCTCAGGTTATACAAGAGGTTCATGTCGGTTACAAAGGATCCCATCAGGCTGGGTCAGAGCTGTCTCATAAGATCCAGAGACATGGGTACTTCTGGACCTCTATGATCCATGATTGTAATGAGTTCTCCATGATATGTCACGCATTCCATGTTTATGCCAATTTTCTACATCAGCTTCTAGAACCTCTCTACTCCACCAAGTACACTTGGCCCTTTGCGGTGTGGGGGCTTGATGTTGTGGGACCCTATCCACCAACGACAACTCGCCAGTGCAGGTTTATCCTGATCGCTATGGATTTCTTCTCCAAATGGGTAGAAGCAGTCCCACTCAAGGAAGTCAAGGCTCAATCTGTTGTCAATTTTGTGAGCTCCAACATCATCTACCAATTCAGAGCCCCTCATGCCATGCTCATCAATAATGTCACAATCTTCCGAGCAGCTGAGCTGATGAAATTGTATGCCAAGTACAATATCCGTTCGAACCATACATCTCTAACATTTTTCAGAAAATGGTTGGCCAGAATAATAAGAGTTGTCCATAAAAACTCCCCAACGCCCTTTGGGATTATTGGATAAAGACTCACAATTCCACACAAGTGACCCCGTATTCCCTGGTGTATGGGGTTGAGGCCGTCCTGCCCATCAAGATCTAGCTGCCATCATTACGCACTACAGTCTATGGCCAGCAGGTGTCAGATAAGGTGGCCAAAATCTGTCTAGATGAATCAGAAGAACTCAATGAGAGTAGGATACACACCCTCCACAATCTGAAAGGGCATCAGAATAAGATAGCTAGAGCCTTCAACAAGAAGGTTCACCTCTACTCTTTCGACAAGGTGACCAGGTGTTGGCCCTCTGTGCACTAATGATCCCTAGCAGAAAACCACCCAAGTTGGATCCCAAATGGGAGGGACCCTAAATCATTCACATGGTTTACCCCAATGGAGCATACTCTTTCGAGACCATGGATGGAGAGCGCATAACTCCTATCATCAATTCCAAGTTCCTCAAGCAATAATTTTCCAGATCCATTCCAGTCCTACATGACCTTGAACTATATGGTCCTGCAAGACCTTAAACTGTACAGTCTTGTATGACCCTAAACTACACGATGGTCCTGTATGACCTTAAACTGTATGGTCCAGCACGACCATAAACTGTACAGTCCGGCACAACCTTAAACTGAATAGTCCTGCATGACTTTAAACTGTGCATCGTCCTACATTACATTAAACTGCATTTTTAGAACTATGTGTGGCTTGATTCCCATACTCATGGGATACATAGGAATGCTAAGATGATTCATTTTGAGCCCAGCTCCAAACTCTTCTCTTCGACTTCCCCCTGGGTGTAGTTTTCTCGTAGTATCCTCACATGATATGGTGTAGGCTTCCTTATCCCCACTAATACAAGGAATATAAGGGTCACGCCTTGTGCCTGATCCTGTTCTTCTATCCTCCCATGTCTTCACCTCACAACAGTAAACTGCATGGCCTTCCAGAACTATGTGTGGCATGATTCCCATCCTCATGGGATACGTAGGAATTCACGGACAGTTTTTCTATTGGCCCAACCCAAACGCCAGAATCTTCCCCCCAGGTTAAGATATATGGTATGGGTGAAAACTTTTCCCCCAATTCAAATTAATCTAACCTCGATCCGGCTGTACATCCCACTCCCTAGAGATGTTTTCCTCTTTCATAGATGGATACAACTATGCTTCATGAACTCCATGACTAGAATTTCATCACCTTCTATGTATAGAAGGTCCCTTGAATGGTATGGATGCTAGACCTAAGGGCTCTCTAACCACTTCGGGCCAACGCCCTTGAGGAATTAGAGAAACAATCCAAAACAAGTCCCGCATTTCAGATATGGTCAGCGGTTGATACTCATTTTTTTCTCCCATTTCAGGTCACTATAGTGACACAGTGTTCCGAACATGGTCAAAAGTTGTCCTGGATCATTGGGGTCACCCCAAGATGTCCCAAGAATCGAGTATAGTGGTTTCTTCTACCCTGTTGTATCTCCAAGGGATGAATATCCTCCGGACGATGTCAACCCATGGGCCCCTTGGCCCTTTCAGGCCCCCGGCCCAGGTTCACTCTTATGGGATTGAACGATATTGTGTGGGATTATGTCATCCTTCACATCGAGTTTCCCACTATGTCGTACACATCCCAGGATGAGACACCTTATCCTCCCTTGTCCTTACTGAAAAAAAATTAAACTCCAAGCTGGTCAGGCCTCCCTGACGAAGGCCCTTTGGCATTTTCGGGCCCCTGGCCCAAGTTTTCTCTCTCATGGGATTGTCTAATATGGTATGGGATTATGTCCTCATTCACATCAGGTTATTCTCCGTGCCATACACCTCACTTGTTTGGGGTATCCTAATCCTCCCCCTCGTCCTCACTGCAAGACATTAAACTGCAAGCTGGTCAGTCCTTCCTGACTAAGGCCCAGCCTCAGGCCCCAGGACCATGTTCTATCTTACGAGACTATGCGGTGTGGTGTGGGACTATGTCCTCATTCACATTGGGTTACTCTCCACGTCGTACATGTCATAGTTAGGGTATCCTGTCCACCAGGCATCTTCAAAACTACACGTGGCTTTATTCCCATCCTTATGAGATATGTAGGACCACTCGAATGTCTAGACTTTGGGTCCAGCCCCATCTCTCGGAAATCCCCATTTCACCTTGGCCCCTTGGCCTACCCTCTCCTTCCTGAACAAATTTTTCAACCCTCTTCGGCAGTTCACCATTGTGACTAAGGGTACTCTCATTTAGTTCCTGGAATGTCGGACTCTACTCAGACACGCTTCCACCCACTTTTCAGGCTCTGTGTTTCTCTTCATTAGGGCTTCCATCACCTTTCACACCCAAAGGAACCCCCGAGTGGCATAGATGCTAGGTCTAAGGGATCTCCTACCATTACGGGCCAACACCACTGAAGGTATTAGACAAAGAATCAATACAAATACCGTGTTATGAATATGGTCAGCGGTCGATGCACATTTGTTACTCCCACTTCAGGCTAATGAGATATGGATGCTATGTTTCCTTCATGGTTAAAAGTTATCCTCTGTCACCATGCCAACCCCATTTAAGCCGAAAATTTTGGTTACATGATTTACATACTTCTATACCTCATCATGTCAATGTGGAATTTCGAAACTCTTGGTACTGTTCCTCAGTACACATCTGCGCGTTAGGAGGACCAGAGCCATGGAAGGGGCTCCACCCCGATTTCCCTTTGGTGTGAATTCCATGTGTTGCAATAGACATATTACTCCATTGTTTCCCACATTGATTTTGACTCACGTGGGCTTAGGGATTAGGCCGAGGTCTGCGCTTACTTGGATGGTTTCCATCCACCAATGGTCCAAGCTGTATGACAGTAAACTATGATCTCCTCAGAACTACGTTTAGCTTGATTCCCATCCTCATGGGATAAGTAGGAATGCCCATACCTCTTGTCTTTGGGTCGGGCCTATGTTTTGATAATTTGTATTTTCTATCCTGCCTTCTGGACATTATCTATAGGACCTTGTGGAATGGTGTGGGATTATATCCTCCTTCATGTCGGGTTTGCAATGGTCGCACCATGCGCACCACATTCTAAAAATTAGCCCTCCTATTTCTTGTCCTGCTTGTCGCGCACGACATTAAAAGGAATAGTCTAGAACAACATATAGCTTGATTCCCACTAATATGGGATTATTAGGACCTCCTGGATGTCTTTTTTTCAGGTCCATCTCATTTGGGAGCTAGTCTCTCCTCCTCTTACCATTATGTATCCCCTTAGCCCGAGATTCTCCTATCAGAATTACATATGGTGTTATGTGGGATCATGTCCCAATTCACATAGGTTATTTTTCATTGCACCATACACATTCCCCACCTAACATATTATCTGCTACATCTGCGCTGCATGACGTTAAAATGCTTGCTGGGTCCCACCACCTGACCCTAAACTGTGATATATCGTCCTGGCCGCATGAAAAAAAACAGATATTCATTGTGATGACCTCATCGTAGAGGACGTCACATTGGGTATTGGTTATACGCCATGCCATTTGTCAATGCCTACTATGGATTTATTACAGTGGTGACACCAGGGCCTACTACCCTAGGCCCATCGCTTCATAAAAAAACCACTCACCTTAAGGTAAAAACATGATTTATCAAATACCGCTTCTCTTGGTGCGAGGGCTAGACCCCTGTGCCCCTTTAATCCTTTGCATTGGTACCATACCGTGTCGTGACACCTTCCAAGAACAACGTATGGATTTATTCTCATCCTCATGAGATACGTAGGAGCACCCGGGCAATTCCCCACGGGCGCAGCCTAAATTGCCTGCTTGATCCCTTGACTCGAACACTTCCCTAGAGAACACATGGTAGGTAGGGCTTATGTCCCCATTCACGTCAGGTTTTTTAACCACCTTACCATGTGTCTCCTACTATCCTTACCCATTCATGGTATGAGTTCTAAGACCTTAAACTAAGACCCTTTGAAAAATTATGTGCAGCTTGATCCTCATCCCCATGGGGTACGTAGGAATGCCTTTCCATTTTGCTTCAGGCTCAACACAACTCTTGTTTTTGGTCCCTTGATCTCAAAACTATTTGAGAAGCGCATGGTGGTCAGAACCCCCGATTCCCATTCACCAGGTATTTGAGTTACCCCACCACGTGCCTCCTGTGTTTCCTCCCATCCATGGTCCAAACTCTATGACCCGACACAAAGATCTCTCTATTGGAAGGGACTCAGCTCCCTCTTTCTAATACGTCTCATTAACGTATTCAGATGTGTTTTGAAAAATTTCCCGAAGTGTGGAGTTTTCATGGAGACATTCTCCTCGCTCCATGAACAAGATTCGTGAGCTCTCCATTTGGATCCCCATCCTCTTCCACATCCAAAAGTTCCCTTAGACGACATGGATTCTAGGCCTAAGGGCTCTCCATGGATGCTAGGCATAATGGCTCTCCCATCATTTCGGGCTAACATCCCTAAGGATCTCTGACGACATTTGCGAAATGTTTCTGTGTTTTGAACATGGTCAACGGTCAACCCTCATCTTTCTGTCCCCATTCCAGGAAAACACAATGTGGATGCTATGTTTCCGCCATGGTTAACGGTTATCCTTCATCATCACACTGCCATAATTGTGGTCCAAATCTTGTGCCTCATGATTCACACATTTCCAATCCCTCATGTTCAAGTGGAATTCCGATATACTCAACTCTATCTCTTCTCGTGTCTATGTGCGCTTCATGGACGAGTTAGAATCATTGGGCCAGTTTTCAACGAGTGTCCCTTCGTCCTAACATGACCCTTCCTATTTCGAGAAAGTACCACCATTACATCTTGTTTCCGACACCGAGCATGACTCACGTGGGCTTAGTATTTTTGGTAGGATGTGTACCTACACGGCCATGCTTTTCATCATCCATCATGACATTAAACTGCACTCTTATAACTACGTATGACTTGATTCCCATCCTCATGGGGTACGTAGGAACACCCGACCACTCTGCTTTGGGCCCAGCCTAATTCTCGCTCTCGGTCCCTCGACCTAAAGAGTTTCCGCTGGGGGTACGTGGTGTGATTTGGATTCCAAGTCCTCATTCATGTCAGATTCATAGCTATTGTGCCACATAATCCCTAGGCTCTTCCCTTTCACATGATATCATATGACTTTAAACTGAAGGAGGCCGTATGTCCTCAACGCATGACACTAAACAACTATTCTACCCTGAAAAATTTCAGGATGCCCCATGTTAGTCACGGGATGCACCGAAGCCCCTGCCAGAGAGGATTTCACCTCTCATTGTTGGTCTATGACTACACTGCGCTTCCAGAACTACATGTGGCTTGATTCCCATACTTATATGATACATTGGGACACCAAGGTATTTCACCTCGGGTCCAGCCTCAGGAATCGTAAGATCCTGTTCCTCCCCATTTCATACCCATGGCCTGGCCCCCCATGAGGGACCACGTAACTGCAACTATACCCCGAAAAAGTTCAGGATACCCCAAGGATACATTGAGAAGAGATGAATCCCTCGCTAGAGAGGTCTTTTCTGAAATAAGGAATGATCCATGATCAAACTGATGCGGCCATCCAGCATGCTTTTTCCATGGTGGCGTAATTTCAAGAGTGTTGGATTCTGTGTGAACAAACCATAACTCCACGTTCCATTATTTGTGTTCCCCTTATTTGGACCATCATCCACATCTATGTTTGAAGGAAACCCCTTATAGTATGGATGCTCGGCCTATAGCCCGCCTACTGTCCTCGGCCAACGTTTCATAAGACTAATGGATGACATTTTGAGTTAGGCCCCATGTTCCAAACATGGTCAACGGTCATCCCTCATCAGTTATCTCCATTTCAGGCTAACACAATAAGGATACTAGGTTTCGAATATGGTCAACAGTTATCCTTCATTGTCACGCCACCCCTATAGCATTCCAGATTTTTGGGTATCTTGATTCACACCTTTCACTTCCCTAAGTTCGGACTAATCCTAATGCCCATGGGGTTACCACATTCGTGCACCAAAACACATCAGAAGAATGGATCGTTGATTGTTATAAGGTCATAATCCTCTGATCGGGCCTCTACCATGTCTTCCCGGAATATCCGGATTGATTACTTAAACCCCGGGTACCTGAAGCTTGGTCGACGCATTATATTCAGATGGAATAGCATGGTGATCACCCCTTTTTTCTAACATTGGTCTCAACTCGTGTGAGCTTATGGACTAACCACTGGACATTTCATGAATATAAAAGACTCATATGAAGCCAGCCTCGAAAACGAAACTCATGCATGATATGACATCAAATAAATTAAAACATGCATTTGAGAGTTTGTGATCCTTAAAACACTTGGGGGTTTATCCCCCCCTAGAGGGGTTGATCCCGTCAAAAGAAAGTTGCGGTTCCACCACCCTTCGACATGTGGCATCCAGGAGTTTCTGCCACCGGATCAACTTTTTCTCCTCCTCAGTTGAAATGGGGCGCAGTTCATTAGCCTCAGTTTGGGCCCACTCTTTATCAGCCTGAATGATGACCATTTCTTTGGAAACATGCCTTATACGCTCTTACGCCTCTACCAGCTATGTCTTCAATGGCACGATCAGCTCTGATTGTGCATTAAGAGAGGCTGGGTGCTCATCCGCCCGGATCCGTAGTTGTTGGATTTCATCTTCACCCTCCTAGAGCTTCTTGATGTTCATCTCCTTCCTCCACTACCATCCCACACTAAGGCCGCGATCATAATCCCGAATCTTCTCTATTGTAAGATCTCAGATGAGAAGATGAGGGTGTGGGGCATCCACTCCCTAAACACACAATTCATGTAACCGCGAGCAATGTCTTTCCATCTCATCCAACCATAGTGTCTGGGTGGTCTTTTCAATTAAACACACGATCAGCGACATACTATGTCACTGTCCTCTTCGTCCGAGGGTGTCTCGTCCCAATCCGTGTGGTTGTTAGGATCGTTTACATGTTATTCCATCAAAAAATCTTCAATAGGATCTGTATTTGGCTTGGGATCAGGCGCGATAGCTGGCGTTGGGTCAAACGCGGTGGGACTTGGGTTAACCGACATATCCTCATCGTTGGAGCCCACCTCAATGACCTCGGGGACGACCCCACTGGTGGTCCCACTAATGATGGGTGAAGCTGCAGCTCGGGTGGGCTGGGTAACTATCTCCACGATTACTGGCATGCCCCTGGGAGGAGAACCACCTGAAATCCCAACCACCCTCGCTGCAGCGGCCCATGCCAGTCGAAGAACTGTACGTGATATAGATGGGCATGGATGTTAGTTGACATGATCAGCGTATGGAAGTAATGAATTCAGTTTAGAGAACATACTGATATTGAACTCCTGGTACTGATCCTGAGTTGATGCTAACGGGACCCCAAAGCGTGGCGCTCCATATTTTGTCAAAAGGTCCAGAGACTCTAGAGAAGCCACCTCGGGTGTCCTTTCCCCGCCAGACGCATAACTAGATGCCGCCATAGGTGCGTGATCTGAGGCTCTTGCATCATCACCCCCCAAGGGGTGAGAGTGAGGTCTATCTACTAGGTCCTCCTGCGTGGTTCAGACGTTGGTATGAAGTCCATAATGTCCTGAGAGCAGAACCTGAGGAAAGAAACATGGGATGTTGCCTCGAGGGCCCCCGCGAAATCGTCGAGACCCGAGTCTTGATCACCGACTTCGCCTTCCTCCAACGGGCTCCCTCCACTAGCCTCATTCCCCCCAGATGATTCGTCTCATTCTACTGGTAGGGGAAAGCGCTATCTCAGCTCGATGACCGACAGATGTGGGGGAACCGTTCGATCCAGCAGTACCGTTACCTGTTCTGTCATTGGACGCGGGGCACCACTCGAATTTACGAAGTCCTCCAGCTCATGAAGATATTTCTCCACATTCACCGGGGACACTACAAAACTGGCCCAGACAGGAACTTTGCCTAGTAAATCCATCCCGAGGTGGTTCAGGAGTTCCCACATCTCAAGTGGGCTGAGGAATTTCCATTTTACATCCCAAATGTGCCATTCCTCTGGGAAAAACACATTCTATTGCATATCGATATGGTGGAGCCATTTCCCTGGAGCCTGAGTGGATATCCAATGGAATCCCCTCGGTGGACGCCCCTCTGGATGGCTCTGCTCTCCTGGGACCACTGGCTCCACTGCCGTTGTCTCACCCTTAGCTAGTGCAGGTCCCATCTCCACGGAATCCCAGCCACCGCGACAGGCCATTTCCGTCCTCTGACCCCGACATCGGGATAGGGGAGGCCCACCATCACCAGTGCGAACTGTTGGCTGCTTTAGCATTTCCCCTAGATATGCTTCCTACCAGCTTATGGCATACACCTTCACCAGTCCAAAGGCGGCAGTAGGAGGAGGCAATTCATTCCGCATTTCCCCATCTTCTCGTGTGAACATGACCCATAATTTCCACATCATGCACGGGTGCTCCTCATGGAACACATCATAGTAGACCTAATAGTTCAGCAGTTGCAGGCACCATAATTGCCTTGTGAACCAGAGTGGTGTGTACGGCTCGTAGAGAGGATCGTGATCCACCCTTTCCACCATGACCCTGCCTCATAATGCCCGGAGATAGGCCTGATGCTCTTCTGTCCCCTGACCGTCGTCAGTAAGTACCCCCGTCGGCAGTGGAAACAGGTGGAAATAAAACTCATCAACCTTACACACCTGGTTTAGTACCGATGGTATGGTTATTTTGGCTAGAAACCTCCTAATAGCATTCAGAATGGATGGTCGGATGTTTGACCCCAGAGACGAGATGGGTTTATAATATTCGTAAACCCCCCTGATGTGCACCGTGATCCACCCATATAGAAGATGGAAGGGCCTGCATATCATCGGCGGCTTCTTGACCTCGCTAACATTCCTCAACATCTTGTACAATCTGGCGAGCATTGAAATCCCTAGATTGACCCGCCCTCCTGTGGCCAACATGGATGCCATGATGAATGAGCTGTGCCGCACCCCCATGTTGGTATCCCACACTGGTAGTATCCAACCACAAATAAAGGTCGCGATAAATGCCGCCAATCTGACTATCGGCTACTGCTCGACATTGACACTGAAACCCCAGGTCTTCCATTGGTTGTCCTCTAATAGAAGCCAATACGAGTTCTCCTTTCCACGATGAGCCCCCTTTGGGAAAGTTCCAGGCCTTGGGGGAAACTCTCGATCCTTCTGGAAGTTCAGGAACTGCTTGAACCACTTCTTAATGTGGACATCCCTCACTGCTTCTTTATCTTCTCTAGGGACCAGTCCCATCAGTTCCAGCGCCATATGTGACATCTGATTCAGATCCTCCCATGCACTCATGACCGGGAGGAACTAATCATACCTAGCCCCCAAAATTAGGACCCCCGAAATCTGATGGACATCCAAAAGACTAATGCCAACCTACCCATGGTGCAGGTGAAAACTGTTGGTCCTAGAAGACCATTTGCTCAGCAGCTCTGACATAAGCTATTTCGGTTGATAAATGTAGAACTAAGAGGACCATGCTGCCTCAGACAAACCCACTCTCCTCAGATTGGCTCCAAACTCCTTTCATGAGGCACCAACCCAGTAGGCCCATGCCCAATCATTCATGAAATTTCTTCCCTCGCGCATGGCCCACTCATCGGACCACCCCTTCTTCGAGTCCCTCAAGGCCACCTTCAAAATTGTGCTATACATGGTAGGGGACGTCTCTGGCTGCAATGGATTCCCATCAACATTGTTCAGGTGATTGTACAGGAAGTCGGGGGTGACAAGTGTGAAGTCCTCCCATGCATGACTATCAGCCACCTTGAACCATAGGCGTTGGCACGACGTGATTCTGAACCAGCAAGCTGGTTTGTCCCTACTCGCCTCAGGAATAAAGTGGTCACCCCTCAGCCCGAAGCCATAAAAGGTCAGCCTCTAGCATAATGGATAGTTCTTTGGGCTCTCTTATTGCAGTCCCATCAATGAATTATGATCCGAATGGCTATGGACCAACTCTCCTAGGACTAGACAATTTTCCATCTCATCCCTTAGGGTGGAGTCTGTGAGCACCCCCAACATAGCTTCTTGATGGGCCATTGGGTTTCAGAACTCTAACAAATTTTAGGCCAGGTCATGGAGCTCATTCGTAGAGTGTGTTCGCAGAGCTCATTCGCAAATCCAGGTCATGGAGTCTGGCCTCGTCCTACAATCACATGTTCACTTGGCGCAGTCGTGGAGTTAGAGACACATTGTTCGCCGCGAAGATCGATTTGCGGGGAGCAGTCACTGAGTATGCGAAGATTCACGAATCGAGAGCGGAAAAGGACAAAATCGTGGAAAATGGAAGGAAAAAAAGAGAGGTATGCCCCCTATTTATAGGAAACGACCCTTGGAGATTCACGACACGTCCAGCCCGCGCAGAGCTTGGCGGCGCATCCGGCCCGCGTAGCCCCTGTTTACCTCGCACTCTCTCTTCATGAGTCAGTACCACGAACAGATGATGATTTTGGAAATTTCCCTCAGACATTGTGCCTTGATCCCTCCGCGTCTCCAAGTCTGAGGGGGGTAATTTGTTGGCTCCAACATTTTGGATGAAAAGAAAAATGATAAAGAGGCCACGCAACCTGCCTCGTGGAGCCTCAGTGCGGGGTCCCCCCAAGAAACGCCGCTGTTGTGAAGCAAAGGAGGTGGTACCTTCTACGAATTCCCCTAACATTCCCGAGCCTACCACGAAGTAAATGAGGCAGGACCCACCGCGAATTCCCTTGACAATTCTGAGCCCGCCGCGAAGAAAAGTAGGCGGGACCCTCCACGAACGCCCCTAACATTCAGGAGCCCGCCATGAAGAAACATGTTTTCTATTCGCGCTGCATATTTTGTGCTTCACGGAACCTCTTTCCTAAAAATACTGAGCTCCCCCTTAGCCCTAGAGATGGAGCAACCGACCTTTTAGCTTCTCAGCTCCCAAATCGCGAAGCACCCTTTTCTCTGCAAACCATGAGCTACGCGAGGTATTTTTTATTCGCGAGATGCCTCTACCTTGCCTCATTTTGATCCCCTCTATCAAGAGGGATTACCTTCATAATGCCTAAGGTAATTCTATAAGGAAAGGGATCCCCAAGGGTACCCGGGTTGTCACAGAGCATTTATGCTTCGCAAAACACCCTTCACGTACACTTGATCCACATTCCAAGGCTAGATCATTGTAATTCACGAGGTACCTTGCTTCACAGCACTTTGCTTTGCGAGGCACCTTGCTTCACAACACTTCGCTTTGAGAGGAACCTTTTCTCCGTGAGGTTGTGCTCCGCGAATTCCCTTCCACTTCATGAAGAACCTTCCATGTGTACCTCTTCCCCATGCTAAGGATAAGGAACCCCACTTCGTGAAGCACGCCCCTTCTCAAGGGCCCTTCACCATGGAGAGAAACTGAGCTCCACAATGCCCCCACCTATAGACCCCTCTTCCTGGGAATTCCTTTTCCAGTGCAGCCCTCCAGGCTTGCACGATGTGATTTCAAAGTCCCCCTGGACGATACCGACTGTGGCGTTGTTTCACTTAATCCTTCTTCACATAGGCACGCTAATGGTTATTGATTCTTCACATATCCATGATAACATGGACCCCTCGACGGTTCGCTCTGCGACCCCTCTTTAGCACGGAATTTCCGGTACCTTCCCTCCCACAATGAGAAGAGGGTACTGATTATGTAAGTCGTAGGGGTGTGGAGTAAACCCACCTCGTACGAGCTGCAGGACGTTAAACTTCCAAGAACCCTCGTCCTCAACACATGATGTTATACTGTGACACCTCTCCATTCCTATCATGTGGGGTGCCCCCACCTTGGATATTCTCCATGCCCCCTTGTTCTCTACATGGGATGATATCCTCCATCTTGGAGTGGCATTTGTCTGCGGGGGAAGGGCATCCTCCTTGATGTAATCCCATATCCTTTCTTGCAGGAGGTAGCACCCATGCACCTCAATACTTCCCCTCTCCCTATGCACATTATCGCCCTCGGGCCTCTATCTTAGAGTAAGTCCCACCACCATGGGCCTCCCAACGCGTAAGCCCCCCTTCGCTTCCCACAGACGCACCTTTCATGATGTGATCGCTAGGTCTCTGCTTCCTCTTGTTTATCACACTGAGCAAGACCCATGTGGGCATATAGTAAGCACCGACCCTGACCCTAACCTCATCCATTGTAATACGAGGACTTTGATCCATGTCAAGGAAAGGTACGTAGGAGGCCTCCATGAGTTTCAATCCCAACACCAGTGGATCCCAGGGTACACCTTCACGTCGGTTCGCTGATGAAACCCTTCCTAAACTATGAGTACTTTGATCCATGTCAAGTCATGGTACATAGGAAGCCTCAGTGAGGTTCAATCCCATCACCCATCGGACCAAGGTCCTTCTTCACATCGGTTCGCCAACACACACATCCCTTCCCGAACTATGAGGCCTTTGATCCATGACAAGGTATGGTACGTAGGAAGCCTCCATGAGGTTCAAGACTAATACCCAATGGAACAATTTCCCCCATCACATCGGTTCACCAGCATCCTTTCTAAACTACAGGGTCTTTGATCTATGCTAAGGCATGGTACGTAGGAAGCCTCACTGAGGTTCAAGACCACCATCCATGTGGACCAAAGTCCTTCTTCAATTCAATTATCCAACACACCCTCGTCCCACATGACGTTAAATTGTATCCCATTACCGCAGTAAGCCATTGTGATCCCACCATCCATTTGTTCTGACACCCCTTCACATCGGTTCAACACCCACTTTCCATCCAAAATATGAGGACAATGATTCATGCTAAGGCATGGTATGTAGCAAGTCTTTTCGAGGCTTAAGACCAAAACCATCGTCCATCCTAATTCATACCCAGGCCACCACATCCCAGTCAGGTCATGATCTCATCATTCCCCTCCACAGTACTCGAGAAGCTGCCCACGTGTTGACCCCAATATTAGTGTTCCCCCAAGAGGTTTCTTCAATCTGATCCACTCTAGATAGTGGTATGATCAGCCCGATCTGTCTCTACTGAACGTTAAACATGTGGCATACCCTATGTTGAACATGGGAAGCTGAGAAAAACTTCAGATACACACCTATGGAATATAATTCCATGCTCTCTATGTGGGATGCCTCGGGTTTCCATACCCTTGAGAAGCCCTATAATAAGGGAAAAAAGACAGACATGACAATTTCCCAGCGTCCAGACACGCCAGTGATGTCCCAATGTGACAATTCACCCAACTGAAGGTTTCTGCCCTGACCGGACCCCTTGGAATGTCCTGAAAGAAGAAGCGTAATTAACTGGTGTCCCTCAAATTATGGAACTGGGAAGAGTTTCACGAAGAACTTATTAAATCTATAAGGGAGACCCGGACTAGGTGACGAGTTCCAAGGCGGAATCCATGAAAGGAAGAACCGACATCCCATCATCCTATTGTGGTCAACGAGTATACATCCCTGAATAAGGAGCGAATTCAACCCGCCTTTGGAAAGCTGGAATGCGAGGTATCAAAAAGCTATGCCAGTCATGCCCCAAGTAGACGGACGCGCGTTCCCCTGCAAAAGTGTCGGAAACACTCATCCTATACTCATCAAATCTCAGATCTGCAATCACTATCCTAATAAAAACACATATACAACCATACAATCTTGTTTGGTAACAAATCCTACCTATGAACATATCCATAACACCATATGAACAACAAGTGCTTTATATCTCAAAATCTCAAGGCATTACACACTCCATTACCTCTACCACATAATGTGTATAGAACTCATTAAGGAAACACATTACCATTTAAAACCCATCTCTTGGGAATACCTCTCATGTACCAAACTACAATTGAGGAATACAAATTACGATCCAACACACTAAGGGTTATTATACATCCCTTTCACCCAAGGATGGTATAACCATCATCTCAGAACTTACCACAATAATATCCACATGTCATGTCATCAAAAAACACCATGGATTGAGTACAATTTCATAAAAATGTTATATAATATAATACATTATATGTTTTTATAAACACATTAAACAAATAATTCCTCATTCTTTAATGGAATAAACAATATATAATTTGGTGAAAATAATGAGAATATTATATTCCAAGTACGATGTATGTATGCTTTCTAATTTACACTATAATATTAGAGAATAACTATACATAAGGATATCGAATTCATAAATAATATTTTAATAAAAAAATCAAATATAACACTGAAACAAACACAAACAATCTCATAACCCTGGTATCCTAGAAACACCGCCAGATAGGTTATTATCACCCTCCAACCTGAGGTCCATCATATGTTATGATAGATTCTAATCTATGTTTATAATTTATCTAATAGTAACATAAATAAAAGACACTATGCTACCAATTTTAATTTCTGGGACCAAAACCCCTTAGAAATATCATAGCTGAATCACCACGTGGCTTCAGGAATACCTCCCCATATATGAAAGTCCACCAACTAGAAACAATGATCAGAACCATACATCGGGGATACTATTCTATTGATACTACAATCATAAAAAACAATGAAATTAGAAAAAAAATCAAAATAGATTATCAATGTGTGTAATATCAATAATAAAATATTTTTTTAAAAATGAATAAAAATCCATGTAGTCATATATCATTATTTATTTCTTATTAGGATGATAACATAAAAAATTAAAAAGTAGAAAAAAAAAATGTAAAAGGAGGGTATACAACATCCTTGTTCCTATCCTTAAACATATCTCTCAATACTATGAATCATATCTATCCTAATAAATTGTACATATTGTGACCTGAATGTATAACATATGTCTTACACATCAATCATAGTTGCAATTCATGGAATAATAAAAACATAAAATATTGTATCACACAATTCCACTAATATATTATATCATATAACTATGTATGCTTCTGTAAAACAAATGAATATATAACATGGAACAAAATCATGAATATCGGGTCATCGTGAGATAACAAGGCCACCATGATAGTCGATCTAACATAGATCAGTTAACGATAGAAACAGTCAGCTTGTTCAACCATCAGAACATATATGTTATGACTTGGCGGAGGGTTTCATACCATTCCATGACAACTACCCTCCCACTCTCGGTAGACACCATACTAAATCAAGGAAGCATCGTACTAATTGCAGACATATCCTCTAACAACCTAGAAAAATTTTATTTATAATTTACCTTATATATATATGTGTGTGTGTTTGTGTTTGTGAAATATTTTTTTTTATTTTGTATAATGTAAAATACAATGACACATAATTTCATTAATTGAGAACATTACATTTAGTCAAAAACTATACATAGTAAAATGAATAATATTATAATGGAGAAAAAATATAAAAATAAAATAAAATAACTATAATAGGATAAATTAAATCATTGCCATCCCTAGGATTATAAAACAGATAAAAAACAATAAAAAATAGAATGTTAGTAATGAAATATTCATTATGAACAATAAAAAATATATTTCATGATAGAAATTTGAGTAATAGATCAATGAATTATATATAAGGTACTTATAGGAAGTGGAAAACAATTAAGAAAATTGTTAATTATAAACTATGGCCATTATTGTCATTTTTCATGACTTTTTTATAATGTGAGTATTATAATCATTGTATAATAAGGGTAATTAAGAGAAATAAATAAAGGAAAATGGAGAAATGATTTCCTATATAAGTAAAATAATTATTTTAATGTTGAGTTATTAGAAAATGTGAGGGAGGTAGCATCACTAGGGTAAACACATGACTATGACAATGTATATCTCTAACAAAGGAGTCTCAGGTGGAACCAACTATAGGAAAAATTAATTTTTGTATAGATCGCTACTAGATCAATGTTAGCAGATCCAAAGCTTGAAATAACCACTAGCATACACCTTACTCTTATGGTGTATACCTATGTAATAATGGGTTATGTATCATATATATAATTTTTTTATGGTGTAATTTTCTTCTTATAAATAAAATTGTTGTTTCTTTAAACCGATTTTCATTATTATTTTATTTAACAAAATATTAATGAATAAAAGTCTATTATGATAAATATATTTTTCATATTCAACGAAATCATAATTATATTTTTTGAAAATATACCATTTCAGTTAAAATTAACATTTATTATTAATTAATAAATTTCAAATAAAAGTTATTTAAAAAAAATATTCCAATAAAAACATATTTATTTAAATATAAAATATAATACAATAATGTCCTCAGTTATTTTTATATGATCAGAAAGTTGAAGGTGTTATAAAAAATGACCTTTTTTAATAAATAAGTACATTTATTTAAAATTTAATATTCTCATATTTAGAAAATCCTTTTGATAAAATAAATATAAAATTTTAAAATCATCATGTCAATATTACCCAATGGTGAATTTTTTGATGTTTTCGAAGGCGTTCAAATTTTTGGGAAAAAATTAAATTTAGTATGATTAGTATTATGACATAATAATATTCCAAAATTTATGATACAAATTAAATAAAGGATTTTTTCAACTATAAATAGTGTTTTTAATTAAAATAATTCATTTTCATGTGATAATATTATTTTTCCAAACCCGTAATGAACCTTCAAAAAAATAAAGGATATTTTAGTATTTTCAAAACAATTCTCTATTAACATTAATGAATTCCAAATAATGATTGGAATTATTTTAATTTTAGAAATTATTAAACTAATTAAATATTAAAAACAAATAATCCTTTTAAAATAAAATTGGTAAAACAATATTAATGGACATGGTTTTTTATTTTTTATTTACTCAGTGTCCATGTACTATGTTATGAAATAAAAAAATTTATTATCTTTTCTCATAAATAATCACCCACTCTCTATTTAATCATAACTCTAAATCCCTAAAGAAATAATTTCCACTCATTTTATATCTCTATATCCCTATATTGGAGTTCATAAGGTTATAAAGATCTCCAATAATTCTTTAAGATAAATCCTCTCAATGTAAGGGTTCTCCCCATTCTATTTTCAATGAAACCACTTCTTTTATTATTATAAATTTTCTTTACTAGTGTTTATGCTCTAATATGGTCATAATCATCAAATAATATAAAAATTATTCCCTAATAATGAGATGACACCCATCCCTCTCATTAATCCCTTCCATGAACTTTTATGTAAATCTATTAAGCTACTAAATTTAACTATTGATTTTCTATGACACACCCCAGTAATAAAAATACCTAGAATTATTTTAATTTGTGGGTATTAACATTGATATACCTATCCCTCATTTATTGTGGACCCCCATGTTTGTGACTGAATGTTCTTAATCATGGGATTGAAATGAGGAAATATGTTCTTATATTTTATGATGGATGTGACACTCATAATGTTATAAATTTGAAGGGTTCACCCGATATCTCTATAATTCATTTAGTTGTATTTAAATCCCATGAGATACTATGTATTTTGTGTGTGGGGATAACATAGGAACATTATGTTATACTATCTGGGGGTTATCTTTATCTTTTTCTTAAACTTTCAAGTCTTATATTGTTACAAAATTCCTATTATAATAAAAGTTTAATGATTTGTTTTTATTATGTCATGATTCTGTGTGAGTATTTATGATTATTAATTCTTTATATTACTATGATATGCCTATTCACCCACATGTATTATTTTTTCATCATTATAGGATTTTATTATTCACTTAATGAGATTTATATCACACTCTATTATTTTCTATACCCCCAAGTTATCATGTGTAGTATTAAGAGTTCAATGAAAACTAGGATCACATTATGGAGTTTTAAAAAATGCTGTTGTGTTTTATTTTTAGTTAATGGTTTTTATATATAATTTTTACAATACACTAGTCCTCGAGATTTTCTTGGATGGTATTATATGGATCATTATATTAAAAATCATGGAAACAAATGTATATGAAATTTGGGATGTCATAGTTGGTATTATAATAAGGTCTATTTTATGGGATTATGATTGAGAAAAAATTAGTGAAAATCATATAGAAAAGTATAAATATAGAAAAATATCCCTTAATATTGTTAATTATATAGTATATGTCTTTATAGAATGTAAATCTATATATGAGTACTAAAAAATCATTGTTACTGTAGCAAACGTGAGACTTGGGGTAATCACCAATAAAATGATAGTTGAGCACTGACATGATCATGACTCAGTGGATGATGAGTGGGCCTCCGACTACACACCTATCTAGTCACTCCTTGGGGATATGATTTGAATAACTCATATACTCTTTAAAAATGACATTAGAGGATTTAAAAACAATGATACGTTAAATAACATACAAAATAGATATTTAATATTCTTGATTGAAACATAGAGATTCATATGTTAGGGTATATATTTCATTCCATCTATGTTAAGTAGTTTTTTATTGTATATTCTTATTGAATCTTGTACCCTTATTCCAAACATTCATTTATTTTATAAAATGGGGAGAAATAGGATGGATATTGTCAATAAGATATTCTATAGTAAATGTGATGATTTACCTTAAAAAATTCATAATATGATGTGATAGTAATGTAAGTAATAGAACAACTAACTGAATTTATGATTATTAATTTGAATCACCATGATTATACTCATTATCATAAGAAAAATAATGTTAAAATTGAGGTATTTATGTGACAATGGAATTCAAATTTTAATAGATATTTTCATGACCTAATTTGAGAGAAATTGATTAAATCTATTTAGAAGATATTATATATCATCAAATATCTAAGGAAGAGAAATTCAAACATACTATTTATCACATAGATGGACAAATAGATCGTTGGTTTAAACACATGTAGAATAAAAAGCTTAATAAAGACATTGAATCCATGGAATGAGATAAACTCAAGAAGATATTATTCAATAAATACTCTCCTCATACCCTCACTATTAATATAGGTAGGAAATTCCACTGGCTCATGAAATTGTAGTGTGAATCCATTAAGTCATATGAATCAACTCCACAAGACTTTTATGGTATGCCTCCAGTTTTTCCATTGACGTCGACCATATAGCTAACTATTTCTTTATTGGACTAAAGATGATTCTAACAAAATCAGTGGAAAACTAAGACATTGATAGGTATTAGTAAATTGTTTTTAATGACCATAAATTCAAAATGGATATTGATTATTCTCAATAGTCCTATGTAAATAGATATAAGAAGTTTAGGGTGGATTCTAACTCTGGAAAATCATCGAATAATATTCATTGTGTAATGAGAATCCCACTATAAATTTTTCAAATGTGTGGGATAAATAATATTGAATATTAAATCAATGTAATGGTTAGATGAATCATTTGTAAAAAGGAGGGTCAAAAATCCAATAAAATAGAAAGGGAGAAAAAAATCACACTAATGTGGAGGAAGAAAACAATGTTTTGGAAAATCCATATCCTATGGTAAAAACTTCCAACTACAAGAATCATGGACATTGTGAAAACCATTTTTTAAATCCTATTTTTTTAGAAGTTAACCAATCACAAAAACCTTTAGGGATTAGATAAAATGGATTGGATTATTCCATATAAATGTTAAGGTGGATCATAACAAAGATGTTGGGATAAGAACACCAGTTATTCATTCACAAATATTCATTATACTAAATTATTATTATTTTATACATTATTTTATATCATTTAATTTCTATTTAACTATTTCAACACCACCTCAAAACGTTGATGTGGAGGTATTAGTGGAAATTGAAAATGGAGATATTATTACACTAAAACTGTATAACTCCTCCCCAATTAATATTTATGGTATAAATATATTAGTAAACCTTTTTGTTCCACCAGTAGTGTAATTTTATGTTATACTATGAATATATTTGTTGTCCTAACATAGAGAAAACATTAAATTCCATGATAAGGAAATCAACTTCTATATCAAAAATCAACCACAGATTTTATTCAAGTGAAATTAGGAGGATTAAAATCCTTTGGATAAATATTCTCAAGAATGGATATTATTTCCATGTAAATAATAATATATAGCTAAAATGATTTCGATAATGGTTAGGATCACTTTTTATAGTTTTCCCATTGTTATGGAATATTATGATGTACTCCATGAAGAGTTTCATGTCTTCATCCAAATTAATGGGTTGAGTTATCAATTGAAACTGTACCTATATATCATTTAATATCAAAGAATCTATATAGAATAACCACTATTAAATAAGAATAACTAAGGAAGAATCTATAATAGAATCTGGATAAGGGATATATAAAATGATGTGATTCACCATTGGGTGAACACATCCTTTTTTTATTAATAAGGATGGGTCAAAGAATATTTCCATTGGTTTCATGAAATCAATAATATTATGATAAAGAAAAAGAGGCCATTTCAATAGATTAATTAATTTACTAAATAGTTAAGAGAATCCCATTACGTCTCTATAATGGATCATTATTAGGAAACGGCCAAGTAATGGTTCTTATAGAGGTTATAATGATGACTTATTTTTTATACAAGTTACTATAACTATGATTTTATAGTGGTTACATTTAGATTGACCAATACTCCAATAATTTTCCTGGACATGAGGAATTGATTATTTATTGATTACCTTGATAATTATATGTTATTATATATACATTATATTCATATATACTATAAAAAATTAGGAACATGGGGTTCATTTGAGTACTATGATAAATAAATTAAGAAAGGATAAATTATATTCACTATTCAAAAAGAGTGAATTTAGGATAAAGAGTATATTTTTAATCCATTTAATGATAAGTGAGTGTATATTTGTGGATCCTTAAATCATAGAGGTGATTGAATAATGGCATAGGTCAATATAAATAAAAGATATATATAGTTCCCTAAAATTATCTACGAACTATTGATTATCTATGTGGAACATTTAATGATTATCAACCCCAAAATATAATATAACTTAGAAGGGTGAAAGGATTTTATATAATGATTAATGTAAATAGGGATTCAATGTTTAAAAGAAAATTCTAACCAATACACTTGTACACACACTACACCCATGTGATAATGGATTGAGATCAATAGTGATGCATCTAATAAGGACTAGGGTTTCGTACTCATGATAAATTCATAGTCTATTGATATTGAAAATTAAACACCAATTAGAAACGATTTCTGATTTAGGATATTGATTTTTTTATTATGATATTTAAATTAATTATTTGGTTGAATCACCTCTATGCATAGATGTGTGAGATATGTACAAACCATAAGAGCCGAAATTATATATTGACACAAAAAGAGTCAACAAGATCCAATGAAAGTGATTAGATCTGATCAAGGATCATAAATATTCATTCTAAAACCATCCTTGTAAGGAAACTAAGGTTCCAATTTCTCTATGTATAAAGGATCCTATAACCTTATCCATGGTGAGGATTGATAGGGATCTAATATTTTTGGACATGCAAAGAATGGATATGGGAATCATAAAGGAACACAATCCTACCTTTCTAAAATAAATGAGCATCCATCCATCCATGTGATGAAAAAATAGTCTCAATGAGATGAGGTGGAGTTATAGAGAATCATTGAGAATATTATAGAGTTCAATTTTGATAATATGCAATTATATTTTTTGGAACACAAATATATGTCCCATAAAAACTAGAAATAAAGGGGGTTATTTTGGATGATTCACATAGCTCATAATTTTATATCCATACATGGATAACTAACATATAAAGATATCTGAAGAAAAATTTCTAGTGTAACAACAAGAAGAGTGATATTCTGGAGTTTTTATCTCAATGAATTATATTATTACAAGATAAAATGAACATCATAAGTATTATGGTGTGTTGTAACCATTATACATTCCTACTAGGAAGTGGGGAAACATTAGCATAGATTTCATCATAGGACTCCCAAATATATCTAAAGGCTATAATAAAATTTGGGTTGTAGTCTATCACCTTAAAAAGTTAGTGAATTTAATTTCCATTAAATAGTATTTACATATCAAAAAACATACCATGAAATATATAAGATAAATGGTATGGCTACATGGAGTACCAATATCCATTTTATTTGATCAAAATCCAAGATTTTCCTCAAGGTTCTAGAGAAGTCTTCCCCAAAAATTGGATACAGAGTTGAGTTTTAGTACTTATTACCCCCTAATACAATTATAATATTTAATAGAACCATTTAATCCCTCTAGGATACAATTATTTCATGATAAATGAATTTCCAATGATGTTGAGATTAATATCTTCTCTAGGTAGAGTTCCCATAAAACAACAATTTTCATTTTAGTTTTAAAATGGAACCATATATTCCTATATATGTGAATTTGTGAAGGAACATAACATGATGGGATGAATTTAGATAATGGAATCCTCTTTGAACTGGTCTTTTCCTTGACAAGATTGATATAGTTCAAACCATTCAACTTTATAGAAAATCAGCCAAAATCCTATAAATTATATTCTAAAAATTGTCGATAAGACCTATAGATTAGGTTCATATATAAATATTTCAATTATATATCAATATGGAATAAAATCCTGAGGTTTGGAAAGAAGGAAAAGATAAGAATTATGTACAATATCCCCTACATGATTCTTGATCACTTAAAATTTGTTTCATATTGAATATCACTCCCATGAAACCTTTCTCAATTATAGGATGTGTTCCATGTATCCCTACTGAGGAAATACAAACTAAATCCCTCACATGTACTAAATATAGAGGAGGTAATATTGGAAAATGATCATTCATATGAGGATCAACAGGTGATGATCTTGGATCATAGAGGCAAAGTTATATGAAACAAGACAACTCACCTAATCAAAGTACTGTAGTGGAACCATATGATAATAGAGCCAACTATGGGAATAAATTATAAATGAAAAATAAGTACCGTTATCTATTCTTTGGTATGAAATGAAATTTAAAGAGAGGAATTTATTAAGGGGGAAGAATGTAACAACCTATAAATTTATACATAGAATTTTCCTTCCATATATACGTGTGAGTGTCATAACCCATCCCCTAAGGCCCATGCCATGACTACCCCAAGCCTACATTCCATAGGCTAGGTGTTGGAGACTAGCACTGAAAGTCATATTCCCCAAAAATAGGGAAGGCATTTCCTTTATATCCTGTAAATACACATGACCAAGAACGTAGTAAGATATGAAAACAAGTAAACTAATTAGTAACAAGAGTGTGTACAGTATGTAGAAGGGGCTAGAATACAAGCCCAACTGGAAAGTATAAGAAAACTGGAAAGTACAAGTAAACTGAAACAACTCATGTGAACACCCGCCAAGGATCCTACCTGAAGGGTAGGTACAGATCTTAAAGAGTCATCTCTGCAGTACGCCTCATCTAAGGTCCACCTCCAAGCTACCTCCAGTCCTGGTACTATTTTCCTCAGTCAGTGATATCCTTCATCTACATCAAACACAACAAGATATGAGTGTATCCCATGAAGGGTGAGTATAACGATACTCAATAGGGACATCGATACCCTCAGAGGTCTCAAAAAATCCACAAAGGATAAACCACAAATCACAAAAACAACATTCACCCCTACTTAGGTATAATCCCATACATATACCTATGTTATCAAGTATTCCCATATCATTCATGAGGAAACACAGGTCCAAACTAATTAGCTCAAAGCTCAAATATATCATGAAGGAAAGAATACAACAAAGATAACGCCACAAAGGTAAGTACCAAAAAGGTAACGCCACACAGAAGAATACCATAGAGGTATCACCGCGAAGGAAAGTACCACACAGGTTTGCCACATAGAATAATACCACAAAGGTATAACCACGAAGGGAAGTACCACGCAGGTACACAACACAGAAAAATACCACCAAGGTTTCCCCACGAAGGAAAGTACCACATAGGAATGCCACAGAGAAGATTTCAACAAAGGTATCACCACGAAGATAAGTACCACACAGGTACACCACACAGAAGAATACCAAAAAGGTATCACTAAGAAAGAATATACCACAAAGGTACACCACACATAATATTACCACCAAGGTATCACCACAATGGAAAGTAAAACACATGTACGCCACACAGAAGAATACCATAAAGGTATCACCCTGAAGGTAATGACTCATCTCACACTAGGTATAACATTGGTATGCTAGTAAAGATGATTAGATGTAACTACCGAATCATATTACTCTGTTTAGAGGTAGACCCATGTTGGATCCTATATCATCATACCGACATATGATCATAAATCATCAGACCCACCTAGGATACTAAATCCTCAGACCCACATATGATCCTTGTATATCATCAGACCCACAAAGGATCCTAGTATAGAAGACCCACGTAAGATCCTAGTGTAGTCTCAAATGGATTCCTAGAGCATATCCAAGTGACGCTTTTGATCATAGACCCACAAAGGATCCCAAAGCATAGACCCACATAAGATCCCTTTCTCATGTTACAGCCAGCTACAGGGTTCCCGCACTAAGCTCGCTTGATTCTAGGAGGGTCCACCCCTCAAGCCACAAGTTGATACATAAACTTCCATGATGTCCGAAAATTAAGAATCCCAATGGAACTCCATGAAAAATGGGTCTCAACGAAACAAATGGTGCGTCAATCAGATGTATGGTCTGTAAGTTCTTAGTCTTTTAGTCCCGAGGTCCAGTTGGATTCGTGTTCGATCCAAACCGGCCATACCCCAATGTTACATAAAATCCAAGTGGGGTATACTAAAAGGACCATATCGATCCATGGTTTTCAGCACCATAGATGGTTTATCAAATAGACACTCAAAGCTCAGGATTTGTTCGAAAGAGTTAAAATGGTTCGAAGTGGGTCCGGGTCCAGTCCGACCTGGCATGGGCCGAACCAACCCGGTTCGGATCGACCCAGCCCGCTGGGTCTAACCCAGACTGCCAACGCGGCCCAATAACATGGCCCGACCCTCCGGCATAGCCTTTCCGGCAGTGGGCTAGCTTGCAGTGCGACGGTAGGCGGTGCAGTGGCCCACGGTGTGGGGTAGCCCGCGATGCAGCGGTGCAGCGGCCCACCGTGCGGGCCGGCCCGCGGTGTGGCGGCCCGCTGCGGCTGGACGGACTTCCGACCCCCTTCTCTGGGCGGCATGGTCATGCGCCGCACCTTCACTGGCGGCCGGCTTGTCAGACCGCCCTCCCTTCATCGCTGCAGCACAATACCGTGACTCTTGCTCGCCAAGTGGCATAGATGCGCGCCACCATCCCCTTCACGTGGTCAGACTTCACCGGCCGCCACCCTTCCTCTACCATGACCGATGTGCTGTGACCCTTCTCCAACAGCATGGTCACGCCGCTACCATCATCTCAGCCGACCGTGGTGCTGACTGCCATTCTCGAGCCCCACTAGTGTCGGTTTCCGTCCTCCTCCATCACAAAGAACACATCAAGAACCACAAGGATTTGCGGGGAGGTCGATCCATGTTCGTTTGGCCCGTACCCTCTGGGTTAGAGTGGTAGAAATGAGATCATGGGAGTATATTCAATGTGATATAAATTTAATTATGATTAATCGAAATAATACCCCTACCTCGAACGTTTTTTGATGTCGGTGAGGAGGGAAGGACGAACCTCAGTTATTCTTTGTTGAAGACATCCCTCATTGGAGATGGCACATTATTCATTGGAGAAGATGTCCCATTCTTCGTTGTAGAATGATCATCATTGGGAGGTGTTCTTCAGTGGAGAAAATGATCCTCCATAATTATCCCAAGTTCTTCCCTTCTCTTTGGCCAACCCAACCCTCTCAAAGGTAAAGAGGTGCCAATATAAATTAAAATAAGTTTAACTGATTAATTTATACTGGCACAATTAAATGTCGACACATTTAATTAATTTTAGTTGAATCAATTAATTAAATGGGATTTGGAAAGGTTTTCTCCCATTAAAGATGGTTCGGGTGGTCCCCACCAGTATAATTCAATTTTGGGGTTTTTAGTTCGGGTGGTGCCCACCTCCATTACCCATGTTGAGAGGTTTCAATACAAATAAAATAAAATTTATTCTTTATTTTATTTTTATTTCCATGAAAAACACATAAACTAACATTCACCATAGACCTACTGTGGTTGAGGTGAAGGTCCCACTAAGCAAATATCGGCACTGTGAGTTCAACGGTGTCCTCAGATTTAAATTTCAAGCACCAGTTCAAATGTTTCAAAAAATCCACTCGCACGTTTACTGAACATACCCAAAAAAAGTTTATAAATTCATTTACAGTCACCCTTGACCCAAAATGGTCAGAATTAGGCTCTTCCTAAGTGAAACATGCCCCAATGAACCCGACAGTACTCTTGGATTTCCAATCCGAGTTACAATTTAAAAGTTATGGATTTTATAATAAAATAATTGTCACTTAATTATTTTATTTACGACCAAAAACTAACTTTTACTGGTGTCCCACACAGACCGTTGTTTGTATCTTCATAATTAAAGAATACCATCATGATTTTAGCGGTGGTCTTGGATTTTCAATCCGAGTTACCGTTTGTGAGTTATAAGCATTTGAAAAATAAAATAATTTATTTAATTATTTTATTCACGATTATGTCATTTTTGGGATTTCTCACAGGAGGCTCACGCCGACTAAGCTTAAGTTGCACCTTGGGTAATCCCACCATCCTAAACGCAACGGGGCCCTCATATTTCTGATACGAATTACCATTTAAGAGTTATTCTATTTTTTTCCAGAAAACTACTTATGCGTGCTAATTTATACATAACAAAATTTTGATGGATCATTTCAGGAACTTCGTGCCTCAGAATCACACACCATCACATTTTGCGGTCTATAAATAATTCAATAATATTTAAAAAAAAATTATATGGAAGTTCTGGGACAATACGTTCTCCCCTCCTTAGGGATTTACATCCCCGAAATCCCCAACAAATGAAAAACAACCAAAAGAGGGTACTGGGCAAGAATATGAGCCTCCTTCTCCCATGTGATCTCTTGGAGATTCATGTGTTGCCAAAAAATGCAAACCAAATGTATCAAATGCCCACAAAGGACCCACTACTGTCTATTCTCAATCTCTACTGGAACCTCCATAAATGTCACCCATCATCGAAGTCTAGCTCGCTATGGTCAATGATGTGGGGTGGGTCATGGAAGCATCTCCCCAGATAGGATATGTGGAAGACGTCATGCACCCTCTCCAACTGTGGGGGAAGAGCCAAGCAGTATGCTACCTCGCCTATCCTCTAATGTATCAGAAAAGGACAGATAAACCTTGGTGATAACCTACCAGCTCGGCCAAATATTCATAGTCCCTATCAAGGAGTGACTCACAAGAATAAGTGGTCCCCCTTCTAGAACTCCAAGGTTTTCTGTATCTTGTAGGCATAATAATTCTTCCAACTCTATGCAGTCTTCACTCTCTGACAAGGGATACATCGTGATACAAACTCTACTACAACTTCCATCATCCCGGGCCATCAATACTGTCATCAATGATCCTAATACATCTTCACCACACCAGGATGTAACTTCAGAGGGAACTTAAGGGACTCCCTTAACACATTCTCCTGTAGTGCTACTGGTACCCTGGTACGTCCTCTGAAGAGGATGACGTGCTCCCCACCTTCATAAAATCCATCAGGTGGCTGCTTTAAGGATGTCTGAACACGTCGAGCCTCGTAGTCAGTATCCCTCTGCTGCACCTCCCTGAAACACTGATGAAGTGGGGGAGTGACTATTAGAGACTGATGATAATCTACTCCATCTAGATCCACGTAGGATATCCTTAAAATGGCTAGATTCTCTGTTTCCTCACTCAGCAGTTGCAAGCTAGACCTCCTACTGAGTGCATCTTCTACCATGTTCCCCTTACCAAGACTATAGACTATCTCAAAGTCATAGTCCTAGAGGAACTCTATCCAGTCATATTGGGAATTGAAAACTGAAAACATATGCTACCAAGAGGGTGAGGCTGTCCTACTCATGAGTGATCAGTTTCACCCTCTTATGCAAGAGTTTATCTTGTGCTGTCTGGGTTTCCTTTTTTGTCGACCAAGGAAAACCCCATTCCAATGTTGTAGAAAAACCATGACATTTTTTCCTAATATAGTCAATCTGATTATGAACTGTGGATGTTCATTCCATACCCAAACTAACGTCGTAAGGCCTTGACGCTGCCACCAAGAGGTTCCAACCGAAACTCTCACCTCATGGGTCAGATCACACCATCAGCGTAAGTGTGATTATCGAGTCTCCTTCCAAAGGTATCTATGGATGTGAGGGTAAAGTCAACTATTTAACTAGTAACATTAGGTCTTGGACATGATTCTTGGAGGGAATTAATGATTGGTGCCTATGTATATTGTTACAGTAGCTGGTAGTAGTCACAGACCATACCTTGAATCATTCAAAGATAACTTGGGTTGAATTTCTTGCCCGCATGAAACTACTCTCTTCCTCTGTCCTCCAGCTCCCTGAGCATATTATGGACTACAATGGTGGGTGTTTGTAACATGTCAAATTGTACACCACATCATGTTACTCCCCTAGCTCTGCTTCCACATCTATAGCCTTGCAGATTAATCTACCCATAATGTTTCTTCTTCCCAAAACAATTTTAGATGCCCAAGTCTCTAAGACTGGCGTCAGTTTCCTGTTTCCTCACAACTAACATTCATTGGTTGTATCCGCTCAGCCAAAGAACATTCAACCATAAAGGTACTCTCTAGAACCCTGACAAAAGTAGGAATGCATAAAGTAATAGTACTAGATAGGACATCCTTAAACACACTGCGCTTGAATGTCCGAGCCCCGAAGCACTAATCGTATCGTATTCACAGAGTACTAGGAATGATCGGTACACCTTGATGAATACTCAGCTACCAATATGTCATGCTACTGAAGCTGTAGATGATCTAGAGAACCTTTAGCTACCTTCTCAAGCCAGTCCTCAACCGCCTGTGAGTTGGGCTCGCCTCAAAACCTAAGGTACATCTGATGATGAATCACACGCATGGTACTAAGCCTATATGTGTCCTATATAGGTACCACCGGTTGTAACTGCTGACCAATAGGCACTGATATAGCTGACACACTACCCGAAGGTACTATCTCAGGTAATGGTTCACGTACTGAAGCCTCATCACCATGTGGAAAATCCTCATCGTCACTAAATGATAATACTAGTAGCTAAGATAACCATCTACTCTATTTGTGTCTCAACTAGGTGAAAAACTCTACCAGCAACCTCTAGCCAGCCCTCAGCTATGCGGGAAACTCTCTCGCTTCGAAACCTCAGAGGCCTCTACCGCTGGAACTCATGAAACATGCTCAGTTGTAGTGCACCGTCCTCCAGTGTGACTGGTGGTAACTACAACCCAATTGGTGGTGGTTCTGCTGTTACACCACCCAAAGGTGCCAACATAGTAAGAAAGCCCTACATAGGAGCCTCATCGCTGGGTGGGCCATTATCATTTACTCTCTTGGGAATCCTAGATGACTGTCTACACAATGGTATCGTGATAAAGAATAGGTGCGCCATGGTCATTAATTTATACTTGGTGAGATGACTTAAGAAAACACAAGAAAACTTTTCAAAACACACACACAATCAATGTATTCATGAACGAAGTCAGAAATCAGAAGTCAGGGTCCTGGTGTATGGATACATCGACCGCCGTACCAACACTGCATTCCCAAAACTAATAACCACACTCACTACACTTAACACAGTTTCCATTAAAAAGATCAGAGTTCAATGTTCTATAGTATAACTGACTCCTATGATACCAATTTGTCACCACCCATCCCTCGGGGCCCGTGCCGTGACTTCCCCAAACCCGCATTCCATAGGCCAAGGGCTGAAAACTAGCACTGAAAGGCATATTCCCCAAAAACTGATAAGTGATTGCCTTTATATAATGTAAACACACACGACCAAGAACACCGCAAGATACGAACACAAGTAAATTGATTAGTAAAAAGAGTGTGTACAGTAAGTAAAAAGGGCCAGAATACAAGACCAATTGGAATTCACAAGAAAATTGGAAAGTACAAGTAAACTGAAACAGCTCATGTGACCACCTGCCAAGGATCCTACCTAAAGGGTTGGTACAACTCTCGATTGGTCATCAATGCAGTATGCCTCGTCTAAGGTCCACCTCTGAGCTACCTCCAGTCCTGGTAATCTTGTCCTCATTCAGCACTGTTTGCTGTCTGCACCAAACACAACAAGGTTGGGGCATAGCCCGTGCAGGGGTGAGTATAAAGATACTGAGTAGAGACCTAGAGACCCTTAAAGGTCTCACAAAATCCACAAAGGATAAACCACAAAGCATGAAAACAATTTTCAACCATACATAGGTATATGCCCATACATATACCTATGTTATCAAGTAAACCCATCTCATTTGTGAGAAAAAACAAGACCCAACTCATTTGCTCAAAGATCAACCATTCCACGAGGGAAAGAATACCACGAAGGTAACACCACAAATGTAAGTACCACAATGGTAACACCACACTTAAGCATACCACAGATGAATCACCATGAAGGAAAGTACCAAATAGGTTCACCACATAGAAGAATATCCCAAAGGTATCACCACGAAGGAATGTACTACATAGGTATGGCACATAGTAGAATACCACCAAGGTTTCACCAAGAAGGAATGTACCACACATGTATTCCACACAGAAGAATACCACAAAGGTATCACCATGAAGGTAAGTACCACACATGTATGCCACACAGAATAATACCACAAAGGTATCACCAATAAGAAAAGTACCCAACATGTATGCCACACAGAAGAATACCACCATGGTATCACCGTGAAGTAATGTACCACATAGGTAAGACACATAGAAGAATACCACAAAGGTATCACCACGAAGGTAAGGACTCAACTCACACCAGGTATAACTTAGGTACGGTAGTAAAGATGATTAGATGTAACTACTAAATCATCTTACACTATTCAGAGGTAGACCCACATAGGATCCTAAATCATCAAACCCACATAGGATCCAAAATAAATGGACCCACATAAGATCCTAAATCATCAGACCCACATAGGATCCTAGTACATCCTCAGACCCACATAGGATCCTAGTACATTAAACCCACATAGGATCCTAGAGTATTCCCACATGGATTACTAGAGCGGATCCAAGTGGGACTATCAAACACAGACCCACAAAGGATCCCAAATCGCATACCCACATAGGATCCCTTTCTCATGTTAGATCCAACTACATGGTTCCCGCAGTAAACTATCATGATTCCAAGAGGGTCCACTCATCAGGCCACATGGTGATACTCCAACATCCAAAAAGTCCCAAATAGTAGTATCCCAAAGGAACTCCATGAAAAGGGGTCTCAATGCAACAAACGGTCCATAAATCGGACGCCCAGTCTATAAGTTATTAGCCTTTTAGTTTCGAGGGCCCAGTTGTATTCGTGTTCCATCCAACCTGGACGTACCCCAACTTTATTGTAAACCCAAGTGGGGTCTACCAAAAGGACCATATTGATAAATGGTTTCCAAAACCATAGATGGTTTGTTAAACAGATGCCTGAAGCTCTTGATATTGCTGAAATAGGGGAAATGGGTCGAAGTTGCTCGGGGTTTGGTCAGACCTGGTCGGACCGACCTGGCCCGACCCAATGGGTCTGACCCATCCAGATGGGTCCGTCCTGGCCCACCAATGTGGCCAGACCCACTGGCGTAGCTTGGCCCGCTATGCGGCAGCCCGCTGCGGCTGGTCGAACGACTGAACCCTCCTCCGCGCGGCGCAGTCGCGCGCCACACCTTCACCAACGACCAGCTTGGTCGACCGCCCTCCCTTTACCACCACGACACAAGGTCGCGGCTCTTGCTCACTGGGCAGTGTAGACTCACACCACCGTCCCCTTCATGCGGCCCACCTCCACCGGCCACCGCCCATGCTCCGTTGTGGGTGAAGGGTCGCGACCATTCTCTGGCGGCACGGTCACGCCACCTCCTTCGTCACAGTCGGCCATGGTGATGACCACCATTCCCAGGCCCCACCAGTTTCGTTCTTCATCCTCCTCCATCGCGATGAACAAATCAAGGACCAAAAGGATTTTCAGAGTGGTCGGTCCATGTTCATTTGGCCCATACCCTCCGCATTAGAGTTGTAGAAAGCGGCTCATGATAGGAGATTCAACGTGAAATAAAAGTAACGATGATTAATCAAAATCAGAACCCTACCTCGAAGGTTTGTTAATTTCTGTGAGGAGGGAAGGACGGACGTCGATTTGTCTTCATTGAAGACGTCCCTCATTGGAGATGGCGCTTTCTTCATTGGAGAATATGGGACATTCTTTGTTGGAGAATGATATTTGTTGGGAGGTGTTCTTCATTGGAGAGAATGATCCTCCAAAATTATCCCAAATTCTCATCTTCTCCTTTTCCAACCCAACCCTCTAAAAGGCAAAGAGGTGCCCATATAAATTAAAATAATTTTAAGATATTAATTTATTTTGTCACAATTAAATGTTGACACATTTAATTAATTTTATCTGGCTCATTTAATTAAATGTGGAGTTGAAAGGTTTTCTCCCATTAAAGAGATTTCGGGTTGTCCCCACCACTAGAGTTCAATTTAGTGGTTTTTAGTTCAGGTGGTCCCCACCTTCATAACCCATGTAGAGAGGTTTCAATAAAAATAAAATAAAATATATTATTTATTTTTTTTATTTCCACGAAATACACGTCAACTAACTTTCACCCTCGACCAACTGCGGTAGAGATGAAGGTCTTATTAAGCGAATACTAGTGCAGCGAGTTCAACGGTGCCCTCAAATTTCAATTCCGAGCATCGGTTAAAAAGTTACAAAAACCAACTCACAAACTTACTGAACGTACCCAAAAAATGTTCACAAATTCATTTATAGTCACCCTCGACCCACACCAGGAAAGGATAGGCTCTGCCTAAGTGAAACACCCCCTAATAAACCCAACGATACTCTTGTATTTCCAATATGATTTACCATTTAAAACTTCTGTATTTTATAATAAAATAATTTTCACTTAATTATTTTATTTAAATCAAAAAACTAACTTTTACTGGTGGCACGCGCCGACCAATGTTAGTATCTTTCAAAAGAGAGAATACCCTCACTAGTTCAGCGACAGTCTCTTATTTTCAATCCAAATTACCATTTGTGAGTTATAAGAATTTGAAAAATAAAATAATTTATTTAATTATTTTATTCACAATTATTCCATTTTTTTGGGTTTTCTCAAAGGAGTCTCGCGCCGACTAAACTTAAATCGCACCTAGGGTAAAACTGCCATCCGTAACGCAATGGTGCCCTAAGATTTCAAATCTGATTTACTATTTAAGAGTTATTCCACTTTTTCAGGAAAACTACATATCCATGCTAATTAAAACATAAGAAAACATAAATAGATCATTCCAGGCACTTCGGGCCTCGGAATCGCGCGCTGTCAGATTTCGTGGTCTTGAAATAATTCTATTAAAAAAATATACGGAATTTTTGAGACATTAATTCTTGTGCGTGTGTGTGGAATATTTAGTATTGTAGTATAGTATAAAAAATGATAATAATTTGTTTCATTAATTTTTAATATTAAATTTAATATATATTTTAACCTAGTAAGATTCATAATATTGCAATGGGAAAATAAATAAAATAACAATAATATAATTTTTTTGATCATCTCTATCTCCCATTATTATCAAACTCATAGAAAACACTATAAAAAGGTAATTGAATATTAGTAATGTAATATTCATTTTGAAAATGATGAATATTGAAACTTCCTAGAAATTTATGTAATAAATAAATCCAATAAATTGGAGATATTTATAAGATGTATAAAACCATTATCATGGTTTGGAGTAATGACCACCACTAATGTACCCACTATAATATAAATGTTTGAATTAGGGTATGTTTAGGGTAATTAAAATAAATAATTGATGATGAATGGAAAAATGATAAACTGAAATAGTAGAATCATTCTTATGAATATCATTTATCTTAACATTGGAGGGCAGTAACATTTATTGGATTTTCAATTGACCAAGTGAAAGAAGAGATTAAAAAATTGAGGCTCGTGAAGAACATCCTATATTAAAATTTCATTTTATTAGAGATCATAACTCGATTGATGTCAGCTATCCACCCCAAGAAATTACACAATCAGACACCTTACCCTTAGTGGATATGTTAGCATAGTAATGGGTTATGTTTGTAGACCTTATTAATATAGGGTTTTATCTTTTTATTTTGAAATGAAATAGTGGTTTCTTCATTCTCAATTTCCATATTTTTTATTTAATAATGTACACATGAATATATGATGAATATGATAAATATATTTTATTAATATAAATAAAAAAATTTAATGTTTGGATAATAAATAATTTCAATTAAAATAAACTTTTTTGACATATTAAATAATTTAAATAAAATTTAATAAGTTGAAATAATCATATAAAATAATTTTTATTTAAATATAAATGAAATTTTAATAATTTCATAAGTAATTTATATAAGGCTCGAAAATATAATTATATCATAATTTTTTTCAACAAAAGGAATTTTTTTAAATATAAATATATTTTATTTATAATTTTTTTTTGATAAAATTAACATATTTTTTTAAAATCAATAAAATGAAAATAGAAAATGCTGAATATTTTTAAAATTTCTAGGAAAGTTTTGTTTTTAAGAAAAAATTAAATATGATAAGAATATAAGATATGTATTATGACATCATAATAACCTAAAAGATAGTTAATAAATTATACAAAGTGTTTTCTCATCAGAAAATACTACTTTTATTAATATATGATATTTTCATTAGATAATATTATTTTTATAGAGCTTTAAAAAAAATTAAAATCTTAGAAGTTATTTAATGATTTTAAAAACATTTCTTCAAGAACATGACTCACTTCTTCATAATAAATGAAATTATTTGTCACGACCCGTCCTCGGGGCCCGTGCCATGACTACCCCAAGCCCGCCTTCAATAGTCCAGGGGCGGGCGACTAGCACCAAAGGAATAAAACCCGAATAAGGGATGGAATTGCCTTTATATAAGTAAATAAACACACAACAAAGCACACAAGCTGATGTAAACACTTACTAAACTAAGAACAAAAGTAAGTGCTGGAATGTAAATGGGCCAGAATACAAAACCAACTGAAAGTAATGTAAAACTAAAAAGGAATTACAGCAGCAGAAAAGTAAAGCAGCAACACCGAGACATCCACTGGAAATACCACCTGAAGGGTGGGTACACATAGTCACCTCCGCTCCTCGGGTCTGGCTGTCTGCTCCGTGTACATATCACCCAGTGGTCCACCTCCCGGTACCGTCCAGCTCCATGAGCCTCAACCATGATCAGCACTGTCTGTCGTCTACATCCAATACAACATTGTTTGGGCATAGCCCATGTAGGGGTGAGTATACAATACTCATTTGGGACCCCAAGACCCCCATAGGTCTCCCTGAATCCATGAAGGATAAACCAAAATGTATAAATATAAACACGAGATAACAATTAACCCTCCTTAGGTATATACCCATACATATACCTAAGTGATCAAACCCAGACCACACAGGAAATCACATCCCAATCCACAAAGGATAACAAAACCCAATCCACACAGGAAAGAACTTCCCAATACACAGAGGATAACACAATCCAATCCACACAGGAAATCAAGTCAATCATATCATGGATAATGATTGAAAGTCAAGACTAAGATCACACAGGTATCCATTTACGAAGAGGGGTGGAAATGATTAGATGTAGCCTCTGAATCTTCTCCTCTGACAAACCCACTATGGATCCAAGTATAGTAGTCGTCGCTTCCAAACCCCCGGAGGATCCAAGTATAGTATTCATTGTAGTCGAACCCACGGAGTATACCAACACAGTAGTCGAACCCACGGAGGATCATAGTACATTAGTCACCCTCATCGAACCCATGGAGGATCCCAATATGATAGTCTTCCTCGTCAAACCCACGGAGGATCCCAGTACGGTATTCGTCCTCGTCGAACCCACGAAGGATCCCTGTAGGGTAGTCTTCCTCGTTGAACCCACGGAGGATCCTAGTACGGAATTCAACTTCGTCACAGCCAGCTCTAGGTTTCCTGCACACAGCATGCTCGATTCTCGGAGGGTCCGCTCCATAGCGAAGGGGACGATACATCAACTATCTTGAAGTAAAAAAGATGATGAATCACAATGATCTGTCTCATCAAAAGAAACTCAACGTGACAGATGGCACGTCAATCGGACGCCCAATCTGAGAGTTATTGGCTTTTTTGTCCTAGGGGCCCAGTTGATTTTTAAGCGAAAAAAACCCAACCATACTCCCGCTGTGTCCAAACCTCGAGTGTAGTAAGCCAAAAGAACCATCTCACTAAGAGGAATTCATCAAAGTCGATGACACGTCAATCGGACGTCCGAAGCTCAAGTTATAAGCGTTTCCGCTCTGAGGGCCCGGTTGACTTCGTGTCCGAACCAACTCATACATACCCAAAGTTCTCCGAACCTTGAGTTTAATATAAAAAAAATGATATTCTCGTTCTAAGGAGACCAACGCAACTGATGGAGCATCCATCGGAGGTCTGTAGCCCATGTTATGGGTGTTTGAACGGATCTGTCCGGAAATAGGGGGTTTGGGCCTAGTCCGACCCGGCCCAATACCCCTTGGGTCGGTCCGAACCAGGCCGACCCAACCTGGGTCCGGGTTCAGCCCTGTTGGGCGTGGGCCGGCCCGGCTGGAACGACCCGACCCAACCGGTGCGGCCCGGCCCGACACGGGGGTCCGGCCCAGCGTGAGCGGCCCGGCCCTGCACGGGCGGTCCGGCCGGCGAGACTGGTTCGGCCCAGTGTGGGAGCCCGCGCGCTCAACGGATGTGGAAGAGGCGAGCCACTTCCCCCCCTCGATTCAAAACTACGGCCCCCCATTAATGGTGGGGTCCCCCCTAATTAAACTGGGGGCTTCGCCCCTCGAATTCCCGGAAACAACCGGCCATTTGCCGGCCTTTTGTGGCTGCCGCGGGACCTGCCGGTCCTGCCCCCCTAGAGCGCCGGCGGCTGGAAGTCTGGCCGCCCCCTTGCTGAACCGCCACATATGGAGGCCATAGCATTCTTCCGTCCGGCGCGGCACGACGACGCCATGCTCCTCCGCCGCGGCCCACCCTGACTACGGCCCGGTTCCGGCCGCAGCCTCTATCGGCTTCACCGATGTGGTGTGACGGCGCCACACTCCTCCACCGCGGCCCACTCCAGTAGCGTTCCTCTCGACCTCACGTGGAGCAACGGTTCTGCCTCTGTTTCAAGCTACGAAGAAAAGTCAATCAACAAAAGGGGAGGAGGTTCGACTGTGTTCGTGTGGTCCAACCTCCTCCCATTATATTGATAACAGGTGGCCAATATTAACAATGGTCATCGAAATAATCATGAACGTGAAAAAAACCCCTACCTCGATTCACGAAGGTTGATCGCATGATGATGTAAGAGAAAGCCCCACTATTCTGTAGATGTTGTCGTAGAATGATGGTGTCGCTTCTTCAAGCGTTGAGAAGAAGGAAGTCGAGGTTGGCATTGGCGTTCTTCACATTCTTCAACATAAAAGACGAAGATCTTCAAGACTTTGAGTATTCTCTCCCAAGTCTCCACACATGGAAACAACCAAAAATAAAATAAGTCTTTTTCCTTATTTTATTACTTTTTCAAACACTTTTAAAATTTCAAAAGTTGAAATCACTTAATTAATTAATCTCGTGTTGTCAAAATTAATGGGTGAAGAAGTTGGCATCATTAATGTAGAAGAGGAGTTAAGGGAATTTGAAGGGGTGGTGCTCGTGTGGGCCCCACCTTACTAATATCCTATCAAGAGGATTTAGGTTCATGTGGGTCCCACTAAACTCCCACACATAGGGTTAAACCACTTGGATTTGAAATAAAATTGTAACACTATTTTTATTTCACTTTTAACTTAATCAGTTTTTTTAAAAACTCTTCCCGAGCAAAGAGAACTCCAAAAAAGGTCTTATTAAGAAATTACTGATGATGAGGTTTCATTGGTGCCCTCATATTTTGATTCCAAGCACCGGTTCAAATGTTAGGAAAACTTGCTATTTCGTTCCCTGAACGTACCCATGCTTAAGTGCATAAATTGATTCCGGGCACACCGGGCCTCAGAATTAGGTTCCGTTAGAAACTGCGTACTCGTAAAATCCCAAAGAAATTACGAAAAAAAATTCCTTGAAATTTATATGTCTTTGAATTACTCCCACCTCATGGATTTACATCCCTGTAAGGTTACGTCACAAACTAGGGAAACAAATGTGGGTATTGAGCATGCATCTCAGCCTCCCGCTCCCAAGTCCTCTCCTAGAGGTTCCCATGCTACCACCTGATGCACACTAGAGGAATCGACCATCCACGTAGGACCCACTCCTGTCGATCCTCGATCTCCTCCAGGACCTCCACAAATCTATCTTTGTCATTGATGTATATCTCCCCATGGTCAGTGATATGCGTCATATCGTGTGCGTACCTCCTCAGCTGAGATACGTGAAAGACGTCGTGCACCCGGTGCAACTGAGGTGGAAGATCTAGGCAATTAGAAACCTGGCTTATCCTGATGAGAACCAGGAATGGTCCGATGAAGCATAGATATAGCTTTCCACCTCTTCAAAAACTTCTTATACCCCATCAAGGTGAGACCCGTAAGAATACATGGTCTCCACCCTCGATATCCAGTGGTCTCTGTCTCCTATAAGCATAGGACTTATTCTACTCTATGCAGTCTTCATCTGCTCCTAGATGATCTGCACTTTCCCCGATTCTACATGTACTAACTTCAACACAATCTACAAAGGATATCTGAAAAGCGGCTACCCGCTCCGTCACCACTCCAAGTACCTGGATGCCCGACCTTCTGTTGAGAGCATCAGCTACTACATTCCCCTTCCCAGGAGTATGGTATATCTGAAAGTCATAGTCCTGGAGGAACTCAATCCATTGCTGTTATATCTGGTTCATGTCCTTCTGAGAGAGGATACACCTACGACCAATGATTTGGTGAGAATCGTAAAGCGTTCGCTCGATGAACAATGGGTGAGACTAGGCATTTGTAAGTACTCATCTCCACCCTTCTTCGTCTGCGATCTACCAGAGCTTCTTATATTCCTCCTCTAATGAAAAGAGAAATCTGGTCTCATCCACTGGATGAACCATTTTTTTTGCCTGATACAGTCAATCCTGACATGAACGGTATTATTTCAGGCCATGGACGATGTCGTAAGGCCTTGACGCTACTGCCAAGAGATCCAACCGTTACTCTCTCCTCCATGGGTCGAGTCACACTATCAGCAGCAGTGTGTGGTCACTAGGTCTCCCCCAGTACTAATCTCGATGGTGAGGGTCAAGTAAACGGTTTTAATCAGAACCTCTCAGTATCAATTATATAGAAATTATTGGGAAAAAAACGTCACAAGAACATGTGTCTTTTATTACTGTAGCACAATGTACAAAGACACAAAACAAAAAATCAACAAAGATAGAGGCATCATGAACAAAAGTCTCCATGACTGGAGCTAGTCCCACTCCTATCTATATTCTCTTAGAGCTCCATGGTCATAGGCCTCAGCTGCCTGTAGATGAGCTCTCCCCTGTCCACTTGTTCCCTGCTGTCGGTGTGGCCTTCCTGCTGGTGGTGGTGGTAGGGCCGCAAAGCATCTCCCACCAACTGCTGCTCGGCCAACTCCTCTGCCTCGTCCGCTTGCTCCCTGTAGACAGCCACGGTCCAACCACTTCCTGGGAGGTCTCTCTACCACTTGCTGCTCATCTGCCGGGCAGGTCGGGCAGTCTTGAGACATGTGACCCTGCCCGCCGCATGCATAGCACCGCCTACTCCTCGGGTGGCTGGCTCTCCTTCGTGTTCCCTGTACATTCGAATATACATCTTGAGATTTCTCATCTGATGTCCTGGACCGCTTGGACCTCTGTTTCAACAGTCTACTACTAGCTGCAGAAGACCCTGCTAGGGGTTATCCTGCGGAGGGTCTCTCCGCTGGTGACTGCTCAGTGAGAAAACTCTCCATTAGAAGGGCTCTCTCCAACACCTCCTCCTGCGTTGGGATGTTGAGGGATATCATCAAAACCCCAATCTCATGCCTCATTCCCTGTTCGAAGGTCCATGACCGGAAGAATGGGTCTCGCACTATGTCTGTGGAGAAGAGAGAGAGATCGGTAAACCTCACCGAGTATAGGGCTACCAACATGCTGCCCTACCGCGGCTGTAGTAGCTCCTGAATGCTCACCGCACGGAGGGTGGCTGGAACAAACTTCGAGCGTAAGAGGCTCTAGAAGTCCAACCAAATAAGTGATTCCTCATCGCGCACCTGGATCATTAGGCTCCACCATCTACCTGCTTCCGCATGCAGGAGACTTTCCGCAAGGATCACCATGAGGTCAACTGGTGTCCCCAATAACCTAAAAACTCGTACAACAGCCTCCAGCCAATCATCGACTTCCTGAGGGTCTCTCCCCTCACAGAACCTGGGTGGTCTCTGATACTGAAACTCGTGCAGTGAACTAAAGAAATGTGAACTCTCAACTGCTGGGGATGGTGGCATCGGTGGCTTAGTGGGGAGAGGTACCGCAGGTGCCTCTGCTGTAATAGGGCCCCGCATGGAGGCCTCGTCGCTCGATGAGATATCGTCTCGCACAAAGCTCGAAACCCTAACTGGCTACCATCATGGGGCCATCTTAAAAAGAGACAGGTGCGCCACGGTCAATACAGTATACCTGGTGAGCTGACACAAAGTAATCACAAAGAAAAATTTTGAAACACACATGCAATCAATGTTCTCGTGCACTGAGTTGGAAATCAAAAGTCAGGGTCCTGGTATATGGATACATCAGCCGCCTCACCAACACTAGACTCCCTGGTCTGATAACCACACTCAATACCCTTAACATTATTTCTTCACATTGAATAAAGATTAGAGTCCTGAGTTCTACGGTAGAATTGAACTCCTCTGATACCAATTTGTCATGACCCATCCTCAGGGACCGTTCCATGACTACCCCAAGCCTGCCATCCATCGGCCAGGGGTAGGCGACTAGCACCAAAGGCGTAAAACCCGAAGAAGGGAAGGCATTGACTTTTTATAAGTAAACAAACACACAACAGAGTACGCAAGCGGAAGTAAACACAAAGTAAACTGAGAAAAAAAGTAAGTTCTGGAATGTAAATTGGACAAAATACAAACCCAACTGAAAGCAAAGTACAATTGAAAAGGAAGTACATCATTAGAAAAGTAAAGCAGCAACATCGATCTGTCCACTAGAAATCCCATCTGATGGGTGGGTACAGATATTCCCCTCATCTCCTAGGGTCCCTCTATCTGCTCCTTGTACGTATCACCTAGTGGTCCACCTCTTGGTACCGTCCAGCTCCACGACCCTCCACCACGATCAGTGCTGTCCGTCAACTGCATCCAACATAACATTGTACGGGCATAGCCTGTGCAGGGGTGAGTATACAATACTCAGTAGGGACCTTGAGACCCCCATAGGTCTCCCTGAATCCACTAAGGATAAACCACAATGGATAAATATAAACACCAGATAACAATTAACCCTCCATAGGAATATGCCCATACAAAAACCTAAGTCATCAAACCTAGAACGGCTCCAACTCTCGATCCCAGGCACAACCCAGTCCACACAGGAAAGCACATCCCAATCAAAAAAGGATAACACAACCCAATCCACACCAGAATGCACATCCCAATCCACAAAGGATAACACAATCCAATCCACATAGGAAATTAAGTAAATCATATCATGGATAATGATTGAAAGTCAAGACTCAGCTCACAGAGGTATCCATTTACGAAGAGGGGTGCAAATGATTAGATGTAGCCTCTAAATCTTCTCCTCTTCCAAACCCGTGTATGATCCATGTATAGTAGTCGTCGCTGCCCAACCAACGGAGGATCCAAGTATAGTAGTCATCATCGTCGAACCCACGGAGGATCCCATCATGGTAGTCGAACCCACGGAGGATCCTAGTACATTAGTCGTCCCCGTCGAACCCACGGAGGATCCCAGTACAGTAGTCGTTCTCATCGAACCCACAGAGGATCCCAGTTCGGTAGTCGTCCTTGTCGAACCCACAGAGGATCCCAGTACGGTAGTCTTCCTCGTCGAACACACGGAGGATCCTAGTACGGAAGTCATCATCATCGCAGCCAGCTCTAGGGTTCCCGCACGCAACACACTCGATTCTAGGAGGGTCTGCTCCACAAGTCAAGGGGTAGATACAACACCTGTCAATACATCCAGAGTTGATGTATCAAAAAGTTCCGTCTCATTAATGAAACTCAATGTGACAGACGGCGCGTCAGTCGGATGCCCAGTCTTAGAGTTATTGGCTTTTTCGTCCTAGGGGCCCGGTTGATTTTTAAACCAAAACCAACCCTACCGTACTCCATCGACATCCAAACCTTGATCGGAGTAATCCAAAAGAACCTTCTTACTATGAGGAATCAATCAAAGTTGATGACACGTCAATCGGACGTCCAGAGCTCATGTTATAAGCGTTTCGGCTCCAAGGGCCCAGTTGACTTTGTGTCCGAACCAACCCGGTCGTACCCAAAGTTCTAAGAAACCTTAAGTGTAATATATCGAAACTACCATCGCGTTCCAAGGATCCCAACGCAACTGAATGTGCGTCGATCGGAGGTTTGTAGCCCAAGTTATGGGTGTTTGAACGGATCTATCTGGAAATAGGGGGTTTGGGCCCTGTCCGACCCAGCCCAATACCCCCTGGGTCGGCCCAAACCGGGTCGACCTGACCCGAGTCTGGGTCCGGCCTATTTGGGCATAGCCTGGGCCGGCTGGCGCAGCCCATCCCAGCCGGTGCGGCCCAGCCCAGCGCGGGGGTCCGGCCCAGCGCGGGCGGTCCGGCCCAGCCTGGGCGGTCCGTCCTAGCTCGACCAGTTCGCTCTAGTGCGGGAACCTATGCGCTGAGCAGATGTGGAAGGGGGGAGGCGCTGACCCCCCTTGTTTTGAAATGGCGCCCCCCCCCATTAAGGGTGTGGTTCTCCCTAATTAACCTGGGGGCTTCACCCCCCGGATTCCTGGAAACGGTCGGCCATTAGCTGGAAGTCTGGCCGCCCCATTGTTGAACCGCCGCGACCGGAGGCCGTGGCTTTCTTTTGTACGACGCGGTGCGACGGCGCCGCGCCCCTCCTCTACGGACCGTTTCCGGCCGCGGTCTCTTTCGGCTTCACCGGTGCGACGTGACGGCGCCTCGCTCCTCCACTTCGACCCACTCCAGCCGCGGTCCTCTCAACCTCTCGCGGTGCAACGGTTCCGCCTCCGTTTCAAGATACGAAGAAAAGTCAATCAAAAAAAAGGGTAGATGGTTCGGCCGTGTTTGTGCGGTCTGACCTCCTCCCGTTATATTGATAACATGCGACCAATATTAACAATGATCTTCAAAATAATCATGAACTTGAAAGCAACCCCTACCTTGATTCACGAAGGATGATCGCTTGACAAAGTAAGAGAAATCCCCACTTTTCTATACATGTTGCCGCAGAATGACGGCGTCGCTTCATCAAGCATCGAGAAGAAGGAAGTCAAGGTTGGCACCGATGTTCTTTGCGTTCTTCAAATTAAAAGATGAAGATCTTCAAGACTTTGAGTATTCTCTCCCAAGTCTCCACACAATGAAACAACCAAAAATAAAATAAGGCTTTTTCCTTATTTCATTACTTTTTCCAACACTTTTAAAATTTCAAAAGTTGAAATCACTTAATTAATTAATCTTGTGTTGTCAAAATTAATGGAGGAATAAGTTGGAATCATTAATGTGGAAGAGGATTTAATGGAATTTGAAGGGGTGGGGCTCGTGTGGGCCCCACCTCACTAATATCCTATCATGAGGATTTAGGTTCAAGTGGGTCCCACTCAACTCCCACACATGGGGTTAAACCACTTGGATGTGAAATAAAATTGTAACAAAATTTTTATTTCACTTTAAACTTAATCCATTTTTTTAATAATCTCTTCCCGAGCAAACGCAACTCCAGAAAAGGTCTTCTTATGAAATTAACAGTGTTTTGGTTTCATTGGTGCCCTCAGATTTCGATTCTGAGCACTGGTTCAAAAGTTAGGAAAACCCGCTCGTTTGTTCACTGGACATACCCGAGCTAAACTTCGGAAATTGATTCCGTGCACCCCGGGCCTCAGAATCAGGTTCCGTCAAGCAACAGCATACTCATAAAATCACAAAGAAATTATGAAAAAAATTCTATTAAATTTTTGGGTCTTTACATTATTTTAATTAGTTATGTTCTTACAAAAAATAAATATTAAAAACCACTCCTTTTAGAATACCTTTACAAAAAACAATGGGATGGTTGTTGGTTTTTTATTTTTTATTAACTTGCTATCCAAAGACTATGTTTGGAAATTAATAAACAATCTCATCTCTTTTGATATAAATACCCACACATTAACCCATTAATCTTCACACCAAACTCTTCAATCATAATTTTTATACTAATTTTTCCTCTTTATATCCATCTTAAGGAATTTTTAGGTCTCTAAGGAGATCCTATAAGAATTGATAAGCAACCTCTCAATGTAAGGGTTCTTTACCTCTTATTTTCAATACAAGAACTTCATTTTTTATAATAATTTTTATTTCCATGTGGTTATTCTCTCATGTGTCCACAATCATACATTAATATCCAAGTGAATCCCTTTTAATGAAATAATACCCTTATCTCTCTTTAATCCCTTGTTTGAATATTTATGTACACACATTATGATATTGAAATATTACATTGATGTTCCATTCCATACCCTTGAATTGTAAATACCCATACTATTTTTTATTGGGTATTAACCTAGATATAACAATCCTTCAGTTATTGGGGACCTCTATGTATGAGACCAACATTCCATACTCATGGGACTAAAATGTTGATTTTTTTTCTTATGTTACTTGATAAATATGATTCATGTAAAGTTATACATACTAATGTGAACTTTTATAGAACAAAAATGTATTGGGTAATGTTTTAATCTCATGGGATACCATTTATGGTACATTAGGGGATATCCTAAGAACACGATGATATTTTATCTTCGTGGTTATCAACAATTTATGCTTATGATGTCAGGTTTTATGTTGATTCCACATTCCAAAGATACCACGATTTTATAATTTAATTTTCTTATGTCATGCCTCTATGTGAGTATGTATTATTATTACATCCTTATATTATCATTATATAGTTGTTTCCTCACATTTATTATTTCTTGATATGTTTTGATTTGATTAATACCTTACTGGTATTTGTTTCTCATCCCTTTTTTATTTTCAAATGTTATCATTTATAGTATTAAGAGTTCAATGGAATCTAGGAGAACATTATGGAGTTTATAATAAAGATGTTTTATATTATTTTATGTTTATTTTTATTCATATAATTTTGAAAAGACCCAAGGAATCTCGATTTTCCATGATTTTATTATATGGATCATTATGGTAAAAAATAGAAAATAATTTTTTTAGAAATATGGGTCATTATATATCCCTTATAAATTGGGGTAGGGTCCCATAGATATATCATAAACTATTACCCTCTCACTTATGGTGGTCTACTATAGAACCCACACACTTAGGGTGAAGCCAAGAATCCACATCTTAGACCCATACCATATCACTGGGGGTGGTCCATGATGGTACCCTCTCACACAGGGTGATGCCTGAGATATATCCTGGACCAATACCCTATCACTTTGGGTGACACATTCTAGTCCTTTATTACTTAGGGAAAGTCCTAACATCCATCATGAACTAATAACTTATCACTCAAGGCAGTCTATGTCAGTACCCTCTCAATTAGAGAGATTCCTAACATCAATCATAATCCAATACCTTATCACTAAATTGGATCATTACAACACCTTCTCAATCATAGTGAGGCCTAACATAATGTCCTTTCATTAAGAATTCAAATTCTTGGTGTAAGACCCCAGAACAACCTAAAAGGGGAGGGGTAGATTAGAGTGTTATCATTTTCATAGAATTAAACATATCTTGTTACTTTCGTGGTAGGAAAACATGAAATCCTTAAAAAATAATTTTGAAACCACCGAAAAAACATATAATGAAAGTGGAAACATGACACATCATTTTTAATTGGTTCACTCTTATGGGTCAGTCCAAGGAGCATACCAGACTCTTTAACAATCATTCCAAAATCCAAAAAACATCATTAGATGATGTGGATTAGAATTATATTGTATTTTAAATCTGTTCCAGGAAATATTCTTTATAATAATTTTAGGAATACCACACTACCTTATCTCAGATCACATCTATCAATTCACCCTTTCTCACTCCTTTGGGAGAAGTCTTTCTTAGTTTTTCTAATTGAAACATTATTAACAATTTGAGAACATGATGAAAATATTTTTTATCATGTAATTTTGATTATGATACCTCATCTAATTCCACAATATATTCAAAATATCAAATAAATTCATTTCAATATCTTTCATGAAACAACTTTTTTCTTTAAACCCCTTGCTTCTTCAATATAATTGCAAATTTCTTGAAACTAACAACAATAAGAAACATGTATTTCCAAAAACTTATAACATTCATGAAACCACCTTTACAAAAATCTATTTTCCCTAATTAGTTATCAAATATTGTTTTCACAAAATATGTGTTCGTGTAAAGATCCTATTTTTCTGAGAAATATATTCAAGTAAATATTACACTAAATTTGAGGGATAATACCTCCTCTAAAAACATTTATTGTTAGAATGTTAAGAAAAAACATACTTATAGGGGAAAACCATTTCAAATAACTCCATGTATTTTTTGAAGCTCTATCACGCCCAGATAATACATCACCTCTAACCTTCCAATGTCAACCTATCATTCATGAGCATGTGAAAATTGATCTTTCAAAAACAATTTTCCTTTTCCTAATTTAATGGAATATAAAAACATTCACAAAACTATTGTTTTTATTAATAACCACATTATTGTTTCTTAAAACATGAATTTCATGAAAACATACTTTTCACTAATTTCTTAGGGAAAAAATTGTTTAACACTAGAGAATCATGCCACCATCGACACTAAATCCACATGTATGGAAGAGATAACTTGGAATGAAAGATAATTGATACACCTAGTGTGGATTAAAAAACACAACATAATATCTATTCCCAAGTCCAAAAATCCTTGGGTCAAAAAATTTGGTACATGTAGAGAATAATAATCATGGAATCACATCCCATCCCACATGCTCATTATAACTTAGATGACCAAGAATATCTCTTTATTGGAATCTCATACCTTAAATACATCACATACCTAGTTATCCACACATTATAATATTATGAATCCCAAACCGATCATACATGAATTATATATTAAATACATAATCATTCCCATCTCACTCATGAGGTAATCTATCGGGTTCCATAAACCTAACATTGCATCTACTCATTAATACATACTATAACTAATCACCCACATGTGACACCCCAGCTTGTCAGCCCAACCTATCCTAAACCTCAATTGGTTGGGACAAATTCCATTATAATATTAATATCATGATCTAGTACCTCTTTTAGTGGAAAATCATGGGATATCTCTCACTATATCCACTAGAAACCCAATTTCATGTCATTATAGAATAATCTAAAATCAATACTAAGGTATTAATTTGAGTCTCCACCAAAAGAACTTGAATAATAAACACTTGGGGTAAACTCTTCCCAAAACATATAATCTATCCCTGATGGGTTTACCACACTCATATAACACACCAATACTCTAATTCACCCATTAAATGGTATTCCTAACCATCAGTGATATGTACAATTGTCTCACCCATCATCTATAGGCCCAATTCCCTCATATTAAAGACATTAGTCCTAGGAGATCCAACATAGGATACCCAAAAAACAACTCATCCTTGATACATAACAAAATCTTACCATAACCTCAAAAAACATTATTTCTCCATTGGACACATAGTTTCTAGGTGATTTTATTTCCACAATGACCACTAGAGCGCTCAATCAAAACTGATGACTCTTAGTACCACCTAATCCTTTACATAGGGTTCTGTTGTTCCCAATACATTTTTACATATTCCCAAATTCCTATGTAAGAATGCACAATAATATATAAATATTTATATATTTTAGTATTATAGTGTCCATTTATCTCATACATAGAGTTAACCCCAATAAAATGATGAATATTCAAATTCCTTCTAAATTTCGCAAACCCTTAATGAGGTAGGTAATTACATAATTATTTTACACCATAATGAAAAATAAATAACTTATGTTATTATTTTATTTTAATCAGTTCAAAACCTATCTCATACTCTATAATGTAATTATTTACACCAATATTCCCTTTATTATATACTTTCTAAAAAATATTGATGAAAATAATCAATAGATTTGGTATATCTTACGTAATTCCCCATCATAAAGACAGTCTTCAATGCCTTTAATATAGTTAGTAAGTTACCTCAATAAGAACTCACTATATAAAATAGAAATCATGCTATTAGAGTGGGTTGAATCAATATAATGGGGAGGATATTCACTCAAATCAAATTCATATAATAATAAAAAAAATAACCAAAATATTTATCACATAATCATATTATGTAAAAATAAATACATGAAATTCTATAAACACTATCTCACCTAGATTCCATAAAATAATACATAAACTAATCCCCAACCATGTAATTCTGTAAAATAAATTTTTTTTAAAAAAATCACACACACAATGGACCTTCTATCATACTTGAGCCTCACAATCCCTATCTCCAAAAACTATTGAGTTTCACCATCTCGACCCTCTGCACACCCTACGCAGAACCTAAATGTTGACAACACGATTCTAATGTGAACCAGGGTGACCATTCATGGTATGGTAAATATATATTAGTAGGTTCCTACTATGTTCCCCTATTATACACCATTATATAAATTTATGTATGATATAAAATAAACATATCACATAAGACACTAGAGAATTATACTACTTAAGACCCCAAGGCTCCATGTGTATTGTGTAACGTTGTGATAACCATTGTACCACAAACACATATAATAATTACTTTAATTCGATTCTAAAATCAATCTAATCACACACTATTTTACCACTTCAATATGAAGACTATTACCTATGAATCAATGTAGGGAAGTCTCCAAAACCTAGAACTAATGCATCCTGGAACTAGGTATAATCACACATCCATAAGCCACAACCCATCCCTTATCAGTCAAGGGAGTTCCATCAATCCTGTAACATAATTATAAAACCAATATCCCTATATAGTACTCTCCCATGACCCAATACACTCTTATAAATTTTTCATTCATGCATACTGAACATAGCCACGTAGGATATGGTCCTCTTCTATTACCCAATGGAACATGGCATTGACATTATGCTAACATAGTCCATGAATTTTAAGGTTCTAGACCCAATACCAATTTCAAGAAATTTTATTCACACCAAATCATCTTCATAGAATCTATGGAGGTCACAAGTATATAATCCTATCCCCATAGAATCAGGGGGCTTTATCATGATATTTTAATCCTGCAAGGCCTAAAACCCATCCCCCAACTCACTAGCTAATCCTAAGGTACTAGTCACTTGATACATAACCCCTTGATGATGAAAATTACAAATTTTTGAATAGAACATAGATAGGGTTGTCCAGACCCATCTTTATCTCTACCTATTGATGTCATATTACACTCATCACCCACTAGTGACATCACTTCTTAAAGACTCCTATGACCAGTATTGAAAGGTTTAGTCTAATATTATCATGTCACTCAACACTCCCAATCCCGCTAACTATAGACAAACCCATGTCCCCATGCTCTAATCTTCTTTTCATCCTCATGAAAGTCTTCATCAAATTATAAACCACATCTTTGTCCCATATCACATCTCCCAAGGAAAACATATCAACCCATAACCTAAAGATAACCCTCTCTATGAAACTCATATAGTCCCAAAGGACACATTCTTATCATGACACATTCCATTACTCAAACTACACTCTAGTGGGTGTCCCATTTTATGTGTGAAATGAATTTTTATCTCAACCATAATCATTGGTTATAATCTTATGAATCGCATATAACTAAACCTAGGGAAACTATCCTTGGAAACATGCTTCCTATATAAAACTATGAGACTTTCCAAAGTCCTACCATTAGCTCCCACATCAATCTCTCCCATTAGAGACACAATTGTTGGGTGACTCCAATATATCCAATTGTTAAAGTGTTCATATCTCTGAGAATAGGAGGTAAAACACCACCCTATCTCTCCTTCGTAAGGCCCTATTAATCATCATTATTTTAAATAGTCTTATAAATTATTGCATGAAATAAAACCTATATATAAATAGACATATTAAATTGTATCAAAGGGACCACCTACCATTAAAAAATTATTTCCACGGTCACCGTTCTCTGTAAATCCCCTCTCATGCCCATCTATGACATGTACGATCCCCTATTAACAATTGAGATCCTATATCACAACATATGAGAGAACAATTTAATTATAATCTTTTATAATAATTTATTTAATATAAAAAAATTGGGATAATAAATGGAGCATCACTTGGCACCATTATCATGAAAAAACCGCAACCAACCACCCATAGAAGGTTTTTGTTACACCTGCAGAACTATCCTAGAATAAAAGCCCCATATTTTTTCACCTTGCCAACCATCATTTTAATATGTTTTTTACCAAAATATTTAAATAAATTAAGCTAGTGGATTTATAACACAGAAATTATTACTATAAGAAGATATACAGTATCTCAGGTCCTCCACTATGGAATTCAGGTGAAAGAACAATCCGAATCGGCCGACTCGACCATTAAAAAATAGAATTGTAACAAAAACCCCAAAAATTTATTAGAAATATTGGAAAAATGAAGGAAATAGTGGAGAGATTATATTAATGAGAATAAACTAAAAAATATTCCCTGAACCTACCCAAATCAAGGGGAATAGGAGAGGGGGGTGTGTTAGTTATTTAGATGCTCCCTTATGTGTTCCTTGAAAAAAAAAAATGGGGAAACCCCATCTATTTATTTAAAAGAATCCCAAAACTACCCATCCTAATGTGAAATGAAGTTTCATATACTGAAACTTCTTTGTAGGGATCCTAAAACCCCTATCCATGAACTTTTACATCATGAACTTCATAGTTACACCATGAATGGTCTATTGCTTAAATTTTAAAGTAGCCCTATCAAATGACCATTCTCCATCACCCTCCTACAAACCCAAGTAATTACCTAACATTGAACCTCATAAAAAACATCATTTTAGTGTATTTAAATTCATAAAATATCATTACATTTCTTGGTTCTCAAAAAAACAACCAAAAAGCAATTTTTTAAAATTACCTCAGAAATTTCCAAGCCGTAATGACATGGGTCATTAAAAACTCCTCACTATAATTCTTCTAATCCTTGAGAAGCCATATTAATTTCTGAACCATGTATTTTGACCTCCCATAGGATTCCATTTACATTATAACATCCACATTCCATCATTTAATTCCAACCACACTCCCACTATGAAACTCTGACTAAAAGCACCATTCTACGGAAGTCATGCCACCAGCTCTCTACGAACCCTAAAACCAAAAAGGAATTTAATTAATTTTTGTACCTCAAAAAAACTATTTTTATTTAACCATTTAATAATAAATATTATTTTTATTCACACCATATTAATCTAATTATAAAGGAATATTCCAATCCATAGTGATCCCCACCATTGGAATCACCTACCGAAACAAACATCTAGCATTCCACCAACCCACTTACTGCATCTCACATGGTTTTGTCAACACAGTTCCCATATCACTGCATCAAAATCTATAAAAATAAATATTAATACCACCTGAAAACTTTACAAAGACTTTCAATCAAAACTGTTGATGCATCCTCAAAATAAGCACCTTCCTCTAAAATAGTATTTTCAATAATAACCCCCATAGGCTGGGTCCTAATACTACCTTGATACACAAAATCATATTTCCTCATAATATCAATAATATCTATCTAAATTGGATCCTTTAATACATTTAGTCACTTGAGTAACCTCATAAATCATGCATCGAATCTGGTTCACCCCTTGAACCACATCATGATACTAGTTTACCTTCAAAACCATGTAACAAAATGTATTTTCACCTCTGAAACATATAAAAATTGGATGACCCATAAAAAATTCCACAAATCTGTGTTTCACCTTATAAAACACACATTGAACGATGATTTATGACTTGAAACATTTCACAAATTACGACCAAACCCACAAATCACCTTAGGTTCCCATTAAGACAACCTTGAGCCCGATTGCAACCCATTGACTCCAAAAAACATTGGATATGAACACTAAATATTATGTTAACTAAGGATTAATATATCATTGGATATTACCTCACACCATATCCCTCATATTACATTGATCATACCATGACCAGTCACACTGAAACTAATAAACTTTCTATGTGGGAGTTGTTCACCAATTATTGATAAAATTCTCCCCACCATAGTAGTATTTCTATCATCACCGAATGTACCCAAAATCATATTGTCTATGACCCAAATATTTTTTATCACTGAAAAAAAATAATTATACATGATCATTCTACTCATATACATGTTTCAAAAATAACTTCAACTATTGTCACTGGCACTTGGATCACTGGAGTGTTAACCATTCTAGCCACCGATATCCAATGGTGTTCTCCTAACCATATGGATTTTATTTCACTAATACGCATGTGTCGGCCCAAAATGGGTATAAACACCACCATCACCTAAATTTTCAATAAATTAATATGGTAATATCCCTGGATCGACCGTACCATGGTCCCCCGATCGATTTCAAATTAACCTCACATTTCCAAGTGATAAAACCCATTTTACTGATCCCCAACCCACCATACCCATGAGGTTATCACTGAACACACTAATTACCTCACTATGAGAGTGTCCATAAACCAACACCACCACAATGTTATTATATATGAATCAAAACATTGATAGGTTCATCCAGTGCATAATCATTTTTTAGTGGTCCCACACACATCTTATTCACTAATCCACAAACCAAATGTGCCCCGTGTAAACCCCAAATGCACCTTCCCTTTCACACCTAAACATTTCCCATGAAGTGTCTCCAACAACCAATATCCTCCTCCAAGGATGAGTGATTCATCTAAAATATTCCTTATGGTTTCCACTCATGATCCAACTCAGTCTCACTTTAACCCAACATTTTCATGCTACTATATAGCCAGATCAAACAACCAGACTCACTCTCCTATAATTCAACTATTGTCCAGCCCAATATCACACACCTAATACACTAAAAATGACCCACTACATTTCAACTGAACTAATAACACATGAAATATTCAATTTGAAGGATGACCACAGGACTACCAACCAAAATGTTCCATCATAATCACCACATATATGCACCATGGTACCAACACACCACACAAAAGTACATCCTAGGAATCATAGGAATAATTATGTAACTAATCACACCCTATCAAAACCATCCTTGATACCATGTGACCTATAATTATATAAATAAAAAACACATAGGAATTTCACTCATTCCATTATCAACTATGTAGTTTTGTTAAATATAATTCCACAACAAATCTCTAATGAAAATACCATATACATTGTTGTTATAATTTTAAGTAACCAAACTCGCATCATCAAGGAAATTTTTTCCCATCCTCAAATAATTATTCAAGATTCACATACCTATTTTGAACCCAATAGGGATCTATTACAGAGATATCCAAGATCTATATCGTCCCACCAATTCTTACCATAATTCCCTTGATAAAGGGACTACATATTTCATTATCACCAAATAATGTCTTGAAACAATATCCACACAAGTTACTATCAGATGAAATAACATGGTTCTTCTTAATAGAATTCCCCCCAATAATTTATTTGTGTAAATTCCATATATGTTATTATTAACACATAAAACAAATAAACCCATGCCCAAAAAACCGCGTCACATACAAGAAGAAACATTTCATGTGAGTCTTTCACACCTAATATGAAGCTTGTATATAGGCCTCTTTCCAATAGGGAATGAGCCAGATCCAAAAATAGAAAATATTCAAAACACCCCATATTCAACAAATTTCTCATCAATTTAGTAAAAAGAAATAATATCAATATTTAACCCTAGTTACCCAGAAACCCCCCAGAAATGTGTTCATGAATCACCAGAATGACGTCCAACACAAACTCTAACACATTCCATGACCAGTTTTAAACCATCTCCATAAGTCATTAAACAACAAAAAATATTTTACCACTATGTAATAACCCAACCCAGAGAAACTCATCAGTTCCTAGATTGTGGTTGATTGGTGGCCTCATGTTCAACTCACCATATGATAGAGGATGATAAAAAGATATGAGGGCATAATCCCTAAAAAGGGAGACTATTAACCCATGTAATAATTGTATAATAAATTAAAATAACTAAAAAATAAATCACATAATCAATGATTGAATCAATAAATGAAGATAATACTATTATAAAATGACCCATGTAGAAGTCATACACTCATACATACACTAATATATCACTAGGATGACACCAAATATAAATAATTCACACACGCCATCTTTACTACCCTCATTGGCCCTCACATACCCTGTATCTAAAACCCATTGAGATACACAATCCCAATATAATACACATTCCTTTTTTATCATTAAATTAAATAATAAGGTCTTGAAACAGATCAGGGCTCTTGTGTAGTGTGTGAGAAATACATCCTAGTATGGTGTCACTATGTTACCTTAGTATAAACTATCATATATGTGAGGGGATGATAGAAAAACATGTCACATTATCACCTTGGAAATTATTTTCTGAATAATAATCCATAATTCCTTTCACACCTGGTCACCATGTGGTAAATAGGACACCACAACACCTAATAATATCTCTTAGATGCCATGATATAATCCACCTCATTACCCATCAAGACACTGCACTGATGCCTTACCCATATCCAAATACTCATATTAGAGAAGTTTCTAAAACCTTAACTAAATACCCAAAAGTACTTAGAAGGATCATATATCCAAAAACCCGACCCATCCCTTCTCACTCAACGTACATCCATCTGTCATGTCATGCCACAACCTAGTACACCCAGTGAAATACTCGTCGACATCCAAAATCCACTCCTAGTAAATATCATTCCTCCTCCAATGGCCCGAAGGCCTTTAATTTTGTTGATTTTGATAATCCACCTTTCAAGGGGTGATGTGAAACCCTTACAAAGCCCGTAGGCGTAAATATTACATGGCCCGTAGGCCTTATAGGAATTTAATGCCCGTAGGCTTCAAACATTATATGAAACCCAAACTAACTACTTAGAACTACTCATCCCCAGCATCTTCAACATGAAATCAGCTCTCCACCTTCGTATGGCTGTTCGGATAGGCTTTCCCATGCATGCACAGACTTTTTCTGGATGGCAGGTGGCATACCCTCTCATTCATGCCATCTGTTTAGCTTCTGCTATGGTGAAAGCTCCATGCTCCTCCTCCTTTGATGTTTATTCCTTATAGGTTTTCTGGTTTGCATCTACACTTAAGGTATCCTGAAGGCCTTGAAGTGGCCCGAAGGCCTTAATGACCTGAAGGCCTGGGTGGCCAAAAGGCCTTAAAGGACTCGGGGACCAAATTGGTGGCCCAAAGTGCCAAACGGGGGAATATTCCGGGATTATAGAGTGCCAAACAGTTTCTTCTAGAGTGCCTGCTACAATTCTTGCTATAGTTCTGCACAGTACCTGCTACAGTACCTACTTCAGTTCCTGCCACAGTTCCTGCCACACTTCCTACTATAGCACTGCTATAGTTCCTGCTACATCCCCTGCTACAGTACTTCTACAGTCCCGAAAATTAGCCTCTATTGACCCATGCTATGTCTATAAAGATCCTCATCCAAATACCATTGTTATGTAATTATTATCACATCGAAACACCCCGATAGTATATAGAACCTTGATAAATATATATTTCATTTATATAAATTCAATAAGATAAATATTAAAACTCACTGAAAAATCTTACATACCCCAAAATTTATGTTTTAGTATATTTGAGGAACACTTATTGAGGAACCTTAACTTAAAAAACAATCTATCATTTCTCCGTAACAGAAATATACTAGACTCCCTTCTATAATTACAGTAATATATACCCATCTTTATAACATTGGGAAGGGAAACATAAAAAAGGGGTATGAATAAATTCTCATTAAGTAAAATCCTATCAACATATTATCCATGGCTAGATCATAATTATATGAGAAAACATGAGAAGTGGAGAAATATATTATAAAAACTTAAAAAAATAGTTTTACATAATTTATGATGTCAGATCATGTAATCTTAAAATATCAACATATAAATTTGAAAAAGTGTATTGAAAAATTTTATAATAAACATGTTCTAAAGAGAATAACAAAAGAATATAATATATAATTATGACATCATAATAAGCATAGTTATTCAATAAACTGCGACCATATCTAACCACATTGACATCACACTCATTCTTGTGAATGTATAAAATATACCTAATGTTCAAACTTAATATTTTGAATTTATATAACACAAATTGTTTCATGCTTAATTTTTTGAAATTATATAATCCACATTATGTTTACACTCAGAATTATTACCTCATGAGGTATAAAACCTTAACTAATGCATTAGTGGATGATATATACCCCAAAACATAATAAACAACATATATCTATTTCTTATGACAGGAGTCATTAAATATATCATGATAATTCTTAGAAAATAAAATGGGTTTTATTCATCACATTATAAATAGCCAATGTAAAAATAAAATGGGTTTCATATCACATCAAGATGATATCTCCAAAATTGACCTCATGAATGTAAATGTTAGATACCCATAATTTAATCACAGTAATAGAGTTTTCATAAGAAAATTTTTATGTTTATTTACCAAAAATAATTTTCATTAAAATAGATCATTTAGAGATAATATGGAAATTGGTGGTGAAATCATAAAATAGTTTTTATAAAATGCTTTTATCATTACTGTAAGTATGATGATACAATCACTTTGAAATGTCATTTTTTTAAAAGGTGATGTGATTTTTTTAAAAATAATAAAATTTTAAAAGTAACATTTACTTTTCGATCCTTGAAATAATATAAAGGTTTTAAAAAGTTGAAGTGAAAACGCATTAAAAAACATTACTTTAAAAATAATATTATCTAATGGTGCCCTAAAATTAGAAATAAGGTTTCAAAAATGTGAATTGAAAACAATTTGAAATATTTTAATGTTAGAAATAATATTAAATTATTGACCATTGAAAATATATAAATGTTATCAATAATAAATTTTTAGTGGAAGATAAAAAATTGGATTGTGAAATTATATAATTTTTTAAAAATATTTCAAAATAACTTTATGGGAAACCCATATTTGAAAAGAGTAACCCATAAATCCTATTAAAAAGATACTAATAGAAATATTATGGCCACATGTGATAAAAATTATTTTTTTCAATGTATAATGTATAAAATAGGGAGGAGAGGAAATTATGTAAATGGAATAAATGATTCCTTGGTAAGAATGAGAGTTATTCATAACAATGTTACCCATTTATTTTGGATATAAATTTAACAAATATTTTTTTATTGTTAAAGAGAATTTATTTCCCAATAAAAAAATTATATATAATATAAAATTGGGGAATTTTATGATCAATGAAATATTTACAGTTTTATTCAAGTAAGAAAGACTACGACCGAATGAATTATAAATTGTGTGGATAAAACTACTATGAAGGTGATAAAGAAATATTTAAATGAGAATGAGAGGAAAATAATAAAATAATAATTTAAATATCATTAAATATAAGATATTTTAATATTTGAAGGAAATTTTTTAGTGGATGCATCATATAAATGAAATTATAGTTCCCAATATAAAAAATTCCCCATGGATCTTAAAATGAGATAAACAAACCTATACTTTGAATTCCATATTAGATGATCCAACTATAAAATAATTTATAACAAAAATAACTATCTTAATGATATATTTAATAACCTTATTCAAATATATAACATTTTATAATCTTCATTTATAAATTTTAAATGAATTTATATTAGTTAATTGTTATCTATATTCACTACAGAGTATGAGTAATATTGATTGTTTTTTTACAAGATTCATAGTAGCATTATTGTAATTTGTTATTCTCTCAAAGGTAAGAATTCCTATGGAATAAATGATAATTAAATTGATGTTTTAGTATAGTTTAGCAATTTAAATTTTCATTCAATGGTATTTTTAGTTATATTCATTGTATATGAAATTGGATAAAATCATGATTATGTGATTTTTAACAAATGAAATTTGGTATATTAATTAATTAGTTATATGTTTATATAAATAGACCTAAAATAAAAAATTAATTAATTAATTATTAATATCAAATATTATGTTTCAATTTCTATACAATATATAAATTTTTAGAATTTAAATGTTGGGTTTTTAACTAGTCCAATATGAGTATGCTATAAACTATGTGTGGGTATGGCTACAATAGAGTTCCTTATGTGGAAGTATCATTATTGAATTTGTATAAGTAAATTATTTATATTTTTTAAAATTGTTTAATCATAATTATAAATATTTATAAGAATAAGGTAAATTAAAAAGATTTTTTCACTTATAAATAAATGACATTTCATGTAGGTATATTCATTTTAGGCAGTTAGTTTTTCAATGATTTATTATTGATAAAATGACCTATATAATGTATAATTAATATTTATATAATATAAAAATTTAAATATATAATTTATATATTCCCCAAAACCATTTCTAGAACCATCCTTGAATGGTGGTGATGGAAAATGAAAAGTAAAGTGCATTGAGGTAGTAGTCCGTACACGCGTATGAGAAACATTTTTATTTTCATGATTGAATGGGAGGAGAATGTATGATTATTATAACATAAGTATAATGGAATTTTTGTAAATTATTTATATTTATTAAATAATATACATGTGGTATGAATGGTTTGGAGGAGGGTTGTTTAGAATGATAAATAAATTAATTAAAGGTGTATATAATACTAACACAGGAAATTCAGATCTTCTCTTGAAGTATCCTTTGGAAGTGAAAGACTTAAGGCATATAGATAAGGATAGGAATGTACAAACATGTATAGGTAACCTATAATAAATTATTTTTTTAGTGTATATTGGGAGTTTCAAAATAGATTATTTGGCTTGAAAATAGTTGAAGTGAGCTCCGTTTAACGGTTAAAAAGAGCGGAAACTCATAGAAAAGAAAGATAGGTAAGGGGTAAGAATAGAATTGAATGATATTTGGTTATTTTGGGTGTATAAATATTGGTTATACATATGGGTATTACTTTATAACATTAAAAAGTTACAATATAAATTTTAGGATTCAAATTTATTTAGCAAAATTTGATCCATAATTGATTACCCAATTTAACACTTATTAATTTTCATTAAAATTTAACCATGGTAATATTTTATTTAATAAGAATAGAAGATAAATCACATTAACAAATTTTTATGTGGTAAATGATAATTTTAACTCTATTTAATCTAATTAAATTTATTAATATAGTAAAATGAAATTTTAAATTAAAATATATAATTTACCGATAAATTATTTGTATAGAAAATTTTTGTTTAAAAACATATGTGTTCTTAATATTATTTAAAAATGATTACCAATTACAAGAGTTTTAAATTATTTATATAAAATTTTATCCCTCATATTAGGGTCTCTATTTTTTAAAATAGATCAATTTAATTTAAAATAATAATTATTACAAAACCTTGATATCTTAAAAAATAACTATTTTTATGTGGTAACTAATATTTATCATGATAAATATATTTTATTCATAATAATTAAATATATCCCATTAGTTAATTTTAAAATTTTAATTTAAAATTTTAAAATAATTTTATACGATACAATTTCTAAAAGTGATAAAAATTTATTTTAATATTAGTGTTCATAATGAAATTTTTTTTAAGTAACATTTATCTTATAAGCATAAGATAAATTTATTACTCACCTAGTAATAACTACAAAATGGATTTAACTTAGTTTATATTATATATTATAAATAATTTTTTATTTCAAACATTTTTTAACCAAATTAAAATAAACATTATCATGCATAAAAGAGTAATTTTTTATGAAAATATATTTTTATGAATAAAATGATATTATTCATTATTTAGCTAAAATAACTCAATTTTATTAATGCATTAGTATTTAAAATTACCTATATTATTATTTATAAATATATTTTATAATTCACTTACCTTTATATTTACCCACTATTTCAAAACACACATTTTATCAGTTGTATAATGTCATGGTGTTGATTTTGGTTCGTTGTTGCATGTTGAGTAAGATATTGATCGATTCTAATAGAAATGTGTATATATATAGTAAAATCACATGGATTTATATTATCCCTCATTAAATAAAATTCATCTTAAATTTTTTATTTATCATATACTAATATAAACTTTTATGGAATCTAAAATGAATATGTGACCCAAGTTAAAATTTCTAGAGAGATATCAATCTTGAAAACATAGGAAACATATATTTTCCCTCATAATAGGATTGTCTCAAAAATTTGATTTTTGTATCAATATATTTGACCCATGATTATATCTTATTTGATATTGAAACCCATACTATATAATTTTATCCCAAAGGGTGTTAAAAATCATCCTTTCATTTATGGAGTATAATTTGTTGATGTGATTTTAATATTTCCAATACTTTTTAAAAATAGAGGGAAATAACAATTTGTTAAATTCATATAATGAACAGATAATATGATATTCACTAGGGTGATTCTATTTATATTATACCTGATATATAATAAAATATTAATTTTACTTCAATAATCAAATTATTTGTGTGGTTATTTAATTATCATAGAAAAAATCCTAGATATACTATGACCCTTAAATTTTAAAACCAATAAGTGGTCAATAATTATAGGTAGGAGGATAATTGTGACATAATAATCATGATCCACATCAGTTTAAGTCATTATAAGGGTTCTTACTTATTCATTTAGTCTTACATGTCTCTCTTGTATATTATATTTGTTAGACATTGTGTTAGGCCATTGATTCATTTAATGACCAATAATCATTCATTTAATTTATTGATAATATTTTCCCCCATTTCAATTTCCAGAATCTTCACCCCTTCTTGATAATGATGAGATTTACAGCCACCCTATCAACACTTGAAATATTTTAGTTTTCATTTCAAGGAATGTCCTAGTTGATTCCCCCCACATTTTTAGCTTGTAGGCGATTGTAATTTCTTTCCTCCATAAGATTTTCCATTTAATTTTTCATTAATTTCTATATTCATTTTCAGGTCTATAGAATAATAACCGTAGATAACATCTATTTCACACATAAGTGAAGAATGAATCTCATCGCCATATATATCAAAGTCTCTTATTTCTAATACCATTCAAATGATTGGTTTTAGGCCACAAAATATTCATTCGATATTACACTGAAGTAAAAAAATAAAATTGTAGGTATAACTTGTGATTATCATGGTATTTTCATAATAGGTACTCAAACATCTTACATTCTTTTTTATATAATATATAGTAATTATCTCTTTATTTAATTTGAAAGTGTTCCGGGAAAATATTTAGTAAAAAAATACTTTTTTAGAACTCATCCCATTACATAATTTAAAATTATTCTATATTTATTGTATTAAAAATATGTTTAAATTGGTGTTTAACATGTCTTTATAGATTATAAATTGGTAAAATTAATTTCTAATAGACTAATGATTAGAAGACATAAAATAATAACTCTATTGAATTTATCTATTTCAAAAAAATTAGAGGGATAGAAGATCATCTAAAATAGGTTGGATATTTCTACCTGAAAAACTCGATTGTAATTTATTAATTGGTTTATTCATGAGATATATAAGGTTGTAATTATTTCTCATAAACTACTCTAGAATTTTAATAATAGTTTATACCATTTTTTCCATCAAACTATTTTTTTCATTTGGAAAATTGTTGCATTCTATGTTCCATACATTATTTCCCTATCCATTACATAAATAATGGAAACATGACTTATAATAAAAATAGGAAATAAAAAAAATTAAACTATAAATATATAATATGTGACACATAAATGATTTTAATATTGTAATATAAGAATCATGATACTTTTAATCTTGGTTATCCATGGTTAGATTTCATGTTAAACTGGATATATAATCAAATCCTTCATAATGATTCATAAATATAATTTTAATTAGAAAAATATTATCCCTTTGGAGTGTCAAAGAAGGTGTGTATTTAGGAATTTTTTCAAGCACTAGGTGATGATTGGGTAAATACCCAATGATCCCTTTTCAATGTTAGTCACCCTTGGTAAATCTGTTCCAAATCCTTCGTTTAATGGCTATAACCATAAAAATATTTAAATTCTCAATGAATTTTATAATATCAATTATACTAAAATTTCATAATGTTATTATATAAATAACCATATAAATTTGATTTATCCATAGGATTTTTATTAATTTTCATTAATCATAATTCAAAAAAATAACTAAAAAATCGTTAAAACTATATAAACCATTATCTGATAGAAAATATAGAACCCATAGATAAACAAATAATTATTTTATATTATTTTTATTGGATAACCACATCATCTCTCAAAAATATATCACAATCAAAAAAAATGGATGGTTACTATATTTTTGGATCAGTTACATATTGATATTATTTTACCAAACTTGTGAACATTTCTCTATAATTAAAACATTCTATACTCCATTCTATACTTCTCATAATATATACCCATATAAATAACCTATTGAAGGGATACATAAGAAAATAGTGAGCTCAAACACAAAATAATAAAAATCCTATCAACTTTTAATTAAGGGATAGATCATAAGTGTTTGAGAAACCATGAGTACAAAAGAAAAAGCTTATTAAAAATAACATCAAACAATATGATTTAACTATATGTCATGATTTAAGGTAATTTAATCTCAGAATATCAATATATACTGTGAAATTATATTATAGTAACATGATATGATAAACATATGAAACTGAAAAAGTATAAGAATAAAAAAATAATTATGGAATAGGCATAATCATATATATTACTCACATTGTAAAAATAGAAAACCAAAAAGATTTCAAACGCAATCTTTTGAATGTATCTAATATAATTCTTGTTCACATTTAATTTTGTGAATTATGATAATCCCAATTCCATTCAAACATAATATTTTGTATTTACCTAATCTGATTCAGGTTCATTCTCATCATCATAATCACATCATGTAAAATACTATAACTAATGTGTTGGTGGGTGATATAGGAAACCATCATATATTATACAGACATATGTATACCACAAGTCTCCAATAATTCAATTTATAATAAAAAACCATAGGAAATAAAATGGGTTTCATTCATAAAAAAATAACCCATGGGAAATAAAAATGAGTTTTACAACAGTTCAAGATGGTTTCACTAAAATTGAACTCAATCATGTAAATGATTTATAACTGTAATTAAATCATACCATTTTATTATTTTATAATAAAATTTAGATCGATATTCATTAGAAATAATTTTCAATGAAATAAATAAGTTATAAATTAAAGGAAAATAGTATGAAATCATATGAGTTTTTAGAATAAATTTTTATCTTTGGTGAAAAAAAGATTATATGATCACATGGAAATGTCATTATTCAAAAAATTGAGGAGAAATCAATTAAAACAGATTTAATTTTTATAACGTAACATCCAATACTAGATAATTGTAAAATATATATGTTTTAAAAATATGATGTAAAAACACTTTTAAAACCATTAATTTTAAATGTAATTTCTAATAATTGAGGCTTGAAAATGACATAATGGTTTAAAAAAGGATATGAGAATAAAATTTGAAAAAACATAAATTAAAAAATAATATTCAATAATAGATCATTGAAAATTAATAATTATTATCAAAAAGGAATATGGAGTTTAAGATAATACATTTTATTTTAAGATGATATAAAAAGGTTTTGAACATTTTGAAATACCATTATTGAAACCCATATCGGGAAAAAGTCACCAAAACTTACTTTTTAAAAGTGGATAATTGAAATATGAATGTCACATGAGATTATGCAAAATTATTTTCCAACGATTGTGAGTTATTCCTACAAGAATTACTATTTTGTTTTTAATTTTTTTTATCAATGATGTTGTTATTGGCTATGAGAAGTAATTAACCCAAGGATGAAAATAAAATACCATATAAAATACAGTAATGGTTGGATAAATGAAATACTTAAAGGTATATTAAATTAAGAAAGACTACACAAAAATGAATCAAAACATGATTATATAAAACTCTTATTGAATTTGAAGCATAAGAGTCAAATAATAAAGAGAGGAAAATAATGAAATAGTAATTAAAATATAAATAAATAGAAGATAATTTATAATGTGAAATTAATTGGGTATTTAATTCCCCATAAAAAATAAATTATGGTTAATGATATCAAACAAGCCCCATGGATTTGAAAATGGGAAAAAGAAACCCTTTCCTTAAATTCTCTCTTAGTTTATCACACTCTTACCCATATATAACAAACAAAAATATATTAAAAACCTATTATAGATCCTAATTAATATCCCTAAAATTTTTTAATCATTATTTTTAATTATTATATGCTTGTATATTAGATATTTATTATAAATATTCAATATCAAGAGTGAGTACTCATGATTGAATTGAAATATTTTCATAATTGTGGTGGTTTCCTCCATTAATATCCCAAATTTCATAATTCCTAGATCATAAAAGGTTATATAATTTATGTTTTTGGATATTTCATGAAGTCATATCTTAATTCTATTAGTGTTTTTGTTAATCTTATTGTAGATGAAAATGGAAGCACATATGTTTGAGTTATTTTTATTAAGTGAATGGCAGTATCTTAATTAATCAGTTAAATAATTATATTTAAAAACCATAACAAAACAATCATTAGATACATAATAATATACAATAGTATTTTCTAATACCATATATATTATAAATAGATATCTGTTTTCATTGTTAGTGGTTAAATTGAACCAATAAGAGTAAGCTACAATCTATGTTTTTGTATGGTAATCGAATAGATAATTTTCATAAAATATGTTTATCAAAAAATTATTTATACATTATTTAGATATTATTATAGAAATGAATCCAGATTTTTAGAGTTATAAAAAATAGTTAAATGAAAAATAAGTTATCACTCATGAATAAAACACTTCTCCTATTGATATATTTGTAATGTTCTGACCCACGTGCAACATACTGGTGCACCGATCTAGTTCATCATGTGACCTCAAGTGCACCTCCTAGTATATGAGAGGAAACCAACTAGATGTGCGGGGTTTAATATGTAATGTAGGGAGACTTTACCCTCTTTATTCAAGTAATATAATAGTGGAAATAAATAAAACATATCAAAGTGACAATAAACATAATCCACGATAACCATATTGAATAATAAACCTACATACCATGATGAATACAAAATAGTCAACAATGAACATAAAAATAGAAGATATTTAATGCCATATTAGTGTCAAGTGTCTAATTAAAACCAAAAATAAAGACACACAGAAAACTCCCACATTGGTCCAAATATTATGATTACTTTCCTTATCCATGCTCCATCCCAAATCCCAACTTAGCCATCTAACATAAGGGTCTTAACCATAACATGTCTTGAAAAAATGAAGTCCATTCGAGAACCAATAAAGATGCCCATGTAGGGTCTATGAGAAAATCAGTAATCCACCACTAATTGCATGTAATGAAACATTCTATCTATCACAGTTTATGTCATTTTATAAAGTATAAATTAAAAATGTTAATGTAAAAAAATTTCAAATTTAATATTCTATAGTCCACCACATAGGACAATTAGTTCATGATGAAACTAAAACCAATCATATCTGCTTCATCCCATACGGGAGTTTGAACTATATACCATGGGAATTTCTCATATCATTATTCATGGGATATCTATCATTTAATTTCAATTCCACAATCATGCATTTGGGGCCTAGAGTAGTAGTTTGGGACCCCATGGGTTTTTATAGAAGGAGTCCATATACCAAAACTAAGTGATCACATGTAATAAATATATAACTCAAAGTCCTAATGTTGTAGTATGGAACCCCGTTTTTATTTGGTGTAGCATTCCTAATCCAATAACAGTGTTCACATCATTCAAAATATTCTCATATAAGGGATCCACAATCATAGCCTATTTATCATCCATCACAATAACATATTGATTAAAATAATTATATATTCCATTAGAAACCATGAATCAAGGATTTAATTCAATTAAATCCCATCATTATTATACCATTTAATTTTAGGATTATATTATAATGATATTTTTCACAAATAAGTTGTTTTTGTCAATCGGGTCTCATCATCTCTAATGGGACCATTGGGATCTGTGAAGGGTATCATAATTTCATGGGAAATCAATTAATCAGTTCAATTATAAATGATATTTCCTAAGATTAAAATTTCAATTTTATTTTTAAATACACCCCATTAATACCATGACTATTGTAAATTGGCAATTATACAACCTAAATCAAGATCGTTGATGAATTATCTCCAGAAATTCATCCATAGTAAGATTTTGAATGATCCAATTTATAATGGAGGAGGAGATCTATGATCAAACCCAAATACCAATATCTCATTAAACAAGGTTCATTAAAACCTAGATCTAAATCAATTTCCAACATAATAAATCATACCTCAAAAAGAAGATAGAAATATGGGAGAGATAGAGAGATAATAATATTAATGAGGAAGAAATTAAACAAGAAGGAGGAGTCAATCCTTCAAACAGATATTTGACTCACCATGAAAGGGGTTGAGGAACATTAGAATCCTTATAAGAATCCTAAAAATGAAATGATATTAGGTTAGTCTGAAATGGGGTGTTTAGGTATTAAATATGGGGGTTCTGGAATATTATAATAAGTTTTAAGGGCTTTAATTTTCCATGAACACATTTTTATAGGAAGAGGCACATGGTTTTCCAAACAGTGCACCTTAACCATGTGACCCTTCTCCTAGGGTGCACAATTTATACTATGTGGAAAACAATTTTAAAAACCACAAACCAACTATTAATACCCCTTCTATTAGATTGAGCATGGTTTGGTGATGGAGGCTCAATGATTTGGCCTAAACATGTTCCACCTCATGTGGCTCCAAAATGGTGTCCACTATTTCTTGGGGAAAACTATGTGGTTTTCTCTAACTGTGCGGCAATCAAGAATAACCATAAGGTCTTCTTAATTTCTCCAATTTCATCTCAAATAACCCCAAAATAATTCCAAAACAGGTTATTATAAAAATAAGTGTAAAAGAGTATCTAAAAATGAGCCTGAGGAATCTGTAGAAAGGTCAGGATCTTACAATATCACCAATTTTTAAAAGCTCTTCCTCGATTTGTACTCCAAAGGAATAATAAGACACTGAAGTGGAAAGGATGTGATACTTATCCCACATATATTCTTCCATCTCCCTTTTTTCCTCACAAACACATCCATGATTCCACAACACTTCAAATATAGGAAAAATCATTCCCTATAACACATTCTCACATTGATCCAAAACAAATATTTTATGCCCTAAAAAGGATGTCTCAGCCTCAAGGTAAACATCATTTATATCGATCACATGAGAAGGGTTAAGGTGATACTGTAGAATATTTGACACATGAAAAAAAATGTTTATAGCACAATACATCTATGTATGTGCCAGTCAGTATGACAACAACCCGATTCTATCATCAATATCAAAAGTTACAACAAACCTAGATTCCAACATCCCATGTTTTTGAATCCCATAGTGGCCCAAAAATGGAGACATACAATGGATTACATGATCAACCAAAGAAAATTCAAGTGGACAATGATGTTGGTTAGTATAAAACTTCTGCATACTCTGATTCGTAGCTGTACATTTTCAAATCAATTGAACCTTCTTTAATGTATCTTCCATGAGACTCGGTCCAAACAACTATGAATTATCATCCTCTATCATGAATATAGGTTGTCTTCAAGGCCTACTATAAATAACCACATGTGGTACCATTTAGATAGTCTCATAAAAACTGTTGTTATATGAAAACTCAACAAGATCTATGTGCCTCTCCCAATACCCACCAAAATCATGGATGAATGCTCTCATCATGTAATATAGCACTTGGATAGTACACTATGTTTTCATATATCCTTGTGGATGAAATTATTTACTCAGAAACACCTAGGTAAGAAACAACCTCTATAAAAACAAATAATAGTGTGATGTAATATGAAATTAAGGATAAAAAAATTTCTTTGTGATACCCCATGAAAAAAGAATATCTCCTAAACACACATCTCACCATACTGGTCCATGGTAAAAGAATCCTCGATGGGTAAGAAATATGCTGCCTCTGTCAACAAGTCCTTAATAACTCAAATTGAATCATTCTTCTGAGGGATCCTCAGAAGAACCCCTACAATGTCCATAATAAAAATTTGAGGAATATATTTCTTATTGGGAAATAACTTTAGAAAACTACATGGTCATTGATGCTTATCCTTCACATACTAAAAAGTGTATCATTATGCCACAAGACTTATAATCTCATTTTTCATGCATGACCACCAATACTTTCAATATAGGTTACATAACCTTTTGGTCAAACCAAGTCACAAAACCCACTTTGAGGCATGAAAATCACACAAAATCTAATCACACATACATTTATCCACAACTGCATAGTTTTAGACAGAGATGGTCTCATACTCATATATAGTACAATCAAATGGTGGCTCCCCACCATCAAAGATTTCCCTCAAGTCAAAACACTTCATATCCTCATACTTACTCTCTTTGATCTGGATTAGATGTGTTGATTAAACTAATAAGGATTCATGGGCCATTTCACCTTGGACCTCGTAAAACTCAATATGCATCTTATCTAATAGGGTCATCATCTTTCACTCAGAAGTGGGATCAATAAATGTCTGAGCCTATGTCTTCCTGCTCAAAGTACCAACAACACTGTTTCCCTTACCCAGTGTATAGGCTAGCTTAAAATCAATAATAATTCATATACTAAACCTAAATACACCACTTTAGATTCAAATATTAATAAAAAATATTTATTTCAATTTTTTTTGTCGGTATTCATTGTAAAATTATCACAAGATAGGTAATTCTTCTCCCACATAAAGAAATATACCTCCACTGATAACTATATATCTGGAATTTTATAATTCAATTCATGTGGCCTAAACTATATTTATAAAGACAACACAAATCAACTTTCCCACATTAGTACTTCTCTAATTATGATCACCAAGGAATCACATAACACATTATACACCTCACTTGGCTCAGGTAGGGTCGAAATTGGATCACTAGTCAAATGCTTCTTCAACTATTGGAATGAATCATCCAATGATCTATAACATTCAAAATTTACACCATTCATGGAAATTCATGATTTTTGGTATTACAATAAGGAATATTCCTTGTTAAACATCTGATAATAACCACCAAACCCCATAAATATTCGGATATCAGAAAAATTCATTAGATGGATCCATTAAACCACTGCATCATATTTATCTCGGTACCAAGTCACACCTTCCTCATTGATGATGTTACTAATGAAATTTACCATGTCAATCCAAAATTGACATATATACCACTTCTTGTATAATTAATTCCCTCCCAGTGTACGATGGGAAATGTTAAGATGTTGGGTATGATCACCATGTGTCATGAAGTACACTAATATTTCAACCAAAAACCAACTAAATATAATATAGGTATAGGTGAAATATTCAGTTCATCAAGGCCATAAAGACAACATGAGTGTTTCTCATGCCAAAAAAATTACAAAGAACTCATATAGGCCACACCTACTACTGAAAGAATTCTAAAGTATCTCATAAGGTCAAACTCACAACTTTCAATGATCTGACCTCAATTCAATCTTAGAGAAAAATATAGACTCTTCTCAATTGATCAAAGATATCATCGATATATAGAAGTGGATGCTGATTATATATAGTTATATAGTTTAAATTTTGGTAATTGACACATAAATTAAATGTCCCATAAGACTTATTAGAAAAAAATATTAAATAACACAATTTACACATACATAGATAGATAAATCTATTTTCCATAAATTTTTTCAGATGAGTCTTAATCACTTGATTAACTATTGGCTTCATTTGGTAAGGTGGGATAAAAATGGGTTCAAATTTAAACATGAGATCAATTATAAAATTAATATCCCTCTTAGGTGGTAGTCCTGAGAAGTCCTTAGGAAACATGTCTTGAAACTAGTCCACTATGGGTGTAAGGAAATCATGCTTCACAACCCCATAATTCAACAAACTACTTGTAACACGGGTGGTGAGATCCCCTAGTTGATGATAATCTGGCCCTGTATAGCCTACCTGTATATCCCATTCTACTTTGAAAAGAAAATTGTTACCCTCAAGAGATGTAAAAGTTACTCTCCTATGGTAAAAATTGACTTGGGATTAGTATGACAACAACTAGTCCATACCAAAAATAAAGTCAAAATATAACATGTTATGTATGTGAAGATCCCATTAGAAATGACACTCCAACCTCAAGTGAATAACCCTTTCATAAACAGATATTAACCTGGGACTTAAAATCACATTTAAGTCCATCCTTGAAATATGTTTCTATATTTTCCTCATCCCCTACCAGAACTAGTACAAAGTACTAAAATTTAGTTAAGGGTCCAGAATATTCCATCACATACATAATCCACTGATTTAACATCAAAAAATCAACTTCCTACTCTACACTGAGTGACTTTAGGTAAAATTTCTCTAGGCTATTTACATGTAATTCCTTCAATCTCAAGATAATAATCATGAATCTGAATACTCTACCAGCGCTTTGATGACCTAGAAAACATGTAAGCCTCTAATTTTACTCTTTTACCCACAAGAGTCTATAAATGGTCAAGGATAACCTTGATATACCAAATTCTTAACTCACCTACCGCAGTTCCACCCTCTCTGGTGAAGGTTGGAAGTTGCTGTAACTGAAAAACCTATATCATATCAGACATATTCTGTACAACCCAACTTGGGCCTCTATGAATAAACATTATAAAGGGATAAAATTTATCATGAAAATTCTCTCCAAATTCTACACCTAGAGTAATTGGATCCTCTTATTCTACTAGAAGAGGAACATTTCCATTTTTTCCTAAAATCAGCCTATCAATGAACCTCATCATGGTGGCATGTCTATATAATATAAAACCCACATCTTAGGCCACATAATAAATTATTATAACATTTACAAAAGAGGGATTCACATTAGGCTATAAGATGTCAAAATAGAACTCTATAACATGGTCAATATCAAATCACTATCACTACCTCAACCATACAACACATAGTTCATTTCAAACAAGGGTAAAATACTTTCTTATTTCAAAGTTCCCCATCAGACACACATTTATCCATTTCATATTATGATAATTATCTCCATTTTAACCATATAAAATTATTATTAGAAATAATTTATTTTAAAATTGATCAAACAAAGAAAAAAAATTAAAAATACTCACCCAAAATACGCTTTTATATGCATATATAAAACGATCAATGATACATGAAATCTTGAGTTCCTAGAATGATTCATGTATACTAACATCTCATTCCATACCAGGCCACAAGTAAAATCTCAAAAAAATAACAATATCCAAAAATAACTATATTAATAGAGGATAAATTACATTGAACTATAATATTAAACATCAAGAACAACAATCCAACCCTCGGTACTTGGTTTTCCCCCACAGATGGGTTAGCTATTCCCATGTACATGCTCATGAAAAAGGACCAATTCATTCTACTATTTTATCAAAATTTTCTAAATAATAATACAATTTAAAATAAATGAAAACTACTTTAATACCACTTTGTAATGTCCCAAACCGAGTTCCACATACCAGTTCCCTGAGATGGCTCATAATGTGACGTCATGCATGCCTCTGCATATACCAGAGGCTACTGATTAGTAGTGTGGGTAAAATATGTAGCACACAGGGACTATACCCTCTTTATAAAAGTATTAAAACAAAATAAATAAATAAAAAATATCCAAATGACCATAAACCATTACCAATATAATAATATAATCAATAATCATCTAACATCTAATGAAAAATCCAAAATAGGGGAAAATACCATAAACCGAAGAAGAATATATATCATTCCATATAAGTGTCATATTTCAAATGAAACCCAAAATAAAAACAAACTAAAATCTCCTAGTGGATTCCAACCATCATGTCTCATTCCCTCAACCATTCTTAATCATGAATCCCAACTCATACATATAACATAATGCTTTAGCACTTATCTAGTCCTACAAAAATGAATTCATTTCAGATACCAATCAGGAAGCCTGAGTAGGGTATGAGTAAAGAAAATTATTCCACAACCAACAACAAATAAATTAAAAACATGTCTACACTAGTAAATTTATTTTTATAAATAATAATGTACAAATGATAAATTAAAAAAATTTCACATTTCATATTCATTAATAAACCACATATTCCCCTAGGTTCATGGTGACACCCATACCTACCCCAAATTCATTGAACAATTTTAGAGTCTAAACTATATATTATCAGAATTTCACATATCATTTTTCAAGGTGTTTCAATTATTTATTCAATTTAAAATTCAAATTCATTCATTTGGGGCCTATAGAATCAATCTGGCCCACTGTGGGTAATTTTGGTAGAAGTCCCTATTCAAAAACTCTAGGATCACATGTAATAAATATATAACATGGGGAATATGGAAATAGTCTGGAAGCATATATAAAATTTGGAGTAAAATTTATTTTCCAAAAAATCACTATTCAAATCATTCATAATTTTTACATATGATGCTTTCACAATCATAACCCATTAATCAACCGTTTCCATAAGTCATTATTTAGCCATATTAAAAACCTTATTATAAACCATGGATCAATGATTTAATTCAAGTATATATTTCCATTCTTCCAATTTTTAAATTTCAAGACTATATTACAAATATATTTGGAATACACTATGGGTTTTTACCAATTCATTCTCCTCATCTCCAATGGGTCCAATGTGATCCGTGAATGGTATCGTAATCACATGGGAAATCAATTTTTTAATTTATTTAAAAATGAACATTCCCAATGTGGTAATAAAAATTTCCCATTTACCTACATTCAACTGTAATAAATACTCTAGGAAATTGAAAATTATACCAACATCCTCAAGATCATTTATGAACACTCACAAAACCATAAACCTCAATTAGATGGGGAATGACCCAATTCAAAATTTTGGATCAGATCTATGTGAAAACATTAGGTGAAAAATACAATGAAGAAAGGTAATTTAAAACCATATCTAAACCAATTTCCAATAGATAAAATAATACCTATAAAGGAATAGAGAAATATGGGAGGGAGTGGAATCTGAATGAGGAATAAACCACTTACCAATGATGAGTTTCCCATTTAGAATGATCTTATATTCTCCATGAAAGTAGTTTGAGGAGCCTTAGAATCCTCTCAAGAGGAACCATAATCAAAGGGAAATTGGTTAGGGAAAATTTGGTGTTATGGGATAAAATCACGGGGCTTGGGAATTTAAAAATAAATTTTTGAGGATATAATTTTCTATGCTCATGGTTTCCTTAGTGGAAGTAAACAATTTTCCAAACATTATGCCTTAATCATGTGCCCTTACTTCTGGGGTGAAGTGTTTCTCCTAAGTGGATAATGTTTTGAAATTTTTTTTGTTAAACATAAAATATTAACTTTTTTAGGGTACATGGTTTGGAAAGGAAGTACGAACTGTTTGGCCAAACCCCACGCTACCTCTCATTGCTCCAAAATGGGGCACACCATTTCCTATATAAAACCACATGGTCTTCCCAAACCATGAGACTAACTATGCACATACCCATTGGATTCTAATTTAATCAAATTTCACCAAAAACAAACCCAACAAAATAATCCTACCAAGGTATTAAAAAATAAATTATAATAGAGTACCTGAAAATGAGCATGAGGCATCGTTAGAAAGGTAGGGGCTTACAATATTTATTTAGGTGGTCATTTTTAAAATATCTTAATTAAATTTTTTTTATATAATGACTAATTTATATTTTTATAATATAAATCATTACATTATTAATATATATATATATATATATATATATATATTCATAAAACCAATTTATAGAACCATTCATTAATGGTTGTGATGAAAAATGACACTTTTTTGTTTAAGGAGGTAGTGGTTCACACACACTCACACAAGAAACATTATCATTTTTTGATTGAATATAATGGGAATAGATAATATTTATACCCTAAAAATAATAAAATTTCAGCATATTATTTAGAATAATTTAATTATATACATTTGGTTATAATGGATTGGAGGATAGTGGATGATAAGGTTAAATGAGTCTAGGGGATTTGAAAAGTGTTTAAGTGATCTAGAATAATTTAATTAGGAAGAATCAGATTTAAATTTAAATGTAGTGGTTTGAACTGAGAATGGTGGATCAGAGCTCCTTTTATAGATTAAAAATAGGGACAAACATTCGAAAAATAATGTTAGGTAAGGGTTAGCAATGGAATTATGTGAGAGTATGGTGGGTAAATATTGATGAGATAGGTGGTTATAAATTTACAACCTATAAAAGGTAATATATAAGGTCTATGTGTCAAATTGATTTAGTAAAATTGTATCCACATAAGATTAAACATTTTAACACTTATTAATCTAGATTAAAATTTAACCATGGTAATTATTTTATCACAAAAAATATAATATGACACTTAGTTCAAAATTTAGATATTGTAAATAAAAATTTGGACACCATGGATTCTAATTAAATTAATCAATTTAATATAATTAGATTTAAAATAAATAGAAATTATATATTGAGAAATTGATTTTATAGAAAAACATCATTTTAATCATTGGGTGTTCTTAATCATAATTAATAATGATTACCAATTTAATAAATATAAATTTATTAACATAATTTTTTAAAAATAATAGCTGGGTCTTTATTTATGAAATATATAAATTTCATTTAAATTCACAATTTTTATAAAACTATTATTACTTAAAAAATAAATGTTTTAACATCTTAACTAATATTTACATTGAAAACTAATTTTTTGAATAATGTGGAAAATCATCCATTTAATTAACATTGAAATGATTATTAAATATATTCAAATAATTTTATACAATTTAAGGAATAAAATTTTTAAAAATAAATTTTAAATTAGCACACATAACACATAAAATAAATTTTAAGAAACATGTATCATTTACGAATAATGTAAAAGTATTACATATTCACTAATAATTATGCGATGTATGTTAACTTATTTTATATTATATATATTCAATAATATCCATCTAAACCATTATTCAACCCTAATATAACAAACATTATTGGATTTGAAATAATTTTTTTGGATAAAAAAAATTTTACACCTAAATTGATTTTATTTATTTTTTAGCAATACAGATTGAATTTTTCAAGGAATTAGTATTATTAATTGAAATATTTTATATAAAAATATTTCATAATTAAGTTAACAATATATTTACCTAAAATTTAAAATACTATGTTTTAACAGTTATATAATGTACTACATTTTTTTTGATTGGTGTTCCATGTGGAGAATGTTATTAATCACATTAGGTTTTAAAGGGATATATATATATACATATAGAATAAAATCATTCGAAATAACACATAGATAGAGGGGAGGCCAGAATAACACCATAATATCTCCACAAACCCTAGGGATCCCATCATGAATATTAAAACACATAGTGTTTATATCCTATCACACAACTCACCGATTGATCCTAGGGTGCTTGTCTAGAGACATAGACCCTCATTGAAAAAATGCCACCTAGAATACTCAATAATCCACTGATTCCTCCACTAATGTTATGGTGAAGACCCAATGAAACCATCTCACACACATTTCAATACCCCTAAATTTTAAAAGGTGAAAATTATGTTCAATATCATATACAACACACAACACGAAACTAAGAAGAAAATATAACACCCGTAGACTTTATAACATATTTATTTCTAAATAAATCCAATATCCTAAATAGATTAAAATACAAGAAACATTATGTTTATATTGAATTACATGCAATACAGAGTTTATGTTGTGTTACAAGAAACATTGAGTTTAGCTTCTCTTACACATAACACTCAGTTTATCTTGCGTTACCAGTGACACCGAGTTTAAATGAAATGAAAAATTTTATTAAAATGTTATTATTTAACATAATTGTTATAACCTAGCCATTAAACTGGAGAGTATTAATATTAATAAAAATTGATTAAAAATATTTTTCACAATTCATTATTAGTAAAATAATAATCATTTAGAATAAAAATAAATGTTTTTTTGAAAAAGTTTATTTGTTCTAAGAGAAAGATTAGTTGTGATTTTCACTCATAATTTAAAAATAATTTTTAATAATTTTAGAAAATTTATTTTAAAACATAAAATTATTTTTTCAAATAATAATACCTAGATGAGCTTAGAGTGAATTAATGGTATTTCTCTAAAAAAATTCAGTAGTGAAAAATTCTATATGTTAATTGAAAATGGATTTTTTTTAAATTATATATAAATTTATATAATATATTAAATTGTTTTTAAATTAAAATTAGTTAAATTTTATATAATTTAATCCATATTAGGTCATCATAATCATATTCATATTGAAAATTTATATAAAAAAATTCTAATACTTTTAACATTTTCATTTTTAAACCCCACTATCTCATGACGTTTATGAGATTAATTTTAAATTATATTTATGCCAATTCAATGAATTTAAATTTGAAAATTTAATTAAATACTTTGTACCAAAAAAATCAATTTTCTAATAATTCCAATATTTTTTTACCAAAATGAATAGTTAATGCTATAAAAATTAATTTATGAAGTTATGGTCAAATTGAATTAACTAAGGGTTAAACTAAAACGATATGGGTAAAAATGACCTATAAGCAAATCAAAAATGTATTTTCAATACATATTTTAAAAATTAAACCTATAATGTTTTATAATTTTCCTTTTTGGACCCTCATGGCATATAAATAATGTGAGATCACTCAATTCATTTCCAAAATACCAAATCTTCCATCTCTCCACTTATAAAAGGCCCCCCTCTCCTACCTTATTAACACATTTAAATAACTTTGGCTTAAAAAATAACTCCAAATATAACTTCCCTATGTTCAAACTAGCTTACTATAATCCTTGTATTGTGATTGAAGACAACCTTGGATGACCTTTGGTGGAATTATAAGGACACTCAAATAACTGGTAACATTCTTCAACAAGCGTCTTTATTTTACTTATTTCTTATCCACCATAAATTATTATTAAAACATGATTATATAATAAAATATTTATTGTAAATATAAATAGATTTTATTATTTTATTTTGATGACCAAAATAATTTACATCTTTCATCAAAGTGGTTATGAAACCATCATTCGTGTGTATTGTGGACTACCGCATTGTGAACTAATGTCGTTCATTTTTTGCATTACCACTTTTAACGGTTGGGGATAATGATGGATCTAAATTATATATATGATATTTGTAAAATAATTAGAAATATGAATTTATTATATGATATATAACCATTTACATTCTTTTCTGTTGGGGATTTGATAACATCTGTTGTGTGTAAAGCGGACTACCACCTCGCGAAGCAATACAATTTATTTTTCACTAATACATTACACAGAAGGTAATAAGGGTAACTATAATGAATATATGTGTTATGAATTAAATAATTATGACTTAAAGGAAATATTTATATTTATTTAAATATTATATATCATTTTATTTATAATATTTTCACTGGCTTAAATTGTTATAACATCATTCATGTAAGTGTGGACTATTGCCTTCATGATGTGACGTGACTCCCTTTTCATCACCACACCACATGGATGAAAAATATAATTACATATTATTTTTTATATGATATTATTATAATTATTTAACGAAAAAAATTACTTATCATTATTTCATAACGATCATTGGGAAATGGAAATGTTACTCATGCGTACGTACGTCCTACCATCTCTATGATTGTAATGTAGTTCATTTTTCATTACCCTATTTCATGGTTGGTTTTAAAAGTATAATTTATGTAAATATATAATAATTATATAATTATAATTATACTATTGACGTTTTAATAATATCCCCCATGACCATATTCAACCTACCATTGTGGATTTTGAAATATGATCCAAATATGGTCAAAACATTCGACATAAACTTAATTGATTAGGAAATTTTATAAAAAGTGAAATAATTTAAATAACAGTAATTATAATTTTGAAAAAGGTTCTCAATAAATTAAATAATTAACATAAATTTATTATTTAGGAAGATAATTACACACATGATGAATCTGACTAATAGTGATGGACTTCATCTTAATTTCTTTTGTTGCGACATATTTTGATTTTATACACATTTATTCATTAATAAGGTGTATATACATTTCATTTGACATGTTATATCATGAATTAATAAATTTAAATGATATTTAATATTTTTAATCTCATCCTTTCAATGGGATTATGATTCATGTGTTTCCAATGTGATAAGAGAATTTTAAAAAAAATATTTTAATGTGCTCCTTCAAATGATTTGGGTTCCATGCAAATTATTTTGAAATAAATTTATTAAATTTGTATATGGAAATAAAATATTAATAAATTAAAATTTATTTATCTTCATACATGATTTTCAATTGTTATAAAGAAGGAATCTTTTTACGCGTTTTATACATATTTTTTTGACAAATGATAATAGAAATCCTTTATTCACAATGTACACTACAACATTGGATTTTAAAAAATGGGGTATATTTTTTTCATAATACTTTGAAAATTTTCATGTTTTTTTCAATGAAAAACCATATTTCTCATTTTTTGGTGTTTTCTTATTGAAAATGGGTTTCCAAAAAAATGTGATTTGGAATTGAAAATGGGGTTAAAAAAGGGTATCTTTATCAAAAAAGTGTTTTTAATATGGGTTTAAAAGAGTTTTATATTACATATTTAGGATGAAATTATTTTATTCATGATGTCTTAATTGATAATTATATGAAATATGTGAGCCTGAAAAAAGTTACACAATGTGTTAAACTCCATTATAGAACACAAGTGAGCCCAATATATATTATTTTATGGGTTAAGACCCATTATAGCTCATGGAAAAAGGGTGAGACCAATATATTTTATATGAAGTGTTAGCTCCATTATTTCTATTCAATTCATTGAGTGTGAATTATTTTTGAATTCAAACATATAGTTATTTCAATTAAAATGGGTTTGAAAGAGTTTTATAAATATGATACTCTAATTTACCAAAATTTGATTTAATTAATTATTATGTGATTTAAATGATTTATTTTAGAAAAAATGAATGTGATTTTTAATTGAAAATTCATTACATCATACACTGAAAGAAAATTGAAATTAAACAATAAATTTATATGGATTTTTCTATTTTTCACTAGACAAGGGGTTTTATTTCAGTATTATGACCCTTATAAATCATTTTTCTCATCCTAAATTATAAAATCATTTTACAAAAATTTTAAGGAAGGGTAAGGGAAAGGAAGAAGTCAAGTTGAAATTAGTTGAGATTTCCTATGAAAGTAAATCATGAATTTTTTTAGATTTCTTATATTAGGAGAAAAATAAATAATAAACAATAATGTCTATATTATATTTCATTTTTTGGTTATGTATGAGTTATGTCCTAATTTTATTAAAATATAAACCTCAAATGATCCTCAAATGTAAGAGAATAAATTATTGACATTAAACTCAATGTTGTGTAATGTTTATGGATGAGTCCATATAGTTGGTATCAAAGGGAAGTTTATATAACATTAGAGGTTAGGATAATGTTAAAAGAATGTAAATGAATGATTCTACCGTAAGGTTGTGTTGAAATGATATAATTTTAAGATTACAATATTATATCAGTTAAACTATGCCTATCCAGAATGGTTTTCCACTATGGAAATATTTAGGATTTATTAAGAAGGCACTGAGAAGAAAATAACAGTCCAAACCAGCATGCTGAGATGTTTAGAACTACAACAGATAAATTTTATATAGTGGTGTATCAGTTGAAAAAAGCTATAAATGGTGGTGTTTTCCATTCTATAAAGGACCCTGATCTACCATGACGGGACAAGATTATAGTGGATAATTTCATGGGGAAACATACTCATCCATTCAACATATCATCTGGCCTTATAGTATCTTAAGGATAGATCAATGTGTTGGAAAATATATTACAATTCATGTAATGTTTATAATGGAAAATGGTTACTCTATAAATTAATCATTTTGAATGTGAATTTGATCAATGGTGGACTTTGGTTGAGAATACTAGGGAGAAATATCATCTTTATTCTATGTAATGGAACACATTTAAGAATATTTTCCTTGATAAATATTTTCATAAGGGTTTTTGTCTTAGAATGAAGAAAATAATATATGAAATGAGGAAAATAGATAAATATTTTGATTCCATATATGATGAAAATTTAACAGTTTTTCCCAGGTAATAGCATATTTTATTATAGGAAATTGATAGTAAAATTAATATATTTTAATCAGCATTAAAAAATGATTAAAAATATAATTTTCCATAAAATAATTTAAAGATTATGATAACGTAATTTTTTATGATGGGAATGAATATATGGAGTTTACCAACACTTATGTGCCACGACATGAAAATTGTTAGAAATTATCAAAGTGTTAGGAAATAGAGAACCATCCAACTAAGAAGCCTAGAGTTAATCCCCAATTATGTTTCATGTTTGTAAAATAACATAGAGGAATGTATGTATGAATCTTGAAATTTTTACCAATGCGGTATGTTTTGTCACAAGGTTAGTGTCTGAAAAGAAAATAGTCATGAAAAATCTAAGAGTTAGATAAAAGATAGCCCGCCATCAGTTATATGTTTTAGCTGTAATTAGTTGGGAATTTATGATAATGTGTTTCTGATGTTACTTACTTTGGGTGTAAGTCATAATGATCAATAGAAAAAATGAATTGAAAATTCATTTTCTACTTCTATAGATGATGTTGTGCCATCTAGTGTGGTGGTGAAAGCTCTAGGGTGATAGATACTTTTTGAAATTTGATCATAATCTCAATCAATTAGGCACCTATCTTTTGATTTTTTATGAAATAGATGTATTTTTTCATATATTTATTTAGTACTAAAAGATATATGATGTATACATTTTGGTGTAAACATTATTTTAGGAATAATTCCCTTATATGTTGTCAAAATAAGTATAAATATATTGATAACCATTAGGGTTAATTTTATCATTAATTATATTTTATTAACTGTCATACAAGATTATTTAACATTTTAATGAAGGTATTTTGTTAAAAATCTCAATAAAAATGTTATTATATGATTAATTTTATTTAAAGGATGTGTATTATTATTTTTGGATATTATGGGACATATATTTATATAGTTTTGAAAAATTACAACCCACATTCTAGGTGAAAACCCCCCACCTCAAGAAATAATAGAGGGCTTGGACCAATTACTGAAGGATGATAATGGTTCAAAACCCTCCAATAGAATATGCGATGTCTTGGTTAACAAGACCTTGAATTTAGTTAAAAGTTTTAAAAAATGTTATTGAATAACTACTAGTGGTACTTTTGAGGTTTATAGAATAATTTATTATATTGGATATCTTCTTCTAACAATATTGATTTTGGAAAATAGTTTGAGAAAAATGAGAAGTCTTTTCACACTTTTATTGATAATATAATCTATTAATATTGAATTTTATTCATTAGGAATAAAAAAACATTTATATATATTCATTTATTAGAGTAAGGTATGAATTTGAAATTGATCAAATCACGACCAAAGGATGAAATTGTGCCTATGAAATGGAAATGTATCAAGAAAGTATATTTTCGTATATTCATAGATAGTAAAATAATTATTCAACATTAGGAAAAGGATATTGAAATTAAAATTTTAACCTATTAAAATAATTTCATAACAATCTGATGGTCTATTATATCATTATTGATTTATGGTTTTGAGGCCCTTAACTTTCCATTGATTATTCATGTTCTTGTGATCAATGACCTCATTCATTATCTATGGTTATTTATTTATTCCATCGATGTAAAAATATTTACTTCCCACATATGTTATCCTAATTTGAAACCTAGTTATGTGTTATTCCATATAACCTTTGTACTTCCCTTTATCTCATATTGAGAAGATGTTTTATTAACCCTTTTTACAATGTGATTTTAGAAAAAAATTATTTTCAAATATCCATCCTGCAATTACCAAGATAAAGTAAAAATTCAAAGGATTTATTTAAATAAAATATGGGGAGGATTTAACACCCTCAATTCTTAAAAGAACAAAATAATGTTCTATAGCATACACGGCACACAACAAAAATATTAAAAAAATATAACACCCTGATACATTATAATATATGTATTTTTTTAAAATCCAATATATTTAATAAATTTAATTACATTTAAAAATATTTTTAAATTAATTTAAATGAAATTATGATTTTATCTTTCATTATATAAAACACTGCGATTTGTTTCATTACATTGGATTCTCTGTTTATATTTTATTAAACACAACACCGAGTTTTTAAAAAATGTAAAATATTATTAAAATATTATTATTTAATATAATATAAATAACCAACATATTAAATTTTTGAGTGTAAAATTTACAAAATAAATTATGAAAAATGGGAGTATATATTTATTATAAATTAAATAAGAATCATTTATAATAAAAAAGGTTTTCTGAAAAACTATATATTTTCTAAAAGATTGATTAGTTGTACTTTCTTCACATAATGTAAATTTTTTTTTTACAATTTTAGAAAAATTATTGGAAAAAATGAATTTTTTTTTATACCATAACATGAAAATTATCATAGGGTTAATTGTTTCGATTTTTATTTGAAAGGTTTAAATTTTTGATGAATAACAAAAAATAACAAATTTTAATTTAAAATTACCTTTTCATATAAGTTATTTATAAAGAAAAGGTAAAATTTTAAATTGTTTTTAATGTAATTTAAGTTAATTTTTATATAAATTAATCAAATTTAGTCTATTAGAATCATTTTTTTGTGGAAGTTTTATAACAACCCATTGGAAAATGTTAAAATTTTCACTTGAAAATCCCGATTTCTCATCACGTCTATAGGAATATTTTTAATTTGTAATTTTTCCACTTATATGAATTGAATTTCAGAAAAAATATTCCATATCTGGAATAATATTAATTTATAATTTTTATAATTTAATCTTAAATTTTGACCAATATGAATAGTGATTGTAATAAAAATTAATTACTGCATTTGAGGTAACAATGAGTTTATTAAGGGGGCTACACTAAAATGATAAGGGTAAAAGTGACCTATAAACTTTTATAAAACATATTTGATGGATATATTTATACCATTAAACCTCTAATTTTATATAATATTCCATTTTGGACACTTATGATATATCAAATCATTGGAGTACTCTGTTATTTTTAAAAGTACTAAGTATGTCCCTTCCCACTATTCTAAATGGAGACTAACTCTCCTCACTTGTTTACACTTTAAAACCACATTGGTTCACAAAAAAACCCAATTAAGGTTTCAAATTCCATCCTCTTATCTTAGAATCACTATTTTGGGCATAAATCCAATATAGGATGGCCTTTGGTGGAAACCTAAGGAGGATACCCAAAGAAGATTTAGTGTTCTTCAATGAGAAAATTTATTTTATTTATTTATATACACCATTAAATTATTAATAAATCATTAATATATAGTAACCACGTTATCCAAAATATATTTAGATTTTATTATGTTAATTTAATTATATAAATCATTTCTATATTCCATCAAATGGGTTGTGAATTCATCATTATTTGTGTGGATGAAAACTACATCGCGAACTGATGTCATTTTTCATCCTTACCATCTATCACTGTTGAGTATGGTGACATATCTATAGTATATATATGATATAAATAATATAATAATCATCTATGTTCATTATACCATATATACCATTTTACATTCTATTCCGTAAGGTTTATGATAAATATGATCGTGTGTACGATGGACAACTCCCGCACAGAGTGATGTGATTTGTTCTTCACAAAAAAGTTACATAGAACACAATTAGGGTAATTATAATAAATATATGTCATATAAATGTCATAATTTTGATATTAATTTCATATTTACCATTCATTAAATATAAAATATCATTTTCATTCTTAGCTTTTCACTCACTGAAAAAATGATAACATCGTTCGTGTAAGTGTGGACTACAGCCTTCTGGAAGCAATGTAAATATATTTTAATCACCACATCAAATGGATGATATATATAATTATATAATATGGTATATATTATATTATTATAATTATGTAAATATAATATATTACTTACCATCTTTCAATAATGATTATTAGAAAATAGAAACATTTCTCATGCACGCGTACAACCTACTATCTCCATGATTGTAACATAGTTCATTTTTCATAACCATATATACTAATTAGTTTTTAAAGTATAATTTATTTATAAATATTATTGTAAAATCATTATTATTATTCTATTTATTTTTTTAATAATGACCTTTTTTCCCACATTCAACAATCCAATGTCGATTTTGACACATAATCCAAAATAATGAAAACATATAACGTAAACACAATTGATTATTTTATTGTATAAAACATTATGATTAGTGAAATAAAATAATAATGAACATAATAAATGTTATCAATAAATTAAATGATTAACATAATTCTATTATTTAGGAAGACAAAGACAGATGTGATGAATCAGTCTCATGGTAAGGGACTTCGTCTCAATTTCCTTTCATTCATGAATATTATGATATTATACACATTAATTATTTAATAAGGTGTATATAAAACCCCTTTAACATTTTATATCAATGATTTATCAATTTTAATGATATTAAATGTTTTTAAGGTTATTATTTCATGGGGATTACGATTTAATTGTTTCCCAAAAGATAAGGTACTTTAAAAATAATAATATTTATGGTTTTCCTTAAAACTCTTCATGTTCCATGTAGCTATCATAGCTACATAGGGAGTCACATTTGGAATAACCATCAATGTTTATTCCCAAAATCTATTAGGAGAAACATTAATATTTACCTCCATCACGTTACCCAATGCATTGGAGAGCTATCTCATGCTCACCCACCCAAGACTTGTCACTGAACCATTGGTATACGTAAACAATGCCCAGGAACCATAACATATTAATATCACATAAAATAAACACAAAGGAAAGATAAAATTTCCACATTTCAATAAAAATATTTCATTTTACTATATTGTCAGAACAAATCCATCATCAAAACCATTTTCCATAACAGAATACATATAAGAGTATATGGTATATATTTTCCTTTTAAAAACATTACGACTTGTTAAGGAAGCCGAGTTCAAATAATACTCGCAGCGGCGGAACGGCCGTTGTCACCACTTATATTAAAAATAAACATTCTTTTTTATTGTTGTTTAGTAAAACAATTTGTAGAAAAAATACACCTTTTGAATGAAATGAAAATTTAAAGGCGTTTATACAGCGTATAAAACAAGGTCGTGTATTAATACAAAATATGCCTTAATGAAAGGAGATTGAGATGAAGTCCCTTATAAAGACGATATCTTTAGATTAAGGATAAATCAGTTACATTATTATGTCTGAAAAATTTAAACACACTCATTATGATTGGATATTAAGTGTAAAATAATCAATGTCCATTCACACATATTCATACCACGACATAATCAACAAGTAGAAGTTTAACCCAAAGAATTGAAATTGGGTTAACAAGTTCCCTTACAAATATTCGGCAGCCTGACGACATCACATTAAAATTAAGAAAATGAGTTGATGAGAGATAAAAGGGAATCTCTTCACATGGACATAAAATTTATATCCATAAGGATATAGAAGAACATATCCCAACATAAGAATATGTAAATTAAAAAACATATAAAAAAGAATTCTTTCAAAAAGAGGAGGGTGAAAGGTTACCTTACGAATTTGGTAACATATGAAACAAACAACCCATGAAAGAAGGATCATTAAATTAAGATTTAAATACCCATAAATGAAATTATATTATACAAAAATTACAAATCATGGGAAGTATTTACACAACAAAATGGAAATAGTGAAAAATATATCATGAATCTCACAGGAATAAAAAGTGAGATGAAAATATTTTACCACGTTGTAATCAATTGAGTCATATTCCCAAAAGTTAATAACCATAAAATTAATGAAATAATACCATTAATATATAGAGAATCATGATAATATATATCAAATGTCAGTACACAATACACAACATTCAAAAAATAAGTAGGGAATAATGGAAATCTCATGGAATTAAAAGTGAGATAAGAAATCCCTTAACTTGTGTCTAACATGGCTCGTTTTTTCCTTTTTCTTCCTGAATAATAAACTTAAGATGATTTATACTTTATTGAGAGCCTTTTTAAATATTATTATTCCTTTTATATCACTTAAAACCATGTTATAAACATTATGTAATCATTTATGTTAATAATGGTTGTTTTGTCAATATTTGGTACTTGAGTAAAAATGGGCGTCTTATAATTACAAGTTGTTCACCTGGTCAATAGTTATTTATAAATAGAATGATATTAATTATTTAGATATAATATATATCCAGAATATACATGTATTTATAATAGTACATTACATTTGGAAGTAAAAAATTAAATGCACTGTTCATGGAGACCTTAAGTTGTACGTAGGCTTGAATGCTAATTTCATTTCTATTTATTATTTTAGTGGAATTTGAAAATAATGATACATTGGTATATTATAATTCTATTATAATATCATATATAATATTGTTAATTACATCGTTTATAAATACCACATATGGTATTAACGAGTCATATCACTTTTCGGGGGTGGTAGTCCGTACTTTCTCAAATGATATTAACGCATTTACCCATTATGGAAACAATAAAGGAAAGATATAAATGTAAAACATAAGAGAATAATTAAAAACTAAAAATAATATATATAATATATAAATATATTTCCATCTTAATGACCACCATTAGAGGTGGTAGGATATAATCGAACAATCATCGTTTCATGAGGCGTTAGTTTTCCATTCACAGAAACAATATGTTCTTCACACATTAGATGGAGGTGTGTGTAAGTGTAGTTTGAATAATTATAATAAAAACATCCTTGTATATTAAGGATACTATTTTTATTATAAAATAAACCAATAAAAAGATTTTAGGGGTTGTAGAAGTAAAATAAAATAAAAGAAGTTAAGAGAAATTGTTACCTTTAATTTGGGTAACTCCCTTTGGTTTGAACGAAAAGGACTTTTTGAAGTGATTTCTGCCTAATGTAAGGTTTCTAGGAGGAAGAAGGGGATATTGAGAGCTTATTTCTTCAGGGGTTGGACGAGACAAGGGGCCTGAGAGGTGTGAGAAATTTTTCAGAAGTGAGGGCTTTTTATAAGGTGGTGGAGGGGCTCTTTAGGAAAGTATGAAAACATTGTTTTATTATATTATGATATTTAGTTTATAAAGGTCCAAAACTCATTAAGGTCTAACATAAGATGACTCATGCTCGAAAAAAATCATCCAATAAGAATTGGACAGGTTTATTATGTTATTTTCAAATTTATAATCTTATTTATTTATATTATTTATTAATGAGGTAAATATTGCATCAATTATGTATCATATCTACTTTTATATATTTAATGTCTAAAAATTATAAAAAACTACCAGGATTTATGAAATATATTTATACTTCCAATGAATATTTATAGTAAAAAATATGACTTATATAACCACATGTAAATATTAATTTACTAAAATATATTTGTTTTTGTCATTTTTGTCATTACTTTATGTTAATTAATCTAAAGGGTCATTATCACTCCCAGGTGGTTCCATGGGGTCCCAAAATCGACCCAAAGATACCCATGGTATTAAATAACTCATAAAATAAGGTTATAACAAGTGTTAAGTTCATTTTGTATTATTGTAATATTCTTTTTATCTTGAATTACCCTATTTACCTTTAACCGATGTACATAAAAGTCAAAAGTTACTATTCCCCAAAAATTATTTTAATCTTATTGAATCAAATTTCACTTAATAATAATTATAATGACCAAAATTGGATAAATGGGTAAACATTCAATATAATTAAACTTTAAAACCTTTTAAAAAGATAATATAATAATATAAATAAATTAGATTAAAAGGCACTTTTGAATAAAAATATAGTGTTTTTCATAAATAACCCAAATTTATGTCCAGTTTCAAAGTTTAATTAATTAAAATGACCAACATTGGATTTATGGGTAAAAATTAAATCTAATTAAATTTTAAAACCAATTAAAAAGATAATATAACAATATAGATAAATTAGATTAAAAGGAATTTTTGAATAAAAATATAGTATTTTTCACTATTAATTAAAAATGAACTTTACTAGAAAAATACAAAAAATGTACCAAAATAAATTTTGATGACCCGAATCAAAAGAATAATTTTATTTTGTCAAATAGAAAATATTAATGTGACCCAAACTATATTTAAATAGGTTTGTCCATTAAATGGCGTTAAATCAACCATTTAAAGTCAATAATGTTTAAAATTTGATTCATTCACATTTTAGACCAACAAATTTTATTTGATAAATGTACAAACATTTAACAAGAATATATAATCCTCTTGTAATTATTTCTGATCATTCCCACCATTACAATGGCTATGTGTTAACTACCATTTAAAATAATAACATTATATTATTAGTTTACAACGTATTATTTCAACGAAACCCATTGTTGCGTATTAGGTATGCCATCGAACATAGCATCCCCTTTATAGAAGAATTAAAATTTTGTTCACAAATATTAATAAATATGAAAAATTTCATGTTCTTTATTTACCTAAGATGTTACATCCTTCCCCCCTTTTGGAAATTGTGTCCTCTCAATTTTAAAACTGGGCTTGGAAACATCATTAAAATCTCCACAGTGGAAAAGAGTTAGTAAAATTATCACTTTAAAAAAAGAAAGAAAATTACAAAGGTCACCTGAGATAAAACATACTAGGATTCCATATAAAAAACATGGATACGGAAGAGAGAACCCACAATCACGTTCTGATGGAGAGTGATAGAGAACATGATTAGGAGAAAGTTAAACACCAGAAAATCACAAACTTATGATGTGTTAAATAGACTTTCATTACCCAGTAGGACACATAAACCAACAAAATTTTTGTTTTACATTCCTTTTCATAATTTTGAGTAATTAATTTACTACATAGAATAAGAGAATAAGTAAATATACATACCTTCAAGTAGAGTTTCATCCTTTAATAAGTTTCCAATAAAAATTAATCTTTTCTCTAAAAAATGAGCATTAAAAATGACGTGGCCACATCAAAAGAACAAGAATCATATTCTAGAGAATCACATAATCCATAAAAGAAGAACTATATATTTCACTTGTCTCTATACATCAACTAAATACAAAATGGGTTATACGAGATCATATAATCCCCAAAAAGTAAAATACTTTATAAAAATAAATACTACTATTAATCTCCAAAATTCAACAAAAAGTACCCAAAGTTCAAGAAATATCATTCAATACACAATTGTCCTTGATGTTCATCAAAATAATCCAAACTATGGTTGAAACCCAAAAATTAGAAGGATTTAATCACATAGTCTTCCATAGTAAATCTTACCATTTAACTCCAAAAACATATAATACTCTTAAAGTCTCATACTGAAGCATAATTAACCAAATCACATATTCTATATGATAGGTAAATCAGTTCCATATATAACCCAAATTTATATATGTCCACAATAAAAATAGATATTCTTACAAAATAAAATTTCAACCATTACTCAACAAATTAAATCCCATAGTTTTCTATTTTTCATAGGCATATACTATTTCTATAAAAGAGAACGTCTTCCAAAATCACTTTTATTGCATAATCAAAAAATCATTTTCTTATACTAAGGATATCTATTTGATAAAACATATGACACCAAATCAACTTACTATTGATAAATAAAATCATTTAACTAAAAATAATAAGTCAGGCTAACTGGGGACTTCACGTAGTCTAGTGGTAGGAAATAAATCCCAATCACACTTTGGCTGTGGGTTTGATTCCCACAGCATTTTCTGATGCGACGTGTAGTCACATGGTCTGCGTTTTGTCCATTTTATAAAATTCAAAAACAACCCTAACATGTTTTAACCACAATAGTTTATTTATACATCTTATTTCCATCCCAAATCATTATGATATGAACATCTTAATTCTTGAAGTCTTATATATATTGTCAATTTTTTATTTCACCACCATTTGATAAAATAAAATGATCCCCAACATAAAGAACATCATACATTGATCATTATGTCCACTTGGTTTCATCGTCATCTTGTTCATGTAGGTATATGGTCTATGGATTGCAACAATGATTTAGAGATCCTTTAAAATCATTTTCTTCCTCCATCCGAATACACCTAGTACAACATGGTTCGTATGGATGTTCACAGAAAAATAGTTTTGGAAAATAATCATATATGACATATAATTTCAAATTAACTAATAAAACATGATTTCTATAAAATAGTTGGATCGAATTTGAGTTGAAACTTTCAATTAATGGTCCTTTTAAAATTCCATAGGTATGTGCTGAGAGACTAAATTGTAAAAGCAAATATAAATAGGTTGTGCAAGGGGCTCTTTCATCAGAACCTTTTTCAAAATCATAATATGCTTCACAATCTTGTGATAAGGTAAAATATTTGAAAATTCCTTGATAATATTTACCTTTCTTGAAAATATGATAATATTTTGAACATAGGATTTGTCTAAATACAACCCATGATCCATGATGATAATGAGGTATAGTGGAGGTGTTTGATATCTCAAACAACTTCTTGCAAGTGAGTTGTATTCTAGAAAAAGTTTCACAGTTATCCAAACATGACTTTGAAATAATTATTGCAAGAAAGTCATTGAGAAGAGATAGGAATGTCGTTTGAGATCCTCCTCCACCCAATTGTAACTAACATTCCTTGATCTGAAAAAAGTTATAAAACAAGGATTTAATGGAAATAATAGACATAGGGACTAACCATGTGTCTAAGGAAAACTCATAATCCCCAAATATTTCTAAACCGACCTCTGATAACAACTATAAGGACCCACCCTTAAACATTACATAATCTTAAATTATGTCAAGAATTCACATTGATGATCTTTTCATGTTTAGAGTTTTAGGGAATTAGGCAATAAATATTTCATATCAACTTGAATATTATATGTAGACACTATTACCCAGTGTCCATTTTTTTCATAAAATAAAAACTCTTGAAAAAAATACATATCCAGTTCCATGTTTTAGACAGTATGAGTTTTCCTTGATCTCATCCTTGAACCTATTCATCTTTATGTACTGTGGAAACATTTCAAAACATGGGATGAACATAAAAAGATCTGTAAGGGTTATAAAATAAGGAAGGAAAATATTATCACATCAATAAATACAAATCAATGCAATCATACTTTTTAATAATAACATACCTCATGAAATCTTAAGATTTTTGAATTACATGTAGAAATCATAAATCATAAAGGTAACATATGGAATTCATAGAACGATTACATTGTAGCTATCACAGCTACATAGGGAGTCAAATTTGGAATACCCATCACAGTATATTACCTAAATATGTTAGGAGAATCATTTACGTTTACCTCTGTCACAAAACCCAATGAATTGAAGAGCTATCTATGTCTCACCCACCCTAGGATGGTCATGGAACCACCTGTATACGTAAATAATGACCAAGAACCATAACATATTCACAACACATTAAATAAACACAAAGGAAAGATAAAATTTCCAAATTTCAATCACAATATATCATTTAAATATATTGACATAGAAAATCCATCATCAAAACCATTTTCAATATCGAAATACATAAAAGATTATATGGTATTTATTTTCCTTTTAAAAACATTATGACTTTTTAAGGAAGCCGAAGATAAAATAATTCTCACAGTGGTGGAAAGGGCATTGTCACCACTTACGTTAAAAAGAAACACTCCTTTTTATCGTTTTGTAAAACAATTTATAGAAAAAATATTCCCTTTCATTGAAATGAAATGTCAAAGGTAATGTCGTGTATTAAAACATAATATGCCTCAATGAAAGGAGATTGAGACGAAGTCCCTAATAAAGACGATATCCTTAGATTAAGGATAAATAATTTACATTATTATGTGTGACAAATATAAATACACACAATATGATTGGATATTATGTGTAAAATAATCGAAGTACATTCACACATATTCATAGCACGACATAATCAAGAAGTAGAAGTTTCACCCAAAGAATTGATATTGGGTTACGAAGTTCCCTTTCAAAAATTAAACAGCCTAACGATATCACTTTAAAATTCAGAAAATGATTTGACGATAGATAAAAGGGTATCTCATCACATGGACATAAAATTTATAGAAATAAGGATATAGAAGAACATACCCCTATATAAGAAGATGCAAATTAAAAGACATAACAAAAACATCTTTTAATAAGTGGAGGGTGAAAGGTTCCCTTACCAATTTGGTAACTAATGAAACATACAAACTTTGATAGAAGGACCATTAAATGAAGATATAAATACCCATAAATGAAATTATATTACACATAGATTACAATGAATGGTTAGTATGTACACCACACAATGGAAATATAGACAAATATAGCATGAATCTCACAGGAATAAAAAGTGAGATGAAAATCTTTTACCATGTTGTAATCAATAGAGTTGTATGACAAAAAGTTTATAAAAATAAAATGAATCACATAATACCATGAATATATAGATAATCATTATAATATATATCAAATAGCAGCACACAATACACCACATGTAATAAATTAGTGTCGAACATTAGAAATCTCACAGAATTGAAAGTGAGAAAAGAAATCCCTTTCCTCATGTCGAACTTGACTTGTTTTTCATTTTTCTTCTTGAATAATAAACATTAGTTAATTTATAATTGATTGAGAACGTTTTTCAATTTTAGTATTTCTTTTATGTCACTTATTACCATGTTATAAACATTATTTAATCATTTAAGTTAATAACTATTGTTTTGTTAATATTTGGTACTTGAGTAAATATATTCTTCTTATAATTACAAGTTGATCACATGGTCAAATGTTCAATATGTATAGAATTATATTCATGATTTATATATCATATATATAATATATATCTAGTATATACATGTATTTATAATTTTAAATAACATTTGGAGGTATGAAATGAAATGCATCATTCATGAAGATGGTAAGCCGTACGTACGCATGAACACTACTTTCATTTCTATTTCTTATTTTAATGGAATTAAAACATAATGATACATAGGTATATTATAATTCCATTATAATATAATATATAATATTGTTAAATACATCCTTTATATATACCACATATGGAATTAACGAGTCATATCATTTTGTGGGGGTGGTAGTCTGCACTTCCTCAAAGGAAATTATCACATTTACACATTATGCAAACCATAAAGGTAGGATATAAATGTAAAAAACAGAATAATAATGAGAAAATAAACATAATATATATCATATATAAATATATTTCTATCTTAATATCCACTATGAGAGGTTGTAGGAGATAATCGAACAATGATCATTTCTTGAGGCGTTAGTTTTCCATTCACAGAAACAATATATTTTTCACCCATTGGATGGAGGTGTGTGTAAGTGTAGTTCAAATAATTATAATAAAAAAATCATAGTATATTTAGTATACTTGTTTTGTTATAAAATAAAGTAATAATAAACGTTTAGGGGTTGCAGATGTAAAATAAAAGAAAAGATGTTAAGAGAAACTGTTACCTTTAATTTGGGTAACTCCCATTGGTTTGAACCAAAAGGACCTTTTGAAGTGCCTTCTACGTAAGGTAAGGATTATAGATGGAATATGGGGATATTGAGAGGTTATTTGTTCAGGGTTTGGCTGATACAATGGGCTTTAGAGGTGTGAGTAATGAGTAATAACTGAGATATTTTTATAAGGGGGGGGAAGGGGCTCTTTAAGAATGTGTGAAAATATTATATTATTTTATAATTATATTAGGTTTCTAAAGGTCCAAATCTCATTAAGGTCGAATATAAGATGACTCATGGTCTAAATAATATCAGCCATTAAGAATTGTACAAGGTTTTTATGTTATTTTAATATTTATGATCTTATTTATTTAAATCATTTAATAATGAGGTAAATACTGAATCATTTTTGTATCATAACTAATTTTATTTATTTGATGTCTAAAAATTATAAAAAATACCATGATGTAGGAAATCTTTTTAGCTTTATAATAAATATTTATAGTAAAAAATATGATTTATGTAACCCCATATAAAAAATAATTTACTAATAGATATTTGTTTTTGTCATTTTTGTCATTACTTTAAGTTAATTAATATAAAGCATCATTATCACTCCCATGTGGCTCTATGGGGACCAAAAATCGACCCAAAGATTCCCATGGTCGTTAATGACCTAACCAGTAATTTTTTGACAAGTGTTAAGGTAATTTTTAATTTATATAAAATTCTTTTTACCTTGAATTACCCTATTTACCTTTAACCGGTGTAAATAAAAGTCAAAAGTTACTATTCACCAAAATTTATTTTCTTCTTATTGAACCAAATTTCACTTAATAATAACAACCTTGTATGTCATATTTTTGAAATCCTATTCATAGAATTAGTAAAATTTTATTTAAATGAAAAATTTATTTTTTTCAACTACTACTTTGTGGTTTTACTATTCATCAAAAATTGATGTTTTTCAGAAAAATACAAAACAAAAACAGCCTAAGCAATATTTGATATTCCGAATTCAAAAAAAATTTATATTTTACCAAATTAAAAACATAGAAGTTTAATTAATTAATTTAAAATTAATTTCCGTTGTCAAAACAAATAGCGTGTTTTTAAGAAACAATAACTATCAAAAGATCAACACTTTTTTATGTCCAATTTCAAAGTGAAATTAATTACAATGACCAAAATTGGATTAATTGGTAAAAATATTAAATAATTACACTTTAAAACCAATTAAAAAATAATATATGTCACACCCGACCCGACTTTTTGCAGTAGAAGTCATTTATATTTATATTTGAGCATTTTGGTTCGTCAATGTTTAAAAATTAATTAAGTTAAAATCAAAATTATATAAAATAAAATAAATGGAAAGTTATTTAATAACAATAATTATGATAATATTATTATTTAGTTTGTATTATAAAGATTATTAATCTATTATTATTATTAATATTGATATTATTATTATTATTATTATTATTATTTTTGTTGTTTTTATTATTAGTATTAGTTTTCTATTTTTTTCTCATTCAATTTCTTATTTATTTATTTTTATTTTATCTTTTCAGGTTTCACCCCCCCTTTTGTGCATGGGGCGCTTCTCCCCCTACACCCCTTGCGTCGCAATCGGCCCCCCTGCGTCGAACCCCATTTCACCCCTCTCTGTGGTTGCGGCGGATGGCCCCCTTCCCCTGACCTAGTCACGCGACGTCTCCACCCTGCCCTCCCTCCGGCGAGCCATGAAACCACCTTGCTCTTCCTCCCAGTGGACCGTATCATCTCTCCCTACTCTATTCGATGAACCACTTCACACCAGTCAAACCCAACAGGCCTCCCTCTCGTAGCCATCGTCCCTCGGCCGCACCCCCTTCCGGTGCGGCTCACCTCCAGTGCAGCTCTCGGGTAGACCCTTCTTCAACCTCTCCATGGTTTTCATTCTTGTTTTTTTTTGAGTTACAGTATTCCAGATTTTAGGGTGTAAATTAGCATCCTAATCTTGGGTGTTTTTGTTCGCTTTCGTGAATTAAGGCTCTCCTTGGGTCCTTTGTCATGCGTTTGGTGTGCGATTGAAGTTTCCCACCAAAATTTGGGGGTTTCGGCCTCAAAGGATGGTGTTTCTGAGTATAATAAATATTTGGGTAATTATTTTTCTTTCTTGGTCAATTTAATGAGTTACATGGTAAATAGGTGAGGTGTGAAATTTGTTTTTAGAAATATTTCATATGGATTTGAATTTAAAGTAGCATTTTGGAAGGAAATTGATTAAGTTTTCATGTTTAACTTTTGTCGTGTTGTTTGACGTGAATTTATAAATCATGAAATTGGTTATCTATATTATGTAAGTGATGTGAATGATGTTTGGAAAAGTTTTTATTCTGTGTTTTCTTTATTAGATAATATAAGGGCTGTGAATTCTGTTTTATCGTGTTATTGGTGTGCGTTTGGCCTTAAAAGATGTTTTGATTGGGAGTTTGTGTTCAATGATTCGAAATACTGCTTGGGGTTTTTTCATAATTTTTTTAGTGGTTTATTAAATCTTATAAAGGGTGTGAAACTAGTTTTTGAAGGAATTTGATATACTCTTGGGTTGGAATTGGTTTCTTAATGTGAACTTGGGTGCAGTTTTCATGTAAGAACCTTGTTGTGCTTCTTTTAGGTGTTTTATAAATTTTAAAAATGGTTTATTCAATTTTTCAAATGTTGAGAATCACGTTTTCAACAATACTTATGGTGAAAATGGGTTTGGGTGTAGGTTTATTAATTGAAATGCATAATTTTGTGTGTTTGAGTTGACTTGTATTTAAAAATATAAATTTAAAATGGTTTAAAAAATGGAATAAATGTTTTGGAATTGGTTCCGGTTTATGTGATGATTTCGAAAGGGGTTTGGGAATGGGTAAATTGATTATGTGCTTTTCTTTTATTATATAAAATGATTTTTATGAGTTATTTAAGTAGTGTGAAATGTATTTTTAAACGGTTTAGTGTACATTTTTGTTTAAAGAGTGTTTTGGGGGTAATTCTTTTTTTAGTGCTAACTTTTAAGTGTTTAATAAATTGCTTAATTGTTTTATTAAATTATATGTGTAGTGCATCCGGCCGTACTTTGTTGTTTTTGGGATGCTCGTGTTGAAGAATCCTACATGTACATGCATAGGGTAAGGCATATATATATATATATATATATATATATATATATATATATTCCCTCATGGCATGGGGAATATGTGCAATCCAGTTAGGGGTGTGTATATATATATGTATAAATGCATGTGCGTGTATGCACCAAGTGTTGGTTCGAGTGGTCATCGAAAAATAGAGACAATTTTTAGGTAGGCCTTCTATGCCAATGCCTTTAATTTGAGATTCATAATTTCTATCTTTTTTTAAAAATATGTTTTACATTTATGCTATATACACATGCTATGAAATCAGGTTACAGTTGCTGATATGATTATGTCTTTTCTTTGGAAATTGAAATGTATTTTTAATGTTACCGTTCATAAGTGACCTTTTCTTGAAAAATTGATTTCCTAAGTGGTTTTGAATTGGTAATGTGTATTTCCACGGGTTTTTGGCATTTTGGCTGGTTAATTGTAAAAAATATTCCCTTTATATAATAAATCTCATTTGGAACTTTAAGAATGTTTTATGAAAAAGAAAATCCTCTCTTGAGGCATTCCCCCTTGATTTAAGAAAATGATTTGTATGTTGAAAGTTTTATGATGTGCCTAACGTTGAAGTTTATGCATTGTGTGACGTGAAAGAGGGGGAATGCGTTTAAGGAGGGAGAACGATGGTGAGAGGTTGAATGAATTTTTGATAAAGAAAATGTTATATTCGTATATGTTTTCTTGATAAAGAAAACTCACCACCACATGAAATAGAGCACAATGGGAAACCTGGGTATCAAGGTGGGTGACCAGGACTAGTTTGCAAGATGACATGGAAGGGGTTCATCCCGGTTTGTCTATAAGGATTGATGCAACAACACTATCTAAACATATGAATTTCTGAGGGTCGTGGTCTTCTATGCAACGTTTTTTGAGGGACATGGTCTTCTAAGCAACGTTTTCTGAGGGTTGTGGTCTTCTAAGCCATGTTTCACCGAGGTACAAGGTCACTAGGTTCCCACTTGTTCTAACTACCTATAGGGATTACCCATGGTGCTCATTTGTGACGTGCTACTTTTGATTTATCTTTCTTTTCAGTTGTTTCATACATTATTTCTTGTTTGTGAAAACCATATTTTAATCCAATCTGGTTTCATTTCATTTTGAAACGTTAATGCATGCTTGGAACCTATTTTTAAAATGTAGTGGGAGTGTAATGCTTTACTTCAAAATGAAAACTCATTACTTGAATTTGAAAATATGGAAAAAAATTGATTTATTATATCTTATTTTTAAACTGGAATAATTGGTTTTCTTAATAAAGGCGGGGGAATATGACATGGTTATATTTTAGAATTCCTATTTAGAATCTTGGTGCTCATGCCTACATTAATTTTTAGTTGTCGATTTTAGCCTTGGATTGTTTTTTTGGGAGAGATTGTGGTTTACATTCCGCAGTGACCCACGGGGTCACCTGAGGTATGTCACGTCGCTTATTTATTTCCTTTTTCTGGTGCCAAGTTGTTTGGTTTATTTCCCTTTATTTATCTACTTGTTCAATTTATTATTATTTATGTTTGTTACAAGAAAAATCGTTTGCAACTAGTTTATTTTGATGCCCAACACTAGTTTACAGCCCGTGGGGATCGGGAACACCCCTCTGGCCATGTCGCCGACCGGGTCGGGCGCCAGGTCGGATGGCCACCCAACTTGGTTCATGACAAAATGGTATCAATGGAGGACCATTTTAGTTTGGGTTTCAAGTAGCTTGGTGATTAGTTGTGTTGAGACTTGAGTGGTAGGTGCATAAAGGACGTCATGAACCCTTGCCCATCCCGAGACTCGAGTTGCCAGGGGTAGTCTGGGATTTGAATTTTCTTCTTTGGATTGGTCTGTGTGGATGAGGGATGACCAAGGAGGGGAACCAGTGTTACACGGAAGACTTCCATGGAGTAGCGACCCATGTATAACCCGAGTGCATAGATCAAGACGCTTCCTATGGTTAATGCTCGATCAGAGCATGGTATGCTAAGCCATGTTACCTGGTTGGCATTTCCACTAGTTTCTTATTATTGTAAATTTTGATCTGAGTTATGTTTGACCTTCATTGTGGATAGTGTGAGTAGATCTAAAAAATGAAAATTTATTTTTATAAAGGTTTTCTCAAATGGGAATGTGGTGTTAGAGTGGAAAAGTGGTTTTGAAATGGAAATTATTTTCTTTTAATGAATGTGTTGTTTCAAAAGGGAAAATGTGAGGTGTTTTGGATGTTGTTTTGGGATCTTAGTAACACTTTTTGGAATGTGAATTGGAAAATGTTTTGGAAATTGGAAACGTATTGCTTTGATGATAAGTTAATTTTTCAAATTGGTTGGGAATTTGTGCTTTATGCTGAATGATCTATTTTGAAAATGAGAATTGTCTTGAATTGAACCTTGGTATTCATATGAGTGATCACATACATTGAGGTTCACATGTGGAAAGTGGAGAAATAGGTGATGTGTGTGGATGGGTGCATGAGCTTACACGTGGATATGTATGTGTGTGACTTCATTGAATACCAATGGTGGATATTTAAGTTGTTTTGTTTGTTGAAAAAAAAGGATTCCAAAAAGGTAATTTAAATGTTTTGAAAAGTGAATGAGCAATTGTTTATCGTTCTCCATTCATGTGGGGTTTTCTTTTTCATGGGTTCTTGGTTTTGACATACTGATTTGTGGTTGGAATAGTGATTTGATTTTGAGATTTCATTTGTGATTGAGTTGTGTAATTTTGATTTATGATGAGTTTTGATTCAGATTTGTGCTTCTTTTTTTGGACTGTGTTTCCTAGAACAGACCTAGAAGTTTCTAGAGATCCTCTTCTAGTTGTTGATTCTACCCAGACTCTTAGCGGAGTGGTGGAATTGAATTCTTCTTTTTATTGTCCAGCTTCCATGGTGATCGTGATCTATCGAAGGTAGCGGACTGGTTTGGTGAAATCGTTGGTGTTTTCAGGTTATTGGAAACTACCAAATCTATGAGAGTTCGTGTTTGTTTGGGTCCATTTGAAGGTGAATCTTTAGATTGGTGGATGAGATAATTCCAGTGTCGTTGCATGATTTTATGTCTTGGAAGGTGTTTAAGACCATTCTTGTCCCATGGTTTATACTTGAGGAAGTGAAGGTGAGGAAAGTGGAAGAACTAGTGAGTGTCGATGAAGGCCAATGAGCAGTGAAGCCTATGTGGGCCATTCTAGGGGGTTGATTCCATATTCTCTAGAGGTAGCGTCATGGAATCAGTTAATGTTTCTCTTGTTTGGGATCTTCGTCCAGGGTTCTGTGACCGTTTCATTTTGGTGTTAGGGAATGTTCCCCATCTGGTGAAGAGAGCGAGTCGAAGGAACCTGTCTTAGACAAGTCTTCTGGTCAATTCCATATTCTCTTAATTGGGCCACCCTCTTCTTTGGTTCAGGTGTGTCTAGGTTGAGTACTTTAGTCACCATGTCTTCATCTTATGAAGGCTTGCCATTAGTGTGTCCATTTGGGACAATTATAGAGGTTCCGCTAGCAGTATCGTCATCAGGAGTCTCGACTGAAGGATGTCGGATCTTGACTGTGGGGAAGAAGATGCTTCAAGACATCAGAGCTCTAGCCAAAAGTCTCAGATTGAAGCTCTTCATGCAGTCAAAAATCATTGGGTATGGGGAACCTTGGTATAACTTTTATATCCAATGCTGAAATAGGGATGATTTAAATTTCTCTATTCAAGATCCCTCATCTTTGAAGGATCTGTCCTGCTGTAAGTGGCATAGAGGTTGATTTTTCTCATTGTGGTATGTTCTTTGAATACACTGCATTGGTTGTAAGAATGCATGGTGATCTCATATTCGTGTAATTCCAGTATTTGTGCCTCCTCAAATATGAGTTTTGATGTTTGTCTCTTTATGCCTGTGAGTCTCAAAGTTATTGTCTCTCTTGTGTGGCTAGATCCTATGGTGAATTGTTCATGTTTTAGGATGTTCTCTTTTTGGAGACACATGCGTCTTGGAAAATAATAAATTGGTGTGTGTTCTGCCATTCTGTTTGGGGCCTTTCATCGAAGAACCCATTTGTTGGGGGTCTGGTTTATGCGAACAGTTCGTGAGTCATTTTTTGTGGGCCCGTATCGTTCTGTGCTAATTGTCTTAAGCTGGTCAGTTCATAAATGGTGTGGAAACCCACCATGAATCTTGTCATACCTTCTTTGAGGTTTGGTCTATGTGGTGGTTTCCTCTTGGATCAAGTTATTAGTTCCAAATTTATCCTATGCTAAGAGTCTCAATGTTGGTTGTGCTAGTCGTGTTCTTATTGTGGGGAGAACTCTCCTCATTTTCAGGTGTCTCTTCCCTTTGTTGTCTCCCTTAGAGTTGTTTCAGTGTGAATGATGGAGTGAAAAGTCACACCATGTTCGTGTTTTTTTGGACTTTTTCAATTTCGAACTCGAGTTTTTTTCCTCATTTTTATAGGTGACTTTCTCGGGGTAGAAAGTTGTTGTGGTGGGGAGAATTTTCACACCCAACACGAGTTATTTCAGTCACAGTTATTTATATTTATATTTGAGCATTTTGGTTTGTTAATGTTTTGAAATTAATTAAGATAAAATCAAAATTAAATAAAATAAAATTCATGGAAAGTGATTTAATAACATTAAATTTGATAATATTATTATTTAGTTTGTATTATAATTATTATCAACCTATTATTATTATTAATATTGATATTACGATTATTGTTATTATTATTATTATTATTGTTTTTATTAATAGTATTAGTTTTCTCTTTTTTCTCTTTCAATTTCTTATTTATGTTTTTTATTTTCTCTTGTTTGGGTTCCCCCCACCATTTTGTGCGTGGGGCGCTTCTCCCCCCTACCCCCCTTGTGTTGTGATCAACCCCCTACGCCGAGCCCCATTTTTTCCCTCTCCCTGGTCACGGCGGACGCCCCCTTCCCCTAACCTAGTCGCGCGACGCCGCCACCCAGCCCTCCCTCCGGCGAGCCATACTACCGCCTTGCTCTTCCTTCAAGAAGACCGTATCGTCTCTCCCTGCTCTCTTTGATGAACCACTTCACACCAGTCAAACCCAAAACGCCTCCCTCTCCTAGCCATCATCGCTTGGTCACACCCCCTTTCGGTGCGGCTCACCTCCAGCGCAGCTCTCGGGTAGACCCTTCTTCAACATCTCCATGGTTTTCATTCTTGTTTTTTTGGGTTTTAGTATTCCAGCTTTTATGATGTAAATTAGAATCCTAATATTGGGTGTTTTTGTTTGATTTCATGAATTAGGGCTCTCCTTGGGTCCCTTTCAATAATTTGGTGTGCGATTGATGTTTTACACCAAAATTCAGGGGTTTCATCATCAAAGGATGGTGTTTCGGAGTATAATCAATATTTGGATAATTATTTTTCTTTCTTGGTCAATTTAATGTGTTACATGATTAATAGGTGAGGTGTGAAATTTGTTTTTAAAAATATTTCACAAGCGTTTGAATTTAAAGTAGCATTTTGGAATGAAATGGATTACTTTTTCATGTTTAACTTTTGTCCTGTTGTTTGACGTCAATTTATAAATCGTGAAATTGGTTATCTGTATTATGTAAGTGATGAGAATGATGTTTGGAAAAGTTTTTAGTCTGCATATTCTTTATTAGATAATTAAAGGGCTGCAAAATCTATTTTATCATGTTATTGGTGTGCGTTCGGCCTCAAAAGATGTTTTGATTGGGTGTTTGTGTTCAAAGTTTCGAAATACTGCTTGGGGTAGTTGCATAATTTTTTTGAGAGGTTTATTAAATATTATAAAGGGCACAAAACTAGTTTTTGAAAGAATTTGATTTGCGCTTGGGTTGGAATTAGTTTTTTAATGTGAACTTGGGTGCACTTTTCATGTAAGAACCATTTTGTGCTTCTTTTATGTGTTTTATAAATTGTACAAATGGTTTATTCAGTTTTTCAAATGGTGCAAATCACATTTTCAATGACACATATGGTGAAAATGTGATTGGGTGTTGGTTTTTAAACATAAATGCATTATTTGGCGTATTTGAGTTGTCTTGTATTTATAAATGTAAATTTTAAATGGTTTAAACAAAGGAATACATATTTTTTAATTGGTTCCGATTTATATGACGATTTGAAAAGGTATTTGGGAAGGGTTAAATTGATTATGTGATTTTATTTTATTATATTAAAAGAGTTGTATGAGTTATACAAGTAGTGTGAAATGTATTTTTAAATGGTTGAGTGTACGTTTGGAGATTAAAGAATGTTTTTGGGGTAATTCTTTTTTTAGAGCTAACTTTGAAGTGTTTAATAAATTTCTTAATTGTTTTAATAAATTATATGTAATGTGCATTGGGCCTTACTTCGTTTGTTTTGGGCCATGCGTGTCGAGGCATCCTATATTTACGTGCATTGGTTAAGGCATATCTATATATGCCCTCTTGTTACATATTCCCTCATGGCATGGGGAATATGTGCAATGCAGCTAGCGATGTTTATATATATATATATGTATAAATTCATGTGCGTGTATGCGCCAATTGTCGGTTCGAGTGGTCATCAACAAATAACAACAAGTTTTAGGTAGGTCCTCTATTCCAATGCCTTTAATTTGAGATTCATAATTTATTTCTTGTTTTAAAAATATGTTTTACATTTACGTTATATAACCATGCTATGAAATCAGGTTACAGTTGCTAGAAATGATTATGCCTTTGCTTTGGAAATTGAAATGTATTTTTAATGATATCGGTCTTAGGTGACCTTTTCTTAAAAAACGGATTTCCTATGTTGTTTTGAATTGGTAATGTGTATTTCCAAAGGTGTTTGGCCATTTGTCCAGTTAATTGGAAAAAATATCCCCTTTATGTAATAAGGCCTGTTTGGAACCCTAAAAATGTTTTATGAAAAAGAAAAAACTCTCTTGAGGAACTCCCCCTTGATATTAGAAAATGATTTGTATGTTGAAAGTGATATGGTGTGCCTAAAGTTGAAGTTTATGAATTGTGTGATGTGAAAGAGGGGGAATTACCTTAATGAGGGAGAACAATGGTGATAGGTTGAATGAGTTTTTGATAATGAAAATGTTATGTTCATATATGATTACTTGACAATGAAAACTCACCACCACTTGAAATAGAGCTCAATGGGAAACCTGGGTATCTAGATGGGTGACTAGGAATAGTACACTAGATGACATAGTAGAGGTTCGTCCCGGTCTATCTAACAGGATTAACGCAACCACACTAACTAAACATATGAATTTCTGAGGTTCATGGTCTTCTAAACCACGTTTTTTGAGGGTCATGGTGTTCTAAGACACGTTTTTTGAAGTTCGTGGTCTTCTATGCCACATTTCACCGAGGTACGAGGTCTCTAGGATCCCACTTGTTCTAGATACCTATAGGGATTACCCATGGTGCTCATTTGTGACATGCTACTTGTGATGTATCTTTATTTTTAGTTGTTTCATACTAGATGTCTTGTTTGTGAAAACCATATTTTAATCCAAACTAGTTTCTTCTCATTTAGAAATGTTAATGCATGCTTCGAACCTATTTTGAAAATATAGTGGGAGTGTGATGCTTTACTTAAAATGAAAACTCATTACTTGAATTTGAAAAGAAGGAAAAAAATAGTTTATTATATCTTATTTTCAAACTGGCATAGTTATATTTCTTAATAAAGGCTGGGGCATAGGACATGGTTATATTTTGGCCTTCCTAAAGAGCATCTCAGTGCTCGTGCCTACTTTACTTTTCAGTTGCAGGTTTCATCCTTGGATTGTTTTTTGGTAGTGAGTGTGGTTTACGTTCTGCGGTGACCCATGGGGTCACCTGAGGTATGTCACGTCGCTTCATTAATTCCTCTTTCTGCTTCCAAGTTGTTTGGTTTATTTCCCTTTATTTATCTTCTTGATCAGTTTTTGATTATTTATGTTTGTTAGAGGACAAATTGTTCCTCACTGGTTTATTTTGATGCCCGACACTATTTACCAGCCCATGGGGATCAAGAACACCCCTCGGTCCATGTTGTGGACATAGTCGGATGGCGACCCGGCTTGGTTCGTGACAATATAACCATATGAATAAATTATATTAAAAGTCACTTTTAAATAAAAATACAGTATTTTCACTATTCATTACAAAAGAACTTTACCATAAAAATACCAAAAAATTACCCAAATTAAATTTTAATATCCTGAATATAAAGAAGATTTTTATTTTGTCAAATGGAACATTTAAAAATGACCAATACCAGATTTAAAGATGGTTCACCTTTAAAAGGCGGTAAATCAACCTTTGAAGTATATTATATTTAAAATTAGATTCATTCACATTTTAAGCCTCTAACTTTTATTGGATAAATGTTGAAACATTTAACAAACATATATAATCATTTTTTAGTTAGTTCTTTTCATTCTCTCCATTATAATGGATAGGTGTTAAATATCATTTAAAATAATAATATTATATTATTAGTGTTAAATGTAAGATATCAAAGAAACCCATTGTTGTGTATCAGGTACGTCATCAAACATAGCATCCCCTTTAAAGTAGAATTAATATTTAGTTCACAAATATTAATAAATATGAAAAATTTATTTATCTTTACTTACTTGGGATGTTACAATGGTGTTTAATTCTCAGCCCCTATGTCATCCCCCTAACCCATTTTTATAGTGTGCATGTATTTTCCCACATACCCATGTTATCATGGCTGATAGAGAAATAGTAAAAGTATAACATAATGCACATTAAACAATGTGTGAAACAAAGGGAATAAGTTTTTGTGTGACTTAAGTGTGCACTCGGTGTGGGTGGACAAGAATAGGCACCTAGTGCAGGGGGCCATATTATGTGACCCATAGATACACATCCCATAAATAGATAAAAAGGGTCCTTGGGAATATCTGCAAGACTTGTGAAATGATCCTTTGGGAAATAATCAATAGGTACTATGGGCCACTAATATCAGGTCCTTTAGGCCATTTCAAATATGAGTTAAGAGTCCTAGTGGGTGCTTATGAATCCTAGTTGGGAGGAATGTGGTTTTACCCAATAGTGTACCGAGGTGTGTGAATGGTTTTGTTTGTAATCCCTTCACCCATAATGAAATGTAATTATTATTAAAACATCACTACTTATTATTAATTAAAATTATAATTTAATGTCCATTTTTATATATAATTATTTGTAATTATATTATTAATAATTATGTATTAAATTTTAATGATTAAATTATTATTAATAATAATTGTTAATAAAATCATTATTAATCTTGTGATAGGGGGTTTCCTTAATGTTAAAGTCACCATGTAATGTTTCATATTCAAAGGGTTCAAATAATGGTATGTCCCCTTAGGGTGGAGGATGTATTGACCATTTATGGTCAGTGAGGTAGGAGTTGATGTGGGTAATGATACATGTAAGGTTATAGACCCAGGAACATAATGAAAAAACCCAAAACATTAGATGGGGGATTCATGCAAGGATCTAGATTTCAAGCTATATGGACTCTGGCCTAAAAAAATATAACTGTTCAGCTATGGAGTGGGTTAACCCTTAGATGTGTGTGTGGACTATCCTTGTTATCCTAGGTATATGTGTATTTCCATTCCTTTTCCTATGACTCCCTACAATTATTAAATTACTATTAATAATATCAAATTCAATTAATAATTTTATTATTATTTATGTTATTATTATGCTCCTGCTGGTGTATCCTAGTGGTTATTCCGTTGAGGGGTCTTTGGGGAGGTCTCAAGTTCAAGAATCCTTGAATACTTTATACGAATCCTTATATTTTCATTATTATTTGAACATATTCCCTTAAACTATTTTAAATTATCATTGTTAATTATTTCCAAACCCATGAAGCCATTTTATTATAACGCTTTTTTATTTATTATTTATTTCATTTATTCTTCCGATTATAAGTCTTTTTCCATTGAAAATCATCATAATGGGGGAAATAGTGTTGTTACGCAGTTACCACGTGGTTATGAAAAACCATGAGGAAAAATATAAAAACCATATAGGTAGGCTCTATAGAAAATTGTCATCGGTGGTGTATGGTTTACTAAACAATACAATGAAATTGAGTAACCTGTCTATGTTTTATAATGTCATTTTTATGATGGGCACATATTCTGGAAAATCGTGTAGTATTCCTATAAATGTTAAAATATGCGATGTCTCTTCTATCATTACTCATTTTAACCAATATATCCTTCCTCTTCCCTCATTATTGAACCCTTCTAGCCTTGGTGCGTTGACCCCCTTACTCCTGTTTATTTATCCTCCATTTTGGGTGGGATTTCACATTATAACATTAATGAGTCATCATGCAATGACTTACTCATAATTATCTTGTATCTCTCATCCTCTATCAATTAGTTTTTATTATTCCCTATAGAATAAACATCCTCTTTATTTTTTATTCCAAATAACTATATGAGACATTGTACATCCAAAAAACCCATTAGGGTGACATTGAGGGGGGAGTGAGTTAGTGGTAGTGGTACCTATTTCTTTTAAAAATGATTCTATTGGAATTTAACCCATATGATAAGTTAATTTCATTATTCATAATCTTGATTCAATTTATCACCAATATGAATAAAATATAATGTATATACTAGACATTATAAAATATTAGGGGTTCTTACTAGATGCTAGAAACCACTCCTTGCTGGGATTAATTGTTGTTGAGTATATGAATTTTCATATCACTATAAAATTTTATGGATTAAAAATAAATAAAATTAATGAATAATGTTTGAATAGGTATCATCCACATCCCCAGGTGGGTATGCACCATGCCCTTTTCATTAATGAATATTTGAAATTATTTCGATAGGAAACACCAATTCATCAATGATTATTCCTTTTATCTAGAATAAATTATATATAAAATGACAATTATGATTCTTTAACATTAAAAAGTAATTTATTTGTGAATGAATTTGACTGGAAAATGAATATAAATACAATAGATGAGGATAAATCCTCTACTGACTAGTTCATAATGAATAACTCATTCATTGTATTACGCACACATGAGATAACCTTATTCTTTCTGATCTAAAAATGTATAGGTTTATAATAATTGAATAAGATTTCCTAGAAAACATAAAAAAAATAATACAACAGAAATCAATATTCCTCAACATCATTATTTAATTGATATAATAGTCCATAACATTCTACTAATTTTTCTTGAAATATATTTCAATCCTCATTTCTTCCACTATCTTGATCATTAATTTGAATATATATTTCCATAATTATTTATTGAAACTCCCATAAACCACAATTACATTGATATTCCCTATAGAATATAAATTTTGACTGTGAAATATTTTTTTAATTGTGAAATTTGAAATCCTATAAAAATAACAATGATTAGTCTCAGTTTAGATAATTAAATCTGCCCTGAATCTCATCATGAATCATGGTTGCTGTCCAAGAATAAGATAACTTTGTAAATACTCGAACAATAGAGGATAATGATATTTACTCTCTAATAAAGAATTATAAATATGTAAATACTCTTTATTAATTTTAAATTATCCTTGATTTATTATAGTTTCCCTTATTAATGTGATGATTTTTATAGTTTTCATTATGTTTGTTCTAATTTACAATTACGTATCTCGTTATTACATCTAAATAGGTAGTGAAATATTTATACTACATTTATGTACATCAAAAATTCCATACCATCTATCCACATATCTTTTTCAAATATTATTTCTATTATGGGAACTTCAAATCTCTTATGTGTACATAAATTATTGTATAACAATCTCAAATGAATTATTTTTAAATTAAATACCTTATCAGAATCTCAAATCCCTTATGTGAATGTAAATTATATCATAGGTGAACCATAAAAGAAAAATCGTTTTTCTAAAATTCATTGAAATATCATACACACTGAAAAATCTACTTCAAATTAGAAAATTTCTTTATAGTTATAATTTATAGTATAATTCTCATCTACAAATTTCATAAAACATAGTTGTTTAGATAAAACATCTTATAATTAGGTTAATTATAATTTGGATAGGATAATTTTCTTAAACAATTTCCATCTCTCAAAAAAATCCAAATTACTCTAAATTTAATTGAAAACCTCTAAAAGCCCTTCAAGTAAATTCAAAAAATCATAAAAATAATTATCAAATAACTTATAGTACTTTCCAAATAGGGTTTACAATAAAATTAAATTCTCTAATAAATCTATCGAAAATTTAACCATGATGTTTATAGTTCCCTATTTCCTTTATAGGATCTTCTCTCAACATGAATTGTGGATTCCAACTAGTTGTTAGTGGTTTCATGTTATTAGGGATGTTTTTTTCTTTATATACAATTTATTTATAATGAATATTTGATATCATTAATTTCTAAAGAATATTTTTATCATTTTTATTTATAAAATGTTATATTTAGGATTTCATAGGTGTGTTTTGTTTTATGAGAATTATTTTTAATTTTTTATGTAGAACGATGTTGATTAATATTGTACTTTTTTTATGGAATAAATGTAATGTAAAATTTGAATTTAATGGAAATGGAATATCCCATGGGAACCTCAACAACTTTGGTGTAAGATTTGTAAAATTACTGCTTGCTATGGTTCTACCTCCTTAGACATTAGACAACACTACAACATAAGATATATATATATATATATGTAAATTTTATGTTCTGTGACACTAAAACAATTCATTATTAGTGGGAGAAGAAATGTTTTCTCCTAGGTCATGTATAGTAGTAGGGGTATCCCAAGGTTGTCTCCAAAGTTGTGTTGTAAAAAACAATTGAAATTTTGGACAAGGGGGTTGTGTTGAAATTGGTTGATTTAGAAAACAGAAATGGAAAGGATTTTATATAGAGGACTGGAAATATCCTGTAAACTCTAACCTATTTCTTGGTCATTTTCTCTCAAAATATCATTCAATTAATATTAATAGGTTTTATACAGAGGACTAGAAATGATCTCTAGGATTTTTATTTCTTTAATGTGGTAGAAATATTTTTATTAACAAAGAAGGGATTTAATTACTTTTTTAGGGTTTTTTTCTAAAGATGAAATTGAATTGGCGTTCCTCAATTACATATATTGGATTCATTGTTTATTGAATAACATATAGGACATGTCATAAATAAATAAACAATCAAATCCATTAAAAATCCAATATTTAACTCTTCTAATAATATGAAAATAAAATTTCAAGAACACTAGGATTTTTAATCATTAACAATTTCCTAAGAGATAAAAATTTATGAAATATACTTAGGCCTTTACATGGTTAATCCTCTTAAATATGGGAATGTGTAAAGAGTTAATGGCCCCCTTGTGGGTTCCTCATGGAGTAAAATATGTTTATGTGGATTGTATTGTTTCCAAATTATATAGTGAGTGTTTATTCATATACATTGATGGTTATATTGGTTTTATTTAAGAAATTTCTACCCAAAATGAAGGGAGATTGGACATGTTTTCTATCTTAGTATGTGTTTAGCACAAAGAATGTTTTTGGGAAAATAAAATTCTTCACTCCCACTAGAACATAATTCATGAACACTACTAGAAAATAAGTTTATATTTTTACTAGTTTTATCACTGATCTTGTGAGTTTAAAATCTCCCATATACAGATAAATAAAAATTGAATGAGGAATAAAATTTATAGTAGTACCTGAATCACATAAAGCATCATAAAATGTTAAATAACAAGTGATGTTAAGGATATAAAATATCTCAAGATCTTAAAATTTTATTGGTAACTATTCTATGGTCAGGGATGAACCAATTCTTCCCAAGATGAATCTAATATTAACTTAAATCGTCCTCATCTAGGTTAAAATATAATTAAGAATGTTTGAATAAATTGTAACTTGTTTGAGATATTCTAAAATGATAATATTAATTTCAACATTATATAATGTTTCTAGAATTTATCATTATAGTTTTTCTTATTCGATTTTCTCTAATTAGATCATACTTGATAGAAATAGACGAGGAAGTTAATTATTATTCATTTGATACATGTTCAAGGGGACTTATTTCTTATTATTATTAATTTTATGGTCTCTTCCTCATAATTATTTTCATCTCCCTAGGCCATTTTTTTCTAGAATTTTCATTTTTTCATTAATTTGTAGTTATTATAGATTCAGTAAAATTAATGAAGAAAATGGAATTAAAATTACACTTATTATGTTCATTATTTTCCATTTCATCTTAGATTAAGGAATTATTTGACTACTTGTTTTACTCATTTTTTTTGAAAAAAGTATCACTAAGATAGTAAGTTGGTTTAAATGTTCTTTAATCACATTGCTGAATTTTTTTACCAAATGGCATTTATATTGATGTATTGATGTTGTTTCAAATGTTTAAAGCTATTCAAAGAGTAAATTTTTGTAATTTGAGTGGATAGTGGGGTTTTTGGTTATCAAGCTTCTTATAAGGATGTTGAAATTGTGGAGTTTATTAGTATTTATTTTGAAAAAGTGGTATTTATTAAATCTGATTGTTTCCAAATCCATATTGGAATTTACGGTTATCACTCAGTCATTGACTTGTTTTGGATAATTCCTAGATCAGAATAATGTTTCACAACACTCCATACATAATAATTTAGTGAACTAATACATTTAATGGGTATGTGATGAACATAAACTACATACATTGACTGGTGATAATTTTTCAATGGTAATCTTTAAATCTATTTATCCCACAAGGTTGGTAAATAGTTCATGTATTTATTCCAAAAAAGGAGATGAATAAAAAATTATTACCCCATGTGTAACTCCTATTCGTGTACTTCATGTTCCATATTTTAATGAGTCTGGGTAAATGATATCAATGAATCCCATGATATTTGATTATCATGTTTCTATGTGATGTCATCTAGATTAGGCATCTACTATATTTGTATCACTTTCTAGATGGTCATAATAATATAATACTATAAGGTGGTTCTATTTCATTGTGGGATGTGGATAACTTGAACACAACATCTTTAATCATTACCACTACTTTTAGAGAGTCTCTCAAATGAATATATGATATTAAAAAATCTTTTATGATGGTTGGGCTTCTAGATGTTGGGGATAATTGAAAATGATTTTTCCTTTTTATATCAACTCAATCATTAATATCTCTTACTTTTACACAATACAACCACTCCCCAGATTCACAATCAAGTTAAAAGGGAAATACTTATAATTTGATTTATTCATCAGCTACTCCGTAGGAATAAAATGTTGGGAAAAATAATGTGACTGATTAATTTTTTACTAAGATCTACACTATTTAAACCATGAAACATCGTAAATACTTTCATTTTACCCGTTTTTTATTCAAAGAAATTTTACAATGTAGGAACGATAATTTGATTATTTTGATTGATGAACTGTGGGCCACATAGGTTTTTGAGGGTCTGATATGGGTTAGCTTCCATGATGGTGGGATCCAAGTAAATAATTGAAGATTCAAATTAGTTTGTCAAGGAATATTCTATAATTTTAGGAAAAACTTTTATTTTTTATAATTAGTTAGAAAAGATCATTCTATTAATATATCAATGTTAAAGAGTTGGTTATTTGAGAATATAGAAATATAATTTTGATTTAGTCATTTTGAACATAATTTCTAGCTTATGGGCTATGTTTTGATACCACAATGTATAATCGGGTTTGGAAAAATTAATTGTTTGTCCTATGTTAATTTTCGTAGTAGTGATAACCCAAGATTGTCTCCAATTATGTGTGTTAAAAAATCTATTTTCACTTAAGAAAAGGGTTTCTTTTGAAATTTTGATATTTAAAACGAAAATAATGTTAAGGAATAAAAGTTGTTTTAATGTAAGATTAAGAGAAATTAATGGGTACATTTTTATATTTACATGAGTAATACAATCATATTATTAAAAAACTTAATTCTATTGTTATTAATTTTCAATGAATGATACCTTAATTAATTCAACCATCACCATTTGTTGAAGGTTATTGTGGATAATAGTCATTCATCTTAGTGAGTCTCCCATACTGCGTGAACAAAAAATTAGTAAGGAAATCCTAAAATACCTAGGTAATACCGAATTGGGTTATATTGTTATATTAAAATTTTGATATAACTCCCTACTTCCAAACATATTCTATAAATTTTTAGACACTCACTACTCAATTCGTCTTATTGCTTCAAAAAAAGAAACACAAGGTGGTTGGAGATTATAGATTGTCATCCTCATGAGTAAATAATGTAATATTTGTAATAATTAAATAACATTTTTTTAAAATTATCAAACATCCAATATTATCCAAAATCAATCAACATAAGAGAGAGTATAATCATTAAGTTCATGAATCATGAAATAGAATGGATTCATTTCTATTCTATATCAGTAAAGTTTTACCCCTAAATTTAGAGGCTTTAATACTTAAATGTGGAAGGAGAACATATGAATAAATTAAAATGAAATAGAAAATATAAAATATTAGTTCACGTTCTCTATTGAGAGTTTGCAATCCCAAACCCTAGCTGAACTCATTATGTTCATTCAACCTCATCCCTTTCTTGTAGGTACATAACTTCTATCTTCCTTGGATATAGTAAATCATCGAGGATTCTTTCCCCATTGAATATTTAATATTCCACCTTTCATTATGGAATTATCCATGAAATATTTGGCTTCTATTTTTGAGTTTCCTAATTCTAGTCATAAATAACAATTATGGAATTTTATTTATTTTATTTGATGTATTCCACATGGTTACAATGGATGGAATAATGAATAATGGTGTGTAATCCAAAATTCATGACTTAACCATGATTTTAAGGGTAATAACTTGTATATATTTTTTCTATCTAAAAATTCTCATTGTATAGAAAATTAAATTATGTTACATGTGGTTAAATTATTCTATTTATTGTATAATTATGCTACCCATAGATGAAATTTTATATGGGCATCAAAAATTTCCTACACATAAGAAATTTTCCTCTCATAGATATTTTCTTTCTTAAATATCATATATCATCCTTAAATTCCTTACAAGTAGATGAAATATCATATCCACAAATGATGTTTCATACTACCTCTATAAACTTTTATACGTATATCATATTTGTTTTATGTATAAATGATACATTGTTCACAAAAAAAAATTTATTTTCTGAAATTATGAATAGTAAAATATTATCTCATATAGCACAATTTGTTTTGGCCTCCCCAAATGTCTTAAATATATATGAATTGACTAACGTTGTATGAAAAAATCATACAGGAAGAAAAATTCCCCACATGTATTAAGTTTACATTTTCTTAAATTTTAAATCTATAAATTTCATATATATAGATGAATTATAATATGAGCCCAAAAATATCAGTCATATAGGTTTTGTAAGATAATTTCCTTACCCATTTTTATGAATCAAATATTGTTATTCCAAAATAAGTCCTAACATTTATAAAATAATTTTTGGATTCCAAAATCAACTTTAGACATCCAGTGATAACATCAAACCACCCAAAGGTAAGTATAGGGTTTATTCTAATAACTATGAATATGAAAAAAATAAAAGAAGTTATAATCCATCTTCCTATAAACCTATAGACTATTAAAAAAAATAAACAAAATATATTTACAAAAGAATATATCATAATGGAGGGATTAAAAATATGAAATATAATAGTGAAATATATAAAAAAACTATCTTTCCAATTCCCCCATACATAAAGCTTGGGCTTCTTGACAAGTTAATTTCAAAAATATTATGCATGAAAAAGTCAAAAACATTTCAAAATGAGTTTCCTTTTCAAAACTATGGTACTCAAGTTTTCATGTCTTCTTAATGCTCTTAATCATATTTTCTTCATTAGGTACATTCAATTTATTTCCACATCTATTATCCTCTCATGCTCAATTATCACTATATTTCTTGAAATATATCTCTCATATTTCAAATATTAATATTATGAAGGTTAGTTTCATTCTAGGATTGTTTTAGATTCACCATAGGATTAATTAATTTACTCATATCCACCCAATGATTCATGTATATTTATCCATATAATGGGGGATCTTCATGGATTTTTTAGGCTTAAGGTTGGTGGTTTTTACTGATAATATTATGTGTCATGTTATGATTCATGGATATATGTTAAAGTTCAATAAATGATATTTAGTTTACCCTAATAAATGATTCACCTTTCTATTCCTATTATATTTTCCTTGAGCAATCCCCTTAGATATTCGGTTAGATAGATCACCACTTGTATAATTTTAGCAATATTAAACATTCCCCTCTTTATTTCCATCACCATGTTTATTTTTTTTATTCTCTTAAATGAAGAGAGCGACTTTCGAATTTTCATATTATGGTTTTCAGTCATGTTTGGATCTAGATTATGAATTTTTTACCTTTTATTCTTATGTGTTATTGGGACTTCCTTTTGTAGGTATAAAAATTCATTATAATGCACCCCCAATCATCATTTGAAATTATATTTTATTTATATTTGTCCTCCAAACTCATACCCATCTTCCTAGTTATCCCAATATAGATAATTCCATTATCAATAATATATTTCTTCCCTTTTATTAAATTATGGAATTATTTTATATTTAATTAATTTGTGTAATTTTATATAGAATAGAATTTCGTGAGGGAAATATAGTGAATTTACTATTTTAATTGTGATGGAATTCCATTACCGTCATTGTATTATATCAAGTTCATCTCCCTATCCTTCCCAATATTTTTTTTCTCACCAATTAGTAGACCAAAATTTGAAAACACTTTATCTTGAATTCAAATAGATTCAGAAAGACCACATGTTCTGGCTCAATTTTTCCCTTCCCCTACTCTTGAATTCATCTTGGATCATGCATTTTCTTGTAGAGAAATATAGATTGACGTTTTCATCCAATAATGTGGTTATTAAAAAAATCAATTAATGGTTAGTAAGGGATAAAAGGGTTATATTTAAAGGATGTATTGAAAACAAAATTCCATAAAACGTGAATTTAAAAAATAATTCATTCACTATTTGTATAACAAATTCCTCAAACAGTCAATTTTTTTAACCAAATTACTCATTATGTTCAACATATTTAAGAAAGTGTTAGTTATATAAATAAAAGGTTCAATGAAAAACAAGATGAAAAAGTGGTTTAGAAGCCTCCAAAAAATTGATTTAAATATAGGACAATATTTCAAGGCCTGAGATTCCAAAATAAATTATCTTTGTATAAGTTTTTCTTATATATAATTGGAAAAAAATTTCATTTTTGTATTCATATAGTGGGATAAAATGGGTAAAATCAATTCCCCAACTGTGAAAGACATTTTAATTTTTTATAGGCATTCAAATTAACTTTATTATGATTTACAAACATATATAAATTGAAAAATATAAGATATTGTTTTTAAAAAGACATTAAAAATTGAAAATTAAAAAATAGAAAAGGATATTTAACCCACATTTATGTGTTGTTATTTATTAAATTAATTTTAAAATATTTATCATATTATTTATATTTTAAGTGATAAAACAGTCAACAAAATTAATAGGATGGGTACAACCCTATTCTTTTTAGAGATACATATGTTAGGAGACTATGGCATCCTATACTAACTCATTGAGAAGGTTTCCATGAGATTTATTCACATTTTTCTCATTAACAATTAATGGGGTCTTATTATATTATTTTTCAACCTCAAAAAAAATGGGATAAAAATTATTAACTATAAATTTACTTTCTTATATTCCACAAAGCGTTCTTGGAATTGACATGTTTTTTGAGTTGTATATCATTACTTGGTCCCCTATATGGAATTATTTTTATTGAACCAAATTTTAATGAGACACATTAATTCTATAATATTAAATACTAGGATTTATAAAGAATTATTTTGTATTTTACTTTAATTATTTTATTTGTAATTTTCAATCTTTTTTTATTTTCCATGTCCATATTGATGTATTTAATAACCTAGTACGCTTTGTGCTCTAGATCCAAAGGTTGGTAAAATTTCATATATTTAATAAGACTATGTAAACTCATTCTAAAGGAAGTTTTATAGGATTTATTATAATCCCATAAATTATCATCCAAACTACGACATCAATATTTTCGGTTTGATTTAATAGTTTTTTCAAAAATTCCTTTGATTTAGTTTTTTGAATATTAAAAAAGAAATTAAATCATTTATGGTAGGGTGTGTATGATTTGTTAAGAAATATCTTTATATTCATAAATCCTCTACACACTTTGGGAAAATTAGGTCCCTAGGAAATAAATGATGGATTATGGAACTCAAAATCTAAAAAAATGTCAGTACTGATAAAAGCACTCACATATTTTGTGTCATCAATTTTTTTGGAAATTTATTTTACCTTTTTTAAAATTTAATCCATTATAATAAAGGCTTAACTATTACCAAATTACATTAGAAAGGGTCACATGAAATCTATTAAATAATGCTTAAACATTTCAGAAATGATGATTGATTTTTGGGTATTTTATTTTATATTTATAATAAGTCCCTAAAATTGAAAGTTATAAAAAAAATAAAAATTTATCTACATATTTATATGAAGTGGGCCTAATAATTCATAATTATAATAATTTTATTTCTATCCATTGATGTACAATGAATCCTAAGCAATCAAGGGTGTGAAAAAAGTCAAAAATATATTATATTTGACTTGTAGGTAAAAATTTAATTATCACAAGATCATTTTAGATTTTCCATATGTAATTATCTTCCCAAATATAAAATTTTGGTTGGATTTTGAGACATTAACACCGTTAGTGATTTAAATGAAATAGTACCTATAAATATTCCATATAATTTACCATATCAGCAAAACAAGTGACCTACCCTTCAATCATGTATACATTCTTTCAAATAATATGATCATTCAGTGGATCATGGTATGAAATCTCTACCTCAAACATATTGGGTAGCCTACTCAGTCAATAAATTGATTGGTTATGAACATATTTCTTATCATTGACCTAAAAATGAAATTCCTAATGCAGTATCATCCATCACACCATCCTAGGGTTTTATTTAGAATTCATTAACAATTATATAAGTTCATTGTGATAAAATAAAAATAAATTTAGGTCCTAGAAACTAAAATCTAAATTTATCTAAAGAAAAGTAACGTACTAGAAATTATATATTTTATAGTTGTTTGGTTTATTTATGTATCACCTAGATCCTTTGATACATTGGGAATGACTTTATGCATTTCATCATATCATTCAGATATGACTACTATCATAGTTTGGATGGAAACCTCATAGAGTAACTCAAAAGGGTTCCATTAATTTTGTGACATCAACACTAGTTGGGGGATCAATCTAAATTTATAACTCATTAAAATCTCCCCTACAGTCGTTATCAAAATCAAAATTAACTTCATTAATATGTAAACTTGAAAGAGAGGGATCATAACGGAATCCTTGATAAACTATCCATATAAACCTATCTATATCCTAGAAACGATATAACATCGTTCACACAAGTATAGTAAGTCAGTGAATTTATCACATTAATTATTGATTTATCCTCCTCAATCCCTTTCTATGAAATTACATTCTCAAGAAGTATTATTCCTTCCACCATAAAAAGAAGCTTTTCAATATTAATAATAATGTTCTTTAAAATGCATTTAAAAAAATCTAGTTTCTTCAAGAAATGATCAATTGAATCTCCAAAAATTTTAAATTAATCTAAAGATAATTCAAAATAGTCTTCATGGTGATCTGAAAATATACTTATCATTCACCGTTGAAATGTAAAAGTTACATTACTATAATACCCCATATCATAATCAAACTAGAAATAAATGATATTTTAAAAGTGTTTCACATTATTAATTTTTTTGGTCAGTTTTAGTTTAGAGTTTTAGAAAATTGAAATAAAAAATACATATCAAACCAAATTATAAAAAGTTTTCACTTCCACTAAAAATCTATTTTTTAGTAAAAGTAAGATATAAATATAAACTATTAATTCATTAAAAATCACATTTTCATATTCAATGTAAAATCCATATAATGGAAAAATATAACTTTCTATAATTATTATTAAACCATAAGAACAATTAAAATATTTAGAAAAATAGGATGACCACAAAAATATTAGTAAGGGATAGAAAAAAGGATACTCATTAGTATATTCTGAAAATCATGTAACCCCATATTCTTTTTTCCCATTTTACATAATAAACATTGAGATCAAATATTTGTTTTTTACAGCTGAAGTTATCTTAATTGACCATTTATTTTCAAAAGACAACACATAATAAAACATAAATTAAAATCATATTTAGGACGGTTTCTTGTAAAACATTAGTACCCATGAAAATATTTTCCTAAAAACATAATTTTCAGGTAAAAATTTGCTCTTTATCATTTTATATGAAATTAGAAGAACTTCATGAACACTCTTTTTAAATTATAGAAAATTAATGTAGGGTTTTTAGGGAATAATCATAATATCTATATTAAAATCAATCTTATAAGGACTCCTATAAATGGAATAACATACATGTTTAATTCAAATATATTTCCCCAGAGAACCAAATACATTAAAGATATAAATATGGCTCAACCAAAATCATGAACATTGTAAAAGGTCCATAACATACTTAAAACACATATAATTTTTAATTTTCATTATAAAAATACAATATTGTTCCATTTAATACATAAAAAAGCACTTTTTGGATTTATTTAAAAAATGACTAAAACCATTTTCCTATGAAAAATCATTAATAAATTATAAATGAATGGGAAATATGATATTATTTTTAAAAATAATAAAAAAAGGAACAGTAAATTCTTAGATAGTAATTTTGATATAAGTGGTAAATTATACTCATGTTGGGTACATTAAAAAATGATTCCTTTAACACTTTCTTAAAAATGTAAAAAACAACTAGTTTGGATTTTTTTTATAATAATGGCTTTAAAATTATTTCAAAGAATGTATAAGATGTCTTAAAATGAATTTGACCATTTGTATCATAATATTAATAACATACCAACAATATTTTAAATAACATTGATTTGGAGTGAAAATAAAATAAAAACTATTAAATATTTAAAGTGACGATTTAAAATAAAATCCATTACCTCAACTCTTACTCATGATGTACATAAATTAACTCATTTACAATAAAAATATATTAATTTGTTTAATTTATTGGTAATATTTTTTAGTTTTATTTATTTATAATTATCAGTTTTCTTTAATTTTTTATATTTTCTTATATAGTTATTAAATAAATTAATTCCATGTCAGAAGTCTTCAAGGAATTCAGTTTATAACCATAAAAAACATAGAGTGGTTGAGAATGGTAAAACGGTCATATTTCCATCATCTCTAGACTATTATACATGGAATAATTAATATTTTTATACATTAAATTTAATTTTTCACCATCCATTAATGGATTTCATGAAAAAAATACTCATATCACTTCATGGAGGTGGCAGTCCACAAGTTCAATTGAGCGATACTAACATTTTCCAATTAATAGAGAGGTATGCAGGTAGGTAATATATTATATTTATATAATTATAATCATGTATTTAATATAATGTATATTTATTAAATTTATCATAATAACCAGCTTTGTGAGGTGGGTATGAAAAAAAACACATCACTTTGTGGAGGTGGAAATCCACACGTACATAGGATCAATGAATTCATTTACCATAAGATGGAATGGACATGAAAAATATATATAACATGATCATAATAACATTTTAGTATATTTATGATAATGATTTTTTTCATCATGGTTAAATAATAATTGAAAGACTTAGAAGGATAATTAAACATAACAGTATTCTATTAGGACATATATCTTCTCATCAGATATCTCTTAGTGGCATACACGATAAGGCTTATATGATTCATATTTATCAGAAGACCATGAATTATAGGTTATTGGGATAGATTTTTTTGGGAGATTATTTTGGGTTTTTTATGAGACAGTGTGATTAAAATATATGGGGCTAATAGTAGAGGAGGATCCCATTAATAATTGAGTGGATTGACACAGTTGTATGTTTTCTAAACATTTAAATATTATAAATATATATTTCATGGAAAAGTGGATCAAAAACTATAAACATTTTATGATATTGTCAAATGTCCCTAAATACAGTTAACCAATAATATTTAATATGATCTTTTAGCCTCATCACAATGTATTTATATTAATTAACCTGATATACAAATTACTGTGGTAACATATTTTTACAGTTGTGACTATCAATAATGAACAAAAAATAAATTGAAATCATTAAAAAATTTGAACATATATATTACAAATATTCAAGTACTTTTTAAATATCCAATTTTTATATGTGGTGGAATGTTTTTTTAATATATGTGCACAAAATACAAAGAAAATAATTATTTTAAAAAATTGTGTTATTAAGCATCAATATAAAATTATACCAAAATAAAATATAATGTTGATTCTTATATAATTATTTACATAATGTTTAGTAAATTTAATGTTTTGGTACATTAAAACTAAACAAAAAAATAATGGGACTTTTAAATTTCATTATTTATTGAAAAAAATAATAGTTTTTTTTTCATAAATCGGTATTTCTTACAAACCACTCAAATATAAATCATTTCATGAAAATACAAAAAATTAACCCTATTATATAATTCACATGATGATATATAAAAAATTAAATCCATTTTTTCCAATATAATTTCTATGATCTATAAAATTATCATTTTAATAAAACCATATAATATCTTAAGAGAACTTTATTTAGAGTACATTTATCCCTTTTTTATTAAAAAATTACTTAAAAATATTATATTGAATTTCAATAAATAAAATATAATCCTGATTTTTATAAATAAATGAAAATTGATTAATTTTGAATATTAATTTTTTTTTCATATTCTTCACATCTTAAATAAATTACATCCTCAAAATTTAATTCACAATTTAAATAGGTAGGGAAATTTTTTCCTCAAGTCCTTTTCAGGTAACCATGTTTACTCCTAAATTATGTAGTGCATTCACAAAAAGATTATCTAGGTATGTTACCTTATTCCATAAAAACATCGCTATATGATCTAAAATTATCACTGGATATATCCTTATAGGAATAATTGTCTTCCAAATATAATAACATTAGGATGGAAACATGGGATGCATCATGTACATATTTCCTCGACATCAATAAAAGAAAAACCTCATGTACCTATTATAAACTTAGAGGAAAAGCTACATAGTATAAAAATAATCCCACATTTTCTATAATTTCTGACATCTTAATAAATGGTGGGCATAAAAACTATATTTTATCGAAACACATAACACTATTCCATAGAGACACTTTAAAAGAAACATTATCACCTTCCTCAAAAAAGGTATTCCCTTTAGTTGTCTACATTACTCATTTTTAGGATCTATTCTTCGATTATACAGTTACAAATAATATTTATCTTATTAAAAATTTATTATACCAATTATAGACCCAAAACATTCTTTTTTCAAATTCATCCCAACATATCGGATTTTGACACTACATTCAACATATTCCTGTAAATTGTTCCATCTGTATACTGGAAGAAAAATATTTATTATATAATAAACTAATGATACACATCTAAAATTACATTCAAATCTATTGATAAATACTAAATAATATCCTCCAACATCATAAATTTTCACTCTAACTATCCATCATATTAATGATGATAGTTGTACTAAATTTAAATTAAAACCCAATGACTTTTGAAGTCCCTTATATAAATTTGATTTAAAACATGGATCATGGTCAAATATAATAAATTGAGGGAATCCATTTAACATGAATATATTTATGATGAAGTCTAAATATTTGATTCAAATACATAATATATTTAAATGAAATATAATGAGTAAATTTGGTTAGATAATCAATAATAAACTAAATCACATTATTACCATAATATATAATTGGTAAACCACCGAAAAATGCCTGTATATATTATCCCATTTCAATTTAGGAACTAGAAAAGGTTGAAGAATTCATTTTTATAGTTTTTTCTCACCTTTAACCTGTTAAAAAAATTCATTGTAAAATTATCAATATTCTTCTTCATTCCTTCCAACTAATAATTTTCCCAAATATCTCTTTACATCTGATCACAACTCAGATACACATAAAATGGATATTTTTGGGCTTCATATAAAAATTCCTTATTCTTCTAGGGATCCTATGCAATATAAAACCTATTTCTAAATCTTATTACTCCTTTTTCAAAATTAATTTCATTTAACATTCCCTTAAAAAACTTGAATTTTTCTTCAAAGCCTCTATCTACCTTTTGGAAAAGATTATTTCTGTTTAAAAATAATGAATATACTAACACTCGAATAAAAATTACATAATTTACCAAATAATATTTTTTGGCCAATATTAATTTAATCATTAACCAAAGGATCGTGTTCCAAACATGTAACATATAATAATGCATTATTTATTTGGATCAAGGCATTAGATGCCTTATTTTCTTTATCTCTGTGATAGTGAATTGTGATTTCATAAACCATTATTGGGTTAAAACAGGTTTTCTACTTCATATTCAACTCTTTTTGAGTGAATATATATAATAAACTTTTATGTATAGTATATATTTCACATTTTATCCAATATAAAATATGGAACCACATTTTATAGAATAAACTATCATAGGTAGTTCAAGATCACATGTGTGGAAATTATGCTCTTAGATTTTAAATTGGTGATACACATATTAAATTACCAGGACATCATATATCATGACAAAATAAATCCATTCAATGAAGCATAAAAATAGATAAGAGACTCATAATTTTGAAATAGAAAGGACAAAACTGGATAATTAACCAATAATATTTTAAATTCATGAAACAGTTTATCACATTTCTTTACCCTGATGAATTTAACTATTTTTTTAGTAAACTCAGTCAGAAAGATAACTGATCATTATTTTTTATGAACTGTCAGTACTAACTAACAGACATATGAAAATTTTAAAAATTAATGACTTTTATTGGTCTTGGATACTCTCAACCACCTTAGTTTTAAAATGATCAATAATTATGAAATATTTAGATTAAATATGAATAATGAAAGAAATATGTTATAACTATTACATATAGGATTTTTATTTCAATGTCTACAGAAAAATCATTTGATGACTTTCATCTTCCTAATTTTTTTTACAATAAACCATAATATCATCAACAAAAAAAACCAAAATTTTATCCAAATAATCTCAAAAAACATTATTCTTAAGATCTATTATAATCGAGAGTTCAGCAGTCGACCTATAGAAAATTATAATCCCCCATAATTCCAATATAATGTATGAAATTTCATATTTTTAATGCATTCCTCATTTACATTATGTTTATGAGATCCCTACCGAGGATCAATCTTTGAAAATTACTTCTCTTTTTAATGTTGATAAAAAAAGTCATATATAGGAGGTATTGAATACTTATTCTTAATAGTAATGTTTTTGAGTTCTCTATAATCAATAAAAAGACTCATTTAACCATTCATTTTTTAAAAACCAAACTTTTAGAACCCCAATTTGAAGTTCTATGATAAATATAATACTTTTAAAGTAACAGTAGTGATTGATTTTGAAATTCAAATAACTCTAATTGATTCAATAGATTAAGGGATTTTTAAATTGGATTAACATCTAAAAAAAAATCATTATTGTGTTCAAACAAATGATCATGTATAACATAAGAAAAATCATTTATAAATGCATCCACATATTTGATTACTATTACAACATCACTAATATGAAAATTTCCCTTTTCAAAAATATGAGTAAGATAACATTCATTTTTATCTTGAATTAGTATATTGTATTCTTTATATTTTATCTTAGTTACAAACACATTTATATATAAAAATTCAAAATAACTTATAAAATTCAATATTACTGTAAGAACATTGTTCTTCTTAAGAGGTATGAGTTTATTCTTTTCATATTGTTCAGAGTTGTTTTTGAGAAAACAAAGAAACAGAAAAAATATTAAGTTTTTATAGAACACGTCATGTAATACTATGTACATGCCATGTGGTCTATTCATGTAGGATGGGGATACAAGGTGTGTTCTTTGATTATCCTCGAAGAGAAGAAAAAGCCACTAAACGTTGTGTACTACCAAGTACACACTGTGTAGTCATGTCAGCAAGGTTTGTGCGGGGTGCATAATGTAAGTCAATGGATTTATGAACAATAAAATTCTATACCCACCATGTATGAAACCTTACATGCCGTGTACTACTAAATTCCAGCATAAAATCGGTAGTAGCCTCATTTTCTCTCCTCCTGGATAGGACAACCATTGGGTGAAGAACAATGAGCCATTGAGGTCGATTCTTATCCCGTTTCATCATCCAGAACCTGATTCAAGTGGCATCAATCCCGTTGGATTCCTCTTAGTAATAGATTCCTTCTACTTGAGCCATTATTAATTATTTTCTTCCTGAGAGTGTTAATTAGGGTTGATTTATTTACCAATTTTCTTATATCTAGGCCCTTTTAGGCCGATTCAAGGGCCGACATTGGATTATATCAGTTATATGATGTTGAGGTAGGTGGTCTTGTGACTTTTGTTAAATGTGGTGTTGATTTTATACGAAAAAATTGTATGATACCACCATTGGGTTTTATTTTTCTCTAGAATTGAAATGTGTTTATTCATAATGATGTTTAGGTATTTGATTATATGAAATTTTATCATGTGATTTCTGATTGTATGATTTAGGAACACCTCACAGGCACATTTTATGGGGTTATACATTTGGAAAGAACGCCTTTGTAGCAAGTGAATGTTACCCCCTTTGGGGTTGATTAGAATAATATATATTTCTTTGATTAAAACCATTTAATAGTTTAATTTTTACATGTTTTCTACTATGTGAATTACACATGTGATTTGTTATGTTTAAAACCATGTTATAGTTTAATTAAATTGTGTTGTTTTTGAAATGAAATGATTAATGATTAAAATAGGTAATTAGCCATGGGTGAGCCATAACCTCAGTCAAAACACAAGGTCAGGATCATGTGACTAATCAGACCTTGCATACCTTTGGTGAACCACTATCTCGGTTAAAAGGAAATGGGCGGTCTCAAGAGATTAATTATATAATGGTCGTGATAAAGCCTTAGTTTTAGTGGTCGGAATCACTGAGTCTTCTTTGTAAATGCTGAGCGAATCCTTAGTCCATTGCGGGATACATAGGACAGACTATATGGGAAACTAGACAAATGATTTAATTCTGAAATGATGATATTCTTAAATGTGAAACAGTTATGTCTTGAGTTGACTTTTACATCAGTAATTGGGGTAGACGGGTCTAGTCTGGATTTTTAGACCTTTATAAAGTTTATAGAACTTGTTAAATAAAATGGAAGGATTTATGATGTGTCTTCCAAGACAAAGCAAAATCTTGGAATCAGTCTTCAATTTTTACCTTGATGATATTTTGATACATCATATATTTTTTCTTCTATATGAGTTATTGGAAGGATAAGGCCGAATCTCAAGATAAATTCACATAAATGAAACTAAATTGATAAATGAAATAATTAGAATAAATAGATAGTTACTTGATCACTTCCAAGTTAATTTTTTCCATTTTTTTGTTGGATATATATTCACTGACTGTTAGGGAAGGATTATTGGTGGTTTCCTACTGAGATTAGTCTCACACCATTTTGGGTCATGTTTTTGGGCCCAAACAGATAATATGGTTGCAGGTGTAGACAAGGGAAATATCCCTTATACAGGTACTTGAATGCTACTTAGGAGCAGGAGAGTATGGGATGAAGCCAAGGCTTACAATGCTTCTGAGTTTTATTTCTGTTTCTGCCCTTGTATTATATTTGTATTTTATTGAAGTGTATCTTATTTTGGATACTTTATTATAACATATAACATGATTCATTATCGTTTGTATGGTTTGAGACTTGGATATTACTCTATCAAATTTCCAATGCTTTGTTTTAGTTTCATGCTATTTACTGCATCCACTATTTGTTAATATTTATTCTGATGAGTTACACTCTATCAATTAGGGAATAATTTACCCACTATCACACCCATGGCCCTCGCTACTAGTCAATAGCCTCTGGAATTTGGGAAAATTCTCTTGGGGCTATGTGACTAACCATATAAGGGGATCCATTTAGTGGTATTTAGATTTGGGACATTACAAATTCGTATCAAAGGATTTATTTATTCTTTGATTTACTATTTGGAGCCCATAGACTGGGTAGAAAAGAAAAACATGATTTGGTAATTAGCTGTGCTTGGGAGAAGCTACCATGCGTACATTGAAAAGATGAATTACCTCGAATGAATTGTGATTTTTTTGTTTTAATGTTGTAAACAATACATAATTGAGTTATGCACTTGATTTCTGCTATTACTATTGATGCAATTGTGGGTTCTATTTTAGTTGCAACCTGATGAGATGAGGTTATTACATCTCATGAATCATATAGACTCTTGTTAGAATTACTTGACATGCATTACGCCATTTCATCTAGGATACATTATTTTTCTCTTGATGCTGTGATAGATGGTGTGATAGTTATGCCTACTATTGTGATGGGTTTATTGGTACGTGTTATGGTTTGGATTGGATGGATTCCAAAATCTGGTTCATGAGGTGTTTGGGCCCTCTAGGACAAGAATTTGGTGGATACTATTTTTTATCTATAATTTTACTATATTATGTTCTTCTCGGGTTCCGAAATTTGATTCATGGAGAGTATGGACCCTCATTGATCGGAATTTGGCATCCCGCTAGTTGGTTTTTCTGCAGAACATGGGTTTTCTAGGAAATCTATAGTTTCTGTCCAAAAAACCCTGTATACATGGTGTGTAGTGTAGCATAACATGCCATGTTTTTTTCATTTTCTGGGAAGGATTTGTCCTATGTTTGAAGTAGAACATGACATGTATTTGGGATTACATTCCATGTATAGGTCGACCATGTATCTGATCGTGTTACTAATGACACTGGTGGAAGAAAACATAGCTGTAGACGCCATGTTAAGGGTGAACATGTTGTGTAGTCTTACACCGGTAGAACCGTGAATTTGTAGCCATGTATGAGTTCATGAGCATGAAGAAAACTCAATTATGCACCATTTCTCTTCGATAATACGCCCTTTATATAGGTTTTCACAAGACTATGTGGGGAAGAGGTACATGCCCATGTAATGGCCTAGGAGAACACACCGTGTAAAGAGTTATACATGCCATGTACTCCTATTTTGAAAAAACCTGATTGTTTTTCCATCTCTTTCCCACCTTTTGCTTCTGAGATGAAGTTTTCTCTTTATGAAACTTGTGATGAGGTGTGTGTGCTAGAATTTACATAGGAATGAAATCATGAAGACCTTATGCAGTGCTCTGGGAGAGTGGTAGTGAGTATACACCAGAGGTGGTAGGACATGGGATACCAATAGACCCTCAAATTTTTCCATCTGTGGCACCAGCCGTTATACCAGACATGGGTGAAGTCCCAAAATTTCGAGAAGGATTTTTGAGGTTAATGATGACCTTCCAGGGAGCACTGCAGTCTGGTACACCTATGGAAGAACTAATCCGTATATTCCAATAGCAGCATCCACCTACTTTTTCATTGGAATGCGGGCCCCAAGCTGTAAAATTGTGGCTCAAATCAGTGTTGGATAACTTTGAGAAACATGATACCCCTCTTGAGAGGAGGTTAAATCTTGGATTTATATTCTATATTATTCTTCCAATAGGTGGTGGGATGTTATCATACAGACAGAGCGCCATCGGGACATGGAATGGGGAGACTTCCAGATATTCTTCTATAACCACTTCTTTCCGGAGACCCTCATTGCTAATCGATCCTGGGAGTTCATGAATCTGGAGTAGGGTAATATGTCAGTGATGGACTATTCTTCCTGCTTTACAGAGCATCATCGATTCACACCTATTCTGATGGGTGAAGAGGCGTTGAGAGATTTGGTACATTCAAGATGGTCTTCGATACGACATCTGAACTCAGTTGAATCTTTTTAGGTTTACTTATGTACATTCCATTATAAAATAGCTACTGATTACCAAGAACAACCTACGGGAATATGGGGGTGTGAGCCAGGGCAGTTCAACACCGAGATCTGGCATTGTCTTGACATGAAACAAGAACTGTTGTGTGAAGTTTTCTCATAGGAATACGAGCAGCTAGGATGTATCTTCTATTATCCAGGTGATGTTCTATCAGTGTGACATAGTTGGGAATACTATACTATAGTGCCCAATGGACCGAGTTGAGGGCCGGGCTTGCAGAAAGATAGTCCATATACAACAATTCTATAAGACGTTTCCACCAGTGGATAGCGAGAGAGGTTCTGTATAGATTTCACATACAGGAGAAGGGTCATTAGCTTCCCACTAATCTGGAAACTCGAATACGTGGGGGTATTTAGGACAAGGAAATTGGAGTGCCCATGGTAGATATGTGTGGTTTATTATCCTAATGTTGACATACAAGTTAAGTGGGAAATATATATTTTATAGGACATGCCATGTGATAGCGCATTATATTTTTGTGGCTCAACTGAAAGATATTAATATTGGATTATGTTTTTCTATAATAATAGTTACAAATCAAAATTAGAATGAATCCTTTTAATGGGTTATATGTTCATCCTTTTTAGTCTCCCTTGTGTAGGATTTAGCTGTGTGAAAATTCCTTGGTGGGGATGAGTATCATGAAAGAGGCTGATTAAATTTCAGACCATCCATAAATGAATATTCATGGCCTATATTCATCATATGTCTTAGGTTTATCATTAGATCCATCCATATTAATTGTTAGTTGGTGATAAATCATTCATAATGGTGTCACCGCATTTATGAAGCCTTAAACATGGAAGGAAGGGAAATTTCACATCAAGGTATGTATTTTTTATTCATATTTTTGAGAGAATGTGGAAGGAGGCATATTAAATAGAATTTCCACCTTGGTTGACATCAATTCATATTGTATTTAACATCTCTCAATTGAAATAGTATAACTTAAATCCCTCTCATATCATGTATTGAGAAGAAATTGAATTGTAGAATGATGTATTTATAGCCAAATAACTAATTCATATTTTTTGACACCCATGAAAATGGGTTACATAGGAAATATAGCATAGTTTTATGAGTGTTATAGTTGTAGAAGAGTTATTCTAATGATATTTGGGAGAGTAATTATCAATAAAGGTGTAGTTTCTTTATATTTATAATGTAAATGATTCGAGATTAATTTCCTGGGGGTAAAAAGTTATATATTGGGGAAAATTGGCACACCCATTGTGAAATTTTATTTTATGGAATTGTTATTTATTAGTACATTATATTAGTTTTCATCCTATTTATTTTCCTGTAGAAATTATAAAAAATTGGGAATCTTTTCTATTAAACAGTTTCCAAATGGTTTGGGAAAATCATGCCTAAAATCATGAAAATCCAATAATCATACTTTTGAGAGGATTTTCATAGTTGGTGAATGATATAGTAAATCATTCAACTAATCCATGAAAACATCATAGGTGAGATGGTTTCATCCATATGGTTGGTTAACGGTTTGTGAAACTGTATGATCTAACTATGATATCTACCTAGAAATATCAAATCTAAATTCTTTTATTCTAACCTTATGCATTTTAACCATTCTTTTACATCCTCCTCCCACATTCTGAGACCCTCTAGGATATAGAAATTGAATCCCACTAATCCCTCTAATTTTGATACCATTTTAGGTGTAATTTCACCTTGTAACTTCAATAAATCATCAAATCCTTCTCATTCACACCCTTAGCTTCATCGTCCCCCTTTTCTTTGTTTTCATTCTTCCCCATTGTCATAGTAGCATGGGTTTTATAAAATCCAAACTAAATGGTCTGATACTAGATGTATATAGTTTCCTCTTACCTATATATTGTTTTCTCTATTTAATGATTATGGATTCCAAACGATTTTTTGTGATTTTATGTGATTATGGTGGGTGGTTCTATGATTTTCCATTTTTTTATGAATTAAATATGCTTAAAATAATTTTAAAAGGTTTTTTAAATTATTTTGATGAATAAAATGGTTGTTTTTTTACTTCTTATGTTAGTTTTGTAACATAATCAATGTTTTTTTTGGAGTTGGAAATTTATTGTAAATTGAATTTTTTATTTATGGAAAAATCGAATGTATTATTTGAATTTTATGGAAAGGGAATAGATCATTGGAAACATATGTACCTAGGTGATAATAATAGGATAATTACCACAAGGTACTAACCTCCCTCCTTAGCATCAAACCATTCCATAATACTCTCTAAACATATGAAAATTATTTGTGTTGTGTAGCACTCCTAGTTTTATTATGTCATTCTTTGATGTGTTTTCTTTTATTCATGGAGTTATGGTTTAATTTATTTATATGTTTGAAATATGTATCTATATATAAGAAAACCAGACAAAACAAATACTTGGAAAGTAAATTTTACACAAAATGAACGTGTTTGGGAATGAAGTTGTGAATATTTTCCATAGTGTGAAACCAATTCTTTTTAGGAAAGATATTTATGTCATGGTTCTACTATGTTGGAATTATTTTTTTGAATTCATTGGAAAACCCTTATTGATGTGATTTCAAAAGGGTGTGTTATGAATGATGGTATTTTCTTTAATAATTTTTTTTTGGAAATTTTGGAAAAACGGTGTGGTGTGTGTTCATGCATATATAGGATGGGTAATGGTCAGATGTACCACTATCAAATAAAAAAAAATTTGTATATGTAATGGTTATATGTAACACCATCAAATAATGATAATATGTGACAGATCATTTTCATAAATACCATCATGTTGGTCACCATGTGACGTCATGGTGATAGGATGAATCTCCTCTCTTGATTATTTTAATTCCCATAGTTACATTCATTGTTTCTATTGTGGGTGGGTGAAATGGGTTAATTATTCCAATGTAAATGAAATGGTTTTAAAATATTATTCATGACTTTTTATTATATGATAACTATTTACGGATTAAATTATTTGATTATTTGGTTCTCTACTATTTTTATAAAATATGATGACTTATTCAAATCGTAGTGGAATATGATGGGTTGTATTTGGGGAAATACTACTGAGTGTTATACTCACCCCCTTCATGGGGAAACTTTTTTGTTTGCAGATTTCATCTATCAAGATACAGATAATGAAAATGTCTCCCACTTATATAGTGGTGGTACTTGACATTAGGGTTTGGTTACTGAATTTGGATCTTGGGAGAATGTCTATATGGTCCTTGGATAGTTCCACTTTAGTTCCATTGTAATTGTATTTGGAGACATATCCATTCTGTTTTATTTATTTTTTCCACTGTACTATGCTGTTCTTGTGTATTGGTAATGTATTGAGTTATGTGGTTTATTATCATGCATCATTTAGTGTAACTGGGATATTTTTTATATCTTAAGAGTTTCTATGTTATTTATGGAAAATAAAACCCCAATATCCTCTAATTTCCTTGCAATTTATTTCTAGACATTGTTGTCCTGTAGATGTCACCTAAGGCCATTTTCACTTTACGTCTTCTTAAGACAATGAGTTATAGAGGGGTGTTGTAAAAGTTATCAGTTTTCCCAGTCTTAGAGTTTCATATGAAACTAATTTCTTTTCATTCCTTGGGTTAGTTTGGTATCATGGATATCAGACTATAGTAACATGAAATGTGTAGTATAATAAGTTATATCCAACCATTTTACACCAAAATTCATGTTATAAAGGTTATTTGGGTAAAAAAGTGTTATAAAACACTTCTATGAGTGTTTTTATCTCATCATAGTGGTATTAACTATTGCGTGTTGCATACCCTAAATTATGATAAGATTTCCCGCTAGGATTTAATTGGTTAGGTGCTGTTCAAATTGTTTTTTTATGAATTAATAAAACGGTTTGACATCAAAATGATAATTTCAATAGTTATATCTGTTGGTAGAGATATTTTTTTTTTGATATTTTGTAATTTATTCAAGAAAATAGTTCCACAAGAGATAGTCTAAATTTTTTATTTATATACTAATAGGAAATTGTATGAGGAAGACACCTTTTAAAGTATGAGGAATAATACACGAAAAATGTAGTTTCACTTGAACCACTGGTGAACTTGATAATTTTTTATTGTACTATGAATGAGGTTCAAGATATTGTTAGAGGAAATAAAAATGATAAACCGGTGAAATTGGATCATTCAGTATAGTTTTATTAAAAGAATCTACTAAGATTTTGAGGGGATTCTGAACCTGAAATGTAAATGTTTTGCTAAACTGAATGAATAGAATCTTAAATTTTCATGGGACCCTAGAAGATATGATGATTAATTTGGAAACCTATATATTTGACGACCATGTAATCCAATTTTGTAAATTATTTTTCCAATCTAATGACAACAGGGGACTTTTGTGGGAGGAAACTGAAAGATTGATCATCAAAAAAGTCTACAATAACACTAAAAACAAAGAAAAAACCAAATATTTCTACATCTTAATGTAATAAAACCACTCTATGAAAGAATATGAACCTATGTTTGTTAACCTGGTCAATTTCTCCCTAGAGGTACCTGCCAGTGCATCCTTGAAGGAGAACAACATTGTGTCTTGATTATTACTAGAGATTTGATCCATGATAGTCCTTATCTGTATTAAATATTATACGTATATGGTTAATTCGGGAAAAATAATTTAAATATATATTGTTGGAATTTTTTTTAAAGGCAGTCTATTTGTTCCCACGTGGACGAGTTTCAACATTAATGATATAAATGAGAGAAGAGGTCTTGTCTATTCTCATGGAGGTAGTGCTCCCTAGACTTAGACTATAGAATTAATTAGTTTTCTTCAAAGATCTAATATTAAACAAGGATATTTTCAGTGTGGGTAGTTAATGTGTAGGATGAATGAATGTACTTCACCCACAAGAAATTACCCCCACTACAATAATAATATCCATTTCAATATGTATTGTTATAAAATTTTGAGATCTGTGGGTGGAATAGTCTTGAAATAGATTCATTCTTCATATGGTCAGAAAGAACAGTCCCATTATACTAGCTCATAAACACCACTCTTCTACATGTCATGTTTGATATTGGAAAGTAACATTCATTCCAATAATCTTATGTGGAAAAATAAATGGTGATAGACATGGAAATGACGCATCATGTCATGAATATCAAGAAATCCCTTGGTTAGTATTAGATTAGAGAACATAAATTCATGAATGTTTTGTTACCATTAAAGGAGTGCAATTTCCCTTGGATTCTACGACCATAGATATAACATTATATTATTTGATCATTGGTATGTAGTCACTGGTATGGATTAAATCCCATATAGACTAATATTCTTGGCACATAGTTCATACATCCATGGATGGATCTTTATATGGATACATGTTAAATTGGGAAATAGATATAGGTTGAGTGTTACATCTGGTGAATGTTAATGGAGAAATATTACGATTTTAGCAAAAATTTCATTTGATGATGCTGATGGTATAGGGAATGAGATTCTTATGTTTATACTATATTGATAACTAGATGTTTTTATGAACAATTTCATTGAGATACCACCCGAATGATAAATTGTATTTATTATAGATATACTCCTGGAAGAAAGTCATACATCATTAATATCTCATAGAATATCTATAATAAAGTTGTGGGAGAAAAAGTTTCATCTATAATAGCTAGAAAATAAAGGGTTTATCAGACCTAGCACATCACCTTGGGTTGCACTAGTTTTGTTCATAAATAAGGAAGATGGTACTCTCTAGTAATGTTTTGACATTATTAAATTGAATCATGCTACAATTACATTCGAAATCCCCTTACCTTTATTAATGACCGATTTGTACAATTTAATGGATCCAAATGGTTCTTCTAAATTGACATATTCATAGAATATCATTAACATAGAGTCAGAAGAGAGGATGTTCTGAAAAAATCATTTTACAGTCACTATGTCCATTATGAAGATGTCATCATTTCTTTTGGTCTTATGAATGCACCAGAAGTATTCATGGATTTAATATAATGACCCATTATTAATGTACATGGTCATTGCATAACTTTTTTGGAATACATAGAATATTATATAAATAGACTCACAATGACTATATTAGACAAGTGACTTCAGAAACACGAAGATAGAAACACTGGTATATAAGTGAACTAAATTATCCCCCTAGTATTTTGATGACCATGTAAATTCTTATAAATATAATAGTTAATAAATATCTTCCTAACCTAGGAATTTAAAAATAATAATGGGTGATCTAAGATGCTCAATAATGGTAAAAAAGGAAAAAATTTAAGTATAAACATTATCATATGGGTATGAGAACATGATCATAACATTATAAGGTCATACCCTGAATATCATAAGATTATAAACATGAATAATAGAATAAATATTGGATATTTATAAGAAACGAATCTTAAGGATATTAACAAAATAAGTCATGAAAGTATAACATATGAATAATACATGGAATCGTGGAAGACATGTAAACATATAAAATGATTTTTATAGTAGTCATGGAATTGCTACCAAGGTCATCTTAGTAGTATGAATTCAGTCCCCATACCATTCTGTTTGACCTGGTTCACTCCCATCTCCATATTATTAGTATGATTTCACTCACCATACAATCATGGTAGTCATGGTTCTCTCCCATGGCCATCTAAGAAGTCAAGGTTCACTCCTTGGACAATCTTAGTCTATGTGCTATGATATAAATCATTACACAATGCATTGGAGGGAGATATAGCTCCAAACCATCTCATAATGAAATCATTCACACATGTTACACATGATAAAAAAAATCTTTCATATCATGACAAATAAAAATGGATGGCTTTCATAAACACCCTATCATAACCAACAAAATGAAATGTGGTTCCTAAAAATGTAATCATATCTTAACATCAGGAAAAATAAAGTTTTAATAATCATTTCATCATAGAATAACCCCTAAAAAGATTTTGGTTTTATAATAAAATTACCTATGAAAAAAATGAGTTTCATAAGAATATGAACTTTGAAAATAAGTTGGTTTCATATTTATATAACCTGTGAAAATAAGTTGGTTTCATAAGCATATAACCCGTGAAAATAACTAGGTTTCATAACTATATAACCCACAAAAAGATGTGGGTTTAATAAGAATATAACCTGTGAATAGACTCTTGTTTCATAAGAATATAACCCATAAATAGAATAGGGTTTCATAAGAATATATCCAATGAAAAGAAATAGGTTTCAATAGCATATAACCCATGGAAATAAAAATGTTTCAAAATATTATAACACATGGAAGAGGAACTAGTGGCATTAACATTGATTTATCTAAAAATAAACTATTGAACAAATAACATGAATGGAATATTTGGATCATTTCCAAGAATATAATTAGAAACACTTATGGACTTCATCTTATATCATAAAACATTTTAAAAGATTTATTTAAAAACATTTCTTGGGAAAAATATCTTTCCTACTTAAAAATGCTTCTTTTAAAACATAAATCTTATTAAAATCCATTTTATTTGAAAAATATTTTCAAACCTAGAAAGAAGGATTGAAATCATTTTAAAAAAACTTTTCTATTGAAAACTTCTAAAATAATATGGAAAAAAATTTAAAACTATTTTCCTTTAAAACTAATTAACACATCTTCAAAACATTTTGAAAATAATTTTACTTTAAAACTGATAAAAAATGATTGAAAATATTTTTTAACACATTTTCCATGAAAGAAAGTAAATGAAACATGAATTTTTTTGAAACCCAATTCCTTTAAAAAATATAAAAGATTATTTAAAACATTTCGAAATTAGTTTTCCATGAAAACATAAAAAAGAATCTTGAAATCGTTTTTAGAAGCCTTTTATTTGAAAACTCTTTGAAAACAGATAAATAATGATTGAAAACAATTTGAAAATAAAATTATTTGAAAATACATTGAAAACTTTTAATGAATCCTTGAAGTAGTTTTGGAACCCATTTATTTGAAAATATATCTTAAACCTATAAATAATTCTTGAAAACATTTTCAATTCCTCTTAAGAAAAGATGTTTTTTAAAGAAAATATTTTTTCGACCGAAGAGAGAGGTATAGTCAAACTTTTAAAAATACATTCTAAATCATATTATGTAAAAAAGGGTGGAAATTATACCAATACATGAATATTTCATTATATATAGAGGATAAAAGATATCATGAGTTCCCTTGAGATGTTGATCATTGTATTTCATCAATGGAAGAATAATCATAAACAATGTTTAAGAATGATGAGATTGTTTCAATAAATTTTTACCAGTTGGTAACATTATATTATACTCCTCATGTAAGAAAATAAATTTACATGAAGCTTTTAAAAATCTTTAAAATAAGAATAATAATGATTTATCATGTCCAAGTTAGTATATATAACATGTATAAAAATATAGGTGCATAACATGGCGTGTGTCTTAATGAAGGAAAATTGAGACAATATTACTTTATCAATTTGGTAGCTTTTGAAAAATAAACCCAATGAAAGAAATACAATAAAATGGATATGTAATATTCCCACATAATTAGGAATATGATTAATATAACACGTTTATGGGTAGTATATACACCACACAAATGAATTGAGTGGTGAATAAGGCTTGTATCTCATGAAAAAAAGTGAGAGGAAATTCCCTTGACTTGTGTCTTAAATCTTTTAACACTCCTAAAAACCTCTTGTATAGTAAATATTAGTATAATATAGATGTTTTTAAGAACCATATTTTTTTATCTAATATCATATAATTTTTTTTATGAATTTATATTACCCACTTATTTACAATTCTATGTTATGGTTTCGCTTTAAGTAATATATGTTTTGTTTTTCCCACATGTATTAATTTGTTATATTTTTGGTACTCATACATATATCATGATTTTGAGAATTTAAACCATGATATAAATATTAGTTATAATAATTATATATTTATTTATAATATTCTATAGAATATAGAAATATTAAAATGGAATACATCATTCATGGAGATGGTGGGCTATACATATGCATGGATGTTGTTTCAAATTTTCTTTATAATATAGATATAAATAAAGTAAATGATAATGTATATATATTATATTTATAAGAGAATTATTATTTCATAATTTTCATTTAATTTCACTAAAACCATCCTCAATACATTCCATTTAGTGTGTGAACAAATCACCTCTCTTTGAGGGGGGGGGGTGATATTCCACACTTCCCCAAATGAAATTATCATATTTATCCAAAATGAAAAGAATGAAGGTATGATTTATATAATAAGTAAATAAGTATTGATAAATCACAGATATAATATATATCATATAAAATATAGTTTCCATTATAATTCCCAACCATGATAGGTGGTCATGGTAAAATGAACAACATCATTTCCTGAAGTGATTGTTTATTGTACAAGAGAACGTTATGTTTCTTACCCATTAGATAAATGTGTGTGTATGTGTAGGTGTACCCCATAAAATAAAAAAATATAAGCATATTTTTTATACCATTTATTTTAAATTACCTTGTAATAAGAATATTTTATGTGGGGTTGAAATAAAATAAAATAACGGATCTTGAGGAAGGATGCTACCTTTTCTTTGAGTAACTCCTTTTTGTTTGCACAAAAGGAATTCCTTGTTTGGAAACATGTAGAAAGGGAGTATTAAATGAGGAAGTTATGAATGTTGGTATGTGTATTTATCTTATATTGGATGAACCTATGTTATTTGAGATTTTTGATAAAGGGGGTGATGTGGTGGCCTTCTATATGGATGTGAGGGGATACACTTGGTATTTTTAAAAACAAGTTAGGTTTACCGATGTTCATACCAAAACAATTCATCCAAAAACTTGAAAAACTCAATAATGTAAGATTTATGGCTGGTATATGTCCATAAAATTGTATTTGTACAAGTGGATATGTCATTTTGGCCCTTATGTTTAAGGTTTATTCCCTTGTTAAGCTTAATTTTACCTTAATCGTTGAAATTAATCTTAATCAATTTCACTAATATTTTGGGTAAAAAATTAAAATGTTTTTATTACACACTAAATATAATAATTATTAAAACTAATTATATTAATTTGTATAAACTCTATCTATAGATTCATATAAATAATTTTAATTCTAATTTCATAAATGTGGCGAGACAGTAGTTTTTTAAACTAAGAATGTTCAAAAGTTTATTACGATTTTATATCAACATTAAATATAAAAAGATAAAATAGAAATTTTGTGGATTAATTGATGTATAATTGATCTAATGTGACTTCGAAAACAACAATCAATATAATAAATTATCATAAAAATAACTTTTTAATTAAAATTCTGTATTTTTACTATTCATCCAAAAATGAACTTTCTCAAAAAAATCCAAACAATACACCATAAGATAAGTTCAATATTTTGAATAAAAATGATATTTATTTTTTAAAATTAAATTTCTTATAATTTCTAAAATTATTGTTATTATTGTTCATAGAAGAAAATTAAAAGCAGTTCTTTTGATATAATAGTATTTTGAGACATTTAAAGACATTACGAAAAATTATAGTTTTTATAATCACCATTAAAAAAATATTTGAAAAGTAGTTATTTCTATTAATATTAATAAATTTAATTTTAGGTTATAATTATCTTGATTAAATAATTAGAACAAAAAATTGATGTTATGTAGAAACTCAGTGTTGCATGTAACACACACCATGTTAGTGTTGCCTGTAGCGCAAGACAAGACGATGTTACATGTAGATTTTCCCAAGTTAGTGCTACATGTATAGAAAAATTATCTTGAGGGTGGGGGGGGGGTTAGAATGAAATATTAATATGGTGTTGTGTACAATTTAATAACAACTTGGTTATATCATATAATAGACGCTATATTCAGTGTTTCTTGAAATAAAAAATATTAAAAAAAGACTAAATTAATTCAAGAAAACATCAAAAAAACATGAGGTGTAACATTATACCCACAATTAATCTTATATCACCCTTGAAATTCATCAAGGTTATCTGAGGTTTAATACATTAAATGCACATTCATAAAAACTCATATCATCATAAAAATGAATACTAAAACTTCCTATTAAAAAATAATTTTAGAAATATAACGGTTGCCAATAATGACATGTAAGTAGGTTTCCCCATAGGAGAACATAGGTTGGAAGTGGAAACATAGACATGGAAGATAAATCAAACCATCCTATTCTTGAGGATAGTGATCGAGAACATGATTAGGATAAAGTATACAGTCAAAAGGCCATAGATCTATGATGATCTGATGGACTATTTGATTCATCTTAAAAGAATGTACTAGTATATTCTTTTTGGTTTCAAGTTTTTCCCATAGATTTAAAAATATCCATGTGATGTTATAATTACTAGATTTTATTCCCTTTCAAATAAAAAATATCACCCTTTGGTCATGTCTTGACCAATTTCCACATCAACTCTTTCTCTAAAAAGGAAGTTTAATCTTTCATTCATGAAGAACTGATGTATCATGAGATCTATGATAAGTCATCCCATGTATCTTTAGTACCATAAAAACATTGCTGTTAGAGTAGGTTATCCCATATGAATAAATCCTCATGTGGTGAGATAATACATTAATATCACAAAATTCATCTGATGTTTGACTTAAAATTTCCATAAATGGCTAACCTTATAACGCTTTTGAAAGATAAAAATACAAATATTTAGAATCAAGGTAATTAAATCAGATTAAAATTGATCCCCCCTATATTATAAACTATCTATTCATTTTCACATTACAAACATGTGAATAACCTCATCTTATATTCTCTTGAAATATGGTTTTGTCTTGAATTACTATACATCTTTAGTGAACACAAGAATGTTTCATTATTCCAATGATTTAAAGATATATTCCTTAAATCCAAGAAGATTTAAACATAATAAATGGTAATATACACCACTTTGTTAAGAAATCCTTTATTAGTTATGAAGTAATTAGTATTCTCCAATTTAGTTATTCTTATCAAACATAACTTTATCCAAACATCATAATCTCGACATTAGGAATAAATTTTGGGAAATCATACCTTAATAAAAATATAACCTTTCCAGGAAATCCCTTTTATACCTCAACATACAAATTAAAAATATCACTTAAAATCATAATTAAAAACTTATTTTGAAAATAGTTTTATATTTCCAGATTCATATAATAAATTATTTGAATTCAATAACAAATACACTTTAATCATCCAATTTTATTCATAAACCATTTCACAGTTCTCATCAACTTATTCCTAAATACATTTTTCCTATAATATGAAATATGAAACTTGACTTAAATTTTATAAAAATATATTTTATCATTATTATAAACAATATTATCAGAACAACACATACCTTTCATATGTCATTTGTGGTATCTTCATCATCAGGAGGATAACTATTTCTTGTGCCACCTTGCCTGTTTTCACATCTTGGATTCCAAAGGATAACTAAAATTTTTCTCTGATACTAACTATAATGATCCGATCTTAACATAAATGGAAATTATATCACTTTTTAGGAATACATAAACCAATAGAAAAATAGACACCAAATGACTAAACTTGTCTAGTGCCATTGGAACCATGTAATCATATGTACTGGTATATGAGTGAACTACATCATCTCCCACATGGTTCTTCATGACTATCACCCTTCTTAGGCATATTATATATACGTTATATCTTCATAAATTGGGAAAGGAAACATAAAAATTCAGTGAGCTCAAATTCTCCTTAAGGCCAAACAAGGGAGACATGTAACAATAAATATGAGAATATTTGTAAGATAACGTGATCATATAATTTGAATATCATACCATGCATATCATAATATCATAAAAAATTAATGATGGAATAAATCATAGAAGTTTATATGACATGAATCAAACGTAAATATAGAATATACTCCATGAAATAATAACATAGGAATAATACATGGAATTGTGGTAGACACATAAGAATATAAAATGTTTTCTATAATTATCAATGGATTTATGACAAGGAAATCTTAAAAGTATGTGTTCACACCCCATACCATCCTTGTAGTAATGGATCAATCTCATGGTCATCTTAGTAGTATGATTTCACTCCCCATACCATCTTGGTAGGAATGGTTCACTCCCATGGTCATCTAAGTAGTCAAGGTTCACTCCCAAGTCCATTATAGTCAATCTCATGAGATAGAAATATTTACCAAATGAATTGGTGGGAGATATAGGTCCCACCCATCTCATAATGAAATCATACTTACATTTTCCACCAGATAATAAAAAATTCATAATATCATGACAAATAAAAAGAGATAGTATAAGGACCAGGACTTAAACATTACATAATCTAATAATTTTCATAAAATTCACTTTTTTACATTCCCAAAGATCTATTCAGTTTACATTTTTATAATGTTAGTACTTTTTTCATACGTATAAACTAAAAGGAATATAAATATATTATAACATAAATCAATATCAATTATATTCAAAATAAAAAGTTTATAATAAAAACATGAAATTTTTTCAGAAAAATTATCCACAACATTAATCTTGGATTCACTTTTTCTCATACCCTTCCTTAAACTCAATGGAAGACATTTTGAAACATGGGATGAGCACAAAATTCTCTGTAAGGTTATAAAAATAAGGATATAAAAAATTTTTCCATGAATAAATATAAACATATGAAATAATTTTCACAAAGACAAAATTCTAACAATTATTGTATCATGTACAAACGTTCTGAAACAATATATTTCAATAACATATTGAAAAAATAAAAAAAAATATAGGTAACTTAGGGAAATAATAACATAACATTTTAACCCATGTGGATACCTTATTCTTTGTTACCCTCATGGATACCTTAGAATGTCACCCTTAAGGATACTTTATAGTGTATCCATTCCAGTTACACTTGAAGAAATTATACTACCGAACTCCTATATAAATATATCAAACACATTGGAGGGATATATAAGACCAAAAATTCATCATAAATAATTCTTAGGATATATAAAATAATTATAAAATAATAATACTTTCATAAAAACATCCTGTTGAATTTTTATAAAAATAGATGTATGAAAAGTGTATTTGAAAAGAAAATACCCTTAAAAATATCATATAATTAAGGTGGGAAATAATAAAATGAAAGGAATATCTGTAAAAACTATAAATACACATAAAAAAAATTACATAAATAGTCTTAGTACCACATAATTAAGGATGTATAAGGTTGACACTAAGAATGGAAATCGGGTTAAGAATTCCCTTTCCTTGGGTTCGTTTTACATAAATTTTCATTAATCCTTTTCTATAACGGTTAAAAGAGAGTTATTAATATTTTACATAAACATATTTTTTTATAACACCTTATATAACCATTTTATAACATCATTACACTAATTTATTATTAATATTTTTTTATTTTAATTATTTTGGGTGCATTCTTTACCTAGCTTCCATGGTCCGTTTGTAATCGATATTCTTGTCGAATGGAAGAGAAACTCTAGAAGTTGAATAAAATGATAATAAAATGTTTCAAAAAATATTATATTATACAAAAATTAATTTTTCAAATATTATGATGAATTATTAGATAAAACATTAATTATATCCATTTAGGTCATTTTGTCAGTTTTTTGATAATCACAAACTAGTTTTGTTATTCAATTTAATATTATCTATATATTTTAATTACTGAACATAAAAGAGGTTATATAATAACCTCTAATATCAATTTAAACTATTGATATGATTTTATAACCATCCATGAAGGTAGTGAGGGAAATTGAAAACAAAACATCTATGATGTCAGTAAATCGTCACATCACAGATGATATTTGAATTTTCAGAATAATCAAGAGACGAGATGAAGTATAATTATAAATTTTTTCATAAACATGACAAAATTATAGTATATATATGATAAATTGTTTTTAATTCCTCCTTTATAAGGTTATTTTAAGGAAGTATAATGAAGTAAAAAATAATTGAAAAAAACAAAATAAAATAAAAGAGGATTTTTACCTCTTCAATATCATCCTTGAGAACCACTTTATGGTATTTGATTTTGGAATATTGGTAGACCATAATATATTGGACATGGTTAATGGGATTGGGAAGAATTTGTAAAATTCTCAATGCTTGACAGGTGAGAGGATAAGAGGAGGTGAGGAGTGGCATTTATAGTGGATGAGAGGAGGGTTTTTTATTATTTTATACATTAGTTTTTTATTTTCACCCAAGATTATGAATATTTTGATAATTATCTACAAAATATTAAAGATTTAAAGGTATGATATAGATTTTGGTTTGTAAATAATTCATAATGATAGTAATATTGTATTTAGCATATAATATATATATACATTAAATTACCGTATTATACTATTCAAAAAAATTATTGTATTTCAGAAAAATCTAAAAAATTAACCCGAATAATTTTTTGGTGTGAATATATGAAAAATTATGTCCATTTGTTGAAAATAATTTTATAAATATGAGAAAATATATTTTTAAATAAAATCATAATTTATTTGAAAATTAACAATTTTAAAATTATAATTATTTTTATAACATTTTAATAATTTAATTAAAGTATCATTAAATTATCTTATGATCATAACATAAAAATTAATCTATGAATATATTATATGAAAATATAATTTCTTTGAAATAATTATATTAAATATATAATTATAATTAAATATTTATTTGTTACAAAAAATCCAATAGTTAATTTATAATTTTTAAAAAATTACTTACTTGTTTAATGATACAAATATATACTATTTTCACTTATAGTATGGATACATATTATTTACAATTTATTAGGTGATGTTAGTATTCTATTCTCCAAATTACTACTCTTAATGGTCTTGTTATTATTCTTAAGGTAAAGTTACTATTCCAGTAGAAAATACATCTTAATTTCTATAAATATAAATTTTTTAATTATTACATTATAATGAATTAATATATTTAATTCTAAAATGAAAACAATTTATTTTATATGTATTTGGGCAATTAAAGTTTCCCCACCTTTTGGAAATTGCATCCTCAAAATTTTTATTTACTTACTAAACATGTGAGGGTACCATTCTCTTATACAATTTTCATATGCTTATGCTTCTTCTTCATCCATGTGGTTTCTATAGAAAACCATAACCTAAATAATTTCCATATTATGAAATAATTTCTCTCTATGATCAATAATCTGAAAAATTTTCTCTTCATAAGAAAGGTTCTCTTCCAGCTGAACTACCTTTGGGCTCAAAACATGATGTGGATCTGAAACATAGTTTCTCTACATCGAAACCTGAAAACATTTTGTATATGAGATAAACATAAAGGAGTGCTAATCGGTCAGTGAATGGTTGAACATTATATAAGATTTCATAAGTTCTAATGAACCATATACTAAATTTAATTTCTTACCAAAACTCATAACACATTTCCAAGGAGATATTTTATAGAAAATATGACTACCTACCTCGTAAGAAAAATCATTCCTCGTACTATCTACATAACTTTTCTCCCCTCCCTAAAAAATCCTCAAGTGTTTTTGTATCAACATAACTTTTTCCCCCACATCCACTACTAATTCTAGTCCCATAAACAACCTTTCATCGAATTCATCCCAAGAAGAAGAAGTTCCAAACAATATTCCATATAATTTCTCAAAAGGGCCCAACTTTATACTAGAATAAAAAAAGTTATTATAATAAAACAAAAATAAAGAAATATTTTGATCCCAATATCCCTACTAATCTGCTTAATAATCTTGAGTCATTTCGTCTAATTTATGAATTGTTCTCTTGGTATGTCTATTAGATTGTTCATGAAAGGATTTGATGATATTTAATTATGCTCCTAATGACATATGAAGGTATTTTCAATAGGAAAATGTGATCTTGGATTCATGGATAGATACAATGGAATGAGTAACACCATGTAACCTAAAAATCACTTGGAGGTATAGTAATGAAATTGGACCCAAAGACAGAATATATCTAATAGGAATGAAATGTGTAGATTTAGTTAATTGATCAACAATAACCCAAATAACATTGTTACAAAATGGAGCCTTTAGCAATACCATGAGGATGTAAATTTATATATTTTCCCTTTTCCACTCTCACACTCGAAAAGGATAAAGCATCCCCTTTGGTAGTTTTCGCTCAACTACGACCTATTGACATGTCAATCATTTCGTAGTAAAATCAGCAATATAAATTTTCATTATATCCCACCAGTAATACAATTAAAGATCTATGTACATCATAGTACTATTAGGATGCACTAAAAATAGAGAGCTACGATCTTCACATAACAATTCATTCTTCTTCTAGGAATCATAAGGAACACACAATCTCTTTCAATATCCTAAAACACAATCTATATGAAAGTTATATTTTGGAAACTTACCCCTTTTAATGGATTCTACCTTTTTATTTAATTCATGATTTTTCTTTTGGGATTTTAGAAATATTTTTGATAGAGAAGATGAAACTGAAACCTAAAACAGAATAATGGAATTTCTGCAACCAATAAGTTGTAATCCAAAATTCATCAATTCATTAATCAAGGGGTCTTGTTTCAAATGTAACATGGTTAATGTCGAATGATGTTTTTTACTGAAGGAATCCTCCACATTGTTTTATTTTTCATGATGGTAATTGATCATGAAATCATAATTATTTATCAGTTCTATCCATCTTCTCTACCTCATGTTTAATTCCTTATAAGTCAATATATAATTAAAACATGCATGGTTTGTATACATTTCAGAATTGTCTCTGTAAAAAATATTTCTCCTAATTTTCAAATCAAAACCGCTGTTTCAAATTCCAAATAATGTTTTGGATAGTTTAACAAATATAGTATTAGTTTTCTTGAATCATAACTAATTACCGGATCATTATACTTCATAACAGAACCATTTACCATAAATGAAGCGTCATTGTAGATGAAAAACTCATCATTTATAGAAGGTAGAGACAAAACATGAGCATTCACCAATCTCTTCTTTAGTTCTTGAAAAATATATTATATTCATTGGTCCAAATAAAATTTACTATTTTTTATCTTAACATAGTTTTCTCGCTAGATAACCATGCAATCTTTTTAAAAAACCTTTTGAAATAACCTTATAATTAAATAAATATATGAATCTCTATTGTATTCTTAGGTACTAGCCATTTATGAACCAATTTTGTTTTAGTAGGATCAAATATTTTTCCATCCATATTTACAATGATCCCATGAATATAAATATAAGGCAAAAAAATAATATTTTCAAGGTTTTCCTTAAAACATAATTACTTTTAGTGTATAAAAGACAATTCTTAAATTTTTTTCATAATCCTCATCAATTTTTTAATGATCCAAAATGTAATTAATAAAAATAAAACCAAACATATCCAATTATTCAGAGAATATTCTATTCATATGATCAATGAATACATCATGGGAATTTGTGAAACCAAAGGGCATAACAACAAACTCATAATACCCACATCTGGCATGAAAAGCTATTTTGGGATTTCATCCTCCTTCACCTTTAGCTGATGGTACCCGAATCTCTATTCATTCTTGAAATAATACAAATCTCCCTCGAGATGATAAAAAAATTTATCGATATGTGGAAAATGATTCTTAATCTTTATAGTAATCTTATCCAAAGCTCTATAATAAATGTAAAGCCTAATTGAACCACATTTCTTTTTTAACAAACAAAATAGGAGCACCCCATAGTGAAGTGCTAGATTGAATGATGCCTTTATCTAGAAACTCCTAAAACAGATTTTTCCATTAAATAATATCCATGTCAGCCATTCAAGAAGGGGGTTTAGAAATTATATTAGAATCAGGATCCAAGTTAATAGTAAATTCAACTTTTGTTCATGTATTACACTGGGAAATTCATCAAGAAAAACATTAAGGCAGTCATTTAACATTGGAAAACCATTAATCTAAATAGTTCCCTAGTTTTCTAAAATATTATAATGATAAAAATAATTCCCATATTTTAATAGTTTCCTATATTATTGATATTTTATCAATTTTATGGTTTAATTCTTGCATAGAAACTGAAACTATTTCTTAAAAAACTTCATTAGCTCAATAATAAATCATAGCGTGATAAAAAAAGAAAATCCATACATTGAATCAAATAAAATACTACTAATGGAAAAGAATAGGGATAGTGAGTAATTTATTTATACAGATAACACCATGATAATTCTTATAATTCCTTTTTTTGTAATATTTTTCCACGGTTCTTTAACCATATGTTCAAGTCTTATTTCATAATGTGGAATTTTTAATTTACTAAAAAATTCTCAAAAATAAAGGAATGTGTATACCTTGTATCAAACAAGACATTTTCATAATCTTTGTAAATGAGAAAAGTACCTTATAAAACGTCATTATATGGATTTTCATATGTTGATGTAGTCACAAAGGATATCACTGCATCTATTATCTTACAATCTGGATTCTTTCCCATCATTCACATCTTTCTTGGACCATGTATTTTCATAATGGAAAATAATAATATATTTTAAATAATTTAAAATTTTCTTACCTCAATTGATCTTATATTTATTTTCATTATAATATCATACCATATGTCTAAACATACCACATCGAAAACAATTACATGTTTTGTTATGAAATTCTCCTGGGTACTTTTTACCACACATATCATAAGTTTTAAGCAGGACTTTCTAAAGTTCAAATTTCATTGAATGATTCTAACCCATCACATTCCATTTATACCACTTCGTCTAATTATTTTCAATGTACATGTGATCAGCAGAAAAATCCTTTTCCAAGATCTCATCATATCAGAGAAGATTCTCATAACCTTTTAATTTATGGGTGAGTAATGCCCTTCCATATCTTTGCTTCTACTATGATTAAAAATGTATGATTTTTCTATCATGGTACGGAATAATAATTAAGTATACCATAATATTTAGGTGATGTTTTACTTATACATGTCCAATGAATCTTCCACTTTTTTTATTAAATTACAGGAATTTATTTTCCATCCTCATTTTAATCACACTAATAAAATATTTTTCATTAAAAATATTCTTAAATTCATCCCATTACAAGGTATCCATCTCATCACTATCCATTATATTCACTAACATTAACAACTATTGGCCATATTCACCTTCCAAATGATAAATGGAAATACTAACCTTTTTATTATTTGAACACCCCATGAAATCAAATATCTTTTTATGTGATTTAATCCACCCTTCTTCCACCACTGGTTTGGTGGATTCATTGAATGAAGATGGGTTTTGCCTCATAAAATGTTCCACTATCGTCATGTTCCTTCACAGTAGTTTAGGATAATCTCTTACATGGATGCTACCACCATTTATTTCATATATTAGATGATAAATTATAGAAATAAATTACTCAGTTCCAATCCATACCACTACAGGTTTCGTATTCAGAAAGATATCAGCCTCTCGATTCCTTCTATCATCAGTTTCCCAGTTTCTTCAGCAAAAACCCATTTTGAACAGATATATCCAAGATGATGAAACATGTTAATATTCAGATGCTATATCATTAAAACATAAAAATAATTTAAAACTAATTATTTTATTCTATTAACATCATACAAACCCCTAATGTTATCTAAACCATTCTCTGATACCATGTATAAGGACCCAGCCTTAAACATTACATAATTTAGTAAATTCGTTTTGAATTAAATTTTTTACATTTCCAAATATCCTTTTGGTTTAGGGTTTCATAATATCAGGACATATTTCATACATATCAACCCACAATAATACAATTTTGGTACAACATTAAAGAATATCAATTTTTTTTCTAATAAAAAAATTTAAAATGAAAACCTGAAATCTTTTTATAAAAAGTCATCACAACATTATTCTTGGATTATCCTTTTCTCATGCACATCTATAAAACTTGTGTGAAACATTTTTAAAAATTTATATGAGCACAAAAAACTCAGTAGGGGATATTTAAATAAGGATATAAACCATTAGTCCATGAATATATTTAAACATATGAAATCATTTTCCCAAAGACAAACTTCTCACCCATAATGTATCATATACATTGTAAAATAAGATATTTCCTATAAAATAGAAGAAATAAATAAACCATATTGGTAACTTGGGTAATTAATTACATAATATTATAACCCTTGTGACTACCTTATTATTTTTAACCCTCACTACTACCTTACAATGTAAACATCATGACTACCTTATGGTGTAACCGTCAAAGTTACACTTGAAGTAACCATACGACCAAACTTAAACATTAACAAAACCAATGCATTATAGAGATATATTGGTCCCACCATTCATCATGAAAAATTTACAATAACCATAACATAATCATAATAAAATAATAATTTCATTAAAAACACCCTTTTTGAATTTTTAAAAAAAATTATGTTTAAAAGAGTATTTTAAAAGAAAAGTCTCTTAAAAATATCATATAATTGAAATAAGAAATAATATAATGAAATTAATATATGTATAAAATGTAAATATACATAGCTAAAAATAGTATAAAAAAATATTTACACAAATAATCTCAATACCACATAATTAATGATATATAAGGTTAACCCAAAGAATGGAAATTGTGTTAAGAACTCCCTTACCTTGGGTTATTCTTACAAAAAATTTGTTTAAACCTATTGATTAATGGTTAAAACATTGTTATTAATACTTTAAATAAATAATTTTTAAAAACACATTATATGATCATTTTGGGACATCATTCCACCGATTTATTAATAATATTTTTTTATTTCCATTGTTTCTGGTGCGTTCTTTACATGGATTCCATGGTTGGTTCGTAATTGATTTTCATTCCGAATAGAATAAAAAATCAGGAATTGAAATAAATTTATACTAATATGTCTTGATAATATTAAATTATAAGAAAAGTTATTTTTTACAGATTTGATGATTAATCATTAGATAAAACACTAATGATATTCATTTAGATCATTTTGATGGTTCTTGGATAATCACAAACCAGTTCATTGTATAATTTAATATTATTTATATATGTTAATTGTAGAACAAAATATAGGATATATAGCACCATTTTAAATATTATTAAACCATTATAATTGTTTTATGACCATCCAATTTGAAAACACATTGTCCATGATGTCGAAAAATCGACACATCACAGATGACGTATTTATTTTAAGAATAAAGGGGATATGAGAAAAATGACAATGATGTATATTTCCATAAAATTATAAAATTAAAAATTTTATAAGATAATATAGTTTCATACCTCTTTTATAAGGGTATGTGATGATAGGATAAGAAATTAATAATAATTGAAAATAAAAGAAAATAAAATGAATGTGGATTTTTACCTCTTGAATTATCCTCATTCAGATCTTCCTTAAGGACATTGGTTATAGAATTTTGGTGATAAAAACAAGTTTTGATGTGAGGAAGAGTATAGGAAAGTACATTTTTCATAATTTGTACAATTATCAATTCTTGAGAGGTGTGAGGAGAAAATGTGGTGAGATGTGAAATTTTAGTGGAGGAGATGATGGTTTTTTGATTATTTTATTCAATAGTTTATTATTTTAATATAGATAGTTTGGGAATTATCACAACTTACATTAAAATAATAATGGGATGTTTTAGATTATTTTTATTAAATAATTCTTGATGTTATAAATAGTGCATTTAATTTATAATGTATATACACTTTAAATTACCATATTTTACTATTAGCCAAAAACCATCATGTATTTTAGAAAAATCCCAAAAATTCACCCCAACTATTTTTTACATGCAAAATTATAAAATGAACTCCATTTTTTAAAAATAATTTTATATATATTTGAAATTTAATTTTTAAATAAAATAATCTTTTATCCTAAAAGTAATAATTTTAAAATTATAATAAATTTTATAATAGGTTGAAAAATTAAATAAACGCTCATAAAATTTCTTATAGTCATAAAACAAAAAAATAAGCATAGAATCAATTTAATGAAAATATATTCTCTTATAAATTATTATTTTAATTATAAAATTATAATTAAATATTTATTAATTACAAAAATTCAAACACTTAATTTATAATTTTTAAAATGTTATTTAATTTTTAATGATATAAATTATTTACTAATTAAATTAAAAAGAAAAGACTCATAATCATTCCATCAAACCATAAATTGTGAAATGAAGTGTTTTTCATAAGATTATATCCCATCAAATGAAGTAGGTTTTATTAGAATATAAATAGTGAAAAAAATACGGTTTCATAAGAATATAACCTGTGAAACGAAGTGGGTTTCATAGTCCTACAACCCGTGAAAAGAATTGGGATTCATAAGAATTGAAACCATGAAAATAATAGGTTTTTATAAGTATATAAAACATGAAAATAATCAGGTTACATAAGAATATAACCCTTGAAATGAATCTAGTTTCATAGGCATAAAACCCATGAAATGAAAAAAATTTCAAAAGAATATAACCCAATAAATAAAACATGTTTCAGAAGCATATTACCCATGGAAGGGGAACCAAGGTTATAAAAATCATTCCATGTAAACATACACTATTTAAGAAAAAAAAGAATAGAATATTTGGATCATTTAAAATAATTTCATGTGTGGAACATATGGATGTCATCTTAGATGGAAAACAATTTCTAAATATCCTTTTAAAAATTTTCTTTAGGAAAATATCCTTTATTCTTTAAAAATTTTCTTTGAAAACATAAATTGGTCTGAAAATTATATTTTTAGAAAATAAATTGAAAATTAAGAGAGAAGCATAGAAATATTTTTGAAAACATTTTCCCTTAGAAAATTATAATGGAATCTTGAAAACATATTTAAAATTGTTTCCTTAAAAACTAGTAAAATGAGAGTTCAAACAATTTTGAAAACCATTTTCCTTGAAAAAATAAAAAATAAACTTGAAATATTTTTGAAAACTATTTTCATTAATAAAATATAAAAAACATTGAATAAATTTTCAATTCCTTTCCTTTAATACATATAAATGACAATTGAAGAAATTTTAAGAACCTTTTCCTCAATAAATATAAAAATAACATTGGAAGCATTTTTAAATACCATTTCATAAAAAACACATTGAAACATATAAATAAATCTTGAAAATGATTTGAAAACCATTTACTCTAAAATAATTTGAAAATTTATAAGTGAATTGTGTGAAAAATTTTCTAACAATTTATTTGAATATAAATTGAAAACATATAAATAATTATTAAAAACATTATCAATTACTTTTTAGAATTATTGGTTTTGAAAGAACATAGATTTCCAGCCTAAGAGAGTGGTATAGTCACACTTTCATAGAAAAAAGTTCTTACTCATATTTAATACCCAAGAGTCAGAAAACGGTACAAATACGTGAAGATATCATGAATATAAAGAGGATTAAAAAATTCACATTTTCTCTTGTAATATTGTTCATAAAATTGAATTTATGAATGTATATTCATAAACAATATCGACCAATGATGAGATTGTTTCAAAAAAACTCTTACCACTTGGTAACGTTGAGTTATACTCCCTATTTAAGAAAATTAAATTACATGAGTCTTAAAATATCATTAATATAAAGAGATTAATGAATTAACATTTAAAATGTAGTATATAAACGAAATTAAAAAAATAAGTTAATGACATTGCATGTGTTTCAAATAAGGAATATTGAGAAAAAATTACATTATCGATTTGGTTACTTTTGTAAAATAAACCTCATGAATGAAAGATCATAAAACAGATATGTAAAATAACAAAAACATTAGTTATAGGGGACATAAAATACATTCATGGCTAGTATATACACCAAAAATAATAATTTAGGGGTGAATATGGCATGTATCTCATGAAAATAAATCGTGAGATGTAATTATCATACCATATGTCTTAACTCTCATCAATTTCATACAAACCTACTGTATAATAAATTTATTATACGTATTTTATAGAGCCATATTCTTATATATAATCCCATATATATATATATATATTTGACTTTATGTAATCAATTTTTACCAATTTCAAGTTAACCGTTCACTTCGGGTAATATCCCTTTTTTTCATATATTCCATGATTTGTTATATTTTTGGTCCTCATACATATATCATGATTTAAAAAATTTAAAAAATGAAATAAATATATTTTATAATAAGTATATTTTTATTTATAATAATCTATAGAACAAATAAATATGGAAATGGAATACAATTTTCATGGAGATGGTAGACCGTACATATGCATAAATGATGTTTTTATTTTTCATTGTCATATTGAAATAAGGAAACTAAATTACACACACACAAATATAAATATATATATATTATATTTAAATTAACATTATTATTTCATATGTATCATATTATTTCACAAAAAAATCCTTAATACATTTCATGTTGTGTATAAACAAATCAAATCTCTTTGAGGGGGTGGTAGTCGACACTTCCCCAAATGAAATTATCATATTTACACAAAACAAAATGAATGTATGTAGGTTTTATAAAATAAATATAGAAGTATAAATACAACATAAATATCATATATATGTTATAAAAATATAGGGTTCATCATAATTTGTAACCAAGATAGCTGGTAAAGGTAAAACGAACAACATCGTTTCGTGAGGTAGTAGTTCACCATACACAAGAATGTTAAGTTTGTTGCCCATTGGATGGATGTGTGTGAAAGTAAAATCATACAATTTTCAAAAATAAAATATAATTATATTTAGGGGACTATATTCATTAAATAATATTTTATTAAGAACAATTGAGGTGGTGGGGAATGAAAATAATTGAAATGAGCTTGAGGAAAGATGTTACATTTTCTTTGAGGAAATCCTTTGGGTTTGTATCAAAGGGATTACCAAGCTAGATTTATGCCAAAAATGGGGATTTTAGGGGGAATAAATGGATTTTGGGAAGTTTATTGCTTTGATATTTGCTAAACCTAAATGTTTTGAGAGGTGTAAATAAGGGTTATATGTGGTAGAATTTATAGGGAAGGGAGGGGCGCACATGGAAATTTGGGAAACAAGTTAGGCGTACCGACATTTTTACCCAAAAAATTTCATCTAAAATAAAAAAAATCAATAATTTAATGTTTTTGGATGGAATATGGACATCCAATGGGTTTTGGACAAGGTTATAGCTCATTTTTCGGTTAAGATTAAGGATTATTCCCTTATTAAGATTAATTTGATTGTAACCCTTGAAATTAATGTCAATAACATACACTACTCATATTGGAAAAAAAATTATGTTTATCATATTAAAATTGAAATATAAAAATTATTTCAACAATATATGTCCATTTTTTAAAATTCAGTTTATATAAGTGGATAATTAAGTTTAATGTTAATCTTGTAGACATGGTGAGAAAGTGGGATTTGAATGTTAGAATGTGGAAACGTTCATTAAGATTTTATATCTAAATTCAATAAAAAATTATTATAATGAACTTATGTTTTTAATAAATTTATAATTGATATAATATTACTTTAAAAGTGATGTAATATATAATAAATTTGATAAAATGGTTGTTTTGAATTAAAATTCAGTAATTTTCACTATTCTCAAAAAATAATGTTTCTCAGAAGAATTTAAAATTTTCAACTTAAACCACATTTGAAATTATGAATTCAAAAATGAAATTTATTTTATAATATTAATTTTATAAAATTTTCAGAAATTAATTTCATTATTATTTAATAAAATAAATAGAATGATGTTTTGCTGAGAAAATAGAATTTTAGAATATTTAAAGACATTACCAAAAATTATATTTTTTTTATTTTTGTCATTATAAATTGTATTTGGAAATCAGTTATTACTATTAATATTACTAAATATAATATCATGATTATAATTATTTTGTTAAAAAACTTATAAAAATAAATGGATGTTTCATAGAATCTCAGTGTTGCGTGTAACGCATGCCACATCAGATTTTGAGTGTAGATGAAGCCAAGTGGAGGGTCCATGTTGTGAAAGACTAGTAGATATTTCATGTAGTGATAAAATATCATGGGGTTTCATACATTGAGTTATTAGCATGTTTTATCATATAATAAACTAATAACATGATTCTTTCATATATAAAAATTTATATCCAGTTTTGGGTGAATTGAAAAATATCAAAAAAGGATTAAATCTATATGAAAAAATATTTCACAAAAGCTCGAGGTTTTATATTTAATATACTGTATATTATATAGGTACCTTGAATCTTTAATTTTGGTGTTTTTTTTATGATGTTCAGGTCTATTCTAGAATTTGGAATGACTATGAAGTGAACATGGAAATTTTACTTATTACATTGTGAGAACATTGTTTGAATGCAATGGTTTTTGTGTGTGACATATGAATAAAAGAAGCTAGTTTCCTTAAGAAATACAGTTATAAAGTAATAATATCTATTCATCCTAGAAAGAGAAATGAAATAGTCTCTTAGAAGACACCATAGAATGATTTTTAGGAACAAATATTCTTAGGATTAGAAGATTACTATCAACGCATTATTCATAATATTTATAGTCATGCTTCTCCAAGGACTATTCTGATAAGAAAATGTTTCCCACATATATGGAATGATGAATGTAAAAAATTATTTTAATAAAATAAGACACATCTAACCTTATAAACCATCCTAATATATCTAGAACTATTTATGAGGTATGTGGTGTATTGTGATGCATTTGTATATGGTCTTGGTTGTACTCTTATGAAGTGAGACGATGCTGTGGATTGTCATTCGAGAGAAATGTGAGTGTGGGGTAAGAAATATTTTACATATGAACTTTAATTATATATAGTTTTCCATGACATAAAAATATGGAGGCATTATATATTGGGGGAATAATTCATAGTTTTCACTGATCATATGAATTTAATGTTAATATTTTCTTAGAGAGACTAAAACTTGAGGAAAACATACTGACATATTATCTCAATATTTTTGATGTAGAGATAATATACACACCTGATAAAGTGAATTTTAAGGATGATGTGTTGATTTTTAAATAATATATAGAAACTATCAAATAATCTCATGAAAAACTGAAGTTGATGAGAATGATTGCTGATATGAATTTAGTTTGGGTAGTAAAGGGGGGATACATAGTTTTATATCTTGAAATTCTTTCTCCAGATTTGATAAATTTTTTAATGAAGCTCAAAGATCAGATTTTGACTACATCAACATTATTTCAAAACTGAATGGTGGGGAGACTCTAGATACTTTGAAAATGGACAATAACTCATTGTTACATTTTAAGATATTGATCATAGTTCCTCAGTCTTTGAAGTAATAAACTATTTAATCATGTCACCCATTTAATTAAATTATTCATTCTGAGGTTCAAAAAATGTACAATGAAATGGAAGAAAATTTCTGGTTGGCATGAATGAAACATGATATCACATTTTATGTCATGAAATACTTAATCTTCTAATAGTTATAGTTAGATCATCACAATAAAGTGGTTATGCAACAATCTATTTCATTACCTTTTTTGAAGTTGGATTCGATTGTGATGGTTTTTTTCACTGGCCTATAAAGAAAGTTATGCAAACATGAATCTATATGGGTAGTAGTTGATCTACTTACTAAGACATAACACATTACCCCTATCAGATAATCCACCATCATAGTATAATTTTAAAACAAGGGAAGTTAGAACCATGTTATATGGGACTAGTTGAGGTTATAGAAAAAATTGACACTGTTGCATACCAGTTAACATTTCCACCAAGATTCATTGTAGTTCATTACAACATATATTTTTTATAAATTAATAAATATCACCCATATTATAAATATATTATCATCTGTGATCACGTTACTTATGATATAGATGAAAAATTTATCAATGAATCCATACAGATTTAGTGATGTTTAGAAGAGACCCTTCGTGGGTAATATTTTTCCTTAGTGTGAGTATTTTGAAAGCATGGACAAGATCAAAAGGATACAATGGAATGAGAAAAGATTATGCGGGATAAATTGATTGATTTCTTCTAGCTCCTCAATGAAGTAAATTCAAATGGTGGGGAGAATTTATCAACCTGAGTTTAAGTTATTTCTTCATTTAATTCATTTTATTGTATTCCAAGAGCCATTTTCAACTTTAATTATATGTGTGAACAATGGGGCTACATGCTCAAAAAACCCAAACCATAAATACATGTTATGTAAATTTTTAATGATGTAAATGTTTGAAGGATATTTGTTGTATGTATTTTCCATATAATGAAACTAATTCAAATCAATTATGTTATTCATATCTTGTAGACTGGGATTCTTGAAAATAATAATCCAGGCTATGAGAATTTCAAAAAATGTTTCATATGAATGTACATCAATTTAATGTGCATTATAGGTCATGTAAATCCATTTTACATTAATTTTAGATATGTATAATAATTATTTTATTCTTATAGATCCTATTCTTCACCCTCTCAACTCCAAGGGTTACTATTGGTGAATTCCAAACAAAATTAGTGACTAACGTCCATTGATATATAATAATTGACTTATTGTTTGTTGAATCAATGGTCCAAGTTCCATTATACATTATCATTATATAAATCCTTGTGTTTTATTTATTATAACCATATAAATGTGTTAGTATACTAGTACCTATGGGTTATATGTTGGTTGATGAGATATTCTTGGATTTTTCTAAAGGAATAGGATGTTAAGGGATGTAATCTACAGATCATCATAGATCCTTTGTGCTGATCATATCTTGGTAGGTGTGATCTCTCCCTATCAATAATTCTTGATATTTTTGGCTTAATATATTCTAAATAATGTTCTTTTTATGTTGGAAATATATTTTAGACTTTATTAGAAAACCAATGTTTATGTGATTTCAAAAGGGTGAGTTTTGAATGATAGGATGTTAATAAATAAATATTTTACTAGAAATATTGAAATAATGATGTGGTGTGTGTTCATGTATATGTGGGAAAAGTAATGTTTAGATATGCCACCATCAAATAAAAATAATTTTGAAAGGGTAATGTTTATTTGTACCACCATAAAATAATGATAATTTAGGATGGATCATGTCTGGATGTACCACCATCTTATTGGTGACCATGAGATGGATCAGTGATGGCATGAATCCCCACATGATAGTATAGGAAGGTCCATGGTTTCATGAATTTTGTGTGTGGGGGGGGGGTATGAAATGGGTTAATTATTCCAATGTAAATGAAATGGTTTTAAAAGACTATTATTAAAATTTTATTATATGAGATCTGTTTATGGATTCTCTTGATTTGATTATCTGATTCTCTCTTATTTATAAACGATATGATAAACTATTATTTTCCTAGTGGCATATGATATGATGTATTTGGGAAAAGCCTTTTTAGTTTTATACTCACCCAATACATAGGAATTTTTTTCATTTAATGATATCATTTATTGAGATATAGGGATGGTCTATGTTTCTCACATCTCTAATAGTGCTCTGGGACATCATGGGTTCTTTACTAAAGATTAAGCTTGGGAGTGTATGCATCTTGGTCATAGATAGCTCCAATTTGGTGTTGATGACTTTTTATTTATATTATTATCCTTGAACATTAATTCCTTTTGTTGTTTTATACTGATGTTGTTCCTTATTAGTATTGTATTGAGTTATGTGGCTTATTCTAACACATCATCTAGTCACTATTGTATATTATTTATCTCTTGAGGGTTTGTGTTTTATATTAGTAAAATCATCCCCCAATTTCATCTAATACTCTTCACATTTATATCCAACCTTTCGTGTCTTGGGGATGTCACTGAAGCCAATAACACTTTGCCTCTTCTCAAGTCAATTAGATGGGTTGGTTTGTTTCAAAGTTCCATTGTTGGGTGTTACAATTCTAATAAGAACATGATTATTCTCTATAAATTATTCAATAATGCATAGAATATATTGGATCAATCATCAAGATAATGGGGATCAAAGTAAGATGCCAGAAACTTAGATACCCAATGGTTGTCCCATGGTTCTTTGTTTTTTTTATTATTATTCCCCCTATACATTTTTTAAATTTCAAAGAAATGTAAAATTTAATTTTTTTTCAAACTAGCACATTTAATTTTTTCTGACAATGGTTATTCATGGAAGTGTTAGTTGATTTTAGTTGGATATATTTTATCACACCCTACATACACCAATGGGTGTATGTAGACAATTTGTTTTTCAAATACATCAAAAATAAATACATCTAATAAGGGATGGGGGTAATATTTTCAGTGGATCATGATTTTTTGGTCATGGTGACATGGTGGGCGTTTGACCCTTATGCCACAAATGAAAAAACTTACACACTCTTGTCCTAGAAAGGGATGAATACACCCCTCTAAGGGTTGTCCCACTATGTAGCTAGATTATTACAATTTTTAAAAGCCCATAGGAAAACAAATTGATAGTGGTTGTCAATGGTTGAACCCCCAACCTTGTGGATGTGTATCATGAAGGCCATATCCAAAATCATGAAAAAAAGTAAATAGAAAATTTCTTATAAAATAAATTATTAGATAAGACATTATATATTATTTTTGGAGTACATTAATAAATTAATGAAAAAATATAATAATAGTTAAATGTTTTTTTATTTTTTATTTTATTTTGACTCCATTTTTTTATATTATATATATAATCAATGTATAACTAATTATAAAAAACCAAAATACTAAAATAATAATTATATGGCACTTTTTCTCCAAGTTTCTTATTCAAAATACCAATTAATAAGGTGATAAATTAGAAATAACCTTCATTAATAATATTTTTGAAGTATTCTCTAAATAATAAAATTGAATACCTTATGGGGAAAATCCACATATTTTTTTGAAAAAATTTGGTCCGACCAATTTTTTTTATTTTTTTATTTTCATTATATATAGAAATTACCTGAAGGGAAAAATAACATCAAATTCTTCCCAATTAAAATAGTACTCTAATAATTATAACCAAAGTAGAAAATCATGAAAAAAACATATTCAATATTACATCACAAATGGAAAGAGTTTTTTCCTTGATTAGAGTGGAGTGAGAAGATTAGAATTGAGAGTGGGGAGTGTGGTCAATTCATAATGTGAAATATGAGATGCATATAAAGATTTTTTTATGTGCATCTCATAATTGGAAGAAATATTTATTCCATTTAAAAACAAAAAGTAAATTATGAGGTATAATTAAAAATGACAAGAGAGACTCAATAATCATGTACCTAACACTATATTTCTAGATTATGTAAGTTTAATCATATTTTTATTTTGTTATTATAAATAATGTATTACAAAATTAATATTTGGGTCAATTTTGGATAAATATATTTGCATACATTTTTCAACTAAAAGACCTTAAATCACCCTAAGAGGGATCAATTTTGATACAAAATTTTCATCGACAAACGAATATAATGATCTCTTTAGAAAGAATAATAAAAAAATAAATCCAAGAAAATCATTCAAATTATCCAAATAAATATAGTAGTGAATAGGGCAATGAGGTTTGTATAATTTTCAACCCAAAATATCCATATCCACGGAGGTATAAAAAATGATCTATCTATGTACCATGAAATTAATAACTCATGATTGTGATTACATGGTTTATGATAAACACTCTATCAATTCTAGGATTCACTCCCTCTATTTATACATATTATCACTATTTAAAGATATTTATATGTGGAATATGATTACAAATTTATGTATGATTAAATATTCACAACAATATCACAAAAAAATTCTTTAGAATTAAAAATTGAAAAAAAATCATTCTCTTATTATGTGTTCTGTCACTTTAATTTTTTTCATAAATATTCCTTAACATTAAAAAGAAACCCCTTAAACCCATGGATAAAAATATATAAAATGTTATTAAAAATTATTTTGTATTATGAACTAATGATAAAACCTTATCATTATGTCCTTAACCATGTCGTGGATTGCCCTTGGATAATCCAAACTATAGTGATATTCACCACATTGTGTATTAGATCATAGAGATACATGAGTTATTTGATAATGAATTTTTTTCATTATTTATCTCACTCCATGGCTTTAAAGAAAAAATTTATATTCATTTTCCCTCTCTATATCCCTTGTAACGAATTTATTAGGTTCTAATAATATCCTACTAACATTTAATAAGAATCCTCTCAAGGTAAGGGTTATCTTTCTCTAATTTTCAATAAAATTTCTTCCTTTTTAAAGTATTTTTATTTCCATGTGGTTATATTCTCATGTGTTCATAACAATAAATTACTATCTAGATGAATTCTTAATAATAATATACTACCTTTCTGTCTCATTAATCCCTTCTATGAAAATTTAATGTACATCTGTTTTGTTGTTGAAATTATCTTATGATTTTATTGTCCAAAATTTTTTTTGTAAATACATAGACCAACATTCATTAAAGTGTATTAACCTAGATATATAAATCCTCTTCAATTTGGGATCTCCAAGTATGATAATCAAATTCAGTACTCATGGGGATGAAATAATTTAATATATTCTTATGTTATATGATGAAATTAGAACATGTACATGTGGATATTTGGAGGGTGAACTATGATAGTGCTCCAATGCATTGGATAATGGTTTCCTCTCCTAATAAACCATGTATTGTCACAAACTGACTTAAATAACCCGCCTATATGGTACTTAAATAAGTTACAGATTCATCTAATGGGTATTACCAATTCCCAGGGGTAGGTGATTAGTTCCTAGGAATCATGGAAAATCAATATAGAATGATTTCTAAAAAAATATCAAATGAAGATAATAAAATAGATAATAATAATAAACATGTAGTACTTCAAAATAATCATCAATAGTAAAAGACTAAAAGGTATACCATAAATTCCCTAAACTATAACATCAACCTAAGTCATTAAATAACCCTCAAAGACCTAATCATAAGTTGTATGCATAACAAGTGGATCACGTGCTCCACCGATCACCACCTACTCTTAGGGTCTAACTATCAAGAACACCCACCACATATTAGTAGTTCTTTTGGAATTACTTTAACTATAATAAGAATCTATAAAGACACCCAATTGAATATGTAGGTTTTGAGCATAAAAACCAAGTAGTATTTCACTATTTATTCCATAAGAAATCGATATCAAATAATCTAAATATGCCTAATTAAAAATAAAAAATGGAATTTAAAAATTTGGCATAGTTAATATAAAAACTTGTTTTTCAAAAAAAATAAATGGCTATTATGAATCAATAAAAAATTTAATTTATATAAAAATAAGCATATATAAGCATTTTTTAATGATATGCATGAATATACATTTCTATCAAAATAGGCAGGAATAAGAATCTCTATTAAAAATGGAATGATTAAACCATTATAATCATAGAACTGTGGTTAACAATATTAGTGTTTGGTTAGTATAAGGATTATGAAACATCTCAACAAAATATGACTCCGACTGTGCAAAGATCCCAATATCCCATGATAGGGGTTAATAGGGGAACACCCCAAAGAATGAACTCCCTCCCGTAAACATGATTAATCATCATTTTTATCTATAATTCATTTCTATGTATAGCTAATACAAGCCTATTTTGTGTTCTTCCCCTTATCTACTTAGGTTCCCATGTGAAATAACGAAATCAATCATACATGGGACATTAATTCTATTCAATTATTATCAAATCATTTAATCAGTCATTTTAATCATCCAAAAGTTCTTATTTTGAAACATTCCTTTTATGTTCAAAAACAAACATCAATGGATTTTATTAAAAAATCATTCCATTCAAATCAATTCATTTGTTTTCAAATTATAAAAAATTTAAAATATTCTCTTATCAAAATTGAATTTCAAATTTATTATTTGAATAATTCTTTTTTATACATGATCACAATTAAGAAATCAATAATTTATTTAAAAATACACTATCAATGGTATTTTATCACTTACACTAGTCCATTTGAAATTATATTATCAAATGAATCAAAAATAGAAATGGAAATAAATTAGAAATCCATTTTATAATATAGAAGAAAAAAATTATTTGACTGATAGGAATACCGTAAAAATCCCCATACCTCTATGAAGGTATCATGAATAACCAACATAGGATCCTCAATTTTAGAGTCCAAAGGGATTGAAAAGACCACAGAAGAATCCCAGAACAAAAATTCAAATATTCAATACCTGAATCCATTAATAACAAGATTAAAAACCATTATTAAATATGGATATAGATTATTAAAGGTAAATTCTTGTTAAAAATGATATTACACTCATGGTAATTGATCCAACTCATCAAACGAAACATTTATCCTTAAGGAAACATGGTTGAATGTGGAAAACCACCCTCATGGAATCTCTTGGTTAAAATGGTGGAATGGGGTTCAAGGGATAATTTAAAAGAATTAAATTAGATGTTTTAATAGTTGAAATTAATATATTTTCCATGTTTTCCTCATCAATAAAGGAATCATTGGATAAAAATTGGATTCTATCAGCTAGCCGGTGGGAGATAGTAAAATTATAATGCCTTTGAATTTACCACTGGTTGCCTGGTGTTCTTTTACTAGATAATCGATGGAGTTCTTATAGGAACTCTATTATTACATCCACCAAGGTATTGGGATTCATTTATGAACCCCCTACATTAATCCTTATACTGGCTGGCTATTTCCCCTAACCTTCTAGTTAGTGCATCTCCAATAGCTATTCCTCCTACAAGACCAATTCAAATCCAAATATAATATCTGAGGACATATTCCAACCACTCAAAAAAGAAATAGAACTCACTATTGACCCTTATAAAATATCACACTATGGGAAATAAAAAAAATATAGTCAACTGGAGATCAACATTAAAACTAAGAAGGGACAAAGTAAATGATGGTTTTTAGTTGAAATATAGCGCCCGACTGTTACATCATTTGTGTGTAGGTGCATAGACTATGCACACTATGTTTCAACTAGAACCCATCATTTAATTTTTACCTTATTAGTAAATGATGTTTTTTAGTTGAAATATAGTGTCAGAATGTTACATTTTTGGTGTGTAGGTGTATAGACTATGCACACTATGTTATGATATCTTAGTGTTTTTCCTCAACTAGTTCCCATTATTTCATGTTTTATATTATTTCCATATTCTTATTATACTGTGATTTTATAATAACATTTTATTATTCCACACCTCTATTTGAGTATGTTTGATTCATTCCTCATTATGTAATCATGATATGAACCATTAAACACATGAATTATTTTCCATAATTTTATTTTTTCCATTATTCACTTACATGAAATTATATCTCACCCCATCCTTTTTTATATCCAAAGATTATATTATTTATTTTAAATAGTTCAAATAAAAGTAGTAGCATTTTCTAAATTGTAAATAATTATTTTTAATTTTATTTTATGTTAATGTTTTTTGTATTTAATTTCCCAAAGACACTAGGACAATTTCTTTTTTGGTATTTAATTATATGGAAATTTATTTCTATAATGAACAAATAAAATATATTAGAAATATGGGTTTTCTTATCTCCCATCAAACTCAGGGTAGGGTCCCATTGAAATATCCTGGAACATTACCCTCTCACTAAGGGTGGTCTATTATAGCACTCTACCCCTTAGGTTTATGTTGAGAATCCCTATCATAGACCCATACCATGTCACTCAGGGTTGGTGGTCCATACTAATAACATCTTACAAAATGTGATGAATAATTTATACCCATATCTAATAACCTATAACCAAGAGAGTCCCATGTCAGTGGCCTCTCACTCAGGGAAAGGACTAACATCCATACAGAACTAATATCATGTCACTTAGGGAACTCCACTTCTATACCATATCACTCAGGGTGAGGCCTCACATCTATCTTATACCAGTACCATATTACTTGATCAATTCCTTGAAATAACCATAAAACTCATGGTGAGAAAAAACCATTATCTTCGTCAATCATTCACGTAGTTTAGTACTGATAGAATAATAATAAAGGCATCAAAATCCATTCTATATTCTCATAATGATTGGAATAACGAATCCCAAAATATCACCTCACCACTCATAACATCATCGCATCAAATACACAATTATACTAGTAGGATAATCTCATAAAGCCTTACCAGATAACACAATAATGACATATCATCCTCATTGGAATTATCATCACACCCCCATGAAGGAATTTTATGGGTTCCCTAAACCAAAATCATCCTCTATGCATTGATAAAAACTGGATTTCATCACCACATAGGGGTCCCTCATCTTATGTTACATACCAGACTTTGGTCTCAATAGGATGAGTCTAATTACCCTGTAATAGATGTATCTCATATTAGAAACAATATGTTAGGATCATCTTTAGTTAACATGAACTAATAACCTCAACAACCAAATATCAAGTCATCGTAGAAAATCCATCAACCCTTAGTTCACCTCCAATGGCCCGAAGGCCGTCAAATTTTTATTATAATAAAAACCCCCTTTTACGGGAAGAAGTGAAAAACTCAAACATACATCATGACTTAGAAAAATCATGCCCCGAAGTTCATGAGTGAAAAACAAGACTAACAACATGGATCCACCCCTCCCCAGCATTTGATCGTGATGATGTTTATCACCGTTACAAGGATGATCGACAAGCAAGTGTCATATGTCAAAGCACATGCCTGATCCAATGGCTTATGCCATACCCTCTCAAACATCCAAATCCAAAAAGCTTTGAAACGATGAATCACCAGCTCCAAATCCACCTCTAGTGCCTGAACCTTGTGGTTGAGACCAGAACCAAAATTCAAACCAAATTGAAAACCGCCAGACATGCCTTGAGCAGTGACCATCATACACCAAACAATCAAACCTTTAGCTCTATCACTAGAATCCATCAACAATAATGAACCAGCACCAAAAACAGCGATGAAACCATCATGAACAACACCTCCTGGAATGTCGTCAACCACACAAAATACACATCCCAAAACACCATGTAATCATTCACTCAAATCTGACTAGGAGAAGAGCATTGGGGTCCTGGTGTTAGAGTATAGAAAATGCATCGACAAAAATCCGGAAATGTCGTCATGACCAGAAACCAAAATGCCACCGCATGCATCAAAACGTCCAGAATTCAAGCCAACATAAATGATAAAAAAACACAAATAACCCTATGTGAGTTCCTACAATGTGGCAGAATCCCAGTTGATAGCCTTCAGTAGAACCCCGTCTCCATCCACAGGAACTCCTCCAACCACACATCCATGGAAGACACGTAACTGACGAAGAAAACCGAGCCGCTCTGACCCAAAAATAGAAACGCCGAAGTCCAATCGAGCCAACCGTGGGAGGAGGAAAAAACATTCAAGGAGGGTTTGATGAATACAAAAGAAGATGGGACCACATAAAACATCATCCAATATTCCAGAAATGAATCTCTCGAAAAAATATCCTGCATTGTGGTGACCTCCGAATCACCGGATCATCCCAAAGAAACCTCACCTCAAGCCGCAATCTCGTCACCCCTTCAAATATGCACACGAAGACTGCCACAACCCCCACACCGCACTCGTAGCTGGCCCTAAAATGAGACATCACTGCTCTATCCTCATAAATGTAAAACTTGACAAAGACACTACGCCGCTTCCAGGAGAAACCCTAGTCAGTTTGATGACTAGAGTGAGAGAAGGCAATAAACATGATTCACCGAGGACCAATTCTTCAAGTAGACGCCTATATGAGCAATGGTCAGATGCCTTGAACGAGCCCGCAATGACACTTATGAAGGAGCTGCCACCATCCCTGGAAGGAAGAGATTCAACGATAGGGGGAAAACCTAGGAGGCAAAGCCCTTTACGGGCTCATCCCTACAATTCTCTTCTTCTATCAACCCTTACATAGATATCATCATGAGTCTCCATTAATAGAGTTCTCAATATCAAAACATGGTGTAAAACCTTACTGACACACCTCATCTATACACATTTAAATTATCCAAAAAATAAAATACATAAATACTCTAATCCACCCACAAAAATGTTTTCCCAACCATTAGTGAAATATAAATTCTTATCAACCATCGTCCATAGGCCCCAGACCCTCATTTCAATGAAACTAGACCTAGGATATCTAAACTAGGATACACATAGAACATATCATTCTTGATACATACCATATGACTCTCATAACCTCATCCATCATATTTCCCCCATTGGTGGTATAATACCTATGTGATTTTAATTCTCTAGCAATCAATATATCACTTTCTCTATGCCCAGGAAGCTCAGTACCCCTTAATACTTTCACTTAGAGATCACTCAGTCCCTAACTATTTTCCCAAACCCAAATTCCTATATTGGAATGAAAATTCATACATATACCTTCACATGTTTTAGTATTATAGAGACCATATACATTATACATTTTTTACACCCTACTCAAAAAAATTCAAATTCCTACTGAATTTATCAACCAATAATTATTTAGGTTGTTACAAAATTATTCTACACCATAATGTAAAACAAATTACTTATTTCAGTCATTTATTTTAAAAATTCATAACCTCTCTCAAACTCTCCAAATTAGTATTGTACACAAATATTCTAGTTTTGAAATACTTGATAAAAAATAAGGATGAAAATAGTCTATAGATTAGGTAAATAGTGTGTAATGTCCCTCTCCATTGCCACTCATCAATTCCCAAGTTAGGGTCAGTATGTAGCTTCAAGTACAGCTCCTCTTATACCTAAGGATACTAACTGTTAAATAGTGAATAATTCATACATTTGGGAGATAATTACCCAATTTTAGAGTCCAAAAATAGAAAAAAAAACAACGAAAACATGAATGAAATAATCAAAATATGTATCAATAAATAACCACAATTATAAAAAATATCTTATAAGGCAGAAATATAGTCATACATACAATGCTCACCCACTATGATAATTTAACAAAACAAACATACACACATTGGCCCTACTACTATCATTATACCTCACACATCATAACTCCAAAACCCATTTAGTTTCACTAGACCAATCCTCTATACAAACTTCGTTGAACTTGAAATTAGATAATAATATTTTCATGCTTATTGGGGTAACCATATGAGGAGTATGAAATATATCATAGTAGGGTATAACCATGTCACCATAGAATAATACATTATATTTTTTACATTCAAGATATGAAATTAACAAATCACCCAATATTAAGGGGTGTTTTCTTCAAACTAGGACACCACAACTCTATGTGCATCAGGTTATTACATTCTAACCATGCCACCATGACACCTAGTCATACCATCTTTGATGCGATATTGGAATACACCTCAACATACATTTTCCAATAAATTTATAGCTATTCCATAGCTCAAGACATAGGGTAGGAAAGTCTCCAAAACTAGGAACTAACTAACACATACATTTTGAAAAATTAAACATCCATAAGAAGAATCCCATCCATTATCACTCAAGGGAGGTCAATTGGTAATTTCACATTAGGAAATGAGCCAGAATCCATGATTCTCCTATTATATGAATCAATCCTATACTATAAAGGGGACATTCAAAAACATTAACCATACTCTATAGGGAAGTGTCCTCTACTGATACCCGAAGGAATATTGAATGAAATTTCCACTAACGCAAGACCTATCAGGCATGGTACTAGACCTAATACCCCCATCATGCAATAATTATCACACTAACCCATCCCAGTATACTCTAGGGAGGACTCAATCACACTGAACAATCCCCATAGACATTCAGTATTCCTTTAATCACACACAAACACAAAGGGATAACATCATGTAACACAACTCACCATCAAATCCTAGGTTCCTAGTTACTCAGGAGATAGCCCATCATCAAATTTCATGCCACCACTCCTAGATGGGAATCCACATGGTCCTCCGTACTTTTCTTGGTCTTTTCCATCAAATTTTATCTTCCACCAATCACCCACAGGTTACAAAACAACTCAATGTATCATATGAATCATACCCAAAGGTTGTTTACAACCTCATCAAGTCCCTTCAACATGCTTATTCCCACTACCTTGGGACCATTTAAAGTCACCATTATTCTAGAATCTTGGAATCCATATTCGATGTCTCAAAAAATCCCATGACCCAAACCTAGGTCCACTACCAAATCTACCAAAGGAAATGTAACCAGCCTTATCTCAAAGATAACCCTCTCCCAGACAGCAGTATAGTCCTAAATGAATCATCCTACTAATGGATCTCCCTACGATATATACAAACCTAGAAATGGTGTCCCACCATAGGTGTTACTTGAATGGTCGTGTCCCCTATTATCAATAGGACTAAGCCTCTCATACCAAACTAAATATCCCTAAGAAAACCATTCAAGGATACCTAAATAATTACTTAATAATTGATACTTATGAAAGGCTACCCATCATTGATTACATAACAGTCTCCCATTGGATACAAAATCATATTTTCATTACAACTCACTAGTGTGAAAATGAGAACGTATCCTTAACAATACGAATCCAAACACCATTATATTTCTGCTACTTAAGTTCCTATAAATCCCCTCCTATCTACCTCATCCCATGAAATGCATATAATAATGTGGACCAGTATATAAGAATTAATATGAGCTTCTAATAGTCCTAACACCTACCTCCTAAATGGATTTACCATCCTCACCAAACACCATCAAGATTCACCCAATCCCGCTAATGCCTCATCCATTCCTAAATCAATTCCTAATATGTAATCTAACAATATATGAAATAGATAATTAGATATAAAAAATTATAATTATTTGTTTAATTTTAAAAAATAGATATAATAAATGTAAATTTTACGAGTCTTGGTCATCATGCTAAAACTATAACAAAACACTGACAGAAAGATTGTAGCACACCTATGGTACCATCCCTACCAAATTCCCTATCGTACAACAGTTGACCAACCATCAATTTCATTTGATTTTATCATAAATAAATAAATAACAGTAGTGATAAAATTACCTCCTCTTGAAAAAATTTATGTAATATATATTGCATCTCAGGTCCACCTCTACACAAGTTTGGAAAAAGATTCATCTGAATTAGTGAATTCCACCATGATGTGATGGAATAAAATCTATAACCTAAAAAAGTCTCTAGAATTAGGATGAAGTAAAGGAAGACAACAGTAGAGGGAGGATATTACCTAGAATCCTTCAAACCCCCCACCCCCAAGAATGAAACCCTATCAAGTGGAATAACTTATGGGGAGGGGTTAGTTATTCGTCCCCTTCCATGTGCATTCATTTATCAATATTTTTAGTTAAAAAAACCCAAAATTTCCCATAATTATGTGAAATAATGTTTTGTTATATGAGCCTTCTTAATAAGGTTCTCAAATCCATATCCCATAACATTCCACATGTGAGACCTATAGTCTTTCATTGAATTGTATTCTTCTACAATTTTACAATATCTTAGTCATCCTTACTTCTACTGGTGTGCTCCCACAAACTCGAGTCAGCATCCTAAACATGATCCCCATCTAAAAACACTATTTTTGGGATGTTCAAATGATCATAACTTTTGTACAGGTCGCAGTTCTCATTAAAAACCATCCACCTAACTTGAAATTCAAATTCTATTTGTAATTTCAAACCCATAATGACATGGGTTTTTACAAAGTCCCCCAAATAAATCTTATCTTCCTAGAGAAGCCATGGTGACCCTTGAACCATGTCTCTAAACATACCATGATATTTTTTTAGTGTTTACTGATCACATCCTGTAATTTAAAGAATACCACACTCTAAATGCACAACTTCCATCAAATTCACAATTCAACAGAATTCAAGCCATATATTCACTGTCAACATGAACACTGATATTATGCTCATTGGACCCATCTACCCTGACACACATTAGTTTGTTCAACCATTTAATATTTAGGATTATGGTTAACCACCATAACACTCCAATTATTGATACCATTTCCAATCCATGTTCCACCTTATCATAGGAATCACATTCTAAAATACACTTCCATCAATCCACCAACTCCCTAATCAAGTCCCACATGGTGTTCACCGCAAGGTTACCTTCTCACCATCTCTAAATCAAGGAAAATGAAAAAGTTTTCTTGTATCTAGTTGAATTTTACCATTATTATTTATCACACATGTCAATGTGTCTTCAAAAGGAGTGCCTCCCTCTAACATGGTATTTCCACTAACAACGCCAACACACCGGGTCCTACTCATTCATAGATCCCAAAACCAACTTTCCTTGATCTCTTAGGAATATTGGTCCCAATATACACCTTTATGAAATTTCACCACATGAGTAACCTCATGAATCATGATTCAAATCATGTTCTCTCCATAATACACATCAAAAAAATGGTTCACCCCCTAAAACATGTGAGGAAATGTAGTTTTAACCAAGAAACATGCAATGAAACTATTTCAACACTTGAACCATTTTACAATCATTAGTTCACCACCTAAAAAACACATCAAAATGTGAGACATCCAAAAATTAATATCCCAAGTCATAGTTCACCCCACAAATCACCCCCAAATCCCATTAAGACAAACCCATTACTGATTCCAATGAACCACCTCCAACCAACACCTTATCAGAACTACAAATATAGTATTACCTATAGAACTCGATATAATTGAATCGTACCTGACAACATCATCTCAACTTCATCCCGATATTACCATCAAGGATATCATCTAAACCACGACCCTTTCTCCATGTGGGTTATTCACTCGTGAATGATATGATTCTCCCCACCATAATAGTATCATTATCATTTCCTAAATTGCTGAAGATCCTATGATCCATGGCCTACACATTATCTATCACTACATGCAGTGTCTAGATGTGGACTTCCCTTTCATACATATGTTCTAACACCAACATCATCCACTTTTTCCTACTCCCATCTCACAAAAATTTCATCCACATTATTAAAAAATAACTTTTTTATCCTTATAATATGGAATTACATACTAAACTCTTCCTAGGTCAACCCCAAAAGGGTCCTAACCCCCTTCTCATCCATCCTATGAATACCTTAAATGCATAGAAACCCTATATCAAATGTATCAGGGTACCCCAATAAATTTCTTATTTCACCTCCCACAACCGAGTGACATATACCATTTTAAAAAACCCTAGGTTGTTATTCTCTTGATCATCTAACCAAACACACTGATTACCACAATCTAAGAGTTAACCAAAACTGAAGCAACCAAAAAACTATAACCACTACACCACAACAATGGTCAGGTGCATCCATATCCAAAACATTTTTCTTCATACCCACATGTGTCATGTTCATTGATATTCAAACCAAATAGGAACCATTTTTACATAGTTCGCACCTTCCCTCGCACACTAACACTTTTCCCTTGTAGTCTCTCCAACAAAAAATCTCTTCCCCATGGTAGATTTATTTTTCAAGAACATTCCCATAGGTTACCACTCCCAATCAAAAATAATTTCACCTAAACCTAATGGTTTCACACTACCATGATACCTAATCAAACATCCTTCCACATAATACTACATGCTTCATACCATCTAACCAGGTATCACACTCCTAACAAACTGACCATTCCGCACCACAAGTTAGCTCAACCATAATCCACTGACATCTCTCATTCCAAGTCTAACCATATGTCCAACATTCTTGTAGCATCATCTTAAGAACAAAATGTGTCTACCATTGTCCCATTTCACTATAAAAAGGTGCATCCCAGGAAGCACAAGGTCTTTAATATAACTGATCATACATTTTTAAAACTATCCTTGACACCACAATCACTTCCCATGTACCACATCACAAAAAAAGTTATTTCACTCATGCCTTTCTCAACTACCTGGTTTTGTTAATTAGAATTACACTATAATGATATATGGGAAAACGATATATTGGATATTATTAAAATTTTATATAACTAGGGTCACATCCTCATGGAATGTAATTCCCATCCTCAAATGACTTCTCAAGAATCACATGCATATTTCAACATTGTCTGGGAGCAATCACATAGGTAGCTTATGCCCATACGAGACCACCAAGGGACCCCTTGCATCCTATGATAAAGGGAATAATTTTTTCATCATCATAGTAGAACATACTACAAAAGTATCCACATGACCTACAGTAAAAAAGAAAAATCATGGATGGGTTAGGTAGAATTCCACTAATATGTTATATGGGAAAAATATCATATAATTTATTGTTAACACGTAAAAAAATAGAACCATCATCATTAAAATAATTCATAAACAAGAATGAATATGTGATGTGAGTTCTACATACCTAATATTATGAATGTACATAGATCTCATAATAACAGAAAAAAATAAAAAACCAAAAATAAAATCTCGGATAAACACCACTGATTCAATAAAAATATCTTCCATAACTTCACAAAGAAAGAATTTTAATCTAGTACCCGTGGGTAGAAGGAAATATAACCAGAAAGGTATTTTAGACACAACATGATGAGGTACATCAAAATATCAAACTCATTATTTTACTTCCTATCTACCATCTCCACACATAAAAACCCTGAAACCACATATTAATACATCACCAAAAGTCCACTCATCCATTTAGACTAGGGTTAGTACGTGGCCTCAATTGTGCTTCCTCATATGATAGATGTTGTCAACTATTGGGGACGACCTAATTCATATAATTTGGAGACGATTACCTTTAATAAAACTCATAAAATAGTTTAAAAACAACCAAAACATTCATCACATAATTAGAGTATGAATTAGTAAATAAAAACTATTCTACGACAAATGTATCTTTTGGAATTTTTATGTTAATACATACAATGATCGCCCAATTTTCTAGTCCCAAAAAGAAAATACAACTAAAATAAAATTCATACCCATTATCACTACATAATTCCTTCATATTCACAAACCTTGTCATCAAAATCCAGGAATCTAAACCCACCTGATCCACTACACATCACGTGCTAAACCTCAAATTGGAAATTAATATATATACACACACACCAGGGTTCCTATGTGTATTGTGAAATAAAACCTCAATAGGGTCTCACCATGTTCCCCTAATATTATCCATTATATATGAGTATACAAGACATAAAATAAAATGTCACACCAGAACCTTGGACATAATGGGACAAATACAACATAATGAATCCTTATGCATTATGTCTCTTTGTGCAAAATAGGAAACCCCAACACCAGATCAAACATTCTTCAGTTCAATGATGGAACCCACCTTTTCACCCATTATGCTACCCCACAAATGTCAAAACCACACCTAAACATGCATGGTTGGGAATAATCCAAAACATTAACCCAATACCCATTGTCATCCAGCACAGTCATATGTCCAAAGGCCATAACCCATGACTTATCACACAAGGGAGGTTTATCGGTCATGTTATATAAAACCCTCAATATGACACCAGAGTAGTAATCTTCTATGAACCAATCTAATCATAGAAATATCTCATTAATGAACACCAAACTAATACATGAATTAAAAGGTTTTATATTAACACCATTAGGAATAAGGAACAATCTTTCAACCAACTCAAGCCACATCGATAAAGGTATTAGATCTAATACCCTCATTATGGCATGATCATCACACTGACTCAACCCCATTGTATAGTCACCTATCAAAAAACTCATTCATTTACAAAATTTTTATAAGATAAATACTAAATCTCACAAAATAGTCTCACAATCCCATGAATTAAACGTTTTTTGTATTTGAGGACCTGATATATGGGTAACTTATTTTAAAAAAAACATGTGAACTTGTCTCCATAATTGATACATAAATTAATACAATCTATAATTATCTTATAATAAAACATTATTCATAACATGAAAAAAGTAAACTTAAGAAATTGGTGATCTCAAATGCCATGTAAGGGAAATCTTATAAATAAATCATCAGTGGTTAGATCATAGGCATTTGGGAAAACATGAGTATGGGACAAATATATTTTTAAAATGACCATTGAACAATTATAGTAATCACTAATTCATTATGGAAGGGAATGTGATATTAGGATAACAACATATACAATAGAAAAAGTTTGTGGAAACATGTTATAATAAACATGTTCCATTGGGAATCACACATGTTATAAAATTGAATTATGACCTAGGAATATGAATAGGTATTCATAACAATGTGAACATAACTGACCATATTGATTTTACACTCACTATTTTTAACATATATTATCACCATCATTTTCAATATTAATATTATAAACCTAAAAAACATGTATCACGTTCATTTTTAATCTAGTGAATGTGTTTAAGATTCATCATTTTGATGCTCTCTATCATTGCCTCTTGAGGTATAAAACCTTAAAAATTGCATTGGATGATGATATAAGCCCCCAAAATTCAACATCCACACACATATATTCCAAAATATCCCAATAATACAATATATCATGTCATACCATGACAAATAAAATGGGTTTTATTCTTCACAATATAAATAACATATGGAAAAGAAAAACGAGCTTCACAAAAAATCAATATAGTATAGGAACAATTTCCTCAAACATGTAAATTATTGATACCCAAAATTCAATAACATTAATAAATTAATTCATAATCACATTTATATTTTGATTCATCAAAAATAATTTTCAATAAAAGAAAATATTTAGAGATAATGAGGAAAATATTCATGAAATTGTAATTAAGTTTAAAGAAACAATTTTATCTTTTGCATAAATAAGAATGTATATACACAATAAAAAGACGTTTTCATTAAAAAGGAAAAGTGAAAACATAATAAAAAAATTTATTTTTTAAATGGAACATACAATATCTGATACTTGAATATTATATAATGGTTTTAAAAAGTTTAAGTGAAAACACTTTAAAAACATTTACGTATAAAAATAATCATTAATAAGGGATCCTTAAAAATGACACAATCATTTCATAAAGGTGGATTTAAAACACATTGAAAACAGATAGTTTTAGAATGAATTTTCAATAAAATATATTTCAAAAGAAAAAAATATATCATAAAGTAATGTGGAATGGAATAATAACCCATTTATATTAAAAGGATTGAAATCCATTTCAGACATTTTAAAATAACTTTGTTGAAAAAAAATATTGTAAAAGAGTTGAAAAATGGTAATTTCTTAAAGAGGAAAAGGGATATATGAATATCATATGAGATAAAAAATAATTGGTAATCAAATTATAAAGGAAAATATTTATAGGAAAATAAATTATGGTCATGAAAGAAAAGATTCATTGGTATGAAATGGAGTTATTCTTACCAATGTAACGCTTTTTTCCATATTTTTTTAACAAATATGGGTTCATTAATGATGATAATTAGATCATACAAAGAAATAAGGAAATAACCTAAATTTTTTTAATATTTTAGGATCCGTTTTATCTTGAATGATATATTCATGTAAGAAATACTACCACCAAATGAATCAATAATTAATTAAATGAAACTATTTCAGAATTATTAATATATGATTTAAATGAGAATGATAAGAATATTATAAAATGAACGATAAAATTAAATGAAATGGAAGATATTTTCATAGGTAAAATTAATTGGATTTGAATACAAAATATAAAAAATTACAGTTCACAATATCAAACAAGTCTGATGTAGTTGAATATGAGACAAATAAACACTTGTCTTGAGTTCATGATTAGTTGATCACAGTATATCTTCCTGTATAAAATATAATACCTATCTTAATAAGATATTTAGGAACCTTATTTAGATATATATAAATTTATATACATCATTTATAATTTGTCTTTAAATGTATATTATTTAGTAATTATCTATTTTCAATATTGTGTGTGATTAATCTAGATTGATTTAAGTTGGTTTCATAATAGAGACATTCTTATTCATCATTATCATAAATTTAATTATTAAAATAACATTAAACATAATATAATTTATTTTTTAGGATATTTTATTAACTTATCTTTTCTTTATAAGAGATTTCAAGTTTCTATTCTTGTAAATAAGATTGACTACAATCATGTTTTTGTGATTTTTAAAAATGAATGGTAGTATCTTAATTAATGACCCTAATGTTTATATTAGAAAAATAAAACTAAAAAATAATTATTATATACTTATTAATATCCAGTATTATGTTTCAATATTCCACATATGATATATTTTTAAATCATTTTTCACTTTGGTGGTTAAATTGTCTAAATAAGAGTATTTTAAACTTTATATGTTGGTATTTATAATAAAGAGACACATTTGATATAATATCATTTTAAAAAATTATAATTAAATTATTTTGATGTTATTATGTTTGTTAATTTTAATTTTGGATACTTATAAGAATATTTTATATGAGAAATATGTTTCTACATACAAATAGGACCCTTTTCCTCTGGGTATATTCATTTTAACTGGTTATTTAAACAATGATAACTTATTAATAATATTATTAATATAATGAGTAGTTTATATCTAAGTAATATAAATAATTACATAATAAATATATATTCATTAAAACCATTTCTATAACCATCCTTTAATGGTGGTGAGAAAAACAAATTTTTTCATTCATGGAAGCAGTGGTTTAGAAAAGCACATGAGCAATATTTTCATTTTTGATTTCATGGGAGAGGAATAGATAATGGTTATAGAATCAAAATACTTATATTTAGTTATATTATTTATAATATTTAATTTTATATGTTTGTTTATAATTTTTGTGAATAGGGTGGATGATAAAGTTAATGAAATGTAGTAAAAGTGTACGCAATACGCGCAAGGAGAATTCAGGTATTCTCTTGAAGTATCCTTTACAAATGGAGGATATTAAGAATGTTTTTTTGGATATTGTCTACCAAATGTCTATATTGGATCTATAAGATGTATGTTTTTTATATTTTCATGGGATTATTAAAATAGGTTTGTGGCTTGAAAAGGGATGCAGTGAGATGCTTTTATAAGAGAAAAAGAGTTTTGAACCATTAGAAAAGAATTGTATGTATGTGGTAAGAATGGAAATATATGAGTGTTAGGTTATTTAAGCTAGTAAATTCTGTTTAGAAATGTGGGTGTGAATTTAACACCAATAAAGGTATTTTATAAGGTATGATTCTATGATTGATTTAGTAAAATTAGAACCACATTAGACTATCCATTTTAACACTTATTATTCTAGATTGAAATTTAAAAATGGTAAAAATATTATCACTAAAAATATAAGTTGAGGATTATTAAAAAATTTAAATTTTATAAATCCGAATTTGGAATCCCTTTAATCTAATTAAATTTTTAAATATAATAAAATTAACTTCAAAATTATAACATATTATGTGATGAAAAAATTTTGTTTTAGAAAATTGTAGTTTTAATCACTTAGAGTTATTAACTTATTTAACATTTCTTAACTACAAAATATTTGTTAATTTAGTTATATATATTTTTAGAAATCATCTTAGGGTATTTATTTTATTCATATATAAATTTAATTTAAAACCATAATATTAATAAATGAATCATTCCTTAAAAAATAACTATTTTACAATGATAACTAATATTTATCTTGATAGATTAAAATTATGAATAAAAATGACATCAATCTGATAAATAAATTTAAAAATTATTATTATAAAAATTCAAGGAATTTTTTATGAATCAATTTAATAAATAGATAAAAATTAATTTTAATATAGTTGGGTATAATTCATAAAAACTATTTTAGGAAATATGTGTCTTATAAGAATAAATAAATTTATTATTTATTTAGTAATAATTTTTGGATGGATTTTAACTTATATATCATTATATATTACCAATAAATTTTATTTATAACACTATTTAAACATAATATTATGAAATTCATTTCCCATGAAAATGGAATTTTTTAATGAAAATATAATTTTACATATTAAAAAATTTATTTTGTTATTTTGATATACTGATTGAATTTTATAAATGATTTTATATTAATAATGAGATTCATTTTTTATTTCATTATATTTAAGAATTATGTATTATATATATTTATCCACCAATTAAAATATTTTATTTTTTATGTTTTTTAATATTTTATAGTTCATTTTGGTTTAGTGTTTCATGTAATGAAAGTTATTAAACACATTAGGTTTTAAAAGATATATATATATATATAGTAATATCTTGTGACATTAAATTATACCCCCTTAAATAAATTTCATAGTCCCAATTTAATTATCATCTACTAATAAAAATATCAAAGGTTATATAAAATGTATATGTGACTCGAGTTACAATTTATAGTGAGTTGTCAATATTTAAAATGTAGGAAACATATCTTTTTCCCTAGAATAGTAATATCCTTAACATTGAATTTTATCATTTCATTTAAGAAAAGTGTTTATAATTACTCTATATTAAGTCCCAAATTATTTAATCTTATTCTAAGGGGTTCTTATCATCATTCATTCATTAATGGACTATAATGGGTTGTCACGATTTCCATATTTTGAATAAATTTTTTTCTAATTAGAGTAAACCAGTACTGAATTAAAATCATCTATTTTAAGGTAAATAATATTTTTAATAGGATAATTCATATATATTTTAACATAGGATAATATACTAATTGATTATTTCTTCAATAATTAAGTCATCAGTGTGGTGATTTATTGATCTTAGAAACCTTCCTATATAAAATTGGTTCCATAGAATTTGAAACCATCCTGATGTAGATAATTCTTGGGTAGAAAAAATTTTGAAATAATTATCATGATCCACTTTAGTGGAAGTCATTCCATAGGTTCTTCCTTGTGCATTTTTCCTAGTGGTATCTTATATCTATTTTCCTCATTATACTTTAGATTAGAGAATCCATTTGAGTAATTCCTTATCTCATTGAATTTGAAGAGTTGAACATTTCTTCAATCTATTAGATTTTTCAAAATATTCAACAATGATCTAAATACATTAAATTATGGACACCGTTTCCATGCCTTAAAATTTTCATGATTATTTTTCTTTCCCCCCAAATAATGAGACTCCCCAACTTCTATTTCCAACTAAATTTCACGTCAAAAAATATCTTCATAACTGCCAAATTCTATTGTTGATATATTCATTCAAAGAATAAATTTTATGATAAAAATAATAATTAAATCTAATTATTAGGGCCAAAATGGAGGAATACATTATTAGTCTCATGGTGTTTACTTTATAGGTAATCACTAAATCATCATCATTTTTTTCCACTCTTGGAATTCTACCTCTATTTTTTGTAAAGAGTCTAGGGATAATATTACGTAAAAAAATACTTTCTCTAATTCCCATTATATAGGGAAAATACTTAATTCATTATTTTTTTAATAAGGAGTTCCAGCCATTGAAAAACCTCACCTTCTAGATGATAAAATGCTAAAATAAATTTCGCATGTATTATAATTTGAGGATAGAAAATATATTATATATAAAATTGATCGCCTCTTTAGTAATTAGTGGGTTGGAATATTCAATAAGAGTGGGTGTACATTTTATCATGAAAGACTCAATAGTATGTTTCCCCTTCATTGTTGTATTTACGAGCTCAAAAAGGTTTATTTTGATACTCATAGATTGAGATAGAAATGAAATAAATGTTTTCACTCCATTTTATATCCCATTACGATGCTAATTGGGACTATCATTACATTGTCAATTGTATACATTATTAACTTTGTTTCTCGTTCCTCAATACATTAACTTAATAATTTTATGTTTAATTATGAGAAAATTAAAAAATTAATAAAAATAAAACTAAAATCATAGAATAAGTAACTCAAAAATTATTTTCATGTAACAATAATGAATTTATAGAATTTTAATTTTGGTTTCCTGTTGTAATTTTCCTAACCAAATTAGTTATATATTCCAACCTTTAACAATGTTTCATATATAAAACATGAATTAAATAATACTTATCAAAAATGGGTATAAAACCAAGTGTGTAGTTTTTCCTCTTTGTAATGTGCCAGGCAGTTATTGATTTAATAACCAATACACCATTTTCATGGTTATTAACCACAGGTACATCAATTATTGAGCCATTATCCATTTATAATTTCTCAATAGATATTTAATTTCTATGAGAATGAAATAATATATAATTTAATAATACTTTTAAATATTATACTTTAATTGGATTCATCCTTTATAACTATCCCAAGGGTTTTCACTAATGTTATCTAACCTTATTTCCTTAAAATAACAAAACTAGTCCCCAAAAATAACTAAACCCCAATCTGATACCAACAATAGATTCCCAAGATACATATATATTTAATTTAAGTCAATTAGATAAGATAAATGGAAAATCTCACAAAATAATCTCTTAATAAAAAGAATATTTGTTTTAGTGTATTTGAGGACCAGTTATATATGAAACTTATTTTAAAAAAACTCGTAAAAACTTCTCCATAATAAAAACATATTATAATCTATCGTATACTTCGATTGAGATACACTTATCTTCATAAACTAATTAAGGGTAACATTATAAAAGTGAGAGATCAAACACCAAGTAAAGGAACGCCTATCAATATGTCATTAAGGATTTTATCATGACCATAAGAGAAAACATGATAAGGAAGGAAATATATTATAAAAAAACATGGGGAAATAAGTGGTATCCATAAGTCATTATGGAAGGGAATGGGATCTCAAAAGAACAATATATACCATTAAAAAATAGTGTAGAAACATGAAATAATAAAAATAATCCATATATCATCATATATTAATATAATGTTGAATTATATCATATGTATTCATCAAATTATGAACATAGAAAATTGTAGCAAGTTCACACTCATTTTTATTAATATAGCTATTAGAATTCATGTTCATGCTATATCTTATCATTTTCTCAGTCAACATAATTTACTAATGTGTTGTAAAACTATAACCAATGAATTGGGTCTGATATAAGATCCCACCCTTTATTATCCCCATGAGAAATAAAATGGGTTTCACCCAACACATAATTAGGAACTAAAATAGATAAAAATTGATTTCCCTACTATAGATGCCATTTACTTTTCATACATTAACATTACATAAAATTTTTAGAATACATAAAACATTATTCAAATAGATGTACAATGACCGTACTTGTCTAGTACCTTTTAAAACATTAAAACGTAATCACTAATAGTTAAGTGAGATACATTATCCACCAATAGGTTTATCTTGACTATAAACATTCTTATATACATAAAAAATAATCCATATTTTCATAAACTAGGGAAGGAAACAAAAAATGGGTATGTTAAAATTCTCAGTAAGGGTAATAAAAGGAAAAATGTAAGCATAATCATGAGAATAAGGGTATGATAACATGATCATGAAAATATAATATCATACCTTTCATATAAAATATCATATACATGAATCATGTCGTAAAGCGTGGAAGTTCAAATGACATGAATCCTATGGAAATAATGAACATAATCCTTGAAAAAAAATATAGGAATTAAACATGTAATTATGGTAGAAAAATAATCATATAATATGATTTCTATAGTATCCAAGGCATTTCTACTAACACCATATTAGAAGTATGGTTTCTCACCCCATACAAACATAGTTGTCATGGTTGACTCCCATGGTAATATTAGTTGCATGATTCCACTCCTCATATCATATTGGTAGACATGTATTTCTCCCAAGGACAACATAGTAGTCAAGGTTTACTTCAAATACCATATTATTCTCTCTCATGAGATATAAATCATTTCCAAATGCATTGGAGGTATATATAGGTAAAACCCATCTCATAATGAAATCATACATTCATGTGCCACATGATCATAAATAACCACATCATAACCTATGCAATTAAATGGGTATTATAAATATGTAATAATTTCATAACCTATAGAAAGTGATAGGTTTTATAATCATTCCATCATGAACATAAATATGATAATATGTGGGTTTCAAATCCAAATAACCCATGAAAAATAAAAGAGTTTCATAAACATCGTGCGATCAAAAAATAATCCATTCAGAAAATTTATATGAATAAAAAAATTGAATAAATTCCCAATAAATTCAAGAGTAACACCAGTTGATGTTATCTTAGAAGTTAAATAATTCTTAAAATTATTTTAAAAATATTTCTTGAGAAAAATATACTTTCTACATTTAAAATGATTTTTAAAACATATAACTTTTTGAAAAATTAAATCTACTAAAGTAGATTTTAGAAATTATAAATGAGTAATATAAAATGTTTCTAATATCATTTTTTCATGAAAATGAGATTTAATGATATTTTTAAAACATTTTGTAATTTTTTTTAAAACATTTTTTTTTGAATACAATATATTTCTGATTGGAGTGGGAGATGGTCTGATTTATCATTAAAAATTTACCTTAAGTACCAAATATTTGTGAATGGTAATAATAAATGGATATATATTGAATACATAGAGAATAAATAAACTAATAATATTTATTATGATATGAATCACAATATTTAATCAAAGTAAGCATAAACCAATCAATCACAAAAAATTATGAGATTGTATCAATAAAAACTTATAACAGGGTGACTTGGGATAAAAATATCCACATAAGAAAAGGGAGTTAAAAAAATATTAAAATATAATGAATGAAGGTAAATTTATGATATAACAAGTAAATTAGGAATTATATACAACTTCAAATAGAATTTTGGTGTGTAACAAAACATGAGTCTCAACAAATGAAAATTGAGACAAAACTATTTTACCTATTTGGTAACTTTGGAAGCCTAAACCCCAAGAATGAAATATCATAAAATTGATATGTGAATACCAATAAATTTATTTAAAAGTTAAATATAATACAATTATTGTAAGTATATTCACCACACAATTGGAAAGTGTGGTAAACATTGCATGTATCTTAAGGAAATAAAAAGTGATAAAAAACCCCCCATACCTTGTGACTTGACTCTCTCCATACTAATTAAAACCACCTATATAATAAAAATCACCTTATTATAAATCTATTAAGGAACTATAAAATTGTATTTACTAACATATAAGGATTTATTATTACCTTATATTACCAACTTATAATCCATCCTATGTTATGGTTTCATTTCGGATAATATTGGGTTTGTTCTTTACTAGTGTCTTAATTTGTTATATAATTTGTTATAATACATATATAATTATTACATTATATAAAAAATTATATAAATATAATTTATATTCATTATATTTTTTTTAAAAATAATCTATAAAATTTATAATTATGAAATGGAATACATCGGTAATGGAGACGGTAAGTCGTACGTATACATGAATGATGTTTCCATTTTTATTGTCATATTGAAATAAAGAATGAAAATAACCAATGTGTATATATGTATAAAATATAATTATAGTATCATTATAATGTTATATATAATAAATAAGTTCACTAACCCCATCCTTAATTCATCCCATGTACTGTTGGAATTAATCACTTCGCTTGGAGGGGGAGGTAGTCCACACTTCATCAAATGAAATTATCGTATTTAACCTAAATGGAATGTATAAAAGATATTTTATGTAAATGGAATAAATAATATTCAATAAATAATAAATATAGTATATAACATATATTAATATATCTTCCATTAAAATTTCAATAATTAGGGATGGTAAATGGGAAAGGAACAATCACCATTTAGTGAGGCGATAGTTCGCCACACACGTATATAGTGTGTTCCTCACCCATTAAATGGAGGTGTGTATAAAAATAGGTATAAACCATAGCATTAAAAATCATATTAATTTTATGATAATGGATTATTTATAAAATAATGTAATAATTTGAGTGGAGGTCATTGCGAATAAAAATAATTGAAAGGATCTTGAGAGAAGACATTACCTCTTAATCAAGTAACTCTTTTTTTGGTTTGTGCCAAAAATTATCCATTGATAGATTTCATCCCAACGTGAGGCTTATAGAATTAAATAAGGGATTTTTTTTGTTTATATATCAGATATTTTTTCATCCCAAGTGTTTTTAGGGGTGTGAATAAGAGGGAGAGGTGGTGGCCTTTTATAGGTAAGGAGGAGTGTCACTCTTGTAAATATTTGATCAGAGAATTCCACCCACATTTTTCTTGTTGAAATTATATCTGATAATGAAAACAATTCTAGAAAAGGTATTATATTGTCAAAATATGGCAATAAGATGGATTTTTTTACAAATTTTTAGGTCACTTGGCCACCTAAATTAAGGTTTAGTCAAAAATTATGCTTAACTTGACATTAATAGTTGCGATTAATTTTAATCACTTTCACTAATAATTTTGGTATGATATAAACATGATATAACTATAATATAATTATTATACTTATTAAAATATTTTCTATAGGTTATTCAAAAATAAATTCACATAATTGGAAATATAAATATTAATTCTAATCATGAAGGCATGATGAAACTACGAGTCTTTAAAGTAAAATGAAGTTCAGAAGTTTATTACACTTTTATATTAATTTCAAAGTGAAATATATTATAATGAAATAAATTTAAATAATATATTTATAACTTATAACAAATTTAGAATATTATTTAATATTAAAAATTATTTAAACAAAAAGATTTTGGTAAACAAATAGAAGTATTTTACCCATTCAACAAAAAATAATGTTTCTCCGAAAAATCTAAAAACCACAACCGAAATTAATTTAAACAATATAAAATCTTAAATGAAGTTTATTTTATCAAATAAAATCTCTAAATGTGTTTAAAATTAATTTTATTATGAAAATTTATTCATTCGAGAAAAATATTTTGTAAAACATAAAAGGACATTACCAAAAATTGTATCATTCATTATCAATATGCTTTATTTATTTTGAAAAATTATACAAAAAAATTAAAATTATTTATTACTCTTCATATTATTATGTTTAATTTATAGGTTATAATTATCTCATTTAAATAATTATAACATAAAAATTATTGTTCGTAGAAGCATCAGTGTTTCATGTAACCAATGGGAAGTCAGTTTTTTCTGTAACATAAACTGAGTCGATGTTTCATGTAACGTATACTAAGTTCATTCTATGTAACATATATCGATTTGGTTCCTTTTTAAAGTAATATTTTACACAGTTCATTTCAATATATAAATGTAAATTTAATTCATTCCAAAAAAGGCTAGTAAAAATTTGGGGTGTTACCCTAACTCTTAAAGATGGTGTCACCAAAATTTAATTAAATAATGGAAATGGACGATACTAAAAATTAAACCTTGATAATATATTATTTCATAAGAACATTTAAAATTCATTTCATCATGAATAATTTTAAAATTAATAAATACAATATAAATAAATTGTAAAATTGTGGAAAATAATATGAATATTTAGAAAATTAATTTATATTTGGTATAAATAAAAATTTATTGTCATAATAAAGAGCCATTATTTTTTAAAAGGTTATGCAAAAACATCTATAAAATATTTACATTTTATAGATGTACTTCAATTATTGGTGCTTAAAAAAAGTCATAGACATTTCAAAAAGGTGAATTAAACACATTTTAAAAACATTAAATTTTAAAAATAATATTCAATAATAAATCATTGATAATTCATAGTGGTTATAAAAAAGGAATTAAGAATCCAATGTAAAGATTTTATTTTGAATGAATGAAAAAACAATTTGAAAAATTTGAAATACCTTTATTGGAAACCCATAATAGAAAAATGTATCCAAAACATCATTTTTAAAAGAGGAGTATGGAAATAATAAGGACACATTTTCTAACACATAATTAGTTTTCAACGTATAGAGGAGAATGTTATAGGGAAAATAAATCATGGAAATGTAGGAAATATTTTGTTTGTATGAATGGGATTTATTATAAAAAAACAGTACACATTTATTTCAAAGTAATTTTATCAAAAATGTAGTTATTGATGATGATATGTAATTTAAATAGAGAAAAAAATAAAATAACATATAAAATATTTATGGTTAGATTAATAACCTCTTGAAAATTATATTGAAGTAAGAAAGGATATGAACAAATGAAATAGATGTTGAGTCGGTAAAACACTTATAGAATTGGTAATGTTAGAATCAAATAAAATTGAGGGGAATATTATGAAATAGATTTTAAAACATCTCAAAAAAGAATATATTTTAATATTTTATGGTAATTGGTTAGTTAGTAGACCATATAAAAGATTTTATGATTCACAATATTTGACAGGACCCATGTAATTGGAAATGAGGCCAAAAATCCCTTTCCTTGAAATATCACTTAGTAATTAACACCCTAGTATTCCTTATAACAAAAATAACTATCTAAACAACATATTTCATAACATTATTCATCTATATAAAAAAATTTATAATTTTTTTAAAATTATTCAAGGAATGTATATTAGTTAGCTGTAATTTTTTTAATATCTTGTATGAGTAATCTATATTGTTTTAAACTAGTTTTTTAACAGTTATGTCGTTATTCATTCTTATACTAGATTAAATCATTACTAAATCAATAAATTTACTATAATCAATCTTTTCTGATAGTTTAAAATGTTATATTTTCATTTGATAATGGTTTTAGTTACAACTATTTTAGATTAAATTAGCTACAAGCATGATTTAGTGATTTTAGAAAATTATTGGTGGTTATTGATTAAGGATTTAAATGTTAGTATTACCAAAACATAAGAAATAAAAATATTTAATTACCATTTAAAATTTTGTACTATTATTCTAATTCAATAAATGATAAAAAGTTATACCATTTTTATTTCTACGATTAAATAATTTCAAAGAGAGTATGTATAATCTATGTGAGGGTAAGGCTATGTAAGAGATCCTTTTATTGTAATATCATTATAGAAAAGTATAATGATATTATTTTGATTTTATTAAGGTGTTGAACCATATTTCAAATGACTTATAAGAATAATGTAAATGAAAAATATGTTGTCACTTATAAATAAATGGTTCCCCTCATGATATATTCTCTTTATGCTGTTAGCTTTAAAATGATATCTAATTACTAATTTACTAATAAAATAAATAATTTTTATTTCTATATATATAAAATACCTAAGTATCATATATATTCTATATTTATATTTTTAAAACAATATTTTAGTGGGGGTGTTGAAAAATAAAATGGGTTGTTCATGGTGTTGTTGTTCCACACTCACACATAAGAAATATTTTTAGTTTTTCAATTGAATGAGAGGGGAAAATATAACATTAATAAAATAGATATACTAAATTTTTTCTATAATTATTATACATAAGTAATTATATATATTTTTAGAATGGATTGGATGAGGTTGGATGATAAGGATAAATAAATAATGTAAAAGGGTAAGTAATACATATGATGAAAATTCAAATATTCTTTTTAATTATTATTTTTTTAAATAAAGGAATTGAGGAAATGTTTTCAGTATTAGGACTAATAAAAGTGTGGAGGTGGTATATAATAATTAATTTGGTTATAGTTTCATTGGATTTTTTAACAGGGGGTGTTTCTGGAAAAGGGTGAAAGTGCGCTCCTTCTATAGATCTAGAGAGGAACAAATATTTAGAAGGGATAGTCTGGTAAGAGGAATAGATGGGATTTAAAGAGGAATAGGTGCATTGACTAGGGAAATATTATTAATACATGTCGGTATCAATTTAAAACCATAAAAATTATTCTTAAATGTTTATATGTAAAATCGATCTAGTGAAATTAATACTACATAAGATTAACCAATTTGACACTTATTAATCAAGATTAAAATTTAGCCTTGATAATTATTTTATCATTGAATATATTATATGAAAATTATTAAAAATTATATTGGATAAATAAATATTTTTATTCCATTTAATCTAATCATATTTTTCAATATAATAATATTAAATTTTAATTTGAAATATACAGGGTTTGGAAAAACTATTTTAGTATAAGCATATTTTTTTAAAAAATAAGTGCTTTTATTCATATTTAGTATTGAATAACATTTAAATAATTGAAAATTTTAATTTTATAAATTATCAAGAATAATATGAACTTATTTATTTTATAAATATTTCAAATAATCTTAAAAGTATAATATTTAGAAATGCATCATTACTTGAAAAATAAATGTTTTACAACAGTTACTAATATTTGTCTCGATGAATTAAGTATATGCCAAAAAATTTAATTAAACCAATTATTTAATTTAGAAATGATAAATTAAAAATATTCAAATCATTTTGAAAGATTAAATTCGTAATATTGTTAAAAAATATTTTTTATATTACTACACATAACGTATTAAAATAATTTTAAGAAACATGTATCATATAAAAAGAATCTATATTACTTACATATTAATAAATATTAAATGTATTTTACAAAATTTTATGGTATATACTATCTATATTTTCCATTTATTATATTATTTAACTATAATTTAGCAAACTTCACAGTACATGATAAAATACAATTTTTAAGAAAACATATTTTTATGCATATAATTAGTTATTTTTATTTATATATAAATATTTTATTTTATCCATAAATTAGTAGTACGAATTACATATATATATATATCAAAATTTATTTACCCATATTGTTACCTTTTAATTCAAAAATACATTTTAATGTTTATATAATGTTCTATAATTTGTCTCAGTTTTTTATTGCACGTGAAGAAATATATTGAACGCATTACGTTTGAAATGGATATATATATATATATATATATTAAAATCATGTGGTGTTACATTTATACTATTTGTATGTCACTAGCACACTAGACCAACCCCATATACCCTAGGAAAGCCATCAAGAACAAAGAAACACAAAGGTCACATATCTCACCACACAACTCACCAAAAAAATCCATGGGAAATGGTCTTTTAAAGCCTAGACCCTCATTGAAGAAAAAACCACATCAACCATCTTGGTTTCAACTAGTTCCTCCAGATCCATCTTAATTCTAGTACACTAATATCATCATGAACTAATCACCTATCAGTGACATCACATCCTGAAGAATTCTCTGACCCATGCCCAATGGTTTTTTACATCTATATCAACTCCCTCAACACTCCTAGCCCAACTACCTAGGGACTATCCTAAGTCATAGTGCCCCATGTCCCTTGGCATCCTAATTTGAAGTATTGAACAAGACCATGGCCCACACATATGTCCCATCTCACACCTCTCAAGGGAAATTTATTATCTCATCATCTGGTGATAACCATCTCCATGAAACTCATATAGACTTGAAGGAATTATCCTACCCATGATACACACTGAGACTCGGACCATACTATATAGGGTGTCCTACATTTGGCATATGGAAAAAAATTTCCCCTTATTTCTATTAGGAATAAAACCCTCATAACCAACCATCAATCTATAGGGAAACCATCCATGTATACCTACATCCCATATTAGTACATGATAACAATTATAGGATTATTTTTACCTATGAAATCACTCTCACCGCTTGGAGAAATAGTCATTGGGTGATTATAACATACCCAAGTGTTAATTAGATTTTATCCCTGATCATAAGATGCTAAACGACGCCCTATATCTACTATCATTGTCCCACCCAGTCATCTTCCATCTACCAGGTCCTATGTAATACTTGCATGAATAAATAGTAATATATAAGAAAGTATTTGAACATGTTTTAAATGATCCACCCACCTCAGAAATGGATTTACCATCCTCAACGATCTCCATTGAACCTCTCCCAATCCTGTCCATGCCATGTCCAAGCCGGTATCAACTCTCGAGCTCCTATATCACATTATATAAAAAATAATAAAAAATAATTATTATTTATAATTATTATTTAATTTATTCTAAAGAAGAATCTGTTTTGGATAACTTATTTGGCAACATTGTCGCATCGATACCACAACCATTCACCCACAGAAGTATCATTGACCACCCAAAAAATAATTCTAGACAATATAAAAATATTCTTATACCCAATCAAAAATCTATTGAATATAATTTTACCAAAAACCCTATTAAAACATGTCAGTGTTCTACCTATTTGGAAGTGATGATGGACGTCATGTATTTTAAATCTTGAGTCATCCTCTATGCAAGATGGGGTAAATACCCATTTGAGTCGTTCAATTCCAATATGATCCAGTTGAATCAGAACCGTAATCCTAAAAAAATCATCAGAATTTGGATGTGGCAATGTAATACACGAGATTAAGGAGGATAATAACTAGAATCAGTAGAACCCCCACCAAGAACCACCCCAATTCAAGGGGGAAAAGTGAGGTGTGGGATTCTTCATTCATCCACTCACATGTATGTTCTTAGACAGAAAAATGTGTGTTTTTTATGAAAAGGACCAAAATATCTCTTCATTGGTTGAACCAATGGTTCATTCGATGAACCTTCTTAGCACATGGGATCGAACCCCTACCCTCAAACATTCATGGTGTGACCCTTATGGTCATGTCATGGGTGGTGTACTGTTGGAGTTTTCTAGTAGCCCAACTATTTACCTTCCTCTATGCCCTTCCCCCAGCACCATGTCACCACTCAAGCCTTTAAACCCATCCAAAAACACCATTGTCGGACATTTCAACACTCATAATTCCAATCCATGTAATAGTTAAAAAAACCATCCACCAAAGAATAATTTAAAATTCATGAAAAATTTCTAACCTATAAAGATGCATGCCATTATATATTGTTACACCAGAATTTATAAATCATTATTAGGGTTGATAAAGGTTCATTTAATTTCATAGTAAACCCTTAATAATGGGTGGAATATACCCATCTAAATATAGTCCAAGAATAAAATATCAGATATATTTTTCTAAATAAGAAATCATTTGCAACAATGTTGATAGCACCACCACATTTTTAAAAAATCACTAACAATTCGGTCACTAAAGTATTCTACCCATAATTCATAAGTCAAAAATTCATAATGTTCATTATTTAAGTAAAAAACTATTTTTTTTATGATCCTTATCACTTATGTAATATGGTGACGGGTTGAATCAATGATGTATGGATAAATCCACAGTGGAAAACAGACTAGAATTTTATTACTCCTCATTGATAAGAGGACACCTTAGACAGAAGTGAATAGTTTATAAAATAATTCAACGTGAATTATTTTTTTCAACATTGAAAATGAATTATATAATATTTATTTAAAATTTTAATCAGTACCAAAGTTATAAAAAATTATGAAAAGGGGATAAAATGTCACAGTATTCTATAATGGATGTTGAAGTGTATCGTGTTTGGGAATTAAATTTAGGTTCCCCTTTCCCAATTAATTTGGAAACATATTAATTTATACTTTTTTGTATTATGTTTCAAAATGATTTTAATTGTAAGGAATCTTGGATAACACAATAAAGGTGGTGACAAATTTATCAACTAGAATATCATTTCAAGGTTTGAAGTGCCCAAACTACTGATTAGTGATCGAAGAAAACATATTGGTAACCTTTTATTAAAAGGAGTACTGGATAATTCTGTATTTAATTATATTACAATTAATCCATATCACCTAGAAATGATTAGATTTGTAGATCTCTAAAACTAGTATCTATGATAAATTTTTGAAAAAAAAATCAAGCATAAGATGTTCTTTTAAGAAACAAGAAAATGATTTATGAACTTATAGAAAAGATTATAATACATTATAGGGAATGTGTCAATTATATTTGTTTTATGGTAAACTATGTCACCTTATGGTGTATCTATCCCACATGTTTTATTTGGTTTTAAAATATGTGAATTAGAAATAATAGAAAGTAATAATGATGTGATTGATGAATTTTGATGAGTTGGAAGATATTTAGAGGGATGTAGATGTGAACAATGATTTCATTAATTAAAAATATAATATTACTAAGACACTAAAATTGAATCTAATACTTGGTGTTAAGGAATGACTATTAAATAACATTTTTTGTTCTATATAAAGAATCTTATATCATTATTTCTATCACCTTTCATTGTATTGTTAACCATTCCACATTGTGAAATAGAAATTTAGAGGACTGAAGAACCCACATTCAAGGTCAATTAATAGTCTATAAAGTAATAAATTGAAAATTATAAAGTATGATGCATCATACCATTATGATTTGATTAAATTAAACTCAAAAATTCAATGCTTTAAATTTTAAAAAAGCTTTTTTTGTGGAAAACAAGTTAGGTTTTTTCTATGTAATTTATCTTTTATCTATGGAATTTTGATTGGAATCTTAAGAAGTATGTGTATTTTTAGTAAATCTATGGATTACAACTTAAAATTATGACTTTATCCCTCTAAACTCTTCTATAATTAGGATTAAATTAGTGAACACATGTTATAAGTATTTGAATTAAATTTTTTTAAAATTGATTTTTTTCAAAAAGAAATAACTGGAAATATTGAAACATGCCAATTTAGCCCTTATATAGAGTACCAAAGTGGAATAGAAGGCCATATTTATGGAATAAAACATAAATTTAATAAAACTAAAAATTTGGAATTCATTGAATAATGGAATAGAATATTTTTTTCAAAGCACTTGAATATCACTTTGCAATGTATTACACTACACTATTTTGTTTTTTACAGAAATGTTTTCTAGAAAAATACTATATATATGTCTTGTACTCAATTTGTTAGGGATAATGGAAATTGAATAATGAAATTTATTTGCAGGGTTATTTCATATATTTTCATAATGACACTATCAAATCATTTTGTAGGGCAGCCACAGAGCTCTAAGGGGTATCCTAAACCTGATATATTAATGAGGTAAAATAAAATCACAACTTATCCTCACAAAAACAAAAATAAGTGAATTAATAAAATTATTTTTTAAAATTATGATGTAACCATCATGTAATAAAGCACATTGAGGTCCCTAAATTTACACAGGGTTAGTGCTACACCACAATGTAACCCAAAATAAGGAAAATAAAATTCAATGGATAAATAAAAACATATAATTACACTATAAGAGTATGGTCATAACATATATACCCACAACCAGAATTGTAATATTGTTGAAACGAAAAATAAAATTCACCATAGTTTTTAACATTAATTCAACAATATTTTCAATTTTCAAATTGAAAATTCCATTAGAAATATGTTGATGTAGTTGACTAATAGTGCGATGTGATTTTTATATTATAATTTTTATGAAAATTTATAGTTATATATATAAATCATGGAAACATTATGATTTATTACTCTATAATTATTGAAATTTCAATAAATTTCATATGTAATCACTATGCTACATCATTAACTATTTTTTAAATTACTCCGTATATTTTCATCTCTATTATCCATATCTCACATGATTAACCCCAATTTATTTTGAATTGATATTGTATTGTTTTATAATCATACACTCATCCATTACTAACCCTAAATTACCAATTCTATGGGGATAATTTCATTTTTTATTAGAAAATGATACCAATTCAGTATTTATCAATCAAATAATGCTAAATTTTCCCAAAGAGTCTAAAAACCTAGTTAACACTCCTAATAAAACAAAAACTATTATTATTGACCTATTTCAACCATAGGAATCAAAAAAATATTCTCCTCTAAAGAGGAATACAAAAGTAGAATACGTAAAAAGTCATGTTTAAGGCACTAATAAGGGAACAATTAGCTCATATTACATATCTCAATCCTTATCATTCTATACCCAAACCCAAGAAAAAATGGTAAACCAAAAAACCGTCCCTACTTTATCTTTGAATGGTGAAGAGAATAGAAAAAACTTTCACCCTCGCCTTCAGGTAAAAAAAATCCAACTACAAGATATTCGATAGGATAATGATGTAGGAATTTGTAATGAGAAACATTTTAGACATTAAAAACTTGGAAAATTGGGATTATTGGTCTGGTTAGAGGGGCAATGTAGTTTATGTACATGGTTAAATGATTAGAGTATTCAGAGGAGGTATATGAAATGACAAATTAGGTGTTCCATTCTACCTTTATATATAACTATAGAGTCCAACACATCCACAGAACCCACAATAGAGGCACCTATCGTAGAGGTTTCCTCGAGTTTAAATATATTAAAATAATCTTTAATAGTATTAGCTACCTATACCAACTCTATTACACCATGTAAACTATATTCCACCATGTCTGATTCACTTGACCAGGAAAATATTACTATTATTTTCTTTTAGTGGTGATTAAATCTGACCCAGTTGATCCACCCATTCAGTAGTGGTTTTTTGTTATGGTTGATTATCATATATTATTAGGTTAGATAGAGGAGAATATCTAGTATAGAGTTATGTCCCATAGGGATAATCCACTAGAGATTTCTATGCCACAAGTGGAGGATGATATGGTGTAAAATATGGACGATAATGTTGAAAATAGAAAGTCATAAATTGTCCCTTATCACCAATATTTTTTATTTATCCACTCTACCATGATTTTTATTTAGTGTCAGTTCAATGAACTTACAATTTTTTTTACATGATTTCATTGTATTTTTTAAATAACCACCACTGAATATTCCTTTTTAATAAAAAAAACACACTTTTCCCCTAACTCCCTATTTCACCAATGATACCTCTCCTCATCCCCTAACCCTGAAATCCAGAAAACCCTCACTCACCACACTGGGGTCGCATGTTCTTGTTCTATCCATGATGTCGCTGGTGGCTCCCTTGCCCAAGCCCTCCAAGACTTCACCAGTGACCCCTGAGCCCGAACCCTCCCATCGCTCACTGACCAAGTACAACTAGAAATTTATGCTATATCCACTAACCTATAGCCATAATTTTATTATTCTATTGCTATACATTTTTATTTCCACGGTTTAATTAAAACTCCATGGGTAAATCAATTTTATATCATGATTTTCATTTTTTCCCAACTTTTATTTGGATCCTCCTCCTCCCCAGATCTGCAACCCCATCACTGCACAACCCTCATCCATGACAACCTATCCACCTCCTCGATGACCTCTCTCATAGTGGAACCCTCCTCACTGACATCCTCTTTCATAGTGACTCCATACTCCCCAATGAACATTCTTACTGTGGAACCCTCCTCCCCTATGACCTCCGTCACCGTGATGCCCTCCTCTACGACACTTCTAATCTACGCCACCCTGCACAGTATTGTGTGGGTTTATTTATGATTTTAATCACACTCTTTTTGTCACATTAGATCACAATAGGATAAATGATCATGATTTTAATCACACTCATGTCTTACAAAGATCTATTCCACTAAATTTTTCTTTTTCAGACCAAACGATCTTGATTTATTCATTATTGGAAAAAAACAAATCTACCATTATCATATTTGATATCTGTAATAATACTTTTCGTTCATGTCTTGTGTGAGTTAAATATTCTATCCAAAAACCAAAAATTGGGAATTTATATATCATTTAATGAAACATTAGATACATTTTACTTTTGATAACATTTCATCTTTTTCTAGGATAATTCAGGAACTTCTTCTTATGTTTGATACTTATGGGGATCTTTTTGTTCAGAACACTCCCTTTCATCATGAAAAAATAAAAAACATTTTTATATATGTGTTGGAAGTTGGTTTATGCTGTTGATATCCTTGTTTATGGACCTCAATAGTCACCTATTGTTGTAACATAGTGGCATAGTAGGAATCACTGTGTATATATCCATCACACCAATAATAATAACAGTTAGAAAAAGATTATGATGGAAGTCATATTTTTAATTTTTTGGTTTTTTTTCTCTATAAAAATTATTTTCCATCTAGAAATCATATTAGAATTGTCTAATTTTTTTACAATAAAAAGAACTTTTATTTTTTGTCATTGTCCCATTTATGACAGATTTATATTTATACTATTAAAATTATTCAAATTTCTCATTCCTCTAGATATTTTAGGCCCATGTTCTAGAATTAGGTGTTGTTTTATAATCTATTTTATCACATTACAAATTATATTTCCCTTTTATTAGGGTGAAAAACATTTGGAATGGAAATAATCACTTTATCCAAAACTCCAAGGATATATTTTTCTTCCACTAGCACATGTTTCATTGAGTAAACAAATTTCATGTCAAGTGTAAGGATTCATTATCAGTCATTACACTTACACCACCAAACCCTGACATCTACATAATTTTCTTCGTCCCACTTAACCTATTATTTTATTTTATTGGACAAACCATCGTTGATTCACACTCATTCATCCACATTGATCTTGAGATCCACTCATTTTCTATGTTACAAAAAATTCCATTTTTCAATTTTTCAATCAATACTTCATTTCATTTTATAAATATTAGTTTATATGATGTATAATTGCCATTTTTATTTGATATTAAGAGTTTTTATTAGTCACTTTTGAGTATCCATTACTTTTCAATCGTTTTCCCCCCACGAGGATAATGTCCATCAATTTTGGGTTGGGTAGAGAGTGGTTTGAGGGAAGAAGAGAGGGGAAAATTTCGTTTTTTGGGTAATTCCATTAGATGTGTCTTAGGATGAGGTTTGTAAGAAATTAAGAGCTACGTGAGATTTTTTACGAGAGTTATGGGTATGTATTAGTGATGGGATTTATGATAGATTATGGTTATGATTTAGGCATTGGATTTGATGAGTGGGATAGATATTGGAATTGGATTTCATTACCATCTTACCATCTGGGTTGAGCCAACCATTTTATTTTGTTCCTTCTCTATTCATTCATTGGGGTGTATTATGGGGTATTTATATACACATACCTACATGGTCCTTTCCTATACATTTTATGTATTTTACATATGGTAGAATGATTAGATTTGAATTTAGTGGACTTAGTATTAGTGGAGCTTAGCAGTTCATTATGGTGTTGAACTTGTTTGGTGCTTTGATCCAGGTAACCTAATCTAATCTCTATAGTTATATTTCCTTTATAGTTGTTCTTAGGTTTAGGCCTCCATTTCCTTTAGGTTAGGGAAATTATTCTCCCCTTTTAATTTTATTATATTTTTATTCAGTGACGTAATTTCTATAGTATTTTTATTATAATGATTACTATATAGAGGGGTTACAAGTGGGGAGGGTGTAGTGGGGGTGCAGATGGGGGCAGGGGCGGTGGGGGAGTAGGATGGTGGGAGAAGTGGGAGGGTGATGGTTGGGACCACAGTTGTGGTGATTGGAGTAGGGGGAAACGTGCATGGGGTACTGGGGAGAAGGGGTAGAGGGAGTTTGCTTATTATAGGGAGGGGGCAAGGGGGGTGGGGGTGTAGGGGGGTCTAATTGGGGAGGGGTGTCTAGGGGGAGGGCGTGTCCATGGTGGTGGGTGGTGGGGGTGGGGGTGTCTAGTGGGGAGGGGGTCTAGGCGGGGGGGGGGGGGGTCAAGGAGGGAGGGGGTGTCAAGGGGGGTGTCCAGGGGAGGGGTGTCTAGAAGGTAGGGGTATCCTGGAGGGGGGGTTAAGGGGGATGGGGGTGGGGGCAGTGTGCAAGGGGCATGGGGTGAAGGGGGAGGTGGATATCCATGAGGGGGTGTCAGGGGGTGAAGGGGGCTTGGGGGGGGGGGGGTAGTGGGAATGTGGTGTGGGGGTGAAGGGGTGGGGGGAAGGGGGTGGGAGGGGGTATAGGGTGTTGGGGTGTAGGAGGAGGGGGTAGTCCAAGAGGGGGGTGTCCAGGGGGTGTCAGTGGGGGGGGGGGGGGGGTGAAGGGGGGGGGGGATTGGGTGTGGGGGTGCAGGGGGAGGGGGTGTCAATGAGAGGGGGGGTTCTGGTGTCCAATAGGGAGGGGAAGGGGTGTCCAGGAGGGATGGGGTGTGTCCTGGGGGTGTTCATGAGGGAGGGTGTGTCTATGGGCTTACATGGGGGTGTCCAAGAGAAGTGTTTACACGAGGGGGGCTACATGGGGGTGGATAGGTGGGTGTCTAGGTGGGTTGTACAGGGGATGTTTATAGGATGATGGGTTTCTAGGAGGGAGGGGAAGGGGTGTGCAGAAGGGAGGGGGTGTCTAGGGGGGGTCCAGGAGTGGGGGGGGGGGGTGTTTCGGAGGGTGTTTTGAAGGCAGGGGGTGTTCTGGATAGGGGTGGTGTGCGGGAGGGGGAGGGGTTTCTAAGAGGGAGTGTTGCCCATAAATAATCATTTTATATCAAAGGTCATGTTCCTTACTCTACTTTGTTTTGTACAAGTAAAAGAATGAAATATTGTATTGTGCCAAATACTGACACCGAGAAGGCAATTATAAGTATAAATAAATTTCATTTATTTTGACGGAATATTATTCATTGTATTATTTTATCATTTTATTTTATGTTATATAACAATCAATAGAATTATTTGGAGGGAGTTTCGGAAAATGAACCTAACAATATGGGCCTAAATGATCATCTACGTCAGCAATTAAGAGATGAGAATCATGGGAGTTTGCATTGCTGACCTAAGAAAAATATTGTACCATCGCCATACTTTCCTAATGACAACGTTACTTCAAGTACCTATTCTGGTTTGGTCACAGTGGATCTTTTGACTTCCACAATCAAAGAAGCAACTAAAAAGTAGAAATAGGTGATGACTAAAAATATGATGAAAATTATGTCTTCCATTTCATCTACACTTCCACTTGATATAGCCTCAGTGGTTGATTCTTGTATTATGTTGATGTTTTCTGCAAATATAGATTCTTATGCTAGAGATGGAGCCGGAGTCAAACCCAGTGTCAGTGCATGTACTTATACTAAGTCCGATGATGATGCTGGTGTTGTGAGAGTTGTATATGGTGTTTCTGTAGGACATGTGGATGAGGGTTATGATGAATTTTATGATACTGCTTTTGAGACTCACTATTGATGTGAAATGTATTTTTGTATTGTTAATATGTGTGATTTTATTATGTAGTGAGGTTTGATTATTGTAATACTGAATTGTATTATGGTGTTTCTAATTGTTTCTAAAAATATTTAATTATGCTGCTATGAAAAAGTTTATTTATATAGTCTTTACCTATTATTATTATTATATTTAATTTCATCCTCTTCTAACATGACTATCATACCTCCTCGACGATACTTCTACAAGGTAGACCCTCTATCTCCAACAACGCTCCTCATATTCTATGTAGTCCAATCATCCATTTTTTCTTGAGTGGTCCCTCTATTAGTTTCACTGATCATACTATATGTTTATGTGAATATACACAGGTGAAAGATCTCAAAAGATAGTTTGGATTCTAGTTTTTGGCTTCTTGATGGATTTTCCTTTTCAACCAGTTGTTGATTTTGATGAATAGTATTGGTATACAGAATATGGATGCAAGCTATCAAGGGAACCAGTAACAAAACATAGAATATTCAATTGATTTTCTTCCATGACATCAAACTGGGATTGACATGAATATAAAATTCATGAGGTAATGGTTATTTTATACAATTTTTTCTAGACATTTATAACAATTTGTTTGATTTTTAATCAAATTGACTTGGCATAAACCATTCTTTCAAATTGATGATTTTTTTTACTCGTGATTGTGATATATTCTATCTTTTAGACATTTCATTGTATCACGGTTGGATAGTTTATCCCCAGGTACGCACTTTTTAATCTTGTACCTTTATATATTTTTTAAAAATATTTTATAAATTCTCTTAGTTTACAATTTTTCCTTTTCCTTTTTCTTCTTTACATTTCTTAATATGAATGTTTCCACGTATATTCATTCATGGGGGTGTCCAGGGGGGTGTGTGAAGGGGGAGATGTTGTCCTGGTGGTGTTCAGGGGGGGGGGGGGTCCAGGGGGTGTCTTCTCTCCATCTATAAACCCCTCATCTCCCACATTATCCATTTCCAAGGATCATGATTTCTCTTCTAATTTGCAGTATCTTTTTTATTGCGCAATTACATTATTGTTGACATTATCTTGTTTTCCTCCCATAATATAAGGTAGTTTTCCCCCTGATAGAACAAAATTTTATTCTTGAATTGGCCTATGATCAAACATATTATATTAATCTCAATGTATATTAAAATGAATATATGGCTATTGAGTTGTCTTGGTCTAGCATACGGTGATGATGTCATTGTTTATGAATTTTAATTACTTTCTTGAGATTTCTGATAGGTAATGTTCTACTACTGAGAAAAAACATGAATTTTAACTCTTACACAGTGGAGGTGTAACCAGAAAAAATTCTCTCCCTAGTTGAATAATACATAATAGATTAAAATTGTAATGTCAAAGTAATTTCCATGATTTGGGAATCCTGATGGATTTTCCTTTTCGATCATTTGTTGATTTTGATGACTTTTATTTTTATACAGTATAGGGAATGCATTATATATAGAGAATCATAAAAAAACATAGGTGATGCAACTCATTTTCCTCCACAACTAGCAACCTGGATTGACATGAATGTAAAATTATGGAGGCAATGGTTATTTTATATCATTTTTGCAAGACAATAGTAACCATTTGTTGTGTTTTTAATAAAATTGACTTGTCATACACCATTATTTTAGAATTTATGATTCCTGGTTTACTCCAGAGTATGCAATATTTGTTCTTCTGGAAATTTATCTATATCATGGTTAGATAGTTTATCCCCAGGTTTGCACTTTTAAATCCTGTACCTTTATATTTTTTGGAAAAAATATTTTATATATTCTCTCATTTTAAACTTTTCCTTTCCCCTTTTTCTTCTTTCCTTTGCCTAATATGCTTGTTTACAAGTATATGCATACATGGGGTGTCTAAGGGGTGTCTAGGGGGTTTCCAGGGGGTGTGTAAGAGGGGAGTGTATAGGGGGAGGGGGTGGCCAGGGGGGTGTTTAAGGGGAAGGGGTGTCCAGGGGGTGTCCAGGGGGTGTCCAAGGGGGTGTTTAGGGGGTGTTTAGAGGGTGTCTAGGGGGAGGTGGTGTCCAGGGGGTTTCTATTAGTGGTGTCTAGGGGTTGTCCATGGTGTGTCTAAGGGGGATGGGTGTCCAAGGGGTGTTCATGGGTTGTCTAGGGGAGAGGGGTGTCTAGGGGGTGTCCATGGGGTGTGCATGGGGTGTCTAGGGGGTGTGCAGGGGTGTATCTAGGGGGAGGGGGTGTCTCCTCACTATATATTGACCACTCCTCCATCACTTTATCCATTTCTTAGGATATTAATTTCTTTTATAATTTGAAATATCTTCTTAATGGAATGATTACTTTATTTTTGACATTATCTTTTTTTCATCCCATTAGATACGATTTTTTACCACCTTATTAACTATGATTTAATTTTTGAATTGACCTCTAATATAATTTATTATATTAATCTCGAAGAATATTAAAATGAATATATCACTATCGATTTGGCATAGTATTGTGTATGCTGAAAATTTTACTGTTTCTACATTTTAATTACATTTTTGCGGTTTGTGATAAGAAATTTTCTACTACTGAGAAACTACATGAATTTGATCATAGACATGGTGGAGGTCTCACAGAAAAAATTTCTCTCCCAAGTTGCAGAATGGTTAATCGATTCCAATAGTAACATCAAAGTAATTTCCCTATTTTTGGCTTCTTAATAGCTTTTCCTTTCAATAATTTGTTGAATTTGATAAATTGTATTGGTATGCAGGATATGGATACATGCTCTGCAAAGAACCAACAACAAAACATAGTCGAATCAATTTACTTTCTTCCACAACTTTCTATTGAGATTGATGTGAATATAAAATTTTGGAGGTAATGGTTATTTTATACCATTTTTTCCAAGAAATTAGTATCCATTTGTTGTGTTTTTAATCAAATTGACATGGCATACACCATGATTGTAGATTTTATGATTTTGAGTTTACTCCTGGGTGTGAAATATCGATTCATCTTGACATTTCTCTGTTTCATGGTTGGATAGTTGATCCCCAAGAATGCACTTTTTAATCATGTACCTTTAATTTTTTAGAATTTTTTTATACATTCTCTTATATTACAATTTTTCTTTTCCTTTTTCTTATTTTTTTGTTAATATGCGTGTGTGGGGGTGTCCAAGGTGTGTATTGGGGGGGGTCTAGGGGGTGCCTAGGAGGGGGTGTCCAAGAGGGAGGGGTGTATAGGGTGAGGGGGTGTCCAGGGGGTGTCTAGGGGGAGGGTGTCCAGGGGGTGTCCATGGGGGGTATCTCGGGGGGTGTCTAGGGGGAGGGCATGTCTAGTGGGGGTGTCCATGGGGAGTCCAGGATGGGTGTACAAGGGGTGTCTAGGGGGGAGGGGGTGTTGGTGGGGGGGGGGGTGTCCAAGGGTGTGTCTAGGGGAGCCTAGGGGTGTCCATGGGGGTTTCCAGGTGCTGTCTAGGGGGAGGTATGTATAGGGGGTGTATAGGGGGTGTCTCCTCCCCATCTATAAACCACTACTCTCACACATTATATATTTATAGGGATGTTTATTTCTAATCTATTTTGATATATATTCTTAATTGACAGATTACTTTATTTTTCACATTTTCTTGTTTTCATCCAATCAGATACGGTAGCTTCCCCCTGATTAACCATGATTTTATTCTTGAATTGGAATCTAATCAAACTTATTATATTAATCTATAAGAATATGAAAATGAATATATTACTGATGAGTTGGAATGGTCTTGCATATGGTGGAAATGTTATTGTTTCTACATTTTAATTACATTCTTGTGATTTAGGATAGGCAATGTTATACAATTGAGAAACAACTTGAATTTGAACTCTGACAAAGTGGAGGTGTCACTAGAAAAATTGCTCTCCCTAGTTACAGAATCATTAATCTATTTAAGAAATAATTTCAATGTAATATCCCAATTTTCACTTCCTAATGGCTTTTCCTTTTCTATTATTTTTTTATTTTAATGAATTTTATTACTATTCAGGATAGGGATGCATGATATGTAGAGAACCAGCAACAAAACATAGTTGATGCAATTGGTTTTCATCCATGAATTGCAACCTGGATTGACGTGAATATAAAATTTTGGAGGTAATGGTTATTTAATACCACTATTTTCAATAAAATAGTAACCATTTGTATTGTTTTTTAATCAAATATACTTGGCCAACACTGTGCTTGGAGAATTTTTGTTTTTGAGTTTACTTCTAAGTTTGCAATATTCTGTCTTGTAGACATTGCTCTGTATCATGGTTGGATAGTTGATCCCCAGGTATTCACTTTTCAATATTGAACCATTATATGTTTTTTTGAAAAAATAAATTATTCATTCTCTCAATTTATTATTTTCCTTTTCTGTTTTTCTTTTCTGTTTTTCTTAATGTGCATGTTTACATGTATATGTATGCATGGGAGTGTATAGGGGGTGTCTGGGGGGGGGGGTCTAGGGGGGTCTAGTGGGGGGTGTGTAAGGGGGTGGTCTGTAAGGGGGAGGGGGTGTCTGGGGGGTGTCCATGGGGTGTCTAAGGGGGTGTCAAGGGGGAGGGGCTCTAGAGGGTGTCCAGGGTGTGTCTAGGGGGTGTCTCCTCACTATCTGTAAACCCCTCCTCTCCCACATTATCCATTTTGAGGGATCTTGATTTCTCTTCTAATTTGAAATATATTCATAATTGAATGATTACATTATTTATGAAATTATATTGTTGTACTCCCATTAGATACAGTAGTTTTCCACCTGATTGGAAACAATTTTATTCTTGAATTGGACTCTGATCAAATGTACTATATTAATCATGAAGAATATGAGAATGAATATATCACAATTGAGTTGGCATGGTCATGCGAACGGTGAACATGTTTCTATTTCTTCATTTTTTTTACTTCTTATGATTTGTGATATACAATGTTCTACTACTAAGAAACAACATGAATTCAAACTCCGACACGATGAAAGTGTCATTGAAAAAGGTGATATCCCTCGTTGCAAAATGGTTAATTGATTCAAACAGCAATGTCAAAGTAATTTTCCTATTTTGTATTCTTAAGGGCTTTTCCATTTCGATCATTTGTGGATTTTGATGAATTGTATTGGTATGCATGATAGGGATGCATGCAATAAAGAGAACCAACAACAAAACATATCCCATTTCTGTAGAATTTATGATTTCATGTTTACTCCTATGTGTGAAGTATTCGATCTTCTATACATTTCTTGGTATCATGGTTCGATGGTTTATTCACACGTATGCAATTTTAAATCATGTACCATTATATTTTCCATAAGAAATATTTTAGACATTTTCTTAGTTTACAATTTTCATTTTCCCTTTTTCTTTTTGACTATTATTAATATGCATGTTTGCATGTATATGCATGTATGGGGGTGTATAGGGGGTGTATAGGGGGAAGGGTGTACATGGGGGTCTAGTGGGGAGTTTCCACAGGGGGGGTTTAGGGGGGTGTCTATTGGGGGTGTCCAGGGGGTGTATGCTCGGGGTATCTAGGGGGAGGGGTGTCTAGGGGGTGTATAGGGGGCAGTCCCGAGGGGGGGGGGCAGTGGTGGTGTCCAAGGGGGTCCATGTGGGTGTCCAGGGGGTTGTCCAGGGGGGTGTCGAGTGGGTGTCTAGGGGGTGTTTAGGGGGTGTCTAGGGGGTGTCCAGTTGGGGGTGTCTAGGGGGTGTCCAGGGGCAGTTTCTAGGGGGGAGGGGTGTCAGGGGGTGTCCAAGGGGCATTTAGGGGGGTGTCCAAGGAAGTGTTTAGGGGGTGTCCAGTGGGGGTGTATAGGGGGCTATCTAGGGTTTTTCTATGGGGGAGAGGGTTTCCGGGGGGTGTCAGAGGGGTTAGGGGTGGGGGAGAAGGGGGTTCTATCTTGGGAGATAGTGGGGTGTGTGCAAGGGGGTAGAGGTGTGCTGGGGGGTTCTATCCAAGGGGAATGGAGGGGCTGTAGGGGGAGTGGTGGGGGGGGGGGAGGAATGGGGGTGTTTTTATGAAATTGTATGCCCTATAGCCACAGTTTTAAATGATGGATACATGCCTGTTGACAATGTTTGAAACTATGTATATATGCCTATAGACATGGTTTCAAACTATGGCTATAGTCCTTGTGTGGATTATGGTTCTGGCTTGGTTTAAAACCATGGCTATAATGATATATCCACAGTTCGTAACCGTCGCTATTGGCCTTGCCCTGTAGCCATTCCAATACTAGCAAAATTCCATGGAACTGTGGATATAAATTATAGACATGATTTCAAACCATTGTTATAGCCTTAATTTCTAGTAGTGATGCTCGAGACCTGGATGTGCTCTTCGGAGTCACCTAATACGGAGCCCTCTAAGAACTCAAAAAATGATCCCTCAGATCCTGAGACTGTCGAGACCTTTTCTGTTTTGCGATCCCAACCACCCAATTGAGGTATATTTACCAATGGTTAATAAAAAATAAAAAATGGTAGTTATAATATTCAATTATATAGCTATGTCATTTTTTATTATAGAATATTATGTTAAACTTTTGATGATGTTTTTTTTGGATATGTAATTTATAATAAACCATGAATTAGTGATGGGAATGAAACACTCTTTAAGCATCCTCATTAAGAAACATGAATAATTTTTATAGAACGTAGGTACAGACGATGGTATTTCTATTTTTTCATCATCAACAAATGTATCTACTATGGTATCATGGGAGTTCTAAATGAACATACTAGTTCCCATTTATTTTTAAAATGGATGGTAAATCAACAATATAAACACTCCAATAATTGATAACAATTTTACTAATTGAATTTATTATAATGTGTAATAAAATTTGATTTTTGGAACCATTTAAACTATTGGAATGAAATTTAATCAATTAAACCCCAATTATGATGTTATAGACTGATTTGATATGTGGTTGAACCATTATTGATAAATTGAAGCAGCCTTAGAACTTTGAAATAAGCATACCTCTAATAAAGTAAATGAACAAAAATATTAACCAAAATAATTAAAATTGAACATAAATAAAAAATATTAAATCATATAAATATAAATATTAAATTATTCTAAAAAATATTTAATTAATTTAATTTGATTATTTAGGGGTTAATATGCATGTAGTAAGCCGAGTCGGGAGTCGATGGAAGAATTTTTTTTTATCCTTATTTTTTTCTAATATTTTTTATCTATGGTCTATATTCCCTTATAAGAAATATACTCAAAATATTATAACAATAACATAATTTTTTCCAATTACATATAATCTATTACATATCTCCTTTCCTCTAATAAATTTTCAATTTTCATAGCCTATACGATTTGTAGTAGGTCTTCCAAATCTTTCTAGTTGTTGATGATATATGTGTTATATCTCATTCATATTCTTAAAATATTTATAATATAGTTCCTTTATATTATTTTTGATTCATTATAATTATTTATTGGGGGATAATAATGTATTTATGATTTATTTCCTACTCATCCATTAACTCAAACCTTATGATGTATATAAAGGAAACATTTAAATTTTCCCCACTTTATCCCCCAATATTCTTGCATATAAAGTCAGTTTATTTTGAAGATTCCATTGTGGAAAATTAATATTATTATAACTTTTTTTTATAACCATTAATTACTTTTTGAAAATAACTATTTAATGTGACAGATTTTTATTTCATAAAAAAATCAAAAATAATGTCAGGATTCTCTTTTCACAATCTCTCTTTTGTTTCCTCTATATTCATATCAAGATTAATTTTTAATGTATTTTTTTATATTATGTGATATAAAATTGGTATATTATGAAATATAATAATTTTAATGAGAAGAATATAATATAATTATAGGGAAATTATTTAATGAAATATACACCCCCATATTAAATATGTTGTAAATACTATATGATTCGTTATCTGGATTGATGTGTATTTACTAAATGTTTAACTTTATTTTATTTTATTTCTATTTTGTCTCCACGGGTTATGATTTTGTTTTTTATGGATTTATTATTATTGTTATATTCATTTGAAACACACACACACACAGATGTTATATTTGGATGAATGGAGTGGGTCTAGGATTATATAGCCCACAATCAATAGGGTAATTCATAATGTATCATGAGTTATCTATGTGTGGGTTATGTATGAATCATCTATAAATTTATGCATGAAAATGAGTGCCACCCCTACCATAATCTGGGTACCCTTTCTGTATTCTAGGTGCCCTTACGAATCCCTATTTGGCCTCACAACTATGGTGATAGATAATTTCTAGGTTCACCTAAACATAGTGTCCATCAAGTGTTTCTCCAATGATTCATGATTTAGATTTATAAATGTATGATTTTTCTTTTACATAAAATTTTCATAATATTATAAATGATGGATTTCATTTTTTTACGTTGAATTTTGTAGAACATATATGTCTCTTCTAATAATAACCAGGGTTGTGTTTTTTTAAATTCCATTTATATCTTTTCCAACCTAGTAATACATATGTGTTTTAATTAATTTATTTTCAATGGATTATCATCACAAAATTTTCATTAAAAAACAAAAACTATTGATGTGGAAATATTTTAAAAGGACAATTTTATATATATATATATGTGCATATGGTTGGAAGGATTAATGATTTATGATCAATAATGATGAAAAAAACATATGTTTAGAGACATATGAAGATGGTTAGATTGAAGACAATTTCCGGGCGACAACTAATGACACTCTCCAATATACACATGTCCAATACATTAATATCATTTTATTATACAAAATTACTCGATCCAAGACATGTTTTTGAATGGTAACAAAGTATAAAGAAATTCACTTCCCAATTTCTAGACTGATCTGATGCCCAAATGTTGGTTGGGTGACATGTTTTCTTGAAAATTCAATTGGTGAACTCATAAGGCAGTTTCTTCAAACATGGAATGACCTGTAGAGGTGCACAATCACAAGAGTGATAGTGGAAGAGGTATCTTAAACATGAGTGGGGGATTAAGTTTCTATAACCCTATGATCATGGTTTTTATGGGGGCTTACTACAATTTTCTTCCCTACCATTTGAAAGAGGTTTATCTATTTCTAGTTCTAATGCATCAAAGATTGTGAAAAAAACATAGAATACATTTGATATGTAAAGATAAGGAATTAACTATAGATGATACTGTAGAACTCAATGATCCAACTCAAGCATTCCTGGAACCAATCCAGGTGACCTTGAATCATAGTTTCATCAAAATAGAGGATCCCTCTCGAATTCATGGTCACCGATTTTGGTTTCTGGAAGGGTGGTCATATGTCATCGAGTTCAAGAGTATTAGCTGTATCTAATTCCTTTTCTTCACAATTCAATGGTATTATATGTTTTTTGTCACCATGTTTGATGCGTCTATAAAAAAAATCTTAACCTCTTTTAGAAGGTAGGGAATAAAATTGTAGTAAACCCCCATCCCAAAAATCTAGGAACACAACATTGTCAAACCTAATCCTCCACTCAATGGGAAGCTACCTCTCTGATACTCACTATTGGGTTTGTGTGCCTCTACCTATCTATCCATGTTTTTAGTATCTTTCATACCGATTCTCCAAGGGAATATTAAAGAAAACATATAACCCAATCAATATTTAGGCTTCAGATCATTCTATAAATTGATTGGTGAATTTCATTATACATCATGGACATTAAAAAACATGGCATTGTTGGAGGAATGATGTAGAATAATACTATCTAAAAGTGGGGTACATGTGTATATTTGAGCATGTTATTAGTAGTCTCCCTGAAAATGTCTTCAAACAAACCATCTTTAGATGTATCTAAAAATAGGTTTTTTTTCTTTCAATTTTCACCATAAATCCTTAATCCTTCAAAGCATAAGTACATATATATTTACTATGGTCCTTTTAAAATAAATCCACATCAATATCCTTTGTTTTTTGAATAAATGTTTTTTGATGATCTTCCATTCAAAAAAAATTAAATATTTGAATACCCATGATCCAAAATAATATATTTAATATATAATTTTTCTTCAAACATCTATGTTGAATATAAAGATAAACCACTTCTAAAAGTCACTAAAAATATCATTATGTTAATAAGGGAATTCATTATAGATTTTTTCAATATTTTTAATTTTTTTTCATTTTAAATTATTAAATTTTACCCATTTTTAAAATTCAGATTTTTTATTATATATATACTAATAATGTTAGAAATATATATGTAAATAAATATTTATGGGTTATTTAGTATATGATGGCCAAAAAGGTTCTTTATTTTTCTAGTGGTCTCATCCTATTTGTGTTTCTCCTCAGTTGCTACCCATCTTACATGGAAATTGTGGTTCTTTAGAAGCAGTGAAGTGGACTAAGGATATTAAGAATGTCTTCTGAGTGTTTGTAACTCCTGAAGATGTTTAATTTTGTGTTATTCTGGTTCTGCATGGGGGTCTAACTTTAGAAAAATGGGAGTTTTTTTCCCAGCCAATGATGCATGTGGATATGATGTGGGATGTTTAATGTCCATATTTTATGAATGGTTTATACATATAGAGGTGAAGATGAAGAAATAGACCATGCCCATGCGTTTCTAGCAAGATCAACAGATAGTAAAGGCTGATGTTGAACACTTCCAAGAGCTATTTTCCATTTCTTGGGAGGTGTTGTGACATGATTAGTTGAAATATTCTATTTTTATTATGGGTATTCATCCCATACTTATGAATCATGTACTCTTCTCCATCTCCATTTTGTGAAGTTGGCGGAGGAAGTGTTTTTTGCAGATTTTTTCTAAATGAAGCATACAACACACTGGTTACATGTGTTCTTCTATTGATGATTCATTACTGTTGGGTAGTTTTAGTTAATGATGAGTTTGGGTTGTATTTTAAGGTCTTTACAAGGTTTGTTAGTTGAATGTTGAAATGTATGTGTTTATGTGGTTGTTTCATATTATTTTATATTGTGATGAAAATAGTTGTGAATATCACCCTAAAGTGAAATAGTTTCGTTATAGTGTATTCTAATGTAGTTGTTTGTTAATATGACGATGATATGTACAGGTTTGTTCATTTTTATGGCAGTTCTGGGCTGCATAATATGGAGATGGTTTTTTTTGCAAATCTATATTTAGTACTACTTCACACTGCTAATAAATATGGTATATTTTGTTATAAGTGGTGGTTAAAAACACCTCCAAATATGACACACTATTAATCTAGTAGTAGGTTTCATTGTTTTATGGGTCTTTCCTGGAAATATTTTATACGGAGATTTTAACCGCCGATAAACCCTTTTTATTTTTTTTCCATAAAACTGTCGAGAAAATGAAGAAAATCACCTCTAGATAAACATTCTACAACACTTACCATAAACTGACACTAATTGTAAGTAAGTTATGGATATTGGATGCCTATACCAACATTAGGAATGGGTTTTTGAAATCTTCATAGAACCATTTTGCTGCGGATTAAACCATCGTGAAATAAAAAAAATCCACCATTGTGTAGTGATTTTCTTGTACTAAGACCCCATTTTTTAATTTTTTTTTCTCATAGATTTTTTAAAATATGTATTTATTTATCATTTTGAGTGTATTATATATCATTACATGTACATTCCAACATAAATATATGGAACAAGATATCTTTTTTTAGAAGTAATTTATTTTGATCATTCATAACATATCTCATTGGAATATAAATTTTAAAAGAGAATAATTATTTAAAAAATTACTTCAGAAATCCAAAACACAAGCCAGTTCATGTTAATTCCATGAGAAAACATTAAATATAATAATAATGTGAAAAAACATACTAAAATAAGGAATTAAGTTATTTTATTTTAATCCATTTTATTTTATTCCAATGCTATATACATTCATATTACTTCACATATCTCATAACATAGTTAATTCATTGGGGATAATTTTTAATTTATTTTTGGTGGGATCTTTGGAACCAAAAGAATATTCCCCTTATTGATCTAATAGATATCATTATTAAGAATATGAATTTTACCTTATTAGAATAGATTAATTAATCATGATCAAATATTTTAAAGATATAGGTGGAAATGTTTTTATGTTATTTTCTTATTTCATTATTGAGATGTTTTATAAAATGAATGATGATATTATTATTTAGTTGATCTCAATTTGTAGATGTTTTTATTACATGGACTACTTTTTATAATTAATTCCATGATATAATTTACTAATATTTATTATTCACATTCTTGGGAGGTATTATAACCCCAATAACATATTCATTTTCATAATATATTTCCTACCAGATTTTATGGATATACATCACTATAAGAAATATAATTTGGATTTATTAAAACATGATGATTTCAAACTCCATTTGAAGGATTGCGACTATTTTTTTACATTTTAATACCTCCAAACTTTGGATCCACCCTATATTTTATATATAATTATGAATATTGAGACCATAAACACATTATTTGGGAAATAATATTAGAATCCGATTCATCTTTCATACCCATATTCATTGTTACTATTGCATAATTTATATTTATCTGAAAATTTAGAGATTGGTAGATTAACAACACTATTTGAATGTTTATTTTTCAAAATAAATAATCTGGGGAATTTTTCCTTGGATATCAGAAATGGTTCATAAGGATATTTTTCATTATGAATATATTATACATATTTCATTTAAAAATATTAACTAGACTAATATTAAGAGGAAGAAGAATAAATATGAGAAAAATGAATAAATTTTAAAAAAAGTGTAAAAATGTCACTATTTTTGAATTTCTAGGTATGATAATGTTTGAGAAAAATAATGTAAAGGATTAGTTGTTAATGATTTTTATGAATGGAAGGATGATATAATATTTACTAAGCTTGATTTAAAATAATTAATTTTAATTAAAGAATAGATATTCCTCCTTAAGCTTTTAATTTTATTGGTTACATCAGGAACCACTAAACTACATCCTCAAAACAATCATTTTCCAAACTCATCTTAATTAGTGTGGTTTTTAAAATATAGTAATTTAGATATATTATAAGATGATATATATGGTCAATATACTTAATATTGATCATAATTTTGATTAAATTATCTTGATTGGTGATAAAAATAATTTACAAGTAAGGTAGATCATAAGATTCATGAATGATAATAATGGTTTTAATAATATCTGTGTAAGGGTAGATGAGTTTTTAATTTTGTTATATAGGAGGAAAACTTAGATCAAAATATGTTAGATAAGTTTTAGTATTTTTAAAATTTAATTTATGAATTTTAATTTATGGGTAAGATAAATAAATTTTTCCCCTTTTAAGGAAGGTTTCCTTTCTGATTTAATGTTAATATTTCTCTTAGAGAAAGAAATCATTTATGTTTTGGGGAAGTAGACAACCAAAAAATAATACATGAATTTTTACATTATATTAATAGTTAAACAAAATAAATTGTATTTAATTTTAAATAAGTTTTATGATTTTATCTATATATTAGATTTTGGAAAATTTTATAAGATTTTGGGAAGGTTCAAGGTAAAATTTAAAAAAACATGTTGTAGTCCGTTTCATAATAGAAATATTATTCCAGATAATTCAATGTTGGTAATTAAGATATTCTAAAATTATAATTCATAATTATCAGGATATAAATTTCATAGATGGTTAAAATGTTATAGGATTAGTTAAAGTTAATGTTAAACCATGAATGCGATATATTATGATGTAAATCATACATATAAAAAAATTAATGATTTTTTATGGATAATAAATAATTTAATGTGGAAAAAGATATTTATGAAAATTTTATTGAAGAATTAAAAGATATGCATCATTTTTATTACATAATATTCAGAGTCTATTTAAAAAAACCATTTCCAGTTGGAGATTTATATTTGAAATCGTAGTTAAAATGTTTTGGAGGTTACCCTATGAAATTTGATGATTTAAGGATATTGAAGAAGGGATTTAAAAATTATGGTATAAACACATTCTATTACAACATAAAAATTTATCATTTAGAGTTATAATAGAAATATAAAGGTGTTTAGTGGGGAAAATATTTGACGAGTTTAAATAATACATATATTATGGTATAAAGATTAGAATTTAATAATGATATTCTACCTTGTATAAATTTTTAATGTCTTAATTTTAGGAATAAAATGACATACATTTTAGGAATATTGAAACATTTTATAAAATATAGTGGGATTGTACATGAGGAAATTGATTATGGATATATTTAATCAATGTTTTTATCTCAATTGAATTTTATTTTATTATTTCCATGGTTTATTTGTTTTTATCTTCGACTCACATGTTTTGAAAATTCCATAAGATGAATTTTTCAATATTAATTTATTTTTAATATTTCATGAGTGAGTAGTTTCATAAGGGAATACAATTTAAGAGAAAAAATATTGTTATTTATAATGAATGAAAATTCATTGTACATGATTTACGTTGATTTAGTATTCCCCTCTGATTAATTGATATATCATTCCCTTTGAATTCATTGAGAAAAGTTATTCATTGGAGATGAATACTAATGTTATTGATGTGGATTTTGGTTATCAGATAAACCTTGATAGTTGTTTTGAAATTGAGATAGTAACTAAATACCTATTGGTTTATGAATGTTATTTTCTTTATAAGAATTGAAAGAGTGTGGATAGTATTTATTGGAATATGTCTTATGAGATTTGGTTACCTTATGAATCGCTATATTAATTATAAAAAATCTATCAAACTATAAATGAGAGTATAATTTAACAAAAACCCTACATTGGATTTAATTTACTATATATTTTTTCTGTATAATATGTAATTATTGTTTCTTGAGTCTTTTTCTTTCTTATGATTGTTATTTCATTTCAAAAAAATGATAATCAAACAATCAAAATTTGTTATCGACTGGTATTTTTGATGGATTAGTGTTCAATGTTTTTTTACAATGTACATATTAACTATACTACATTCTAGTAGTTTCAATGAGGTTATGTATGAAATTTATGATAAAAAATTGATTTTTTTTCATAGCAAGTCACATCACCCATGTTTTGGTTAACTAATATCTAAAATTAAATTGAATATTATTATAATGGTGATAAATCATGAGGAAATTTTCCTAGGAGATGATATATTACGCATCATCTATGAGGTGCTAATCACTAGGATTTAAATTCCAGTTATCATGAGGACCTTTTTTGTCTCATGAAAACAGAATAATAAGATCCATAGTTGTAAGGCCATCATCTCATATAAATATTATACATAATGAATTATAAGTAAATCAATCATGATTATGAAAAAACACATTATAAATCCAGAGAACCTTGTCCCAGGTGTTGAGGAAAACTCAACAAGGGAAACACCATGTCCAATGTGGTATAATAATAAAAATTAATAGTCGTAGAGAACTCTCCTACAATAAGAACATATTGATGATTATGAACCATCAGGATTCCCCATTCTATTGTGTTAATAATATAAACACAATTCATTGGAATTTTTCTACGGAGTCCTCATTGATCACATGTTTCTCAATTTTAACATATCATTCATTGTAACAAGATATAATTTTTTAACTTAACCTATATCATAGGCCAGTCCACCCTAAGTTATGAAGAACATTCTTGATAACCACAAGTTGAAAACATGTACCAGGGGTATTAAATAATATCATTAATAATTATTTCACCCTTTGAAAAAACTCTGAACCAAATATTCCCCTTAAAAATTAAACATAATATATCCTTAACATATAAATCCATGCATAAAAATAATATAATACAATAAAAATAACACTACCAAACAATGTATAACACGATGAATATAATAAATGAACATCGAAGAATCATTTTATAAAACAAAATGTAAAGTGACACATAACCTCATATAGATATATGTATGAATCCAAAATAAATACAAGATTGTAGAGGAAAACAAAAAACATGCCCAAAAAATAATAAAAATATTATTAGATAAAAATGATATCCAAATGTGACTCCATGTCACCACTATGTTTCAACGTACACTGTCTTTCCAATGGAATCAAAGAATAAACCCAACATTGAGGAAACAACCTACATAATTCCATAAAAAATAGACTACAAACCCACCAAAAATATTATATTGTGTCTGAGACAGCTCATAATGTGGTAATAAAAACCTACTTACAAGCATAAAATATTTCATTTAATTTTAAAATAATCTTTTTTTTTAATAATGAAATTGAATCCACAAAATAAATTTTAAAAATGATCTATGAAGGGAACAATCCTTGATGATCATTTTGGAAATAATATAAAATACAATAAACACATAAATAATGGTTAAAAAACAAATCAAATTAATAAAAATAGTCACTAGTATGTTTTATAAACATATAAATACCTTTTTAAATTAAGATAACTCATAAACCATTGAATACAAAACTTTATAAATCATTTTTAGCACAAAACAACACATATAAAATAATTTATTAAGAGAGAAATCTTATTGGAATTCTATAAAACATGTAGCATTTATAGAAATGAATTTGAAATTAAAATTTATTGTAATTATAAATTTCCACTAACATTCTATATGAAAAAATATGGAAACAAAAATTATTCTTGATAAAATGATAATGTGTTTCTTATACTATATTTTTCTAATTTGGGAAAAAAGGTTCAAAATAAAATAACTAAAAAAAGAAAAAATATAACGATGAGTGTGGAGATACATACCTCATCCAATTAAATATTGTCACCATTGATGAATAATTTATATTTTATTCGGGAGTGAAATTTAACACACCCTTGAAGAGAAGACACCTGTATTTTACAACCCTAGACATGAGGATTGCTGTTCATGGAAACTACAGTTTGAAAATAGGGGATAAACTTATAAGAATAAGGATGATAAGAAAGAGACCATAAAATCGTGACTCAAATGTGAAATCAACGTTGAAGGAGATGAGAGGGAGAGAGTCAACTATATAGGGGATCTTGAATTTTTCATTCTATGAAGGGAAGTAAAAGGAGAAAGTCCTAATTTATAATAAATCATAAATAATAAAATTAACATATTCTGGAAACATGAAAATATTAGAGACATAGTTTATAAAAATGGGAAGAAACTATATACGTTATAATGCATTCAAACAGTACCAGGCCATATTCTTTAGTTTTACAGTTTAGAAACACATTAAGAAACTATATGGCCTGGAAAAGTATTAAAATATTCATATTATTAATACAAATAAACCTTATACTCAATGGAATAAGTAATAATATTGAAATATAAATTTTAGATTTCCATTTTTGTGTCATAATTATTCACATCGTGCCATATTATTCAGTTAAAAGATAATTAAAGTCGAAAAATAGGAAATAACATTCCTCCACCAAACCGAGGATGAAATTTTCTTTATGATTATTATATCCAAATAATTAATAATATGGAAAATTAATTTCAAAATAGAAATATCCTATTGATATTTTTTATTCACATGAGAAGACCATATATATATTTATTTACCAAATATATAGAGGAGGGAACCTAGGTGGAATTACTTAGGAACTATATAAAAATGATATATTTTATTTATGATCTTCCTTGAATTTTGGAAATATCGATATATCATAAGTCACTAGTACATTACCAAATTTTAAATGAATCAGATATTATAACAAAACAAAAATTTCTATATCATGTGAGGTTATAAATACTAAAACACAATAGTACATCCAAACTTGGACACATCCAAAAGAAAAATTTGACAATGATGAAAGTCTCACATAGTTACTTACTATAGTAAAAATTGAAGGGTACTATAGTTATAAAAAATATAATTATCCTAACAAAAGATTAATAGATAAAAAACATACCAATATGGTCAAATTACACTTTAACATAGTTAATCAATATAAAAGATAACACAAAAGAAATAAACAACTTATTTATACACCATACAACCAAATTATCGAAGTGAATAACTTCTTATTTAACAATATAAAACATAAGAAAAAATTAAAAGATATATAAACATGGAAGATAACTCATTCATTAATTATAGGGAAAATTAAAGTGTATATAGATTATATAAAACAAGACTCATAAAATATATTAAATATGGTATCATAGTCTCTTCTAGTTAAACATATGACTCATTGAGTAGAAAGACCACAATAGATTAATAAAACTATTTGTTCTAGGTCTTGGAATTCATTCCCCATCGAACTTTCATGTTATAAAAACATCAAACATTACCAAAGAAATCACTTTGGTGAAAGGTATTCTATGTTATTAATCCATATGGATTGTAATTCCTTATTTTTTCATGATTAAAATATATAGATAATCCTTTTGTCCAATAATTTTTAGTGATAAGATATAAATATTGATTTAAAACATCATTATCTCCCTATATAGGTTCCACTTTATTTCCTTTCCCATGGTTAAGATTAATCTCAATCTCACTAGAAGACAATGAAGCATTTACATTCACATTTTGTTTTACTAAATTCATCTCAAATGTGAAAGACTTATTAATCCTACCCAATAATGTAGTTAATTAAATTAGGAACACTAATTAATTGAGATATAGAATATGGACCCATTAAAATAATTGATCATTGTTAAAATCATTAAAACTAGATTAGGGAAGAATGGAACTATTCTATTTCAATGTTATTCATAATCATTTAGTACCTATACACCATGATGGAAACCCAATAATTACATTAAATTCCATACCTATACATCCGCATTATAATTCCCATATATGAAAATAATCTGGAAGTAATCCCAATAATTTTTTTAATTAAGTGGGTATAGATAATTATCATCCAACATTTTAGGCCCAATTACACTAATAACATAGTGGAAGACTTCACCCTATATGTTTCTTGAGTTCCTATAAGATAAATAATATTTTTGAACCTTCATATCCACCCCCATCACCTCTTTAGGGTCTCTATCACCACAAAAAACAAGTGGTAATTAGTCTAGAAACTCTCATACGTGATCCATAGATTGAGGTAAGCTTGGACCTACCACTATGTCAAGAGTTTGGGTAGAGTTAGAAAGCTAGAAAAATATGCATGTGTCCTTAGAATAGAAAACCAACATGTTTATTCCAAAATAATTCCCTTCATGAATCATCAATACCATTATATGGGAAATTTTCTAAAAAATTGACAATAATCACAAAATTCAATCAAAATAATCTTGATGTACAAATATAAAGGAAACTAAAAAATAAATAAAATAATTAAATTTCATGATAGGTTTTTTATAAATTACCTTTATATGTTTTGAAAACACCTCATTATACATATCAAAAAAATAAATTTTTTAGAAATTTAATTTTTTAAAATAAACTATATTTAATGTCATTAATTTTATTTATAGAACATCTCACAAAGAGTTAACATTATTTTAAAATAGTATACAAGGTCATCATAAATCAATTTTAACAATAATAAATTCTACTAAAATTATGGATTTAAACGTTTTAAAATTATCCCACATAATTTACTGATCAAATTATATCGCATGAAAAACAAAAATATTAAATTATTTAGAAAAAACACAAAAAAAAATATTTATCCTATTAAAATAATTGATAATTATATTCAAAAAAATATCAATGAATTTCCATAATGCTAAAACTTAGAGAATCACACAAAACCTTTAAAAACATCTATTAATAACAAAGCATTCATAATTACTCCTAAATGAGTAAAATAATAAAATTGGAATTTAAAATAAAAAGGGGTGAAAATAAAAAGGTTCAAAAAATTAACCATTTTAAATCGTTTGGATGCATGATTTTTTATAATGTATACTACCAATGTGAATATCATTAGATCTTAACCAGAACAGGTCACATGATTTTTGATTGGTTAGATAGACTGTTCACTATAACCATGAACCATTGGATTACCTACACTTTTCAATATAAAAGTATGGATTCACAAAAATTACTATTTATAACTTCATAAAACTCATATTAATAGAAATCCATATAAAATTATCAAAATAATAGAAATTAAGGCTCAAATCCAAGAAAAATCTCGTACCATCCATGAAAACATGAAGTAAAGAATGAATAAGTGTTTTTTAAGAAATCTTCCACACCAACTTGTTGATTTATAAAGGCCATATCTTCATTTTAGCTTTATTTCCACATATTTCAAGATTTATTGATACCATTTTCTAATATACAATCTTGGGTCGACCTAACTCATTACCCAAAACACTCTACCTCAATGAATGAAGTATATAATTGATCACCATGGGATATTGTTAATCACTAATGATATCAAATATAACCATTAGAAATGGTTTCATAATTGAAAATATATAAATCACACATTTGATTCCTCCTATAGATATATCAAAATATATTAATAACATGGATATCCCTGAAAAAAACAAGAAGATAACAAAAAATGAAATCCAAAAAAATATGGTATTATACAATGAAATAAATAAATAGACATATATGAACCATTTTATTAACAAAAAATTAAATAGATTCACAAAGTCATATACATATACACATGTATCAAAAATAAGGTCTAGTTCAGAGCTGCTGAAATAGAACATATGAAAAAAATAATCAATGGATTATTAGATATTGACCAAGCAATCACAATGTGAATCCAAGCCACCACCAAGTATAAACACCCATAAGATTCAAAAGGGATGAATATAATACTACTACTGTGGAATTAAAACCCCACTTACCTATTATAAAATGAATAATGAATACCCTAAAAATTGAGTATGTAGGGTGTGTGAAAACACCCAATAGGATACCACCAAGAAAAAATATCATTATCTTTATAAGGTAAACCAATGTTACTAGTCTGAAGGTATGTAAAGAATAAGTTTGATCATATATTTACAACAACAAAACACTTCATACTTTTATTCTCAAACACCTTTACATCAGAAAAAAACCCAAGCATTTTCTCATTCCACTATTCATTAAAATTTTCCTATGAAATAAATTCAACTCAAATCAATCCATGAACATGTTTTCTAACACAATTTTTATTTGGAAGGACAATAATTTGGAAATAAACAACCCATTTTTTATTTTAAAACCATCACATAGACCCAAAAATATGATTACTGTAAAGAATAAGTAATATAAAAGTCACATCAACAAAATAATAACAATTAATTAGTTACATAAATATTATAAATAAACTTGGAAATAAAGTAGATCATAGATCAAATAAGTTACTAATAAAATTTTACAAGTAATAATCATCATGGTACATCACTTTAGGAACACTTGATACATCACATTGACATGCCTAAGGGGAACCCACTACCACCATATTTTGAATTCATTAAATTCTTTACCACGAAATTACTATCAATGAGAATATGTTATGGTACACCCCATAGTTAGTGTATAATATGAAATAGTATATACTGTCGATTGAATAATCTCATGTCATAGAGAATTCATCTCATAATTTCACATTTAGTTTTCCATGTTTTCACTTATAAATGAGGTGAGGTACCAAATCATGATATCACATTATATAAAAAAATAATCACACTAAAAAAGAAATAAACTCACCTCAGCACACCCTTTAAAAATTATCCATATGTATCAATAATATTTAATAACAAACCAATTATATAGCATGAGTTCCACAATAAACCATGTCATGACCAAGGGGAAGCTAAACCTATGTTATTTCTTATCAAAATGAAATAATTTCATTTAATTTGAAGATAATCTCTTAGTATTTAAATAAATGTTTTGAATTCATAATTTTATTTTTGAAAATTAACCATTAATGGAGTAATAATTGAAATATATTTACAAGTAATAAAATTAAATGAAACAAAAAATTAGGTCAATGTTAAAAAAATAAATCAACAAGGTCACTCTTATATTTTATTGAACAAGAACACCCTTTTCAAAACAATATAATTCAAGACCACTAAATACCAAAATTTATAAAGAATTTTTAGTTTAAAACAATACATATAAACCATTTCATTTATAGAAAAACATTGTTGTAGTTTTTATAAAAATGTATCGTGCATAGAAATATGTTTGAAATGAAAATTAATTAGAATAAAAAATTCCCCATTAAATGAAAAGAAAGTTAAGGTAAGTAAATATTGTTTCATGATAAAAAAATATTGATTTATTATATAATATTATTCTATATGGGGTTTTTTTTAAAAAGAAATGAACTAATGAAACTATCACATAAAGGAATCATATATAGATAGCTACATCAATCGATAGAATCATGTTACCTTTGAGGAATAATAAATGTTTAGGTAATGATAAAAATGTTACAATCCTAAGAAGAACCCCACCCCCCAACTCAAATTTTAGACAACCCTAGAAATGAGGTTTTTACACTTGAGATAGAGAATATAAGTGAAACATGAAATATAGGATGAGAATAAAGAAGGATAATAATAATACCATAACATATTAATCAAATAATAAATCACAAACAAATCACCATGAAAATATTGGATAGTGAGATTCATCTAGAAAGGGTATGTCGAATGAAACATTTTGAGTAACAAATATAAAGGTGGAATCTCAATTTAAATGAACTCAAAATTATTAAAAGGCCATAGTTTGGAAACAAGAATGACCATGTTTCACAATTTAGTAAACTATGTAGAAACCATGAATGTTCAGTAAGATTAGAACTATAGCAGGCCACATACTTTGGCATTATGCTTTTCAAAATTTTATAACATATAAATGTTTTAGATAAATTATTTTACGGACCAAAATACCAAAAATTATAGGTAATAATTAATATAATAAATATATACACGTAAATGTGACATTGTGGTTTCCCATTGAGGGACAATAATATACAAATTATTTAATATTTAAAAATCATATAAATCATTATAAAATAAAAAACACAATTCATGAATGATGAAAAATCATAAAATATATTAATAGGTTCTTTCACCATAAAAAGTCATTATAGAATACTAAAATTAATTATATATTTTAAAAAATAAAAATTAAGGTTATGTTTCATGGCCTCTTAACAAAATCAATAATATAATTCAAATAATTACAATAAATAATTGTTTTCAACATCAATTAATACTAATCCAATTTTTTTTAAATTTTTATTAGGATAACATCACATGATATAACCTAAAAAAATCATTACATCATTAAAAAAAGCATAATTGTTTCTATCCAATTCCCTATTTTGTGGTTGTTTCATGTTTATATCTAGAAAATGTTTCAATTTTTTTCAAAATATAATAAAAACAAAGAAATATCCGAATATCTATTGATGAGGTAGATTTTATGCCACCTACAATGATATTAGATTTTTTATGCACGTTTAGTCAAGAAAATTTTCAAATCATTTAAGGAACTTCCATGATACTTTAAAATGGGAAAATTTCATTATATAATGAAAATAAAAGAATTATTGAAATATATTCTATTAAAAAATATTTCCCAAACCAGGGTAGTTTTTTATACAATATAAGGAACATTATCTTTCAAGGTATTATCTAAAATATTTGGGAATTTTTTTTCTCATTCATCACCTTATTTATAGGCATTTCAAGGAAGTAAGAATCAGTAAAAGCATATTATAGAAAATATTTTCAAAGAATGTGTTTTTCCACACAATGCCTACATCAAAATATATTAAAAGAAAGAGTCATTTGGTTTAGAAAAATTTTAAAAACATATTTTGCTTTATTTATATTTATATATAATTTTAAATTTAATCATTATGAAACTATTTTTTTCATTGTGGTAACTTTTATTAAAATATTCTAAATAAATTTTATATAAAATCTCATCCAGGTCTTGATTTTATACTATAATGGTACTTTTTATCCTTTCTGGTTTTTATACGATATCCAACCACCTCTTTTATTATTATTATTAATATATGATTAATCATAAAAAATTTAATTATAAAAATAATCATAATTATTTATTAACTGATAAATTAATTGATAAAAGTCAATTACTAATATAATTAATAATCCTATTAATAAAATTATGTAAACAATAATATTTAATATAAAATTTAAATTATTATTTATTTAAATTATTTAATATTTAATAACGTGATTAAATATAATTAGTAATGTGACTAATAATAATTAATAACAATGTTATTGATAAATTTGTTTTGAAAAAATAGTCATTATTATTAATTAATCATAATGTAATTTGAGATATTAAATAATAAAATAATTATTAATTATTTAATAAGGAAATAATTAATAACATTTATTATAGATAATAATAACTGATAATGTAACTAATAATTATTTTTAAAATAATATAATTAATATTGTAATTAAATATGTATTAAAATTTAGATAATATTTTAGTAAATAATGTAAATAAAAGTAAATATCAATTATGTATTTCATTATTATTATCTATTATTAATTATATTTTCATTATTAATTATTACCACATAAATAATAATAATAATTATTATTATTATTATTATTGGTTTACACATTAATAGATTATTATTAATGTTATTATTATTTAAACACCATGCAATATGAATGATGATATTATTTTTCAAAACCATGAGTCGATGTCGGTGGTTTGGTTGGTGTGAGGTCTTGGTCTATGATCGAGGTTCAAGCTTTAGATTGGTTGTATTTTCTTCCATTATATGAGTTTTAAACCTACTTTGATTAGTGTAATTATAAATTAATATTAATATAATTAATAATAAAATTAATTATTAAATAGAATGTGTTTGTTGAAAATTTATCATTTTCAATCCATAATTTAGAAATATTTGTAGCTTAATTTTTAACTAATTCATTTTATTTTAGATTAATTTTCACAAAGTCTATTACTGATTAAATTTCTCATTATAATGTAATTATATTTTTAATTTTCTATGTATTATAAATAGAATGATTCAGGACATAAAGATTTTTGTAAAAAAAAAATTAGTGTAAATATGTTTTTTGTTACAATAATGTTTTGTGACATTTAAATTATTTTATATTAATTTTTTTATAAAAAACATTATATTTTTAAAAAAATTATATTTTAAGGATATTATTTAAAATTTAACTTGTATTTTTTATAATTTATATTCTATATGATTTCAAATTCATATACTAAGAAAAAATTATTTCATATTCTTTTTTAAACATGTGTATTCAAATGTTAATAAAATATAACCTAATAATAATTTATAAAAACTTAAATTATAACATATTATTATGTATAAAAAAATAATTATTAGAATATAAGATGGAATAAAATGACGTAAATATAAAATTATATTGATTACAAAATTGGAGTCATAAATATAGGACATATTTTATTAAAATACAATGAATAAGTTAAAACTATGTAACATTGAAATTTTGTAAAAATAAAAAAATAGACACAAAAAAATTAAATTTAAAACATTATTTTAAAAACTATATATTGACTCAAAAATTATTTCATTTAATGCAAATTATCCAATTAATTTTAATTACACAAAACTTCATTATTTCAACACATAACAATTATACTTAAAACATTTTTATAGAAAATTCTATATGTTAAATCACAGAAATTTTAATGTTTAAATCAATAAAATAATAACTAAAATGTAAATTATGATTTAAAAATGTATGAAATATATATAAAATAACAAAATATAAAAAAAAATAGATAAAAATAATAGAAATTATGTTTACATTAGGGATAAAACATGCTAAATTCCGAAATAAAATATTCATTTTAATTATTAGATCATTATTATTATTTATATTACTACTATTCTCAAATTTTTAATTTTTAATAATTAATATGTTATTAATTAATATATTATTAGTAATTAATAAATATGAATTATGTTATTAATAATAATTTTGTTATTAATTACATCTAATTATATTGATAATATTAATTAATTATTAATTATGTTATTATGATATTATTAATAATTAAATTATTGTCATTAAATAAATTATATTCTTATTTATTGTTATTATAAAATGAATTATAAAAAATTATTATTATTGTAGAGACCTAGATATGAGTTGGTCATAGTGAGTATTTAATTTATTATATTGGCATAAGATATTACATTGGAATACAAAAATTGAAACATAATCATTTTTTAGAATCACATTATTCCCTCTAGAATATCATAGTATATCAATCATAGAACACTTAATGGATCATGGGGAAAGGAAATGGAATAAGGTTCGGCTCAAATACTCAGTATAGGTTAAGTATAGTCGAATCTATCTTGTATCAATAATCATAATCCACAAGGTAATGTAAATAACTTAACAAACATTACATTTAAAAAAGATTATTATCTTGATAAGATATGACATAATCAATATGGATAGGTAAATATCCTAAAAATTATTCCATTAAATCAATATGGTTATAATGAAATGAATCTTGAGATAATATAATTGTGATAATATTATGTATAATAGTAAATAAATACATTTTTAATTAAATTCCTAATTATTGGAGATCTTGTAACAATAATATCATACTTCTACCATCTAGAAATATCACACGATGTCTTAAAATTATTGGTAAAAAATCGTTTAATGCTTGTTTTCTGATTTTTCTCATGAGACAAACTAATAGATTATAAGGATATATAATATATGTTCTCATCCATCAGTATAGGTCTAAAGAATTTATAATAAATCAAATAATATATTTAATTCATTAACATTTTGTCTTATCGTAAAATATCCATATCGAGTGAAGAATACATATTTGATAATATTTTCCCAGATAATAAACATTCAAAGTAGAACACCATATGTAAAAATGATATATATCTTTTTTAATTAATATATCAATGAAAAATAATATAAATATTTATGGGAATATTAATTTCCAATGACCGTAGGAATGATAATATTTCAAGGGAAAGTTAATGTCTTAAAAAATGAATCAATAAGGTGAATGTCAATACATTCCCTGGTCTAAATGATCATAAACCATACTTAAAAATAATAAGGATTGTATTAATATAACATATACCCATAAAAATAATAATAAATGGTTGTTTTCATTGATGAATAGAAATACCATAAAAATACAATAAAATTTGTTTTGAGGAAAATGTCATTTATATTATAAAAAACACATTATAATGTTAAAAGCTCAAAAAATATTTTTAAAATAATTTTATTTGAAAATAGAATCAAACAATTTAATACTAATATTTAAAACCTACAGTTTTCATGATGGTAGGAAATTTTTTACATCCTCTACAAGTTAAAAAAATAATTCCTTTTACATTTTTGGTTAGTTAAAAAAGGGTATTATTTTGAAAAGGACATTAATATTCCTTTAAAATAGTTTCATAAAATTAAAAATAGCTAAAAATTTATTTAATAATTCAGTTTGAAACTGGTTGAAAACATTTTTTTAACATTTTTTTAGAATATTGGGTCTCATTATAAAATTGATTTTTGACCAAAGAGAGAACTGAATCCTGATTTTCATGAATACATTTTTTCCCATTATTTTAAATGCCAAATAGTAAGAAAAATGGTACTATTAATTAAATATTTCATGAATAACCTGGTGAGATGAAAACTAAATGGGTTTATTATGAAATGATGATGTCATTTTCTCCTATTAAAATTCAATAATAAACAACCACAATTTGAATGATATTTCGAAATAAACCGTTAAAATGATCCTAATGATGAAGTTGTAATTAACCAATGAATCTATTATGTGTATAAAATCTAAATACAAATAGAATAAGTGGAAATAAAAAATATTGTAAAAATTCATTATACACATAATCTTCGAATATCAATGAAAATGAAGGATTGATATAACCCAATGAAACGATGTTGAGTTATGAAATTCTTTACCACGTGGTACCTTTTAATTCAAAAAAACATTGAAAAAATAATTGAAAAATAAAAATTGAAATAAACTAATGTATTAAGTATTTAAGTAATTAAATTTTAAGTGTTATTATATAAAACATATAAATTAAACTAGGTTCATAACATTACAGTATGCCTCAATGAATAGAAATTTAAATGATGTCCCTTAGCTTGTGTTTTTTTGATTAAATGTACTTTAACATCCTATGTTGTGGTTATAAAGATTTTCTTAACTTATTAAAAAATCATGTAAATATTTATAATATCATATATGATACTTTTATATAAACTTATCACCAATTTAATAATTATATTCCATTATTTTCACTATTTCATGTAGTCATTTCCTTATTTTCTCATGCATGTTCAGTCATGAAAGATCCCATTTATGAGAATATAATATTGTAACATCATCTCTAGAATAATAATAATTACCTAATTATAATATTTATACATCAATTAACTTATAAAATAAATTGAGAAATATTTTTATGAAAAATGAACTAGGTTACAATCACAAATACGGTAGGTCGTACATACACATGTATAACATTTCCATGCTTCAACAATCACTATAGAAATAATTTAAGTGATATTTTATCTTTGAATAATTATCATAATATGATATATAATATATATTTTTTTTAATTTACTTATATATATCATCCATGTTTAGTGGTGATCAAAATAGAGTCATATCTCTTAGTGAAGGTAGTAGTCCACAAGTACATGAACGATGATATCATCTTTTAGTGACTGAAAGGGTAAGAAAGAAAGTGATATATTATCATTTAGAAATGATAAATATGTCATTAATAACATTACTTGTTCATGAATATCACAAATATTAATTAAATTTATCCTCATTACCTTCAACATAAAGCATTAATGAAAAATGAATCATATTGCTTCATGAGATGGTAGTTCGCCATACACATGAGCGATGTTAATGTATCCCCTATGGAATGGAACATAAACAAGTATATTTGTTATAATGAATTAAAAAATTATAATTATGGTATAAATATTATATATATACTTTATACCCATCATCATACCCTACTATGAGAGGTGGTAATGGAAGAATGAATGGGAACGGATTGTGAGGCGGTAGTCTAATGTACTCACGAATGATGACATTGTTACCCATTTGATTGAAGTGAAGATGGTTTTAGGGAATTAATTTAACAATAAAACATAGATTTTTATTAATATACTTATTTTATATTATCATAATTATTTAATAATAATTTTATTAGACGAATTAATAAATAAAATAAAAATTCATGATGAAGAATATTACCTCTTCCTTTGGTAACCACCTTAGGTTTGCACTATAATCCATTGACGGATGGATTTATGACCCTAAAAAGGGATTTTAGGATGAGTGGAGTGAATATGGGAAGTTAATTTTTTAGGTATTTTCAAAATGAAGAGTGTTTCAACACATTAATGAGAGATGAGGGGTTGCGAACTTTTATAAGTGAGTTGAGTGGAACATTTGTAATTTATGAAAATAAAATGTGGTATCCATATTTTTCATATTAAAAAATGGTCCAAAGTAGTTTTTTTAAGATAATTAGATATAATAGGGTCAAAATATTTATATAAAAAATATTTTACGATTGTTTTTTGGTCATTTTATCTTTTATCATTTTAGTTTAACCCCCTAGTAAATCCATTTTCACCATAACAACGATAAATAATTTTTATTGATTTTACTATTCACTATGGTAAAAAATTAATTTGAACTTATTAAAAAATTTAATTTATAATTATTATAAATATATAATTCATTTTTAAAAATTCCATTCAGTGGAGTGTAAGTATTTAATTATAGATTAATCCTACTGACATGACAAGAAAGCGAGTTTCCAAAGAGAAAATGTTCAAATGTATAAAAGGTTTTTATATAATAAATAAATAAATAAATCATTCCAATGAAAAAAAAAATTAATATATATATAATTTTAATAATATTAATTTAATACGAATTTAAAATTAAATTTACCTTAATAAATAATTTTAAAAAAAATTATATTTTAAATTAAAATTCATTATTTTTCATTATTCATAAAAAAAATGAAACTTTTCAAAAAAATTACAAAAACTAACCCTATGATAATTATAATATGATTGATTCAAAAATTAATCTTATTTTATCATATAAATTGTATTAAATTTGTAAAAATATATTTTAAATCATGTGTCCCAAGAGAACCTAAATTGTCATTCCAAACAAATATATTTTTTCATAAAAAAATTAAATTAATCATATTTCATTTCTAATTAGTGGACAACCATAATTTAAATAATTTTGTTAGTAATAATCATATACACCAATTCAATGTGTTGGATATAACTGTATAGTATATTACCATTCATTTAGACTGGGGGATTCATTTTATGTATGCAATCTATGAGATAAAAGTTAAAAAAATTTATTTTAGGGGTTGTTTAACCCTTGTGCTTCATGTAACATACACTATCCAATACAATGTTACTATTTTAGAATTTTGAGAGATAAAATTATTATTATATTTATTATTTATTAATATTAATTATAATACCAACATTAATTATATTATTAATGATTTTTATTTTCAAAAAAATTAATAATATTAATTATTACAAGGGAATAACATTATTATTAATTATAATTAAATGAAATTAGTGTTATAGATTAGTGGTAATTGACCCCAAAATCTCCATCAATTGGGTCATGGTTTGATTCCCAACCACTTCTCCATTTCTTACACATACCCCATTTTTTATGGTGAAGGTATTTTCCCACATGCACAAGGGCACATGGATGTTAGGGAAATATGGAAACGACGATGATTGACACATGAAGAATAGGAAGAAGTGGAAGGAACATGTGGGTATGAGGCATAGAATCACTTGAGGTGTGGTCAGGAAATCATAAGCACTAGAAAATGGAAGAGACACAATGGGGACCCCAGCTGTATAGGCTGGAAGTAATTAAAAGTGTTCTTTGGAAAATTGATTGGAATTGGACCACAGACTTTTATTCCATCATCATTGGGGTGTTTATGCTGCCAGTATTTGGGCCTTTAGGAAATTTCAATTATTAACTAAGATACCGATTAGGTACATGATAATCCTATTTGCGAGGTACATGGTTTGACCAAAATTTGATACCTGGGTGTTTTCATGACCACGTTTAAAATATCTCCACCTGGAATAAAGATTAATTAATATTTAAACATCACACCTTATTATCAATTAATTTTTTTAATTTAATTTATATTTATATTAATAATTATTTTTTTATTAAATAAATAATTATTATTAATTACAATAATATTAATTAATATCCATTAAATCATTAATAAAAATTATTATCAATAACATTATTTTCATTATTCATGTTGTTGAGAGCATTATTGAAGGTTAAAGTCACCCCATAATTCTAAATATGTCTATAGCTCAAATCCAGGATGTCACTGATAAGGCGATGATACAAGCATGTTTGTAGAGACAATTACATTCTGGTATTGAATTTTTTTTCACAAGGGAAATCACCCATGTTATGTACTTCAAGCTATAGGGACCTCAAGAAATAAAATTTTACTAGGTTAGTTATGGAGTAAGTCAACCTAGTGAGGGGTCTGGTCAGTTCTTGTTATCCCAAGTGTGTTTGTGTGTGGTTTACATTCCCAACATCCTTCGAAACCTTAATAAATTATTATAAAAAAAATTTTAATCATATTTTTAATTAGATTATTAATTATGATATTTTCCCCCCTATTGGTGTATGCAAGTTGTTAGGCCTTTGAGGGGTCTTAATGAGGTCTTGAGTTCAAGTGTCCTAGAATTTGTTTCATGCATCATGATATTTTGTTTTATCATTTTTACCTCTCTAGATATTATTGTCTTGTTTGGTGAATTCCTTTCTAAAGGATGTATCCAACTGTGTGAATAGAACCCGTGAGATATTCTAATCAATACTTTTGGTACACAATTTGAAAAATCATATGGCCTGCAAAAAAAATTTAAAAATTGAAATCTCTCTTCATTCCTTAATTTTTTTAACCCATATTTTTCTTCATCCTCCATCATTATCAATCCCTATAGGTATTTTCATGTCGACTTTCCTTCCTACATCTCATTTGGTATCACCTTATAATTTCATGGAATCATCAAGGAAGGAATTACAATTCACTCTCTTGATTGCCTCATTATTCATCCATTAGTTTTATTTCCTCCCCATGGATACATTATAGTACGGTTTTTTCAATCCAAACCAAATAGTGTGACTCATTTTGGAGACATTTTTTTATTAGGGTTCAACTAGGGGTACTGAATCAGCGGTAGTGGAACCCATATCTTTTTAAACACATTCTTTTATAATGTTACCTATGTGAAAAGTTAATGTCATTATTCACTCTCTTGATTTCATTTCCCAATTTATGTATGAAACATACTATAGAAAAATCATAGAAGAGTTTTTATAGTGTTAAACCATGATGTGAGAACCTATTCCTTACTATGTTCGACTATTCTGAGTATAAGAATATTCTTATCACCCTAAAATTGGAATAATTAAAAAAATTAAATTTGTGCATAATGTTCATTATATATCATATACACCCCTCTATGCGAATGAATAATCCATTTACCTATATGGGAAGGCATCATCCACTTCCCAAAAATTAATTTTAAATAACATTTAGACCTGAACCGACTATTATCCAAAGCTTCGTCTATTACTCTCGAATGAATCACATCATCAATGAGAGATGTGATTCTTTTGCATCAATTAAAAGGCATTTTTTAGGAAATAATTTGACTAATGAATGAATACAAAAGAAACATAAGTATAACAATCACACTCTCATTGGTTTAGAAAAAAAATCATTCATTAGAGAAATCAAACATGAAATAAACAATTATATTCTCAGTAGTAATCATCTAGATCAATGGAGGTATATTGAGATTACCTTGAAATATATTAGAAAAAATGAAAGCAACATACTTCGATATTTTTTAACTAATATATTTTATTGATATACCTGTGTATAGGAATATCTAAATTAATTTGAAAACTAATTCCATATTCTTTTTTATATTTTATATTATCATTAATTTAAACATATATTTCTGAATTGATTTATAGAAACTCAAGGGATTCTCATAGAAATAAATAATCCTTTGATAATAGAAAATATGATCATGAAAGATAATTTATTATATCTAATTTTGAACCCCCTAAAATAACTTCCCAATCTAATCATTTAATTCCATCAAATATCCCATGAATATCAACTTATGTCATTATTTCCAACTTATCCTAATATAACTTATAAATACTAAAATAACAAAGAATCATTAGAATTAGTCACAAATGAAGATTCTTAAATACTAAAAAATCCTTTATTACCATTATATAGATCATGATTTATCAGTGTTACCTTTATACATGTACTTCTTTTTTCGATTTATCCTCACACAGATAGTAATTTACCTTTATGAAGCTCATGATTACCATTTTTTAGGTTGTTAAAAATTCATACTACCATTATGAAGGCCTAAAATATCATACAAGCAAGCCACATCTCATCCACATAGATTAATTCTCTTACAGAAAACCCAAATATCCTTTTAATAAATAAACTATCTTAAAAAATTATCAAAATACTTCTATTTCATTGAATTATCTTACCGTCATCTCAAATATAATATGCATGAGTACATTATATTATGGGAAACTTGAGTATAATAAATAAAATTTCCAGAATTCCCTAAAATAATATAACACAAAAAAATTATTTACAAATAGATAAATTGTATTATCGGTGGAAAACATAGGATTAATCAATTTTACAAATTTCTCAAAACTCAATTTTGTAAATGAAATTTCTTGTCAGTAGGTGATTTATCTAATATGTCAGATAATTTCCTTTTTTAATTTTATTTTCTCGCAAAGAACATCCAAATTATTCTAAATTGAACTTTTAAACCTCTAAAAATCAGACAAGTCATTTCCAAAAATCTAAAAAATACTTCTCAAACATCTTATAATTCTATATAAATAGGTTTGACAAAAAATACAACACCTCAAATAAATCTATGTGAACTTTATCCATGATGTGTATGGTTCCCTCTTTCCTCCATAGGGTCTTCCCTCCTCTTATATAGTGAATTCCAGCTGGTTTTTTAGGGTTTCAAAAGATTACAATTGGATTTCCATTATGTACCATCACTTATTGAAGTCAATATTATTAACATAATTTACAATGCACATTTTCATTAATATGATTCATAAAATGGTATATTGGGGACTAATTATCTTTTTTTGTTTCTTAATTATTGTTTTCCCTTTTTATGGAGATGAAAATTGATTAAAATGGTGTGTTTTCTATGGAATATTCTAAAATTGGAATTTTAATTGAATGGGAAGGAAATAACACATGGGAAACACGAGTACCTATGTTGTAAGAGTAGGATAACTACATCTCGGAGTGGTTCTCCCCCAAGTCTCTGAACCATTCTATAACTCTAAAAAACAATGGTTAATAGTAAAATTCTATGTTTTGGTCCCCTTTAATTTATTCATCTAAACATACAATGTGGATTGATTTTTCGTAATGGATGAAAACTAAAAAATAGTACAAAATTCTTCCAATATCTGAAAACAAAATTCCAACCATCATGGTCCTAACAATCTCCCATTAGGTATTGTTTTAAATGATGTATCATAAATAACTGAAAATTTTAATCTCAACATTTGAATCACTAATCGAAAATAATATGTTTACGTGACTAAACTCTTTATTGTATATAAGAATTATTAACTTCAATTCCAAATTATCGATAAGTAGTTTATTAAGAACCATAGTCTTAAAACATTCCTTCTTCACTACTTCTCCCCTTTTTATTCTTATAAGAACAGTATTCCTACAGCCATCTCAAAAAATAATTGGAATAGTGGACACACCTACATAATGAGTTCATATCATACCCACAACACTCCCTAAATACAATATTCCTTAAAGGTTTGTCACATATCAATGAATATATTTATGAAGAATTATTTTCCCCTATGAAAACACTATCCAAATACTACATGAGATATAGGGATAAACCAATACCTCAACCTCGGAGAGAACGAGGTTGGAAACCCATGTTTAACCTCAGTTGGAAAAAAATGATTCCATTGGTAATTGTTTTTTAAAACATTATCAAATTATTCCTATATAAGAACATACTCCATCTTGAGTTCATTATCTGCAACATTTTCTTTGATGAGGTAATATTTAATATCAAAATGTTTTGAATGAGAATGTTGTACCATTTTTCTTGAATGTTTTATGAAAACTTTATTATCACAACATAAAACAATAGGAATCTTAACATCAATAAGTCTCCCAAATGAGTATTTATCAACATAAGTTGTGTTGCAACTTGAGAGGAAGGAACGTACTCAGAATCATTCATGCTAAGAGTTTTGGAATTCTATTTCTTTGTATTGAATCTTACAGAACATTCCCCTATAATGAAAACTATACAAGATGTGGATCTTCTATCATCAACACTTCATAAGAAATAAGAATCAGTATTACCAATCATGTAAATTTTTTCTAAGATATCATATCTATTTTGATATCTATTGTTCCTTTGATATATCTGATAATTATTTTTCTATCCAAATTATGTCATTAAATTTTATCACTTTGGAATATTTCACAAAAGTTAATTATATAAAAAATGTCCTTTCTTGATGGATTCAGATAAACAAACTCTAAATGATCGTTTGAAACAATTTAGATTAAATTTATTTACCTTCCCTATATTTAGTCAACTTTATTCCCATAGAAATTGGTGTATAATAATGTTTTTAATTTCCTAATAGTAATTTATTACGAGGTTTCATAGCATAATTTTCATGAGAAATAAAAATGTATATATTCTTTTTTGATATTTGTAACTAAAAAAATATTTCAATTAAAAAATATTGGTCATTTCAAAAAACATCTTTATCTCTTCAAAAGAACTTTCACAAGATATTTTCTTATTACTAACAAAGTTAATACCATCAAAATAAAAATAAAATTGAGGGACATCACATTACGTTATTTTTTGTATATATTACTATCAACTCTCTCATTATTAAATTTCATCTATCATAATAATGTATCCAATTTAGAATAAAATTCTGTAGGATATTTCATTATCCCATCCAAGGATTTATTAAACTTTCACACATAAATTACATCCATCCCAATAAAAAAATCACATGTTTGTTAAGTATTAACATCTTTATAATGTCATCTATTTAGAGATGATAACTTCACATTCATCTAAAAAATTTAATAACATCATTACACTACAATTTCAAGAAATATTCTAATTTTTTCTATCCCTGAAACTCTAGAAAAATGAATCATCATAACTAACACCTTAAATTTTCAATTAAAATTGGCACACCAATTTTTCTTTGTTTCTTATAACATCACCATATTCATTAAAAAAATTTCTAGAACACACACTTCATACCAATAACTTTTTTTTATTTGTCTCGGGAACAAGTTCCCTTGTATCATTATGCTTAATTTCATCCAAGACTACGTTCATATCCTGAATCCATTCTAGATTCTCAAAAGCATCATTAACATATTTTGGCTAATATTTATAATTCAAAGAGGCATATGGAAAAAATATTGATCTATTTATTGTTTTAACCTTTTGATGTTGATCACTAATAGTATTTTTTAACATCCACCTATTTATCCATCCTAGGATGAGATGTACAATGATATTCCTCATCACAAGAACTTTTTGAATATCATTCTCTAAAATTTGTTCCATAATAAATAATGAAATTCCATTCATGTTTCTTAACAATAATTCTATCATCTTATTCATCCTTCTCATCTCCATATTTTTGTGAAATATCCTTCTCATTTTTTTCAAGAAATTTTACCTCAGTTGAATTAACTATTCTTCATATCTCTCTATTAAAAAACCTACATCATCTAACATATGAATCATATCTCTGAATTATTCCATATTCAAATATTCAATAAAAATACCCATAATTTCCAACATTGTTTTTCTGATGTAGGAAAATCAAAAAACTCTTAGACATTTGAAATTTCATGATTTATCATTAAACATATCATACTAAGTCATATCAGAACATGGTCTATAGAAACACATATTATAAATATAAACCACCTTGATAATTGCATCCCTCAATAAGTACTAAGAACGTTTACAATTAATAAACATTGTACACCCCATCAAAACAAAAAAATTATATTCCAGATTTTTGAAATACCATTTTTTTAGGTTTGTATAGTGTAATAATATCATATTTAATTCCATGTTTTTTAAGATAAAAAATCGAATATAATTTCTTATATTCACCACCATTATCAGTTTACATATTATTAACATAATACCAACATTCCTTCCCATATCGTATCCTTAAACTCTTATACATATTTAGAGCATTCAATTTTTGATTCAAATATATATCACATGTAGTGGGAGTAAAATATCAAATGAAAAAAATAAAGTACTTATCCCAGAAAGTTTATTGTTTTATCATTGGTCTACAAATATTAGAATTAATTAGTTACATGGGATTATTTAAATTAATATAAAATTTTTTATTTTCAATTTTTTTAAAATATTACATTTTTGACAAATTACGCAACAACAATATATTCTTCTTGACATATCAGTAATACCGTAGATACTCTATCATTAATAAAATTATAATGTTTCATTGAGACATATGTCCTAACCTTTTATGTGACAATATAATTTCATCCCTAATTGTTATGTAACATGAATTATTAACTTCACAAATTTGAAATAAATTTCATTTTATGTGTTAGCCATTTGCAACAGCTTCTCCATATTCTTCTACTTTCACAACAATACCGTCATTTTTAAAGATACATTGTTGACATAATCAAAAACATTGAAACACTCAGTAAATTATAATTCAACCAATCAAAATACAAATCATTATTGGATCTCAACTTTTCCTCCAAAATAATTGAATATACAACAAAATTTATTTTGAGATATTAATCATTTCCAAATGCCATTGAATTTTATTTTAAATAATTCACATTCTTCAATAATTCATAGTAATCTATTATTTTATTAGAAAAACCACTATCCAAGATTAAGGGTTGTTCTCCCATTGTGTATTTGAGAGCATTTTCTATAGTAACATCCTTTTCTTTTCTATATTTTTACTTCAAATTCAAATTTTTTGAATTTTTATAAATAAATTATATATTGATAGCAAAATTGGAAAAAAATTTGAAAGATATCCAGGTTGTTCACATCTTTTATAGATGGATTCCAAATGATGGACACTATTATCAACTTTTAATACTTTTTTCTCAAAATTATTTGTATGAGTGGATTGAATCCTCCTCAAGCCATTCATTCAATAACTCATCGGATAATTATAATGTTGGTTTTTAAACCAGCATATATTTTCCATATTCATAAATCTATAAAAATTAATATGATAAATATTTGAGAAGTATATAACTTTATATAATTCCAACTATTGGGAGTGGTGAACATCATTCCAAGAAATATTTTTTTTTCATATCAAAACATTTTGGTTCCCCAAAAATTTTGTTATCAACCATGGTATTCTATTTCCAATTAGACTCCTTTACAAAGTTATCAAAATTCGAAGTGGTAGAAACCTTTTTTATAGACTCATAATTTTTTATAAAATTATAAATTTACATCTTTGTTGTTTTTTTTCACATAAATTATTTTTACATCCTTTTATTTCTTGGAAACATTTTCAATTTTCATTACAAAATTTTAGGGTAATTTATATGGATCCTTATCATGTTTCTGATAACCATAACATTATCTAACATTATATATGTAGTTATTTAATAATTTATCTCCCAAATCAAATTTAGAAAACTATTTTTCAAAAATTTAAAACTATTCATTATTTTCTTTTTTACATAAATTTCTTAAGTCTTTCCATTATGATTATTTTATTTTTGAAGAGAATTATTCAGACAACCAACCACTTATACCAACATATAATTCCCATTAAGAAGAAATTATTTATTATTTATTGTAGGAATTTCCTTATTTTATATCTTGATATCTATTTCAAGTCTTATAACAATTCTTATAAATTCTATTAATTATCTATTCAGATGAAAATCTAACTTTGTATCTGACTCTTTATAACTGGTTCTTCCAAACTCATCATCATTTACTATTATAATGATGGTATTTACTCTAGAAACCTCAGAAATATTTTCATCTTTGACATTACCATCTTCTTCTTATTTATCTATAGAGAAAAATAACCCCCTTCTATATTTGTAGTACTCTTTATATTTTCCCCAAGAATGTGATATGGACTTATAACCCCGTTTCATACAAGATCATCATGGACTTATATCATCTTCATTAATATCTTCTTCATTTATTTTTGATTAAAATTAATAATAATGTGTCCAATGGATCTTCATTCAAAGTATTTCTATGGTATATCCCATTATATGTTCTTATACATCTTTTAACATTTTTCTAAAATAATGATAAAAATTCATCAAGATTGGTAATAACCTAATTCATAGATTTAGAATCACTAGTGTCATTATCATGATGAATCCTCATAGTATTACATTTCATGGAATAATTGAGGGAAATTTCTCTATTAATATTTATGTTTTCCTTTAATAGCTATCTTCCTTTTCATTTAATATGTAATGATAGTACACTGGAGGTTATCCAAAGAGAGAGATTCCAGATCTCTATCTTCCCAAGATGATAAATTGGCATCAAACTTATCAAGAGGAATTTGTAACATATTTTCAACAACAGTTGAATCATATAAAATATCACCAATATCTCTTATGGTTCTAAAAATATCATTCAGCCTTATAAAAAATCTACCAATATATTTATACATTCAAATTTTTAGATCTCCATACTTCTTCCTCCTTATTTGTAAATTTTCTATATTTTACATCATATTTCCTTCATAAATGTTTTTTAACATCTCCAAGATAATTTTAGCACTAGAAAATCCCTTTCACTATAAGGAACTCACTTTCAGTTGTTGATGAGAGTAATATATTTCCGACTCTTTTATCATTATATAGATTCCACTTATCCACATATTTAACATTCCGAATTTCCAAATATGATAGTTCATTCCATCAAAGACCAAAATCCCCTTACTGTTCACACAATTTGAATTCTCTATAACAATATGTCTTACAAATAATGGAAAAGAGTAAATAAAAGGAAAGATGCCTCTAATAAAATTAAAATGACCGAATAATATTAATGTATCACTAATAAGTGGAGTGGGGAATTAATTATATCTTTTTATTTTAAGTTATCTTTATTTTGTAATAAATTTCACCTCCTATTAAATTATTATCACTTTGAGGAAAACTAATCATTCACACATCCATAGGAACATAAGTATTTACATTTTTCACTACTCGATAGTTTTACATTGTTCTTGGTATTGTTTGAAAATAATTGAATACCACACAATAAAATAAAAAAATAGTTTCATGTTAATACAGTAATTAGTAAATACACTTAGACATGTGAAACAATATGATCAATAAAGTAGTGCATGTTCCAAATTTAGCATAAATGATATAATGTATGTTGTATAAAATGTTAAGAAACCTATACTATTTGTTTAAAAACATGTCACTATATTTCCTAAATAACATTAAATTTTGTAAAACTTTAAAAAAAATTCACTTTCATACCAATCATTAGGTTGAAACAATCTGTCATGACATTTTATGAAAACTATGTTTGATGTATCAGTCTGATTCTTCATTTTTATTCTTCAGTCTAGAAAAAAATTGAAATAGGTATTCTAGAACCACTTTCTAAATATCTTTTTATTTTCATATAAATGTCAATTTGATGGATCAGTTTTATCTAGTAGCATCTTTCTGAGACTTCTTCAATCTAGAAAACATCATCATGAAAACTATTTTTGGAAACTTATCATCTTCCACAATATTTCAATTCATATGATCTCTCTCCTATATGTGAACTATGTATTAATCATATAAATGTACATTTTAGTTACTTCTATTTATAGTTTCCCAGAAAATAGAATATATGGGATCCAAAAATGTTTTCTCATGTACGAAAATTTCATGAACCTATAATTTTATTCCCATTTCAAGTTCATCTCTAAACATTATAGGGATCTAAACTTTTCTATGTCCTTCTTAAAACTTCATGAATCCTCATGAATACTATCATAACATAATCCTTCATCTAACATACAAACTTTACATCCCAAAAATACAAAAATTCAATCTGATATATTTCTTTATTAGGATAAATCATATAAGAAGATGAAGACACCCCATTTGGTTTCTCTCTAAAAATTTAAACATTGAAACTATTCTTCCTTAAAAAAATATCTATTTTTTTAGATTTCATTTACTTTTCTTTTTTTCTCAAACTGATATATCTTCTCAATCTCTCATGAATTCCACTTGTATTACTCATCGCAAACATTTCTTAGTTTTTAACCATTAAAATCGTTAAAAATTCTATATAATTTAAAAATTCCAGATAAATCGTTGGCAATAGCTTTAAAAAAATTCTAATTTTGTTTTTTTTTTCAAAAAAAAAAACTCATACTGATGTTCTTGTTTCCGATGAAGTCCAGCAACTGATGACATATTTGTGTCTGCATACGTTTGATGTGTTGAACTATGATTCCTTCCCATGAGTCAGTATCACTTATTTTTTTATTAATCTTGAAATAATTGAAAAAAAATTATGAATTCATTTTATATGGAACCACTGATGTAATAAAAAAATAATTTCTGAAAATTGTTCTCTACATTATTATGCTTCATCTTTTTGATGGATCTCAAATTCCATCCGGTTCATCAATCCATAATCCCACCTCATCGATCAGTATCTAATTATATTTTCATGCATTGATCCCAAAAACTCAAAATATCTTATATATTCTTTCACATATAGATCTCTGCATATTATTCCCCTTTCATACCAACTCTATTTATGTTGAACCACTGTCAGAACTCCTTTTATGGATTGATAACACATTGTTTCTGACGGACCAATGTCAATAGTAACTTCATTCATCCAGATTATATTAAACTTTTGATATATACATTATAATGGTTCATTATAGGGATTAGATAATCTGATGAATCAAACAGTCTAGTGGATCAATCGATTATAATTATAATAACATCAAACATCCCATCCATCAAACAAAAACGATTTCTAGTCGTATCCACATCAATGAAATGTAACTAAAAGACAATGAATTCATAAGTTTTTTTCATCCTCAAACTGATACCTTTTCAATGTATTCTTTATGATTTTAATAACCATAGGATCCACATAGAATCATATGTATATTTGTGCCAAACATATATTCTACACCTTTCTTTCACAATGAATAGATCAAAATCTTAATAGAAAAAAAAAACTAGAAAAATTAAAAAACCTAAAAGATTCTTCAAATCTAGTATTGAATATATTAAAAGTGATTCAAACTCTGATACAACATCTCAATCGAATTGAAAGCATCATTCAGGAAACAATGAAAGTATAGAAACCAATTTTACATAAAAATACATCCTTAATAGAAAACCAAAACAAAATTATTTTCTTATCAAGAAAGAATATTATCTTCTAAGTCAGTTACCCCTTTCATCCAACAATCAAAAATGAAAAGTGAATTGATTTATAATAATGACAAAAAATTAAAAACAAAATGGTAAAAACTTCTTCCAATATCTTAAAATCTACTTCTTAACATCACTATATTAACAAATAACCAATTCATAATTGAAATAATGTACACCATATAAGTTTTTCTTTTTCCAAATTTTAGGATACTCAAATATCATATAGAAAATTGAAATTCTTACAAACTTTAAAATTTTCATACAAAAAGATGAATTGAGTTTCAAAACACCACAAAATCACATGGGCAGTAAAAATTTCATATGGATATTTTGTTTCCAAATAAAATTTTTTAGCTCAAAAAATTTTCTATACGTGGTTGAATTTTATTATGATATCAAAAATATATTCCATGAATTTTTCATATGATAATTTCCTTATTAATTCTCCTAAATCTAGCATAGTGTTTCCTTATTATATTGACACATTCATGAAATCAATATTGGATTTCAAAATAAACATCATAGATTATTTTGTAGCCTTAAGAAACTAAAGTTAAAGTGTAATATTTATTCATAAATTTTAGGGATAAATTAAACACCTAAAATAAATTTTGATTCCATTTACCAATTAAAATCTATATGATTCATGAATCTAATAAATGTGACACAATAATATATCAGAATGGTGGGATTAAAAATTACGAATATCAATGTTTTATATACATGAAAATATTATCTTTTCCAATTTCACCACACTAAAACCTTGTACTCTCATACAAGTGAATTTCAAAAATATTTCCCAAAAAAATTAAAACACTGGAAAATTTGAGTTTCGTTTTCAATTGAATTATCTTCATTTTTTATGCCTCCTTAATTCTCTTAATTACATTTCATGAATTATGAATATATTATTAATTTCCAGTTCACGTATCCTATCAATCTCACTTATAAACACCTTTCTAAAAATATTACCCCCGTTAAACAAATATGAATGTTAATAAAGCTATTATAATATGAATTTTCTGAAGGTTTCATGATAGGGTTGATGAACATATTAATCATTACATAATGAGTCAATTATTCATGTGTATAATGAGGTATTTTGAAGTTTTTTCAAAGGCTTAAGGTTAAAGGTTTCTATTGATAATATTATACAGAATACTATAAGGTTTATCTATATGTTGGTGCAAAATACATGATTTTTAGTTTCATACCATAAATATTGATCCATCCTCTTCCTATTCCATCTATATATCTCTATACCCTTTGATATTTACAAGGATATATCACATTTTTTATCATTTCAGTAGTGGAAAACATTCCTTTCTATGTTTACTTAATTAGGTTTCAGAAATGTTTTTATTTTTTTCATCTCTTAATGGCATAGAGGGGCATTGGAATATTCATCATATGGGTGAGAGTTATATCTAGACAAAGATTAGAAATTATTTTTCTTAAATTATGATGTTTTCTTGGGTTTTTCTTTTAGTTTGATAAAATATTCTTTAAATATATTTTCTAATATGCATATTCGTGAAGATTTCAATTTCATTTGTCTTCAAAACTCCTCTCTGAACTCGTGGTTAGACCACCTTGGATTATTTTAGTATCAATGATATAATTATTCTCTCTTTCCCCCATTGTGAAAAAACATTATATAGAATTCATATCTTGAGTGTTGTATACAACTAAATTTCTATAGTGTTAATATTGGTCTTTTTCTACTAAATGTAGTGGTGGAAAACCATACCATACTTTGGATGATAATGAAGAAATCCCCTCATCCTTCTATGCAAGATTTTTCTCACCTATCAGAGTTATAAAATTCAAATCTCTTCTCTCATCACATAAAATATACTCTAAAATCTATATTGATCAATATAACATTCTCTCATCCCCTATAGTTGAATTCAATATAGATCATACATCAGCATCTAGGGAATGAAAGATATGGATTATTTCCTTGTAACTGGTTTCCTAACAAATACATTCACGTTTTCTAAGGTCTAAAATGTTTAAATTTATTGGTAGTTTATAACTTAGTCTTCATTTATAAAATCTTAAATAATAATGAATCTATAATGTATACTAAAAAGTAATCAAATGATTCAATGTTTTGACCAGATTAATTTAAAATGAATAGTTATTCAAGGATGTAATGTATCTCTAAAAAAATGACATTTTAAATAAGATGAAAAAAGTCTCCTAATATTCTTAGGTGAGTGATTAATGTTTAGGAATATATTTCATGGAATTAGATTCAAAAATAATTAGGATTAGTAAGAATTTCCATTAGTTAATATTGGAAAACAATTCCATTTTTTCATTAATCTATGTTGTGTGAATGTGTAAAATAAATTCCCTAATATTGGTCTAGATTCAGAGTTTTCAAGGTTATCTAAATTAATCTCAAAATGTTTCAAAATCATGTTTAAATTTAAAAAAAATAATACATTAAAAAATTTTAAAGACAAAGAAATAGATATTTCTTGAACAAAAAGACTCCCTCTCCCACACATTAATAATTTATTATGAAAAATGAATTATAATATAATTATCTTGTATATAAATTGTTAAATGTAATCCAAACAAAAAATATTCAATGATATTTAAAATGCACTGGTTTTCAATGATAAATATATTAGAGGATTGTGACGTCCTCCTTTAGGTATTGGGAACATTTTGACGGAATCTATTTAGCATTTTCCCCATAAAAATTATTGGCCTATTATTTAATTATTTATTGGTATCCACATAACTCAAGGGATATAAATTAGAAACTATAAATGGATTTTCCTATCGAGATTTATAATTTTCTATCATATGCTTCAGTCTTGAGTTGTATCTAAGAACATGGTCCCATAGATGGATCTTTTTCTACTAAATCAACTTGTAATGAGCCTGTATAGTTCTTTCATCCTAAATCATAAAATTATTAAAATATTATATTCTAATTTACTATAATTATTATATATATTGTTTTCTTTTTTTCAATATATATTTTTGTCTATATTGACTTTATTCATAGTCAATCATACTTTTTATTTCATCTCGATTGGCAGGTGAAATATTTTTCCAAAAATCATCCTATATGGACTTATCCCAATCATGGTTTCATGGATTTCTTATTAACGCATAAATTTCCTTAAAACCATGGACTCTAATCCTTTTTATTTTCTTAAGATTTTCACAAAAAATCTATTCATTTATTTATTTGTTACTTCATCTTGGCCATTTTATTTATAAATGGTTGGGTCATATGATTTATGATGAACTCTATATTTCTGTGTTAATGAATCTATATTATTTTTAAAATACCGGGATCCCTATTGATTGATTATTTCTCCTATAAATCCAAACCTACTAAATATATTTGTCTCAATAAAAATAATAAACAACATTAGTATCATAAGTTGTTATAGCCATAAACACCATCCATTTGGAAACATAATCTAATATAATAATGATATATGTATTACCAAATAACATGATAAAGGTTCACAAGGAATAAATTCCACTAACATTAGAAATTTTAAAAAAATGAATGATTTTAGTGGAAATTATTTTAGTCTCTCAATATTTCCAATAAAAATTAATATTTATCATATTTTTTAAAAAATTATTTTTCATATTTAAACCAATTTGGCTAATAATGTATTGAATATAAGACTTATTATAGTTTCCGTTAAGGTCCAATGTGTCCAATAAAACATAAATTCATAAAAAATTCTTAAACAAGGATTATTTCACTTCAAGGTAAAAACTTCCTTATCACTTAATCATTATAGGTTTTCAACATGTTAATATGTTACCAAATGTAAAATTTTGATTCATTTCTAAGTTTGATATTTTATTTAGATTTAAATGAGATAGAACCAAGAATGTTACGAAATAACATAACATATCAACATATTTGGACACCTCTCCATTAATCATTTATAGTAACTCTCATGTAATGTGACAATTCGAAAATTCTTAATTTGGAATCTATAACACATCAATTTTAGGAAGCCTATTGAAGGGACCAACCACCTAATTCATATCCTATTTCATATACTTGACTTTTATATTGAATTACTTAAACAAAAATATCTCTGATACCATAATTATTTTCAATTTTTCCTTATTCAATATGTATATAATGTAAGCATGAATTGAAAATAGTGTATGTTTAACTCCCAATAAATACTATTTGAATTTATATAAATTTAACTCAACTGTAAGAAATTTTTTTGTAGTTGTGTTTTAAATAATATAGTATCCTTGATCCATAGTTAATGAATTGTGGTATTTTATCATTTATTTGGGATAGGAATTCTCCCACATATTATATGGAAGCATCCTAGAGTAACTCAAAAGGGGTCTCACATCCTGGTGGCAACATCACTGGTGTGGTGATCAATCTCATTTTTGTCTCATTAAAATTTTCCATTCAATAATTATTCCAAAAAAACGTGTATCATTCAAATTTAAACTAGAATTATCGAGATAATTTTTACTAAAACTATTACTAAACTTTAGTGTAAATCAATATGTGATAAAAAATATTTTAACCTGTTTCACAAATTTTAGATAAGGAAAATAATTTACCACTTAAATTTTTTATTTATCCACCTTTTGGAAATTAAATGAAATAAATTACCGATGAACTATTCAGAATTAAAAATTAAAATTTCCCTTTTTAGAAATTAATTTCAATGTTCTTTTCAATGCATGTTTTTAAGAAAAATTATAAATTTTTCCATAATTAATCAAAAAAATTCTCAAAAAACTATAATTTTACCAAAAAATACATATACAGAGTCTTTAATGTGATCAAAAAATATACATACCTTACACCATTGAATCATACTAGGGGCATTTCACAATATGAATGGAAATATTTTTTATGAAATAGTAAGAAATAGATATGTAATGTTGTCACTCCTTGACTTGAATTCCCCTAAATCAATGTCGAAGGCTAATGCACCATATGGATTAAAGTTAAACATCATATAAAATAGTGGTTAATGACTAGTGATGAAGTCTTGTGAAGTTATTACGGTGAGACTATTCCTTCATTACCATAGTGTGTAATAAAGATGTAAATAAGGGAAACCACATATAAAATCATCAATCAAATAAAAAATGGTAGGTTCTAAATTACTAAATCTCATACCATGAAATATCATAGTGTTTCTACATATATAATAGGAAGGAAACTAAATAATAATCATGTAATGTATAACTATCCCAAAAGTTAACAAAAGGTGTAAGACCAAAATACAGTATAACCTTGGAGTTTTGGAGCTCTAGCCAAGCACCTAGCTCCCATGCTCCAAACTAGCCAAACAATCCTCAAGTATCATCCTTAGGACATTCCCTAAGCCATTATCCTACTACCAAGGAGAATCTACCCTAGTACCCAGGTGCCATGGTGGCCCAAGTAGGGTGTGAGTACAAACAAGATGGCTATCACTAGGGATGTCGAATAAAAATATAGCTTATTATAATTAATTCATAATGGTGTGAAATAAATAAATGAACTAGTAATAATAATAAAAAGTCGAAAATAAATGGAACGTGATAAATCACTAGGTCGTAAGGGAACAACCCATTTGGGCACTACATTCTAGGATAACGACAAAATTTAAACACAATGTATTCTTGATGTCTCAATTAGGTTCCATGGAGAATCAACAAGGAAACCATAACCAAGTAGTGAAATAAGAATCCACATGGATCATACAATAATTCCATCCCATTAATACCAAATAAAACCATCATTCCGTTATGAGCTATAGGTACCACCCATGACATTTAAAAGAATGGATCGATTAGAATCCATGGGTCATACCAAATGTATTCCATAAAAATAATAATTACTAATAAATCTATTTTTTCATTATTATTGATGGGAATTCCTTACAGTAATGGTGAGAACAAGGAGAGACCACATCCTCATTACATCCTTACTCATATATCTAGATCATAGAGAGTGACCATTAGTCCATTCCAACTGCATGTAATTGTACACTAAAAAATACTTCATATCTTCCAACTGAGGCCACCATCTAACCTCCTATATAAGCATGGTAGGTGATAAGATCTCTAAAAGTTGTCATGCATTGTGAAAAAAATCTAACTGTTATTTTGGACTCATATGTATAGAATATAAATGTCCATATATCTAATAAACCTATCACATGGTTACCCATAATCGGGTATTTCAGCATAATAAGCATGAACAGCTCAAAAAATTAGCAAGGATTTTAAATAGAACCCATGTTTCATTTTTAATAAAATGTATCCAAGGTAGAATTCTATATGTACAATCAATAAGGATTAGTGTTATGCCTAATCTGAAAAAAATTAATGTAAAAAAACATCAACAAAATATAAAACATTGAAAGAAAGTCTATCAGGAGCATCGACCCCAAAAAATGGTATACCATTAAAAATAATAATCAATGAAGATGCATGGAGGTCATCCATAAAAATATTACAATGGTTTTCCTAAAGAATACAGAGCATTATTCTGTGTAATTTGACTAATAAATACATTACCAAAATTTAAGGGGCATTCACCTCATGATATTGATAGTAATGAATCTATGTAGAATCAATAGGTTCACTCAAAAAATTTAATAGTACCATAATTTATTCAATACAAGTAATTCTTCACACCTATAAATTATATGAGTCACCCATTAGAATCCAAGTCTCATGTATGTTATTCTGCGCTAATACATTTCATAAGGAATCTGAGGATCATTCCAATTCATTCAAATTCTCACATAGAATCCGAACAATATCAAAATATCCATTAACCACAAATAAATATAATGATATTTCACATATCAATCCAATATTCACCACATTGGCCAATTTCAGATGATAACAATTTTAATACATTATGCCAAAACACCATATAATCCAAATTTATAATTTCATTTATAATTTCTAAGGCCCTAAAAATTATTTTTTCCTAAGGGTCATCCAAGGAAACTATCATTCAGTATTAAAACATAAAAATACCAAGGGAATCCCTAAACCACCAAATTTCATTCACAAAAAAAACTAAGGCAGTATCCTAACCCACCATGTTAAAGGATTCCATAAATGTATACACATTCCAACGTATATTTCTATGTCTAATAGACTTCTGAATAGATCCATATGGTAGAAAAATATTTATTTTATTTTTCTAGTCAAGGAACAAGAAATTTATTTTGATAAAAGGTTCCAAATAATTTATAACGGAATGTCCTTAAGGTAGAATAATTTATACCTCCCACCTTAACCCCAGAGAGAGTTACTTGTCCAGTATCGTAATTTGGTTTGATCCAAATTTGGGAAATTGAATAACTATAAAAACACATTAAAAATATCACATATTAGGCTTAAATGAAGAAACACTACATGAATGTGAGAGGAGAATATTATAATGGAGAGAGGGATAAGTATTACATCAAGATCCCCAATTCATCATGTGGTAAGCCAAAGGACCAAGAAGTGGAGAAAATTTACCATTGACATGGGGAGTGAAAAGATATCACTTATGTGTCTTGAATTCTATAGAGATAGATAAAAATTTAGGTAATGGGGAAGCGGTGAGTGTTGAAATGACCCTTTTCACCCATTTAAAAAAAAGAAACCCGAACCAACTAGATAGTTGGTGTTGGTTCGAATTTGCATCCGTAGATCCCAATTATACCTGCATCCCTACTAAACATCCATAGACTAGACGGTGGGACTACATGATCATGTTGTAGTTCTGTATCATTCCTTAAGACCACCCGAGTACACCCAATACCCCTAGATCTCAGGGTCACCAAATTTGATGACTAATGGATATTTAATGGGGGTTTAATCATAAAAAATAAAATCTGAAATCTTAATGAATATCTAACCACTTAAATAAATGAAAACTCTAACATTCCTCAATAATTGAACAATAATAACAAAAAGGGTTTTATAATCTTCCCTCCATAAAAAATTCATCCGCAAGATATTCCCAAAATAATCATCGATACTCAACTCACAAATAAACAAAAAACATATGAATCACTGGTTAAAGGCATAAAAAACATCCTCAAACATCATCACATTTTAAAGACCCCATCAGCATATATATCAAGGTGTTGATCTAACACTCAAATTGAACATGACAATCCACTACCAGAGGCATCATGGAACTCTTGAGACCCCAAGTCACAACTCATGGTTTGGTGTCACAAGTCCACACCATACCACCCTCACTTGAAACTATATCCATCATTTTTTTATACTTTCAATAATATCAATTTCACATGGTCTCTCCTATATAATGACATTGGAATATCAGAAAAAAACACTAAAGTATCACAAAACTAGTCCCCCAGCCAACATACCTTCTAATATTTATACTCATACTTAACACCTGACTATTATTCTACAAATATTGGTCATCAAAATTGAACTAAAAAACATCAATCATCTTTAAATATAAACCATGATCCACAAGGTTGATCAACACCACATTCTATACATTCTCATAAAACATCATGGAATTAGTACCATGTACTCAACTAGTTCACATTGTTCTCTCCAATATAAGTCATTCTTATTAATGATCTATAATTATAATCCTAACTAAAATACCTCATTATCCAACACTAGAATAATTTGGGATCACTCATGTTACCTGACTAAGACTACAATTGGAACATTTCCCTAGGTTACATTAACACAATAATGTATTACGTAACAATCATCCTTTCAAACAAAAAATACTAATATACACTTGATCCATACATTCTTAAAAAATATTCCAACACACTATAACCAAATCTCGGAATGAGAATTTTTCAAATTCAAGTTCAAATAATTTTCCATTTCCCTATAATAAACTATTGAGTTTCACTATATCACATCCTTAGGGTTTAGAAAAACATCTTTACACCCCACCATGTCAATTTACAATTGAAAAAAACACTTGAAAATTCAATATATTACCATATGAATACATAGTTGTACATGAAGATGCATCTCCCAAACACCTGATCAGGATACTATTTACACTAGATGGATTACAACCCAAATATTCAAAGAATATTATTAGTTTAATCTATAAAATTCTTATTTCATCATTTTATCAACTCTGAGTATTTTTTCTCCATCAATCAAAGTCATCCTCTGATCACCTCTAGAATGTACTAGATTGATGTAAACAATCAAAATTCTCCCTAAACATTTCTTATTATTTCCTAGAATCCCCCCCCCCATGGATTAAGATACTCTCTATCCAATATTAAAAAATTTATTATCTTTACACTAATGAAACCTTAACACAATGGTAAAAAATTTCATGGAATATATCAATCTCCTAAATAAGGATTATCATTATCCCCACATTAAGAAAAATCTTAGTATCCATAGTAAATGGCCTAGTTTTCACTAAACAAAACAACCATACATGTCCATATTTCTAAAATTAGTTCACCAAACATGATACATCTTACAAATATAAACGTTTATGTATATTAACTTCATCTACTCAATTCATCAAAACCTCATTCAGGATTTTGGTCACACACCCAATTTCATGTGGTTCACCCCCCACCAAATGAATTCACTTATACCACCCTTGGAATTAGTCCAATCATGCATAACCAAAAATAAACATGTGTCAGTTCCTTCGATCCATAATTATCCAAACTATCTACCCATAAAAATTATATTAGAATTAACTTGTATAAATGGTTCTAGCACACCTATATATTTTATATATTCATAACCACCCCAAAAGTTACACCTTAACTCCCCTCATAACATTGTGTAGTGATTCTTGAATGCATCAACAATTCCTTGGAAACTTTACTCTAAGAAAAGACTTCCAACCAAATAGATATGTTACCATGACCCTCTAAAAATTCATCATGAACTGATACTCATCACGACACCTACATCCTTGCATTAATTGAGTTCTTCTATTACCCAAATGATTTATCAGAGATCTATGCATGTATAAATTTAACAATATAATTGAAAGAAGCCATATGTGTACCCAATATACACCAACTTGAACATGGTTAATATAATAGGACTTTACGACCAATCTATCTAAACACATCAGATCAAGGACATATTACCCCTTTAACAGGTGCTTACTTCTTCAACATTTCTACCACCCAGGGGTTTTATGATTCCTTGATAACAACTTCCAACCCATGAATCAAAATCCCCTTTGTCGTACTATGTTAGGATCCACTCACATGTTTGGTTAAGAACCTAACCAATCTATAACTCTTACCAAGAACACCCATTATCTAAGAGTCATTCTAGCACAAACCATGTAACCATACACACCAAATAACATATTGTATAATAAATACAATGGCTCGGGAATAACACTAATCATACCCTCGAATATAGCATATAAACTATGAGAACTATCAATCAAGGTTCCCCAAAACCAAAAATAAGTAATAACCCATAGGTTTTTTTTCAAACCCTTCCAAGGGTATTCCCATGGAATCTACACACCTAAACTATAAAATTTAAAGCAATTATACTACCTCAATTATAACCCATATAATTTAGCCATGATTCCCTAAACGTGGAACATACTATCTTGGATCATCACCAACCTATCATTGAAACTCCTCTATAAAAGAAATTGTTAGGAGTTTAAATGATTATACCATCCAAATATGGAATTAAATATAAGGGTGCTAAAACACTATGATACATTCCTCATAAAACCCAAGGCATTAAAAGCATCAAAACAACACACTCCTTAACACCTCATGTCCATAAATTCTATAATCCAATGAATATTCCACAGAAACATGCATCCCAACAAACACAAGAACAGGTTATACCCCTCATAGGTTATCCTTGAAGATCGATACAAATCAACTAACTTAAATGTGGGTAACGTTTAAGGGATACTAGGTTTGTCCCCCTAACCAAAACACTAAATGAACTAATTCATAGAAACACACACAAACACCGTAAAATTACCACAATTTAGGCTTACTCCCTAGACCATCCTAACCATATACAATGTCTCTTTATTTTATAGAAGGTTAAAACATGGGGGGATCCCTTGATCCCCTATTACCACCAATGGACACAAACCACAATTTCAAAAGAATTAAAATTTTATCATTCATATGAATATCTCTTAATTTCATATATTTTAAATTTTTTAGCTCCCTTATATAGTATCATGACTCCAGACTTCTTAAAATAAGATGACATTCCCCAAGTTATAAGGGAAATCACCTATATTTTTATTTACAAGATTTTTATGTAACCCAAACCATAATTTTATATATTTTTTACACATATCATATACATTGTGGACTTTATATATTTATTGTTCACCTAAAATTTCAAGTTTCAGTAACTCAATGTCTTTATATGAACTTTCAAAAACAAGTTATATAGGAATCACCATTTATTTTTTTATTTGAATACTATTTAACTAAAACAAATATAAACTCAAAATTAAGATAACATAATTTAGATGTAACTACAATATACATCAACCCCATTTTTTATAACTACAATGACTTAACATAGCCCCTTCACTATCCAAATATATATTCTATTATTTATATGAATTAAAATTGTAAGCATTTTATATTCCACCAAAATTCCATTTCATAACCATTCAAAATGATTTTCTGATATCCTCGTAAATCAAATATGAATGTTGATATTAAATATTACCCATTTTATAAGTGAAAAATAAAACATTACAAAAAAAACATACCACCCATATGGACACTACGTTATGAAAATGAATAGTTCTCATAATCCACTAGTGTAATGAGAATATATAAGTAACATGAAAACCCACATAGAAAAAATAACGATTTTTCCTTCTATTATATCATGAATATAATCCATATAAATAATTGGTAATTCATCTTTCCAAGTGACCAAATTTAGTTTTTAATAGTATGTGAAAGATGACCAACTTTTTTTAGTACTCCGAAGGATAAACTCATTCTACTCACTCCTCGCAACGGTTAGACTTGTTTTCCTAAGAACTATATGAATAAGGATGACCAATTATATGTCTGAAATGGGGTAGGTATTTCTTTCTTTTAGTGTCCTTTTTATTTATTTTTCACTACCTATATTATGGTTGGATTTATTATTATTTGTAGATTCGTAATATGTCTTTAATTATACTCAAGAAGGGTTTTGTACATGAATATTTACGGATGAATTATTTTAATATACACTAAACTCCATCCTATTTCATGGAAATATTCACTCAAAATTATAATAATTTTATAATCTTCGGTTTTGGAAAAGATATTATAAATAATCACATGTTGATTTTTGTATTCCACTATGTAAAATATTTTAAAACATAGGGAATGGGTCTTACTTTAATATTTAGGTTTTTTTCTAAATATGAAATTAAATTGGGGCACCACACTTCCATAGTATGGATTTTTTATATGTATGGTGACATATAAGAAAACTAATCATTAAATAAAAATTCAAATCCATCACAAAAATCAAAATTGACAGATTATGATAATATAAAAATATATTTTCCAAAATTCTATAATTCATCAGTCTCTGTGTTATTTTCAATAATTAAGTGTTTACTTAGAGATTAAAACTCATGAAACACATCTAGTACTTAAATACGGCCAAACAATTCCATGTGGAAAATTGAAAAGAGTTAGTGTTCATATTTTGGTAGCCTCATGGAATCAATGATATTTAAGTGGGTAGTATTATGTATTAATTACATAGTGAGATTTAGTTTGTGCACATTAATAATTTTCTTGAATGTATTTATGAATGTTGTAACCAAAATGATTGGTGATTGGCTGAGTTACCTATCTTTTTCCATGTCCAAACATTATATGTTAGTTGAGAAATATAAATTATTCAACACACTATAACATCCTCCAAGACCACTACTATAAAATTAGTGGATAATGCTTCTAGTTATAACACAACTCTTAGGAAATTTAGTTATCCCAACTACAATGAAGTAAAAACTATCTGAATCATAACTTTTATAGAACCACCTAAATTATATAAAGAATTAAAAAAGATAAATAACAAATAGTTTAAGGGATATAAAATATCCCCAGATCATACATTTTTTAGAAAATATGCTTTGATTAGTTCTAGTACAATTATTCCCATTTTAATATTTTATTCCCTTTAATAAACCACATGTCAGTGAAAATAACTTTATGAAATTTGGAATACTTATAGATTTTTTTGGGAGCTTCCAAAAGTATAATTTTAATCTCAACATTCATTGATGTTTAAAAAATTTCCCTTTATAGTTTTCAATTGGAATATTCTTATATTGGGACATCCTTGTTGGGAATTGAAGTGGATGGTATTTCTTCTCCCTTTTCATCTAGTACATGGGTTTTTATTAATTCTTACCACTTAGTTTAACCTTTTATTCTTCCTATTTATTCATTTATATATTTTTCTATTTTATAATCCCTCTATAATTATTATTTTCTCTTTACCCAATTAAAAGTTAATGTAGATTAGGTATATGTTTTTTGGTGGAGAATGTTACTTTCCTAATATTTCAAAAAACGTACGTATATCCCCTGTGTGATTAAGGACTTATTGGGTTATAATTTTTACTAGATTTTTTGGATATAATTTAAATTAATATTATCTATTCAATTTTATGTTTCATAACCTTATTAATGGACTCTTAAAACCTAGTTCCTTGTTTTTGCTTTTTCAGTGGTGGTGCATGGGTTGAAGGCTATTTAGAAGGTCATTTCTGTTAAAGGGGGTGGACGGTGGAATTATTGGTTATAAGTGTAACACTAGGATATTTAAAAATAATTAAATCATTCTTATAGTGTCAATGACATGAAATATAAATCATATAGGTAAATATTACACCAGATACTTTAAGGAATACTTCTTTTAAAATAAATTTAATTTCATTGTAATATTGTCGAATATATAACCCCTTGTCGAAATAATCTATAGTATAATATACCACTATAACCTAGATATTAAATTAGTGGGTATGAATAGTAGTAACTAAATTATGAAAATTATTTTTATCTATTGATTAGAAATAATATAAGAATCATTTGAATGAAAAAAATGTTTCCTAAAAAATTTTATTTTTCCTAAAATACGATTTAGTAGGGCTGTACACACAAAATTTAAAATTAAATATTATTACATTTAGAAAATTTATTTCATAAAATTAACCTCATTTTGTTAATAAAAATATCAAAAGAATCTTAAGGTGAATTTTTTATTTTTATGGAAAGTATCATTTTTTAATGAATAGTGAAAAATAATTAATTTTAATTAAAAAAGTATTTTAATTTCAATTAATTAAAATGATAAATCATTTATTTATATATATTTAAAGTAAAATTCGTAAAATTATATATAATTTAATCTAATTTAGGTAATTTTAATAATTTTTATATTAAATTTTCATATGAAAATATTATAAACATTTGAACATTTTCTTTTTCAAAACCCTAATTCTCATTGTGTATGTGGGATTAATTTTAAATTAATATCTCCACTATGTCAATTGTATTTGGGAAAATACTTAACATATTTTAAATCCTAAAAATATATATTATAAAATAATTTCATCATAATTTTTTCCCAAAAGAAAACAGAAAAAAGTAAAAAAAGTACCGTAGTTAGGGTAAAAATTGATTTTGTAGGTGTTAAACTAAAAAAGACAGTGCTTAAATTGACAAAAAAACATGTCTAAAACCTATTGTATTACCATATTTCGAAATGAGAAATTATTATTATTTTTAATACTCTATTTTTGAATCTTTTTCATTTGAATACCATGCGTAAATCTTTCTGATTCCACAAATTACATGTCTATCACTAACCTCACCTATAAATGGCCACCCTCTCCACACCTATTCAAAACTTTACATGATTTTATAAGATAATACCTAAAAAATAAGTTAAAATATTACCTCATACTATCCTATAAGCCTTGTTTTTTGAATAAATATAACCTAATATTGCTTCGATGCAAACCTACAGAGGATACCTGAAGAAGATATAAGGTTCTTCAATGAGAGTTGTTAATTAATTTCTTCCTCCACCTCCATCAATTATAAAAAACCTTCTTAATATTGTAAAATAAGTATATTAAATATAAATATATGTTTTTATGTTAGAAAAATTACATAAAACCATCCCCACATCCATTAATTGAGTTACAAAATCATTATTCATGTGTATGACAGACTACCACTTTGCGAACTGATGTTATTCATTTTTTCCACTACCACCTCTCGTGGATTGGTATTATTTGTGATATAGAGTATACATATGGAATTTATAACATATTTATGCCTCTATAGTAATTATATAATATATATATATATTTACCTTCCATTCCACAAGGGATACGATATTGGTGCTTGTGTGTATGGTGCATTATTGTCTCATGAAGCAATGTGACTCATCTTTCATGGACACCTTACATGGAAGGTAATATGTATAATCTTAATTATTAAATGGGGAATATATTAAACAATTTTTCTATTTGTGACGTATTAATAATTATAAAAACATAATATCTACCATTTTATTTTTACCTTTTCACTTAGTGAAATATGATAACGTCATTTATGTATGTGGCGACTACCGTCTTCACAAAATAATGTGACTCTTTTTCATCACTAAAACACATGGATTATATAGATATGTTTATTTAATGAAATAATATGTTATATATTATATTATTATCATTATGTAAATAGAAAATATGACATACCTCTATTCCACAATGATCATTGAATAATGGAAACATTACTCATGCTTATACACAACCTACGGTCTCCATGATGGTAACATATTCTATTTTTTCTAATTGTTTTTCGTGATTGTTTTTTAATTTATAATTAATGTAAAAATAATAATTATCATTTCATTATTATTTTTTATGGACGATATGGCTATATAATATGTGTAAGAACCTCTACTTTCATTATGAAACATACATATGAAAACAAGTTAGTTAACACCAGAAAAAATAAAAATAATGAAATATCATTAATAGAAGGGTGATAATATGTTAAAACAATAAACATATATAATATTATAAATATTAATATGGTCTTTTAAAAAGTTGATAACATGTTTAAAACCACTATAAATGAGTTTAAATAATTTTCAACTAAAAGGAAGAATGATGTAACAAACATCAAATCAATTTCTCATCATTGAGGAATATTGTATTGATATGAACCAAATTTATTTTATATTAGATATATAATACTCCTTAAATATTTAAAATCATGATTAATTAAGAATTCATGGTATTTTTATTTTCAATTGTAATTATTTTATCCAAGGGTATTTTACTTAAGAGTTAGAATGAAGTGAGTAATATCATAAATACATTTCATTTCATTCGGTTATATTACATATACATCACCCATGATATCATAAGATTATTTTTGAAAGGAATTCTGATTATCCTTTATTTAAAAATATTTTAGTTCTATTTATAGTTAATAAAACTAATAGAATCATTTATTAATTCTCACTTCAATATTATGATCATATTCAGGGTTTAGGTCACAATCTCATTCTAATTGAGAATTTTTATTCTTGAATTAAATTTTAGATAATTATTAGATAAATATATTTTAAATCCATTTAAGTTTTCTTATCCTCTTTTTTTCGAGATATTTTCTTACAATTATTTTATTTTCACATGCTTTGTTATTTAAAATTATTAAGATGTTTTTAAGAAAATATGAATTCCTTTCTCTCTTCATTTGGAAATAATTTTCTTTCAAAACCCATTCTTTATAAAAATGTTTCTAAAAAAAATTTCATCATTTTATAAATTATTAATTGATAGTACTTTTACCAATTTTTACTTTTTACCAAAAATTAAGAAAGTAATATTTATGTGATTTTCAAAACAATTCATGTTTATATTTTACAAAAAATGTGAAAGGAATATTTTACTTATTTTTTACAGCAAGGATAGAATTTCTAGCTACCATGACAAATAAAATATTTTAAATATTCCTTTATAAGTTTCAAAGATTATTTTTAATGAAATTTATATTGATTTTTTTGTGAAATATTAGTATTAAAATTATATTTTCAAAATGAAAAGTTTATTTCCGTCAATACATTTTTTAAAGATCATCTAATAGTATTAGTCAATGAAAAAAATCTTTATTATTTCTCCATTGGGTATTTGTTTTATTACTAACATCCTTACTTTTCCTGTAGATAGTTTGTGGTAATTTCGAATAAGTAAATTATTATCATTGACATGCTTGATTCATATTTGTAGTCATTACCATTCCATTGAAATATTTACTTTCCTATGAATATTAAATTTCCCCAAAATATACACATTATTTATCGTGGATACATTTATATATTAAAATATATATAATTTATACATATGTTGTTATATGTTGAAATTTACTTGTTTATATGATGAAATATTGATAAATATGTATGCCTTACTCAATACATATATTTTTTGATAAGGAATATTATTCATGAATTGAATATATTATTCAATATATGAAGAATGATTTCGACACACAGACTGGGTGAGGTCCAGTTATATATATCCCCTCAATGCATCAATTATCTCATGAGGCAAAGTATTTAAGATAACATCAAAACATTTGTCGAAACCAAATGAGTTTGTACCAAATAGTGTTATAAATTCTTAAGGACAGTTCTTGATGTTAAAGGTTCTCACAATTCTAGGGATCATAACGTCCAATAATTAAGAATTACCTTCCTTAAAAATTCGGTTATCATTATCCATGATATTTTCACAGTGATATTATCTCTGAATTTATTTCATTCTCAGTTTTTTTTTTAATTTTTTAGTTATTTACTTTTCAAGATTTATTATACCATATCCAGTTATTACAGTCATGTTATTTATTAAATGTAATGTGTATTTTATTTTTTACATTGCATATTGAAAATTATTCATGTGATTTTTGAATAGATATTATATCTAGATGCACTTCCATCTCATTTTATTGATTATGTGGCGCGTTACTTTAGTTATTTACTTTTCTATATTAATTATTCTTATGGATTCATGATTTATTATGATATAGTTTACACTTAGAATTTTATCTCACATTTATTCTATTTTTTCGCAGGAATCGATGAAGTGAAATACATTTTAAATTTAAATATATTATAGGAAAATAATTTTATATTTACAAAAATTAGTTTGTACATTTTTATTTTCAAATGTAATGAATGAATCAAGTGTATATCTAGTTTACCAGGTCTAGTAAACTATTTGGTCCATTATATTGTAATTACATTTATCTTATGAAATTATAATGAAGAATATATTGGCTATATGATACAAGGGTTGGGTCTCACCAGTTTATATTAGAAGATCATTAGAAGAATCTATGGGAACTATATTCTTGAAAACATCAATTAGGGATCATAACCATATGACTGTCTTTGAGAATAATTATAGAAGAATAAATTATATTTTGTTATGGTAGAAATTATATTGTTTTTACTTTTAATAACTCCATTTTTCAATACTACATGTGGAAGTGGTTCTAGAATAAATTTACCTATGGGTAATAACATCAAAAATTTTGCATTGGGCCTGACTCAATCGTCACCTGGTCCATGAAAATAGTCCTTACTATGCACCTTGATTGAAACTATTAAGGGATATTATTATGATAATACATTTTTTAAGAAATCATTTCGATGGATTTGAATATATGATGTTTATTAATGACTTAGGTTAAACATAAAATGTACTATTAAGAATGATGTTAGGATTTATACATTTGATAAATGATTATGTGGTTTTCCAACAATGATTATTGTTTATAACATTATGATTTATTGTTTTAGTTAATGGATGGATCCTTAATAAATCATGATAAAATTGAATATGATGGAAAATGGGGTGCCCATGAGAAACCAAATTGGATTATGATAGGATTTGAAGATATCATTATTGTTCCAAATCAACTTTCCCAAAATTTGATTAACATCGTAAAAATTATCCAACTCACTGACTCACTAAAGAAGAGAAGGGTGGAGTTTTATAAGATCTTGAGTGTTGGATTCAAGGGGGAAATGAAGAATTGATTTCATTCATGTCAATGGAATGATAAAATGGAATGATAAAATAAATTATGTGTGGAAAGGAATGGCATAAAGCAGTTAATTTTTGATAAAAAAAGGAATAGTATGATGGAAGGAAATAATCTCATCTTTGGTATCCATTTATACATTATTGTCTTAAATATAGAGAACCTAGGCATTATCGAATTCAATTACCACTTATAAAGATAAACCTTAATCTATAGAGGGACCTATGTGGAAATAAAATAGATGAAGTATTTATGTATTTGGATTCAAGAATTAAATTATTATTGTATTTTTATGAATGCTATTTTGGTATAAGAATCATGAAACATTTAATTATTCGGTTATATTTCATATTAAAATTGTTCTTCTTTACATTAAGAGTTTCCAATACCAACTTGGGTTTATGAGTTTAAGATTGGTCATAAGTTGAATGTATTAATTAGCACATTTGGGTTTTATGTGATGGGAGCCTAGAATGATTAATCATATATTGGGATAAATTAATGGAATGTTATCTTTTAGTGGTAATATTATTTCATAAATCACGCCTTTACATTTTATATACATAAGTATAAAAATATTTATAACTTTAAGGGTTTATATGATCATTAATGACATTACAATAATAGTGAAATATGATTGTCATACATAATGAAAAAATTGTATTGAAAACCATAGTAAAAAGGTTATTTAATTATTAATTTTATTCAAGGATGTCTACCATATTTGTATAGTAACATTTAGAGACCCAGAATTTCAATGTAATTTTTTTTAATATATGGGAATTTGAAGAGTCTGCAAAAATTAATGGCGTGTGATTCTGAGGCCCAGAGTGCCTGAAATGAATTTCTAATCTTTTTTTCATGAATGTCCAGTAAACATGCGAGCGAGTTTTTTTGTAGCTTTTGAACTTCTTCTCGGAATCGAAATATGAGGGAACTGTTGATCTTGGAGTTCCGGTATTCTCTTAAGGCAACCTTCATCTTAACCGTAGTAGGTCGAGGGTGAAAGATAGTTCTTGGGTTTTTCGTGAAAGAATAAAATAAAATAAAATTGTGTAACATTTTATTTCATTTGGAACTCCCATGTGGATGTTGAGAGGTGAGGACCACCAAAATTAAACCTCCCATGTGATGTTATGGAGGTGGGGACCACCAGGATTAAACTCAAATGTGGGTTATGGTGGTCGGGATGACCTAATGTTAAAACCCCATTGAACATCCCTCTTTTTGGGAGAAAAACCTCTCAACTCCCTACATTAATAATGCCATCTCTCATTTTATTAATTATGCTTACTTAATTTGTGATAAAAATTTAAATTTGGGCAAACAAATTTTATTATTTTGGATCCTATTTTCTTGGAAGGGGATTTTTTGTTCTTGAAAGAGAATGGGGAGAACGTGGGAGAATGCTCTCCAACGAAGAACACACTCTGAAATTAAAGAACGCGGATGCCGTTCGAACTGACTTCAGAAGTCTGACCACAGAAGCAAAGATTTTTTTCACTCTCTTCTACTTTAATATTTCCATCTCACGATCTCAGTAAAATATTCTCCAAGGTAGGGGATGTTATTGAATTCATGAAATTTCTCAATTTAATTCCCCAATCTTGGAAAGTATGGTGAATGCGGATCAACCAAAATGAGTTGATCCACGATTTGAATGAATTGTAGAGTTTGACATTATTGACTCAATATTTTGTAGATTCATTTTTTACTGCTCAAATGAGGAGGGTGGGGGCCAAACAAACATGGTCCGACCCATCCGACATTCTTCCTTATTGTTGTGATCTTCGCGATGGTGTTGACGACCGGTGTCTGCGGTTGGCACCGGTGGAACATGGGAACTGTGATGATGGTGATGAATGAAGGGTGTTTGGTCAAGCCGGTGGCCAGCAATAGCACAGCGTCCTACCGCCCCACAGCATCTGTGCCTCGTGGTGCACTGCCACCTGCGGCCACCGCCAGCCTGCAGCCTCGCGGCACCGCCCCCCGGCCTCACTGTGCCACCCCACAACCCCCGCCGCCACGCAACCTTTCCGCACCACCCTACGGCCTCACAGCCCTCCATATCCCTTTGTGGCCATCTGTGGCCTCATAGCCATGCCACTCCGCCCAAGCTGGGCCGCCAGGCCAGGCCACCCAGCGCGGGTCGGGTCGGTTCGACTGAGTCGTACTGGACCCGGACCCATTTCAAACCACTTACACTCTTTTGGCCATAAATATGGCACCAGACGTTCGTTTGAAGAACCATCATCAACACTAGAATCCTTGGAGAGATACGGTCCCCCTGATTTTACCCCACTAGATATTTGGATAAATATGTAGTACAAATGGGTTTGATCGAGCACGAATCCAATCGAGCCCTCGAGACTAAAAGGATAATAACTCATAGACTGGGCATATGATTGACGCACCATCTATTCATTGAGAACCCTATGAAGGGGTGGTCCTTTGGGATACTTTTTCATTGGAAATTGTGTTAGTTGGAGTATCCACCAGTGGCATGATGAGAGGACCCTCCCAGAGATGAACAAGCCTATTGCGGGAACCCAGTAGCTGGCTGTGAGTTGAGGAAGAGATCCTCCATGGGTCTGTGACTGAGGGTTCCACATGTAACCGCTCTAGGATTCCATGTGGGAATACCCAAGTGATCTTATGTTGGTCGGCACCTAGGGATCCTGTGTGGGTCAGCACCGAGCGATCCTCTGTGGGTCGGTACCAAGCGATCCTGTGTGGGTCAACAACTAGAGATCCTATATGGGTTTTGTGATGATTAGCAATCCTTAGTGGGTCTTCCTCTTAACAAAGTAAGATGATTCAGTAGTTACATCTAATCATCTCTACTACTGTACCTATTTTATACCTATGTTATACCTATTGTGAGATGAGTTCATACCTGAGCGGTACTTTCCTTTGTGATAATACCTTGGTGTTATTCTTCTATGTGGTGTACCTGTGTGGTAATTTAAATCGTGTTATTCCTTCCTTGTGGAACAGTTGATCTTTGGGCATTGAGATGGATGCTGTGTTTTCCTCATGATTGAGATGGGTATACTTGATAACATAGGTATATTTATGGTCTTATACCAAAGTAGGGTTATCAGTTGTTTCCTTTATTTGTGGTTTATACTTAGTGGATTTTGTGTGACGTTGAGGGTCTCGGGGTCCCTACTGAGTATCGTTATACTCACCCCGGTACGGGATATGCCCCCACCCTATTGTGTCTGGTGCAGACGACGGACAACGCTGACTAAGGATGAGAGTACCGGGACTGGAGGTGGCTCGGATGTAGACGATAGACGAGGAGAACCACAGACACAACAAATGGTGAGTTGTACCTACACTTAAGGTAGGATTGGTGGTGGACGATCCAGGAGCTTCTTTTCACCTATCAGTCATCTTTTACCTTACAGTTTTCCCTGTAATTTCTAGTTGGGCTTGTATTCTGGACCATTTTACTTACTGTACTCACTCTGTTTACTATTCAGTTTACTTGAGTTTGTATCTTGTCATGTGATTGGTTGTGTGTGTTACAGGTTATAAGGTAAATTCCTTCCTAGATTTAGGGAATATTCCTTCGGCGCTAGTCACCGGCTGACTATGGAAGGCGGGATTAGGGTAGTCACGGTACAAGCCCCAGGGGATGGGTCGTGATAAATTAGTATCAGAGGAGTCGATTCTACCATAGAACAGAGTTTTCTGGTCATTCTTTTTAACAGCAATAGTGTTAAGTGTAGTGAGTGAGGTTATCAGTTTAGGGAATCCAATGTTGGTGCGGCGGCCGACGTATCCATACACCAGGACCCTGACTTCTAATTTCTGACTCAGTGCACGAAAATAATGATTGTGTGTCTGTTTTGGAGAGTTTTCTATGTGATATATTTGTATCATCTCACCAGGTATAACTTTTTTACCATAGAACACTTTTTTCTTTTCAGGATGCCTCCATACAGACAGGCAGCTAGGGTTCCAGATATAGTATGCACAGATAGCCCACCAAGCGACGAGGCCTCTGTGCAGGGCCATCTTCCATTAGTGGCACTAGGGGTACCATTACCCATTTGGCCACCAATTCCACCAACCCCAATAGTATTGGGTGCACGATGTTTGTGCGTGTTGCATGAGTTCCATCTCCAGAGGCCACCCAGGCTCAGTGGAGAGACAAACCCACAAGCGGATGAGGGTTGGCTCGAGGCCGTAGTGAGAGTTTTCCAACTAGTTGGGACATCGGCTGATCTCATGGTGATTCTTGTCTCCATCCTTCTACAATAAGTAGCAGACATATGGTGGAGCCATATTCTCTAGGCTCACGATGAGGTGTTGCTTCTCTGGGAAGATTTCGAGAGCCTGTTTCAAGAAGAGTTTGTCCCAGCACCTCTTCGCGCACTGCACATACAATAGCCTATTCATCTATAGCAAGACATCATGAATATAGCTCAGTACTCAGAAAGGTTCACTGACCTCTCACGTTACTCCACAGATATTTTGTGAGACCCATTCTTCGGGGTCCGGACCTTCATGCAAGGACTCAAGCATGAGATTAGTGATTCGATGATCCCACTCACCATCCCGACATAGGTGGGGATGTTAGAGAGAGCCCTTTTAGTGGAGAGTTTCCTGGCTGAGTAGTCACCAGCAGCGAGACCCACTACCAGTCATCTAGTAGTGGAGTCTTTTTCAGTTGGTAGTAGACAGATGACATAGAGGTCCAACATGATCAAACCTATAGGTGGACGACCACCAGAATCAGGTTCAGTTGTGTGAGGAACCTGAGGCAGAGCCAGTTATACTAGGAGTGGGTGGAGTTATGCATGCGGTGGTCATGGTAACATGGCTCCTAACTGTCTGAACATCCGAATGGATGATCAACAGATGGTAGAGGGACCTCCCAGGTAGAGGTAGAGGTTCGCCCGAGGAGGTTTATAGGGAGGAGGTGGACATGGAAAAGGAGTTGTCCATGTAGCTTGTGGTAGGCGACAATTGAAGATGTTATACCCACCACCACTAAGAGGTCCACCCCAACCACAGGGATCAGGAGGATAGGGTCGAGCTCAGCTCCAGGTAGATTAGGCCTACGATCACGGTTCACCAGAGATGATACGAGGTATGATCTTTTTCAACTACAACATAGATTTAGTACTTATAGACACATGTGCCACTCATTATTTTATTTCCACTGCCCTCGTTCGGAGCGTGGAGATTCTGACAGAGCCATTGGCCCGATCCTTATGGCTAGAGACTCATACGGGAGCGGGTTTTTCAATTATCCACTGGTTTTGGCAGTGTGAGCTTACTCTAGGTGGTGAGAGATTTGGGTGGGATCTCCCAATAGTGTTGTTGAGGCCTAATGACATAATCTTGGGTATGGACTAGTTATCTACACTCCATGATCAGATTGACTGTATTAGGTGCAAAGTGTGGTGTGTCCACACAGATGGGACTAGGTTTACCTTCACTGGTGAGAAGGGATCCTTTACAGCACATGATGGACTTACCCGGAGGAACGTGTAGCCAATCACTCCTCAGTTGGGTAGCTTTACCCTCAAAGCAGTTGATGTGGAGAGTCCGAGTAATCCTAGAATGGTGGATCAGTACGTGTATGTATTCCCTGATGAAGTTTAGGGTCTACCTCCATGCAGAGAGGTGGAGTTCTATATTGGCTTGTACCCCGGGATGACACTGATATCTACACCAGTGTATTGGATGACTCCCGCAGAGTTTCGTGAGCTGCGGGTACTGCTGGAGGACTTACATGGGAAGGTAATCATGTGGCCCAATGTTTCTTCTTGGGAATCCCTGATTTTGTTCGCCAAGAAGTCATATGGGATATTGAGACTTTATGTTGACTTTTGGCGCCTGAACCAGGTGATCATGAAGAAAAAGTGCCCACTCATGAGGATTGACGAAATCTTTAATAAGCTGAAGGGATAACGATGGTTCTCGATGATAAACAATAGATTAGGATTCCACCAGCACACATTACAGGATGAGGATGTGCATAATACTGCTTTCAGATATCTATACGATCATTACGAGTTCTTGGTTATGCCATTCGGCATGACCAATGCTCCAGCAGTGTTCATGGGACTCATAAATTGGATATTTTAGCCATACCTTGATTGGTTTGTAGTAGTCTTCATTGATGACATTATTATCTTCTCGGATACCGAGGAGGAGAATGCCATTAATTTGTAGGTAGTACTGGACACACTCTGAGAGCACCATCTTTATGGTATGCTCTCAAAGTTCCAGTTTTGGATCCAAGAGGTGCACTTTCTGGGACATGTCATCTCATTGGATGCAGTTGTAGTGGATCCAACGAAGATTGAGGTGGTACTTTCTTGGGAGCCACCTAGGAGTGTGACAAAGAAACAGAGTTATATGGGTTTGTCAAGATAATACCAACGATTTGTGCTATATTTCTCCAGAGTTTCAACACCTTTATCAGCATTGACGAAGAAGGAGAAACCCTTCATGTGGTTGGACAGATGACAGCAATGTTTTTAGTAGTTGTGGCATAGGCTGACTGGTGCCCTCATCTTGTGGCTTCCATATGAGGGAGTAGGGTACATAGTCTACTACGATGCATTAGGGACCAAACTTATATGTTTTCGGATGTAAGAGTAAGCAGTGATAGAATATGGTTCTCGATTGCTGAGATAACATGAGAAAAACTACAATACCCATGACCTGGAGTTAGCATAAGTGGTCTTCGTGAAGAACATGTGGATACATTACTTCATGGGTGAGCATTTTATAGTGTACTATGGTCACAAGTTTCTCAGGTATATCTTCTCTCAAAAGGACCTGAACCTGAGACAACTACGATGGTTTGAGTTACTCCAAAACAATGACTTCGAGATAGTCTATAATCCTAGGAAGGGTAACGTTGTAGCAGATGCACTCAGTCGGAGATATGGTATACAGTTTCTAGGTGAGGCGACGAAGTAGTTGGCCACTTTACATATATCCTTCATGGAACGTGAAGGAGAAGATTTCCTTTAGTATCTTGTAGTTACACCCCCACATCATCAGTGAGTCAGGGAGGAACAGCGTGGGGATGCTCACAATGAGGCTCGATATGCTCAGATATCCACAGGGAAGGCACCTGAGAGATTTTTTGAATGTGGGGAGCACGCCATCCTCTTCAGAGGACGTACCATGGTACCAGTGCCTCTTTGGGAAGAAGTGATGAGGGAGTACCACACATCCCCTCTAGCGGTACATCCATTAGTGGAGAATATGTACAAAGATCTCTGACAACAACACTGGTGGATGGGAATGAAGAAAGTAGTTGCAACGTTTGCCTCTTTGTGACTTACTCGTCAGCAAGTGAAGGTGAAGCATCATGTACCTTCAGGACTGGTTTAACCTTTAGAGGTCCCAAAGTGGATGTGGGTCTGGATATCCATAGACTTTGTGAAATTAATTCGACGTACATCCAAGGGACATAACTTGATTTGTGTGATCGTCGACTGACTCACCAAGTCGGCCCACTTTATACCGATCAGATAGTAGGGTTCAGTAGAGAGCTTGGGACACCTCTATGTGCTGGATATTGTGCGACTACATGGAGTACCCTCGAAAATTGACTCCGATCGTGATACACATTTTACTTCCCTGCTATGGAAGGCGCTGCAGGAGGCTTTCAAGATGTAGCTTCATTTGAGCACCGCATTCCATCCTCATATGGATGGTCAGACTGAGCGGACCATTCAGACCCTCGAGGTCATGCTACGTGCTTGCGTCCTCAAATATGGTCACAATTGGGAGGATCACATTACTTTGGTGGAGTTTTCATGAAATAACAACTATCACTCTACAAATGGGTTGACACCTTATGAGGTGTTGTACGGGCGACCCTCCAGATCCCCATTGTGCTGGACAGACCCAGGGGAGTCAGCACTAGTGGGACTAGAGATGGTACAAGCTACCACAAAGAAGGTACATATCATCTAGGAGTGTATGAAGACTAGATAGAGAAGGAAAAAGTCATATACCGACAATAGACAGAGACCTACATAGTTCATGGATGGTGACCACGTCATTCTATATGTCTCACCTCGATGAGGATTACCGAGATTTGGCCGCGGTGGAAAGTTATCTCCAAGGTTCATTGGACATTTTTAGGTCCTTATTAGAGTTGGAGAGGTGGATTATCTCTTAACTCTTCCACCTCAATTGCACCGGGTGCATGGATTCATCCACGTATCCCAGCTGAGGAGATACGTCCACAACCCTTCTCACATCATCAACCACGGTGAGTTGGACATCGATGATGGGGCGACATTTATGGAGGTTCCAGTGGAGATTTAGGAAAGATAGGAGTGGGTCCTTCATGGGTGGTTGATTCCTCTAGTGCGTTTATGTTGGGAGCATGGGAACCTCTAGGAGAGCACATGAGAGAAGGAGGCTCAGATACATGCTCAGTACCCCCACTTTTTTACCATGTTTATGATGTGGATTACAAGGATGTAAAGCCCTGAGGTGGGTAAATGTAACGACCCAGAATTTCCATGTAATTGTTTTTAATATATGAGAATTTTATGTGTATGCGAAAATTGACGGCGCATGATTCTGAGCCTTGAAGGGCCCTGAATGAATTTATGAACGTTCTTTCAGGTGCATTCAGTAAACTTTCGAGTGGGTTTTTCTAACTTTTGGACCAGAGCACGAAGTTGAAATCTGAGGGCACCGTTGAACTCACAACACCGATATTCACATATGTTGACCTTCACCTTGACTGTAGTAGGTCATTATTGAATGATAGTTCTTGGGTTTTTTCGTGAAGGAATAAAATAAAGTAAAAATGTGTAACATTTTATTTTATTCAGAACACCCATGTGGATGTTGAGAGCTGGGGACCACCAGAGTTAAACCTCCCATGTGAGGTTATGGAGGTGGGGACCACCATGATTAACCTCTCATGTGGGTTATGGTGGTGGGGACCACCCGAGGCTATAACCCCCTTGAAATCCCTTATTTATGGGAGAAAAACCTCTCAACTCTATACTTTAGTTATGCCAACTCTCCATTAAATAATAATGAAAACCTTACTTTAATTAATTAAGCTAACTTAATTTGTTCTAACAATTTAAAATTAGAGAAACATATTTTATTATGTTGGCACATCCTTTCTTGGGAGGGGATTTTTGGCTGGCGAAAGAGAAGGGGGAGAACTTGAGTGAAAGCCCTCCAACGAAGAACACACTCCGAAATTTAAGAATGTTGACAACGTTCATACTGAATTTGTAAGCGTGACCATGGAAGAAATGATTGTTGGAACTCTCTTCACCTTCACCGTTTCCATCTCATGATCTCCGTCAACAATTATCCAAAGTAGGGGTTGTTATTGAATTCATGAAATTTCTAAATTTAATTCCTCATTAATGGAAGGAATGGCGAACGCGGATCAACCAAAACAAGTTGATCCACGATTAATTTTAATTCTAGAGTTTAACATTCTTGACTCAATATTTTGTAGAGACGTTTGCTACCACTCTAATGCGGAGGGTGTGGTCCAATCAAACACGGCCCAACCCCTCCATCATTTTTCCTTATTGTTGTGATCTTCGCGATTGTGTCAGAAATTGGTGTCGGCGGTTGGCACCAGTGGAACATCGGAACCGCGATGAAGGCAACAAACAAAGGGCGACCAGTCATGTCGGCCTCTGATAAAAGCACGATGACATGCCGTCGCATGACCTCCGCCGCCCCATGGCCTCTTCGCCCCATGGCGCTCCGCCGCACACGGACCCTGCCGCTCCGCGGCCCCGGCGTGCCACTCCGCGGCCCCCGCTACCCTGCGGCCTCACCGCGCCGCCCCAGGCCCTCCCCGCGCCGCCCCATGGCCTTGACACGCCGCCCCGTGGCCTCATCGCGCCGCCCCACAACCTCACGACCCTCTATAGCCCTCCATGGCCCTCCACGGCCTCGCGACCACACAGCGCCACCCAGGCTGGGCCGCCCAGCGTGGGCCAAGTCAGACCGAGCAGGCCAGGCCAGATCCAGTGGGTCGGGCTAGGTCGACCCAAACCAGGTCAGGCCAGGTTGGTCTGACTCGGTCAGACCGGACCCGGACCCATTTCGACCCATTTTCGATCTTTTGGCCATAACTTTGGCACAAGACGTCTGTTTGACGAACCGTCGGTGGCACTAGAAACCTTGGAGTTAGACGGTCCCTTTCAGTATACCCAACTGCAGATTTGGATAATGTTGGATTATGGTCGGGTGGGATCAAGCATGAATCCAACTGGGCCCTCGGTACTAAAAGGCTAATAACTCACAGAACGAGCGTCCATTTGACGCACTGTCTGTTGCGTTGAGACCCCTATGATGTGGCAGTACTTTGGAATACTTCTTCGGGGGACTTCGTGGAAGTTGGAGTATCAACCAGTGGCTTGAGGAGCGGATCATCCCAGAGATGAGAAATCCTATTGCGGGAACCCAGTAGATGGATGTGACTTGAGGAAGAGATCCTTCATGGGTCTGGGACTGAGGGTCCCACATGGAACCAATCTAGGATTCCATGTAGGACTACCGAGTGATCCTGTGTGGGTTAGCACTGAGAGATCCTGTGTGGGTCCGCACCGAGTGATCCTATGTGGGTCATCACCTAGAGATCCTATGTGGGTCTATTGATGATTAGAGATCCTTTTTGGGTCTACCTCTTAACAGGGTAATATGATTCTGTAGTTACATATAATCAACTCTACTATTGTACCTATGTTATACCTGGTGTGAGCTGAGTTCTTACCTAAGCAGTAATTCCTTTGTGGTTATACCTTGTTGGTATTATTATGTGTGGCGTACATGTGTGGTACTTTCCTTCTTGGTATTCCTTCCTTATGGAATAGTTGAGCTTTGGGCATTGAGTTGGACTCTGTGTTTTCCTCAACATTGAGATGGGTATACTTGATATGTTTGGTTTATGTATGGGAATATACCTAAGTAGGGTTATCAGTTGTTTCCTTTCTTTGTGGTTTATCCTTAGTGGATTTTTTTGAGATATAGAGGGTCGCAGGGACTTTAATGTGTGTCGTTATACTCACCCCTGCACGGGCGATGCCTACACCATGTTGGGTCTGGTGCAGACGACAGACAATGATGACTGAGGATGAGGGTACCAGGATTAGATGTGGCTCGGAGGTGGACGTTAGACTAGGAAAACCATAGAGATGTCCAACCATGATCTATACTTACCCTTCAGGTAGGATTCGTGGTGGACGATCTTGGAGCTTATTTTCACCTATCAGTCGTCTTATACTTTCCATTTTTCCTTTTACATTCCAGTTGGGATTGTATTTTGGCCCCTTTTACACACTGTACTCATTATGTTTACTATTCAGCTTAATTGATTTAATATCTTGTTGTGTACTTGGTTTGTGTGTTACAGATTATAAAGGAAATGCCTTCCCATTTTTAGGGAATATGCCTTCGGTGCTAGTTGTCAGCCCCACGCAAATGGAAGGCAGGCTTGGGGTAGTCACGACCCGGGACCTTAGGGACTATTTGTGACATAACATTATTGAAATAATATTAATATAGTATCAGAAAAGGTAAAACCATGTGCTGGGTGACAACCTATCACATACAACAAGGCCTTGGGGCTTGATCTGATGATAGAAGGATGATAAGTGTTTAGCACCAACCACTGTAATAGTTGATGTCCGCAAAAATATTTCATTGTTTTTATGTATAGATATTAATTTATAATATTAGATAACTTTTTCTAACCATATTTTTTTTAAAATAGTTAGAGACATATATAAATATTTTTCACTCTATTGGGGATATTACGATCTGTTAAAAGTGAATTTTAGTGCTTCAGTCATAAAAAATCATTTTTGGATATTCATAATTTGGAGTAATGGTTGAATTGGAAATTGATCAAATTACAACTAAAGGATGATAATGTTTGTATGAAATAGAAATGTATTAAGTAATTTTATTCCCTCAAATTATTTGAATGTAAAATAATTCATCAATAATAATAAAAAAGATCTTTAAATCAAATTTTATCTAATTACTTTCATTTATGATGATAAAAATTGAATTTTACACCCCTATTTGAATTATTATTTTTATGAACATAACTTTCCATATATCATTCACTTTTTTTACCAATTACCTATATCTCTCTCTATAATTATTTATGTTTTTCTTCCATGTTCACATGTTGAAAATCCTTAAATGTTATCCTACTTGGTAACTATAAGAACCCGGATCTTCGTTTTAGGTACGTCTTTCCCTTTCTCAGGTTGTGTGAATTTTTGGAATTTCTAGAAAATTTAGAAGTACAATCCATATAATTTCTGATTACACGCCTTGTACTCTTCTCCGGCTCGAAGACGTGTGCTGGAAATGCCCGGGCCACACACACGGTGTGTTGGGGTGACGTGGAGGCCGATTTTGGCAGAGTACGAAAAAACCCACTAAACACCGTGTACTTCTCTTTTTTCACTAAATGGGCTGGGGTCGCGCCTCATCATGTTATTTGCTTTCTTCTAGGTCGAGTTCATCCGAGAGTGATCCGTATGATTGAATCATCCCCGAGCTCCCGCCTCTCTATCCGATCTCCGATTCGAGCACAGTTGATTGCATTGGAAGCACAGTGGTGAGTTCTTCCTTCTACTTGAATCTTGTTTTTCAATTCTTCCTCTTTCTCATGTTATCTAAGGTTGAAATTTTTGTGCATTTTATCAGATCTATGACGTTCTAGGGAGAATCAACCATCGTGGATCAATTATATTTATCTCCTAGGATCGCGGTAGGTGGTTTGTGCATTACCTTTTAAAGTCTTTGAGTTTATGTGTGAAATTCCACCGATACCCGTGGACGGGGTATCGCGTGTTTAGATTTTTTCCCTTGTTTTCTTCCTTCCTTGCATGTATGCTTGTGTAGAGGTAATTTGACCATGTTAGGGGATATTTTTGTTGTGCATGGATGTGTTTGCCCTTGATTTTTTTAGTTTACGACCTTTGGGTCTCATTTTCCTTTGGTTGTCTCACCTGTTTCCATGCCTTGCGGTTATAGGTTGAAGTGGAATTCATGTTATGCTTGTTTCCTTGTAGACTGTCTAGCTAAGTAGCTCTATAGGTGTACTTCGGTTATCCAAGTAGCTATATAGGTGTACTTTGGCCTTATAGAATTATTATTCACTGACCAGCACGGGGTTGAGAGAACCTGGTGTTATAGACTATAAGGGATAGACTAAGTGAGCTTCTTAGGGAGTCTTAGACATTTCTGACTACAGAGGGGATGGACCGAGTGAGCTCCCAAAGAGTCTCGGTTTTTATAGACTACAGGAGGATAGACCGAGTTCACTTCCTTAGAGAGTCTTACCTTGTATGAATATCTTTAAGAACATTCCCAGGATAGAGGTGTAATTGACCGAGTGAGCTTCCTCAGAGAGTTTGTGGTATACCTGAGGCTATAGGAAGAATTGACGGAGATAGCTTCCTCAGAGAGTCTCTAGACTTTGGGTCTAAGAGGGTTAGACCGCATGATCTTCCTCAAGAGATTCCCTGACTACCCTAGACTATAAGGGGAATTCACCAAGTGAGCTTCCCCAAAGAGTCTCATAAATATATATGACCAAGCCAGAGGGGTTAGGCTGAGTGCACTGCCCAGAGGGTTGTGGTACATCTTGGATAGGACCAGAGGGGATGGATGTAAGTACTTACCATAGGGTTTCCTATTTGTTAGAATTTTGCTTCACTGCTGTTGTTGGTTGTGGATTGATTGTTGTTGTATCATCCTGCCTTACTGCTTACTATTACTGCCTATTGCTTGTTGTTACTGTTTACTTCCTGTTGTAATTTTACCTACCATATACTCACTAAAAGTTAGGCATAGATATTTGGGTGAATGCCTACCAGGATTTTATCTCACACCCCGTTTGGGCCATGCTTTTGGGCCAAATCAGACTATGTTGCTGCAGGTATAGACAATGGAAAGTGCCCTTCGACTTTTGGAACTTGATTGGTTACAGCAGGGGATCCTGGGAACAAGGTTTGGATTTTGATGCTGAGGAGCTGTTTACTATTCTTTTATACTTATCCTGGTACTGTAGTGTTTTCCATCATTGTGACTTTTTTGACTGCTTTATTGGTTATGTATTGTGCATCATTTCATATATATACATATGTTCTCCAGTTTTATGATTTAGACTTCCACTGTTTATATTTTTGGTTATCACTACTTCTGCTACTGTACGTTTATTCTTCTTCTACTATGTGCTATGCCAATGAGGGCATAGTTTTCCCATTATCACATCCAAGGCCCTCGCTGCTAATCGGAAGCCACTAGCGTTTGGGGAAATGCGCTTGAGGTCATGTGACCAACTGGGTACGGGGCGCCTCTGGGTGGCTTCTGGAACCGGGACTTTACAAAATGGTATCAGAGGAATTATTTTCTCTTGCGTTATGGTTTGGAGACATTAGCTAGGAATAGGATCGATTTGGTACTTGGTAATAAGTTGTTCTAGGGAGTAGCTAACCTGTGTATAGGGAAAAACCATACTACCTCGTTATTGTAGTTTTCTGGTTTTAGATTTTAAGGTTGATACGATTTCACCTAGAGTGATTAAAATGCTTTGTACTATTATTGTTTTGATATTACGGTTCTATTTCTGTCACAACCCGATAGGATGAGGGTATTCCATCTCATGCATCATCTAGGCACTTGTAGAAATCAAATGCCATGCATTCTTGCCATGCCATCTAGGGTGCATTAGTGATTGCATGCTGTTGTGATAGACTTTGTGTAGATTATGCATGTTGTTGTGATAGATGCTTTATAGAATCTCTACTTCTTTGTTATAGAATTGTTTCTATTGATCTTTATTCAAATGAACGCCAAATTTTGACTCTTGAGGTGTTTGTGGGCCCTCTTGGACCGGAAGTTGGTGGATCATGATCCTGTTTTCTCTTATACAAGACTGTTAGAGATGCCATGATTTGATTCGTGGGGAGTATGGGCCCTCAGATATTGGAATTTGGCACATATTTTCTTGGTTTTCTGTGTTTCTGGATATTCTGTGCGGTTTTTTAGTTACTGCCTAGAAAAATCCAGAATACACAGCGAGTACTTTCTAGTTACACGCTGTATAGTTTTCAGGCCGTGTTTCTGAATCTGTGTGAAGGAACACAGTGTTGTAGAAATAAATTTAGGAACATGCCATGTATGGAAGGTACACGCCATGTAGTAAGATCCATGTACCCGGTCGTGTCACCAACAACATGGGTCAAGGAAGCTCGAGTAGACATGTCGTGTTGCCTTTGGAACACGCCATGTAGTATTTCCCAGGTACTCGGTCGTGTCACAGACAACACAGGATGAATTCACCATCACCAATACATGTTTTTTTGTTCACAACATGCCGTTTAAATGCCAACTGTGTAGACAGCCATGAAACTAATAGCACGGGCCGCCGAGTCAGTGTCTAGTAAACGTCGTGTCCCTAGGGAACACGCCGCGTAGTCTGAGGTTTGTTTGACCATTTGAGTTAGCCGTGTAAGAGAATCGGGCAGGGGAATAGTATTCAAGTACACGCCGTGTGTTGGGTCAACATGCCATGTAGTTTGGGGTGTTACATGACCTATAGTGCAGGGATACAAGCCCATATCAGTGGCTTGAAAGGACACGCCGTGTAGTTTTTAAACACGCCGTGTATTCGGGTTTTGTAAAACATTATAGTTCTTTTTCCTTGTTTCGGTTTTTTACTCTTGTGTTCTCTGTCCTTTTTTTCTGATCTAAGGTGTGATTTTGATCTATCAGAGATATGCCTTTGAGACGTCCCCCAATTGTACGTCTATTGTCAGGTAGTGATCAGATGCCAGATATGGCTGATCAGGGACTTCCTGGTGATTCTCCAGTCAAGCCAGCCTTGGAACCAGTTGTCATACCGGTCGCAGGCACTGATACACAGTTCAGGGAGGACTTCATGTGGATGATGCAGACCTTCTAGGGAGTGCCGAATCCTGCCCCGTAGATGGATGAGTTGACGTGGGTTTTCCAGCAGTAGCATCCTCCTACTTTTTCTGGGGATGGAGGATCTCAGGATGTAGAGTCATGGATAGAGGCCACACTGACCATCTTTGCAACCTAGAGATCCCTCCGGAGAAAAGGGTAAAGCTGGATACTTATATCCTCCGGGACACGGCCAAGAGGTGGTGGGAGGTGATCTCACGGTCAGGGTGTCAGCAGGATATGTCTTGGGATGAGTTCTTCCACACCTTCTATGAATACTTCTATCCGGAGACGCTGAGGGTCGATCGAGCCCAGGAGTTTATGAGTCTGCAGTAGGGTGCTCTCTCTGTTATTGAGTTCTCATCTCGTTTTACTGAGCTACATCATTTCACACCGATCCCAGCAGGTGAGGAGTTGTTCCTTGCTAGGAAGTTCGAGGATGGTCTCAGGCAGGAGATCTGTTCCCAGGTGAATATCTTCCAGTTGAATTCGATATCCTCTATCGTCAACTAGGCGCTGATAACTGAGTGTAATCTAAGGGATTCTGGAGCAGTGATCCAGGGCAGTTGGATATCAAGATCAGGTGTTCCTCCTACGGAGGGTAGGAAGAGTCGCAGAGAGTCTTCTCGAGGAGATTGAGGTTCGCGGGATGCATCTTCTGGCAGCCAGGTTGTATGCTACCAGTGCGGTAGGAGTGGGAATACTAGGCCTCTATGCCAGAGGGATCTGATGGAGTGCCCGTCTTGCGGCAAGATGGGCCATAATCAGAGTTTCTGTCACATATTCTCCCCTTCAGCTAGTGGTAGTGGTTCCTCTATGACACTGTGTTCTGGAGATGCTTCGCCAATTTCCCACCAGTCTGGGAATTGGAGTTCATCCGGCTGTTCAGGCCAAGGTGGAGGTCGCGGCCGTGATGGTCAGTCAGGAGGTCATCAACGATAGCAGATTGGATCAGCAAAGAGCGGTCAACTAGAGGCACAGGGCCGCAATGCAGGCCAATATTTCACCGTGGAGAGGACTTATCAAGATCAGGATCCCGAACCTTTTATGGTTCGAGGTATGATCTTAGTAGCCTCAGTTTTATCTTCATCTCTTTTCGATACTGGTGCTTCCCATAGCTTTATCTCTGTTGCAGTTGTGGAGAGCCTTGGGATATGTATCTTTTCGCCTACCGACTTGTTTACTCTTGACACACCATTGGGAACGAAGAAATCTAGCGTACGACAGTGCAGAGAGTTCCCTCTCAAGGTTGCAGGGTGTCATTTCTTATGTTACCTCTATATCCTATAATTGACGAGCTATGATGTCATTCTCGGTATGTACTGGTTGGTTCCCTTCCAGGCAGTCGTTTATTTCTATCGCCTCAGGGTGAGTTTCAAATCACCTGAGAGCGGATCGTTCCTTCATAGTGGAGAGTGGGATGTCCATGAAGCTAGAGATGGACCAGAGCATCATGGGCTAGGGGAAGTTATAGCCCAGATTTCTAGACTTTATCTGGATGACCATGGGACTTCACAGTTAGACTTTTCTCCAATGGTGGAATGTTTCAGGGATGTATTTCTAGAAGAATTTTCAGGTTTAACTCCAGAGCGGGAGGTAGACTTATTGATTGATCTCGTGCCAGGAGCAGCACCGGTGTCCATTCCTCTTTATAGGATGGCTACACATGAGTTGCAGGAGCTCAAGAAGGAGTTAGAGGAGTTGCAGGCAAGGGGTTTTGTCCTTACTAGTACTTCTCTTTGGGGTTCTCCTGTCCTGTTCATGAAGAAGGAAGACAGTACCCTTCGGCTTTGTGTGGAGTATCGGAAGCTGAACCAGTTGACGGTTAAGAACCGACATCCCTTGCAGAGGATCGATGACTTCATTGATAAGCTTCATGGAGCTCGGGTGTTCTCAATGATTGACTTGAGGTCTGGTTATCATCAGTTGTGCGTTAGACCATCAGATATACCTCAGCCAGCTTTTAGGAGCAGGAATGGTCTTTACGAGTATACAATCATGTCATTCGGTCTTATGAAAACTCTTGTAGTCTTAATGGAATTGATGAACCGAGTGTTCTATCCGTACTTTGACTCCTTTGTCGTGGTCTTCTTGGACAATATCTTAGTATACTCTCACACTCGACATGACCATGCCACACATCTTGAGATCGTTCTGAGTACACTGAGAGAGCATCGACTATATGCTAAACTCTCGATGTGCCACTTCTGGATGGATCAGATTCACTTATTGGGTCATGTCATCTCAGAGGCTAGAGTATCTATGGACCAATAGAAAGTGAGAGCATTCGTTTACTGGGAGCAGAAAAAGAACGTCTTTGAGGTATGGTGTTTTCTAGGGCTGGTCGGGTACTACAGATGCTTCATTTAGGACTTTTCGCGCCTAGCAGCACCATTGACAGGTCTGACCGAGAAGGGGGAGACGTTCTTATGGTCAGATTCTTGTGAGTCTTCCTTTAAGGAGCTGAAAGGTAGGTTGATGTCAGCACCGATACTAGTCTTTCCACAGCTGAGAAAGGGATACACTGTTTACTGTGATGCTTCAAGTATGGGGATGGGAGCTGTGCTCATGTAGGGAGATGGAGTCGTTGCTTACAGGTCTCTCTAGTTGAGGCCACACAAGAGGAACTACCCAACGCACGACCTGGAGTTGGCAGCAGTTGTTCATGCCTTATGCTGTTGGAGACTATCTTCTGGGAGAGCACTTTGTGGTTTTCACCAACCACAATAGTCTCATGTATATCTTCACTCAACGTGATCTGAATCTGAGACAGCCTAAGTGGTTTGAGTATCTTCAGTCCTTTGACTTCGAGCTCGCCTATACGCTGGGAAAGGGAAATGCAGTGGCAGATGTGTTGACAGATGAACTCAGATTCAGGATGTTCAGGAGGTTAGTAGTGAGTAGTAGCTTATGCCTCTGTTCTATGAGATGCATGTGGAGGTGCATGACAAGAAGGTACATACCATTCTCTCATCTGTGGCTGTTACCTCTTCACTTCTGGATCGGGTATGAGTGAGCCAGCTATCAGACACAGAGGACTTTGTCCTACGAGAGAGTGTTTCATGAGGAGACCCTCTTCCTTGATAGGCAGTGGGAGAGGATGAGATCTTGCATTTCTAGGGATGTGTATGGGTTCTTGCAGACATACGCGAGGAAAAGATGTGGGATTTTCATTCCTCAGTTTGGGCAGTTCATCCTTGCGTCACCATGATGTATTGAGATCTCCATCGCTAGTACTGGGGGCCAAGTATGAAGAAGGATGTTGCTGGTTATGTCATGAGATGTTCTAATTATCAGCAGGTGAATGTAGAGCATCATCGACCAGCAGTGCTTTTACAGCAGTTACCCATTCTGGAGTGGAAGTGGACTGATGTCGCAATGGACTTCGTGACCGGGTTACGGATGTCACCCTGGGGAAGTGATAATGTTTGGGATATCGTCGACAGGCTTATGAAGGTTGCACATTTCTTTCTGATCAAGGAAACCTTTAGTGTTGATGATCTGGGACGACTATACATCAGATAGATCATTCATCTGCATGGAGTTCCAAACTCTATTGTTTCAAACAGGGATGTGTGCTTTATCTCTCGGTTCTGGAAGGGACTTCAGAAGGCTTTGGGTACACATATAATTTGGAGTACAGAATACCATCCCCAGACTGATGTCCAGTCCGAGCGCACAATCCCGGTGGTTGAGGAAATGCTCCAATCTTGCATTCTAGACTTCGGTGGTTCTTGGGAGAAGCATATACATATTGTGGAGTTTGCCTACAATAACAGTTTTCAGGCGACATTTCAAATGGAACCATACGAGGCTTTGTATGGTAGGCCATTCCGATCACCCTTATGTTGGCTGGAGGAAGGAGAGGTAGCTTTGCTGGGACCTCGTCTTGTTCAGGAGACTTCAGATCAGATAGAGTTAATTCAGAAGAGGATGGCTACAACAGAGTCTCGAGAAAAGTCTTATGCTGATCAGCGGACATGACCTCTAGATTTAGATGTCGGAGATTAAGATTTCATGTGTGTCTCATCGAGGATGGGACACAAGAGGATTAAAAGACAGGGTATGCTTTCACCGTGGTACGTCGGGCCATTTGAGTTAGTGGAGAGAGTTGGGCCGGTTGCCTATCGGTTGCAACTACCTCAGAGGTACCAGGCTATTCACGGTGTCATCCACGTCTCTCTGCTCTGACGTTAATTCTCAGACCCATCTATTGTCTTCAACCCGAGGAGGTTGAGCTGGAAGCGGATGTGTCATTTGAGGAGAATCCTATCCTGATTTTCGATCGTAGCAAGAAGGTTCTCTGAGGCTGGTCTGTTCCTCTTTTACATGTGCTATGGCAGCACGGGTGAGTATTTGATGAGACTTGGGAGAGGGAGGCAGAGGTTCGATCGCAGTGTCCGGAGCAGTTTTAGGATCCTTCTTCTACGCCCATCTAGGGAAATTCGGGGAAGAATTTCTTTAAGGGGCGATGTTTGTAAGAACCTGGATCTTAATTTTAGGTATGTCTTTCCCTTTATGGAGTTGTGAGAATTTTTGGAATTTCTGGAAAATTTTGAAGTACATGCCATGTAATTTCTGAGTACATGATGTGTACTCTTCTCTGGCTCGAAGCCGTGTGCTGGCTGTGCCCGGGGCACACACATGGTGTGTAGGGGTGACGTAGAGGCCAATTTTTGTGGAGTACGGAAAAACCCACTACAGGCCGTGTACTTTAGAAATACACGCCATGTATTTTTTTCACTAAACGGACCGGGGTCGCGCCTCATCACGTTATTTTCCTTCTTCTAGGTTTAGTTCGTCCAAGAGTAACCCATACGGCCGAATATTCCCTGAGCTTCTGCCTCTCTATCCAATATAAAATTCGAGAATGGTCAATTTTGTTGGAAGCACAGCGGTGAGTTCGTCCTTTTGCTTGAATCTTGTTTTCCAATTCTCCCTCTTTCTCAATTTATCTATGGTTGAACGTTTTGTGTGTTTTCTTAGATCTAAGACTTTATAGGGAGAATCAGCCATCGTGGTTCATGTATATATATATCATCTAGGATCACAGTAGGTGTTTTGTGCCTTACCGTTCAATGTCAATGAGTTTTTGTGCGAATTTCCACAGATACTAGTGAGTGGGGTATCGTGTGTTTACCTTTTTCCCCTTGTTGTTTTCCTGCCTTGCCTATATTCTTGTGTAGAGGTAATTTGACCATGTTAGGGGATATTTTTTCTGTTCGTGGATGTGTTTTCCCTTGCTTTGTTCATTTTATGACCTTTGGGTCTCGTTTTCCTTTGGTTGCCTCACATGTTTCCATGCCTTGCGGTTATAGGTTGAAGTGGAATTCATGTTATTCTTGTTTCCTTGTAGACTGTATAGCCATGTAGCTCTATAGGTGTACTTCGGTTATCCAAGTAGATCTATAGGTGTACTTTGGCCTTATAGCATTATTATGTACTGACCAGCATGGGTCTGAGAGAACATGGTGCTATAGACTATAAGGGATAGACCGAGTGAGCATCCCAGAGAGTCTTAGAAATTACAGACTAAAGAGGGGATGGACCTAGTGAGCTCCCAGAGAGTCTTGGTATTTATAGACTATAGGAGGATAGACCGAGTTCTCTTCCTCATAGAGTCTTACCTTGTTTGAATCTCTTTAAGAACCTTCCCAGGATAGAGGGGGAATTGACTGAGTGAGCTTCCTCAGAGAGTATGTGGTATACTTGGGGCTATAGGAGGAATTGACAGAGATAGCTTCATCAGAGAGTATCTATACCTTGTGGATAAGAAGTTTAGACCACGTGATTTTCCTCAAGAGAGTCCCTGACTACCCTAGACTATAAGCGGAATTTACCGAGTGAGCTTCCCTAAAGAGTCTCATAAATGCATATGACCAAGCCAGCGGGGTTAGGTGGAGTGCACTGCCTAGAGGGTTATGGTAATTCTTGGATAGGACCAGATGGGATGTCTATGAGTACTTCCCATAGGGTTTCCTATTTGTTAACTTTGTGCTTCACTGCTATTGTTGGTTGTGGTTTGATTGCTGTTGTATCATCGTGCCTTACTGGTTACTGTTATTGCGTATTGCTTTTTGGTACTGTTTACTGCTTATTGTACTTTTACCTACCATATACTCACTGACTTTTAGGCATAGATCTTCGGGTGAATGCCTATAGGGATTTTATCTAACAGCCTGTTTGGGGCATGCTTTTGGGCCCAAGAAGATTATGTTTCTGCAGGTATAGACAAGGGCAAGCACCCATTGACTTCTGGAACTTGATTGCTTTGAGAAGGAGAACATGGGACCAAGCTTTGACTTGCGATGCCGAGGAGCTGTTTACTTTTCTTTTCTGCTTGTCTTGGTACTGTAGTGTTTTACGACATTGTGACTTGTTTGGATGATTTCCTAGTTATGTATTATGCATGATTTAAAATATATATATATATATATATATGTGCTCCAGTTTGATGATTTAGCCTTCTGCTGTTTATATTCTTGGTTATCACTGTTTCCGCTACTGTATGTTAATTATTCTTCCACTGTGTACTCTGCCAATGAGGGCATATTTTCCCCACTATCACACCCAAGGCCCTCGCTTCTAATTGACATCCTCTGGGATTTAGGGAAATACGCTTGAGGCCATGTGACCAACCGGGTACGAGGTGCCTCTGGCTGGATTCCGGAACCGGGACGTTACAGTAACTATGTTATGTGTCATTCAATATGAACTATGCATATACCATTAGCTCTTTTAATGATTATATATTATTAACCATTTTATGATGATTGTTATTCAACAATGGAATTTCAACATTTCAAACCCTTGATTTCTAAGATCATGTTTAAATTATGTGGATGAAAATTTTTTAATATTGGGGAATGTGACACCCTAATATTTTAATAAAAGAATTTTTTTAATAACTTGTTGTAATTGAAACCCCATGATTAGAATGAAATACAACTATTGAGATTTTATGGAATATATATTTTTATATTAATTTAATCTCTTCGATAGATTCTGGTATACACAAACTTAAGTTAAAATTAACATTAATACAGTATAAATTTATAACATAGATGTTAAATTTGAGGGTAAGAATAGTACGAACTAAATTATAAAAATATGTTTATCTATTTATTAGAAATTACATAATAATCTTTTAAATGAAAAATATATGTTTTCTGAGAAACTGTAAACATTCTAAATTACGGTTTTGTAGCGATTTGGGCAATTAATTCAGAATAAACTGTTTAAAAATACAGAGAAATTATTTTATAATATTTATATGGTATTTTATTTTAGAGTATTAAATTTATAATAGAGTTATTTTTTGGTTTTTTAAATGTTTCATTTTTTTAATGAAATGTTAAAAACAATGATTTATAATTGAAAAATACATTTTTATTTAAATTACTTATAATGAAAATTATATTATTAATTGTTTTTATTGTAATATTAGTTAGATAATTTATCAATTAATCCAATTTAGGTCATTAGAATCATTTTCATATTTAATTTTGATATAAAAACATTTTAATATTTTGAAATGATTTCATTTAAAACCTAATTTCTCACAGCGTCTCTTCGATTAATTTTTAAATAAAATGTTCAATTATGTCTATTGAATTTGGAAAAACTAATTGAATATATTTAATTAAAATAATTTATATTTTATAATAATTTAAACACAATTTTTTAGTAAATAAATAATGAAAATACTAAAAAAATATTTACCATGATTAATGTAAAAATGGATTTACTGGGAATAAGACTAAAAATACAAGGGTTAAAATTACCTATAAACTTGTCAAAAATATATTTTATGCCCATATTTAGACCCTATAATGTATAATTCTCATTAATACTTTATTTTGGACAATTTTCCATCTATAAATCAGTGTTACACCTTTCACTTTCAAAATATTACAAGTATGCCACTAACCTCACTTATAAAAGGTCACCCCTATCCTTTCTACTTGACAGATTCAAACCCTATTGGTTTGTAAAATACCTACCACAACAATTTTTAAATTACCTCATCTCATAACAGAATCTATATTTTTGGAAAAAATCTTACCTAGGAAGGCTTTGGGGGAATCCTAAAAAGGATAAATGAAAAGGAAGTAATTTTCTTCAACAAGCATTTTTAATTTATTTCTTCTCCTACCTAAATTATTGTTAAACAATGATAATATATTAATAATATTATATTAAATATAATTATATTTTTTCATGTTAATTTAAATACCTACAACCATCACATATTCAATGAAATTTTTTCTGAAATCAATATTCACGTGTACAACGAACTACCGCCACACGAACCGATGTCATTAGATTTTCCATTACCAAAAATAAAATTTGGTTTTTATAATGGATATAAAGTATATATTGGATATTAATTACATAATTATATCTCTGGAGTTAATATTTTTTATTTATCTTTTAACTTTCCCATATGTTTGGGGTAAAATTACATCGATAGTGTGTAAAGTAAGCTACCACATCACGAAGTGATATGATTCTTCTTCAACAAACACTATACATGGAATGTAATAAGGAAATAGATAATGATTATATGTTCTGTAAATTACATAATTACGATATTAATTTTATATTTATCATTCATAAAATATAATATATATCCCTTTCTACCATACCTTTTCACTTAATAAAATATGATAGAGTCATTCGTGTACATGTGGAGTACCACCTTTAGGAAATGATGTGACACTCTTTTCATCACCACACCACATGGATGATATATATAAGAATATTTTATGAAATAATATGGAATATAAGATATTATTATCATTATGTAATGAAAAATTATTACGTACCCTCTTTTCATAATGATCATTGAAAAATGGAAATGTTACTCATGTGTATACACAACCAACCGTCTCCATGCTTCTAACATTGTCCATTTTTTGTAAAAATATTGAATTCCTAGTTTTAAGAGTATAAATATTGTAAAAATATAATAATTGTATTGAAATTATTGTTCTTTATAAGATATAACTATATAATATGTAAGCAACGCGATATTTGATGATAGAACACGCATGAGAAAACAACGAAATTATCACCCAAAAAATTGAAGATAATGAATGATTATTAATTGAAGTGTTATAATATCTTTAAAAATGAATATATATGATATTATAAATTTTAATTTGGATATTTAATAAGTTAATTACATGTTTAAAACCATTATACATGAGGATAAATCTTGTTCAACCAAATGGGCTTGTGAGGCATGGAACTTCATCTCAATTTCATTTCACTAAGGCATATTGTAATGCTATGAACCTAAATAATTATATATGGTTTTTATAATTCCCATTATACATGAAATATAGTTATTCATTAAGAATTAATTTTAATTTATGTTTAAATTTTAATTATTTCGTTCAAGTGGATTTGATTTAATTGGTACCGAGTGGTAACAATTTTCATAACTCAATTTGTTTTCATTGGGATATATTAATTACACATAACCTTTGATATTATAATATTATATATTAAATTAATTTATTACCTTGTATTTACACATGTTTTATGTAGTTTGATAATTTATACACCACTTTTATTCATTTTTTAATCCCCACTTCAGTTATATGGTCATTTTATTTGATTATTTAAAAATCTCATTATAATCAAGATTGATTATTCTGGAACTTCAGTTGAAGAAATTTATTATATCATTATTTTAAAATCTTGAGTTTTTCTTGAGGTTTATATGTTTTCCTTTTAGTTAAAGACATTTTTAGATTACATTTTTGTCTTAAATACAAATTCCGACCATGAAACTATTGGGTTGTTCTTGGGAAAGAGGAGGATTGATGTTAGTGTACTAGATGTAGTAAAACTACACAATTTTTAATTGGATTACACACCATGTAATTTTATTAAAAAATGTGCAATTAGATTACAGGTCATGTAATTTGATTATGGGGTGACTAATAGTCTCGCCTGGACTGTTCACATCATGTAATGATTTTTCCTCGTGAAGGGATAACCGAGCATTACATGACTTGAAAGGAAATTAAACATTGTGTAATTTCCCAACAATGTTTTTCAAAAATTGAGGGAGGGGATATATTTTTTAGGGGAAAAATTTTCACCCTTTTTATAAGACAAAAAACCCACTTTTATAGTTTTTGAAATTTGTGTCCATTCGAACTCCGTTTCTTTGGCTATCAATCTCATTGGAATCGCTTCGGCGAGTTCTCGATTCATTTTTATCCATTCTTATTTCTTTAGAAAAATAATTTCCTTATTTGGATTTTGGATCATATGGCTTAATTTCTTGTTCTTCATTCATTCATCAGATTTCATCTAAAATGAGGTGAATCAGGACATAATATTTGAAGAGTACTCCACTATTGATATAAGGTAGGTGGCTTATATATTTTTTCATATTTGGATTCTAAATAGATCTATTAGTTTTGTCCCCAACTATACTATTCACTATGGGCCTAGTTTTGTTATTTCAAACTGAAATATATGAAGTAGGAAGAATTAGGGATTCCCTATAGTTCATTGAGAGTCGTTGGTGTTCTTTTCCCCAACCAGAGGCCACCCATTGGGTGTGCAACACCTTTTCCTTGGTTTTCACATTAATGAACTACACAAGGGGTGTGTTCTAAATTATTCTCTTTTTAAGGAAGCTACTTTGTATTTAAATAATATTTAATAACATTATTATTATATCTTTCCCCTTATTTCTTTGTGTTACCATAATATTCCTTTTAAAACAGGATTAGATTTCTTGAATGTAATTTTGTTAAATGGGTGGGAATACCTATGTGACTTGATTAAATTGGTTTGGAATACATAAGTGTGTATACTCATCTGATTTATTCGTATGAAAATTATAACATATTGTATTTATACCATGGACAATTCTTTATGGATATGGAATGTTGTAGTGGAAGCCTTGGTTGATTATGCACCACGAATATTGATTCCATGGGGGTGCCTTGGGATTTTTTACCTCTTGGATCCGACATTCTGGGAATCGCATAGGACATGTTGTTACACATGATCCTACCACTCCAACATGTTCGTATACTGAGTTTCCATCGATATGATCCCGGGACATGATGAGGATTACATGGTATTTTACACATTGTACCTAGATCATCATAGTCTACACATCATTATATGACTATGATATGGTATATATGAGTGTGGTTATACGGAAAGGCCTAGGGTTTTTATGTAGCTTTAGTTTATGGAGAGTCCCTATTGATTCAATACACATCATTATACAGTGTGGTTGTGTTGTCTATTTTTATTATATGTAGCTACCATTTTAGGATATGATACTTGTTGTAGGGATCATTGAGAGGTTGTTTGGTATTACTTGTCTACAATAGTTATATGCCTAGAGATTTCATAATTACAATACATCTTATTTACACTATTTTATCATATTGTATCGTGGTACATAGTAATATATAAATCTTTTGGTGGTTACCTTCTAGGATGTTTGTAACACCCCAATATTCGATAGTATGTTATTTCTTCAAATTAATTCAATAACTCACACTACACGCAACACTGAGTTCATGCGCACCATGACTTTCCAAACTAGCCATCCGAAAGTAGTTACGAATAGTATTAACTGAATTTTGAACTTTATATAATCCTTATAATTTTAGAATCCATATAATGAGTATCTTGGACATAATGTCAGAAAAAAATCATTTTTTTTTCAGTTAAAAAAAGTATTTTTTTTAAATGCAATTTTACCCCCTTTTAATGGAGAACCTTTTTTCAATCCAATATTTGAAACTTTTATATATTAAATTTGACAAAATAAACATCTTCTTTAGAAGCAGGACATTAAAATTTAATTTGGATAAATTTTTTGTACTTTTCTGATAACTTTCATATTTTGATGAATAGTGAAAACTACTAAATTTTAATTGAAACCAGCTTTTTAATCGAAATAATTTAGTGTTAAATCATGAATTTGAATGGTTTTGAAATATAATTAGATTATATTTTTATCATATAATACAATTTAGGTCATTATAAGTAATTTCACGTTTAAATTTAACATAATCACATGTCAATCTTTTGATAGTTTTTACTTTATAAAAAAACCGCTTTTTGGTTTTGACAACAAGAATTATTTTTAAATTAATAATTTAAGATATTATGTTTTGAATTTTGTAGAATGGACTTCATTTTTGAATTCATAATATCAATATTATCTTAGGGTAAAATTTTGGTATTTTTCAGAATACATTCAATTTTGGATGAATAGTGAAAAACACTATGTTATTATTTAAAACCGACTTTTTATTTAAAAAATTATTTATTTTATTTAAATTTATTTTAAGTCAAAATATATATATAATACTTATATAATTTCAATGTAATTCATTGGAGTCATTTTATAATAAAATTAGATGTATAAAAATTTATCAAACTTTTTACCGTCTTTTACCAACCTCCTAGGAGCATTTGTAAATTTGCATAAAACCTAATTTTACCACTTCTATGAGTTGAATTTCAAAAATCCTAGACACGGTTGATATCAGTAAGTAATTTTTTTTCAATAAGATGAAAATAATTTTTTCTGAATACTTACTTTTGACTTTTATTTACCACAGTTAAAAGTAAATAGGGTAATTAAGGGTAAAAATGATATCATAATTACTCTAACACATGTCCTAATTATATTGGATAAGTTTAATTATACTAAAAAAACCTTAGGAATAAAATTTGATCCTTTAGGACCCCTTGAAGTTGATTAGTTATGATACAATTCTTCCATATTTTTTTGAATGTTATGCGATATGTTTGACTATGGATGTGTTATTTTTATACCAATCATGGTTTATGAATAAAGAACTAACATTTCATATGCTAGTTTTAATACAAATTTTTATGTTATGTTTAAACCTTTTCCCATGAGGAATGAATTGGACATAGTAAGTGATGGGTGGAGCCTGCTATTTCTCCTCGATGCATCTGTAGATATCATGATACAAACTAGTGTATTGGCACAAGGCTTTGACAAAATCTTATTTGTAGGCTTGGCACAAGTCCTTGACTATGTGGTTATGAAAGTCCAGAATTATGCATTCCTTCATTATTAAAGTGGCTATTGATAATACATGTGATTATTTGACTAGAATAATTTCCATGTGCATATTTATATGGTAATGTTTGATTTATTTTTTCCCTATTATGTTCATTTTTATGTTTAAAAGTATATTTTTTTATTACACATCTTGCCTTAGAAGTTTATAGCTTCTGCTAAATTATTTACCCTTACTGAGCATCTGATCTCACCCGTTTCTTATGTATTATTTTCCTAGGATCCCAATAGTTTTTTATGTTTGAGATGCAGGGTTAAGCTAATGGAACAATGTCATTCTAAAAGGATTATTTTTAATTTTTTTTATGTTAGAAAGTGTAATTTAATGTTCACGTATGTAATCTATTTTCCAAGACTGCAAAACTGATTGGTTTTTCAGCACCGATTTCTTGTAATAATGATAATGTATTAAAATAATGCACCGACTTTGGGAATATAGGGCCAGGGCATTATAGTTGGTATAAGAGGAAGTTTAGAAAGAACCTTTGAAATAGATTTAGATTAACTCTGATTAGAGAAAAAAACCTTAAGATAGACTTTGAGGATTACTATAGAAGAACTTCCTAGAATTTTGGTAAGGAAGGGAATTTTAGAGTTTTCCATGAAATACATCCTATCTGGATATGAGCTAGTAGAGGTTGCTCTGGTACAGATGTACCTACGGGTAAACCCCGAAAACATCACTTTGAGCTAGACATGAACATGAACTAGTGCATGACAATGGGCCTTGCTGCACTCTTGGTTATGTCACTCCCGGGGGGATATACATAGGATAATTCACATTTTATTTTCAATCCATTATGAAGGATTTAGGAGTGAATACTTCCTCAAAGAAAACATTTTTTGGATTTTGGATTATATCCATAAACTGGTCAATTTACGTTAGGTATTTTACAAGTTTGGAATTAAGAATTTTGATTCATAAACTAGCCTAGTGTATTCCATTGTAATGAAATCACACCTAGTAGAAGGAATGATAAATCCAATAATACGTATGATCCAAAAATTAAAAAGAATCATATATTTTCCTAGTATTAAGCCAACTTTTATAATGGAAATAGTCTCCCATGTATTATCAACATATAAAGAAATAGTATCATGTGTTAATATGATATGTTATGAATTATTTGAGTCCTATGGAATTGAAGGGAAGCAAGAGAAGAAAAGGATGGTAGATAGAAATATATATAAAGGGAAGAGGAGAAAGAAGGATTTTCCCACATGTGATAATTGTGGAAATAATCACCATGGTAAATGCTTGAAGGGAATGAGTTTTTATTATAAGTGTGGAGAAAAAGGACACCAAGTACGTGATTTCAAGGGTTATAAAAAGGTTTTAAATGTAAAATGATTCATCTACAAGGCATTAGGACACTACGCGAATCAATGTCCCAGTCATCAGAATATACCAAAAATGATGTTATTGGATAATAATCAAGTCATGATAATACATCAGATGAGAGGAATGACTAATGTTCTTATGTTGTTATTATATAATTATTTCATTTGATTGTTGTATCAATAATATACTAGTTTTATGAATTAAGGAGATAAATAAGGATTGTACTGTAGTACTATTTTATTGAGGATTTGAGATTATATGGTTCTAAGAAAAGTGACTTAATAGTAAGCTAAACTTTTTGAAAAATACTTTTTTGAAGGAAACATAATCCTTAATATGCTATTGATAATGAGGTATTGATTTTGGAATAAGGGATGGTTGATTTGGATAAATTATATTGGATATTATTGAATTCCTTGGAACTGATTAATAGTTTTTTTATTTCATCATTGTTGGAATATTAATGAAATTTGGATATTTAAAATATATCTAGTAATATATAAAGAATAAGGGAGAATGAATGTAATCAATAAGGATTTATGGTAATTCAAGTTGTTACCATGTTTTAAAATAATACATGATGAAGGTGTTCACATGTTATCACGTGGCAAAAAGGATCTTCATTGTGTTTAACTTCTTTATAAATTTTGGACTGTAAGTTTGGATAGATGTATTTTGGATAAGTCTAAAGGATGGAATGGATTAATATTGAAATTGGATACAACTATTAAGGTTACTTTTTTTATTTCCATATAATGTACAAACAAGAGGTCGGACGACAACCAGTCACGTCCGGTAAGGCTGCGAGACTTGAACTCACAACAAAAGGGCGAAAAGGGTGCATCACCTACCACTGGCCTACGTGATGTCCTAGATTGTATAATGATGTTTCTTTTTGTAAATGGTATGATAGGTGAATTATAAATTCATTATTTTGGAACCCTATATGATTAGGATAAATATAATTTTTTTGGAAATATTTTGGAGTGAAAGATGTGTTTGTGGTAGGAATTAGTTAAAGGATGTAAATCTACTTGTAAAGTATATATATATATATATATTCCCTCTTATTCTATGACAAAATTAATTATTAACCTTTAGTTAAGGGAATTATTCTCAATCTACATTCACTGAGGAATCCTTTTATTTCTAAATGATCTAATTTTATACGGTGTGTAAAACCCTTTGACTTTTCATTTCAAGGGGAATCTTTTTCTACAAAGCGATTTACTAAACGACAAAAAAAATAATTTTTTTACGTAAGCAGTGACAATGAACTTTCCACCTCCATGAGTTTTATTTGATATTTGGTTTCCTTTACAAGACAAAATGTTTTTTAAAAAATAAAATAAACACCATAAACTCTCTTTACATATTTTGGTATTGAAAATAGTTTTGATAATGGATTGGCTATGTCAATATATTTAAATGATGTATTGTGATTGATGACCTCAATCACTACCTATAAATATTTACATTTTCCCTCCAATTATGTGTCTCTAATTTCCACCAATTTTCTCCTAATGGAGATCATAATTTCGTGGTAACTTTATCATTTCCCTTTCCCTCTTATTAAGACTAAATTTTATTAACCCAATTTACGATGGGGGTTTTTCACAATGGAATTTCTCTATTTTTAACCATTTATTTTCAAAAAACAATTTCAAATTGCGGGGGTGAAATTTATAAAAAGATGGAATAATGTAACACCCCATGATTTAATAGTACTTTATTTTTTCAAAGTAATTCAATAACTTTCACTACACGCAACATCGAGTACAAGTGTTCCACGACTTACCAAAATAATCGTTCGAAAGCGGTTATGAATTGTATTAATTGAAATTTGAACTTTATATAATACTTATAATTTTAGAATCCATATAATGTGTATCTTAGACATAATGTAAGAATAAATTCATTTTTTCAGATAAAAGATGTATTTTTTCAAAAAAAATTCAATTTTACTGCCTTTTAATGGAGAACATTTTTTCAATAAAATATTTGACACTTTTATATATTCAATTTGATAAAATAAACTTCTTTTTTAGAATAGGTACATTAAAAATTAGTTTTAATAAATTTTTGGTACTTTTCTGATAACTTTCATATTTTGATGAATAGTTAAAAGTACTAAATTTTAATTGAAAACAACTTTTTAATCGAAATAATTTACAGTGTTAAATCAGGCATTTGAAGGTTTTTGAAGTATAATTAGATAATATTTTTATTATTTAATAAAAATTGGGTCATTATAAGTAATTTCACATTTAAATTTAACTTAAACACATGTCAATCTTTTGATATTTTTTACTTTTTAAAAAACCCGCTTTTTGGTTTTGACAACAGGAATTAATATTAAATTTATAAATGCAGATTCTATGTTTTGAATTTGGTAAAATTGACTTCATTTTTTTAATTCATAATATCAAAATTATCTTGGGGTAAAATTTTGGTATTTTTTTGAAAACATTCAATTTTTGATAAATAGTGAAAACACTATTTTATTATTTAAAACCAACTTTTTTTAAATAATTATTAATTTTATTTAAATGTATTTGAAGTCAAAAAATATATATATAATACCTATATAAGTTCAATGTAATTCATTGGTGTCATTTTAAAAATAAAAAAGATGTATAAAATTTTATCGAACGTTTTATCGTCTTTTACCAACCTCCTAAGAGCATTTTCAAATTTTCATAAAACATAATTTTACCGCATCTGTGAGTGGAATTTTAAACAACTGAGAGAAACTGTTGATATTATTTAGAATTTTTTTTTCAATAAGATGAAAATAAGTTTTGGTGAAGAGTAACATTTGACTTTTATTTACCACGGTTAAAAGTAAATAGGGTAATTAAGGGTATAAGGGATATCATAATTACCCTAACACATGTCATAATTCTATTGGATAATTTTAATTCAACCAAAAACAACCTTCGGAATAAAATATGAATCTTTAGGTTCACTTGGACTAGATTAGGTGATTCATTATTATTTAATTCAATAAAATGTTAAAAGTGTTAAATTCAATGTTTAATAACTAAACCATTTTTAATATAGGGTTACACAAAATATAAATTAGACTATAAATCTTAATTGGATAGATAAAAATATTTCATACATAATAGTATTTTATTTAAATTTTTTTGACATTAAATAATTTAATTTATTTATGATACAATGATGATGCAATAATTACATTATTAATGAAATATTAAAATAATTTATATTATAAATACCCAAATAAATGTAATTCGAGACTTTTTAAGAATCCAAATAATTTTATAGGTTAATAATAAATATTATGTTGATAAAATTAGTTTTTTTTAAAGTAATAATACAGTTAGGAATTTAGAAAAAAAAATACCAAATAGTATCAAAATTGTCATAAAAGAGTTTCAAAAAAATATTATTATATTAATTGGTATTCTAATCCTAAAAATATATGGTTCATCCAAAGGTCATTAATAAAATTATATATGACATTAATTAACCACTTGGGGTTCTCTTGGAAGTTTATAATAATTTTATTAACCATATAACATAAAAATACAAAGAGACATGGTAAATGCAAAACTATTTTACTAAGATCTAAATATAAATGATAAGGATAATACTGTAACCCAAACATGTCTAAAACCTATTGGTTGAGTTGTTTTATACCCATACCCACTTTATCTTTTAATTAATATTTTTTGGAGCCATTATAAACCTAAAATGATTTTATTATAAAATAATATTTTATGTTTTTCCTAAGGTTCCCCTCACCCCTCTTATAAAATAGAACTTCCCATTCTCTCTAACTAACACCATCAAATCCATTTGGATTGATCAAAACCAGAACAAATATCCTCCCAACAATCCTAACTTCATCCTAGAGGCCTTACTTTAGTCAGAAATCCAACATAAGGAGCTCTTTTGATCAAATCAAAAGGAAGAACCCGAAGAAGAGGTAATGATTTCGCCACCCTCTTTAAAATTATTTTATTCTTCCACTTACTATTTATTTGTTATTACCATACCAAAATAATAAATCCAGTACCTTTTATATACTATGATGTTATTATAAAAATGGTAGAACCATATTCATTATTTTATCCATCCTTTGAATGATAATGTCACTATGCATGAATACGTACAACTTACCGTCTCCACGCCGTGGTGTAATTTGTTATTCAACACTATGTTATTTGTATGGATATAAATATGAGTAATATGTATATAAATAATGAAAATAACATGACAAAGTATACATAAAATTAATATACCATCCAATTCCACACCTTTAAAGAAATGATATTGTCTCTCGTGTGTACGTACGGATTACCGTCCCCACGATGCGATGAGGTTCATTTCCACATTCACCATTCATCGATGATTATAAAAATATATATTACTAATAAGAATGTAATATATGAAATACTAATAATATTTGATATATATATATAGATATTTATGTACTTACCTATATCTTATTCACTTACTTCTGTTAAAAATGATATGAAAACAGAAACAACGTTTATGCGTACGTACGACCTACAACCTCCATAAACGGTGTTTTACATTACATATATCTATCTATTATAAATATTTATATTCTAAATAGAAATAATATATAAATCAATTTTAATATTCTGGATGTATTTTAATCCTGATATAAAGGATTAGATCAAGAATAACAAGTTAAAACACGTACGATAAAGAATGAGATTATTACCCAAAATGTTAATTTATCATGGAAGTCATTATTAAATGGGTAGTATAAAGTCATAAATAAATCATGTATGATATAATATGAATATGGTTCTGATATAATTTAATACCATACTATGGTCATTATACAGGTAGTTAAACATAGCCTCGACCAATGTAAAGTGCAATGTATGGGTTAATTTCACAATCTCTTTATTATCCGAGGTTGTTTTTACGTTAGTATCTACTGGGAAAAATTTATTATCCATGTAAATGTTTCATGACAGAGTTTTCAAAGGGATTAATTTTAGAGAATTTTTACTAAAACATGATTTTAAAGGTTTTAAATATATATTCTTCTATATCATTCTCATTAGTTTCCGTGTTTTCAAAATGGGTTTTAATGATTTATTTATATGGACATGAATGTTTTTAAAATTTTAATTACATTAAAAAGTTTCAAAGTGGTATGGGAAAATTTGATTCAAAAATGTTTTTAAATTTCATCATTTCTGAATTGTGTTACTTTTAAATGATTTTATGAAAAATTGATATTTCTCTCAAAGATTTTTACAAATAATTTTCATCTATGATTGCTAGTTTTACTATGAATGTTAATTTTATATTTAAACCTTTTCACATGTGAAATGCATTCAACATAGTAAGTGATAGGTGGAGCCCGCTATAGCTACTTGATGCATCTGTAGGTCTCATGAGACAAACTAGTGTCTTGGTATAAGGCCTTGAAAAACACTTATATGTAGTCTTGTCACAAGGCCTTGACTATGTGGTTATGAAAGTCTATAATTATGCATTCCATCATTATAAAAGTGGCTATTGATATTACATGTGATTATTCAACTAGTAGAATATCCAAGTGCATGTTTACATGGTAATGTTTGATTTATTTTTTCCATATTATGCTCAAGTTTATGTATAAAGGATATTGTTTTTATTACACATATTTCCTTAAAAGTTTATAGCTACCGCTAAATTATTTACCCTTACTGAGAATCTAAGCTCACCCCTATCTTATGATTTATTTTCCCAAGATCCCAAGAAGTGTTTTATGTTTGAGATGCATGGTTAAGAAAAGGAAATAATGTAATTATTAAAGGATTATTTTTTGTTGTATGTTTGGAAGTGTAATGTAACATTCATGTATGTAATCTATTTTCCAAGACTGCTAAACTGATCGATCTTTCGGGACTTGATTTCTTGTAATCAGTCTAATGTATTAAAATAATGCACCGACTCTGGGAATCTAGGGTCGGGGCGTTACAATGTTGTATCACATGCTAATTGGTCCACCGTGGGGAATCTAATAGATTATATGGTTATATTTGATAATATGGGAAAGCACCCTAGCACTTGTTGTTGATCATTACTTTGGAGATGATGAACATGGTACCAAATTGAGGCTTGCAATGGTACTAGGGTCCTTTTTGTTATTTTTGATTTTGGATACACGTACAATATTATATTTCCATATACCTAATTTGGATTTGTTAACAATACATGTACCATATTCATTTTTATATACTCCGGTAATGAGGGTGTAGTCTCCCAAATGACCCACCTAGTCCCCATACTCTTTGGAATCCTCTATAATTTGGGGATATGTGCTTGACACCATCTAGAAAATTTGACTCGGGGAACTATTAAGTAGCATCTAGGTCTAGGATGTTACAAGTTGGACTCAGAGGGGTTTTCATTCCTTGTTTAATTTTGGATTTTGTGATAATATACAAGGATAGGATGTAAATGTAACATGGTAGTGATCTATGCTCTGCATAGCTGAACTATGTAGAGGGAAAAGCCTAATTTCATTGAAAGAAATTCCTTTTTTTAATGCTATTACAATTCATTTGATTTTACCATTGGGTGATTCAAATTATTTATGTGGTTATTATTGATATCATTGGGTTCTATTTTTATTTCAACTCAATGAGTTGAGGGTATGTCATCACATACATAATATGGGAACATTTTAGAAATCCCATGTCATGCATTATGCCATGCCATTTAGGAAGAATTATCTAACGCATGCATTTGTGATAGGTGTTGTGATACATTTTCCTGATGTTGTGATAGACCGTGTGAAGATGATGGAAGAGTGGCCTCATTTTTTAATTAAAAAACTGTATGGGAAAATGAATCCCCTTTTAAATTAAAATGTAAAATCTAATTTGATTTATATGTATTTTTTTTGGAATCAAATTGTTATTCATGAGGTGTTAGAGGCCCCCAAAGGACATAAATTGGTGGACCATTTGTTGAGTCATTGGATGAATGAGTATTAATTGAAAATGAAATGGAAATATATAATTGACCTAGATTCAGCTTTTAAGTAGGTAAGTGGTAGAGTTTCTAGTAGTTTTTGTGGTTGTTCATTGTATAATCCTTCCTTTAGGATAAGGCTATGTGATATGACTTGGATTTAGGAGAGTTCTAACATGTCCTATGATTGTTACTTATAACACTTTGATATAATTAATTTCTAAGGTGTTTTTTTAGAATTTTGGAGACATTCCACCACAACGAACTCTAGTGGTGCACCATTAGGGAGGAAACAACCATACTACGAAGGAAGCGGGCTGTGAGCTACTAGTTGATCCTAATTTAGTGCCAGCTATGGTATTAGAGTCTATTCCAGACACAAGTGTAGAGGAACAATTTGGAAATGGGTTCTTTGACTATATCCATACTTTTCAGGGAACATTGTATCCAATCGTGATTATGGTTAAGTGGATATGTGTGTTCCAGTAGCAACATCCTCTGATGTTTTTGGGGGTTGGAATTCCATAGGCTACTAAGTTGGGTCTTGAGACAACGCTAGCTATCTCCAAGTACCTGAAGACAAATTTATATAAGAGGGTCAAGCTCTCCACTTATATGCTACATGGATAAGTAAAGCGCAGGTGGGCTGTTCTAGACAAGTATGAAGTGCTATGGGATATGATTTGGACTGATTTCCATACCCCCTTGAATGACTAATTTTACCCCATGTCTCTACAGGTAGAGCAAGAAAGTGATTTAATTTGTCTAGAGTAGGGATCCATGATAGTTATGGAGTGCTCGAGACGCTTTATAGAGTGGCAGTATTTTCTACTGATGTACCATACTGATGAGTTGACTAGAGAGAGACCCATTGCAGAAGGTCTCTGACCGGATATCAAAAAATAATATAACATGTTTATATTTCCTTCTATCACTAATATTATGAATCATGTGTTAATAACCAAGTGGAACCTCATATAATTTGGGGGGCATAGAGTATGTAAGTATTGATTCTTAACCTAGTGGTTATACATTTGTAGGAAGGAAGTGTCATTTTGAGAATTATTATTAGAGGAGTTCCATTTAGGTAGTGAGTGCCGAATGCTTAGTGTTTTCACTATTTTGGATAGTGAGGCCATAAGGGGAATCAGTGTTACTATGACCAAGTCATGTTACTAGATTACTGTATGATAGGTCACATGTAGCAGTTTTGTCCGACCTTCCATCTAGCTATGAACGATAGGTGGTAATATTTGATTTTATATTTAGGAGTAGGTTCTTCAAATCCACTTCAAGCAGGGTGATAGAGTAGTGTGGGCCGATCCATATGAGATAGTAGTTTTCATAGAAGAGATAGGTAGATGCAAGTTAAACCTAGACATCATAGTGCACATACATAAGGTAATGAGGTTGTTTCATATGGACCTGGTTCAATACATATATATTATGTACAACCTAACCCCAAGGAGCATCTTTCCAGACCATCTGTGACGAGAGTTACAATCATAGTTGCATCTATTATGGCCTCTTATATTTTTGATAAAGGTGAATCTCATAGTTTTGCATCTTCACTTTTGGTGAGAAGAATTGGGCTTGTTTTGTGGTCTTATAAGGGTTATTTAATAGTAGAAACAACATTGGGAATTAAAATGTATGATGTGTGATAGTGTATGGAGTTCCCCCATTAGGTTGGTGGGTGTCTCTTCATCTAGGATATTTATGTCGTTGAGATGATAGGATTTTACGTCCTCATCAGGATGGTCTGGTTAGTATGTTATCTAGCTTACATTGACTTCTATCACTAGAAGGTTACTTTCACATCACCAAAATACAAGGTTTTTACTCACAAGTGTGACTGGGATGTACAGGTTAGAAAAGATGGACCCAAACATCGTGGTTTGAGGTAGATGACAACCCAGATTGGTAGTTTGTTTTTGGATAATCAGGGAGTTGCTCAGGAAAACTTTCCTTCAGCGGAGGAGCTCATTAGGGAGTTGTTTCTAAATGATTATACTAGGTTATATCCTATAAATGTGGTGAATTTATGCATCATTATTGTTCCATGAGCTTCATTTACATACATTTCTCTTCACATGATGGCTACGGTAGAGTTGTATGAGCTAAATAAGCATCTAGAGGATTTTGAGGTGAATTGGTTTCTCCGACCCAATACTTCTCTGTGGGGTATACTGGTAATTTTGTGAAAATGGTAGATGATACTTATAGAATATGTGTATATTATCATAAACCAAAATTGTAGATGGTTAAAACCGATATCCCATTCCAGTGATATATTTCCTTTTTGATCATCTTTGAGGAGCATGAGTGTTCTCAAATATTGACATGAGGTCTGGATATCCCTAGGTATGTGTTCAACCTAAAGAGATACCTCATATAACCTTTAATTGATTATATAATCTATATTAGTATCTAGATATGTTTTTCAGTCTCGCAAATGTACCAGAAGTGTTTATGTCGCTGATGAACCAAATGTTCCATCCTTGGATTCTTTTGTGGTTGTTTCTGTTGATGATATCGTGGTGTATTCTCATAATCGACATGACCATTCCAAATATGTTGATTATATTTTAAATAAACTAATGGAGTATCAATTTTAGGCTAATATCACAAAGTGAAACATTTTAATGTATCATATTAACATCATCAGTTACATCATCTATAAGACATGAGTATCAGTCAACCCAGAGATGGTGAGAGATGTAGTTTCCTAGGAGAAGCCCAAGAATTTTTTTATATACAGTGTTTGAGGGGGATATATGGTTACTAAAGTAATTTACAATAGAAATTATCACACATAACTATTCCACTAATAGGTTTGACTAAGATGGCTATAATGTTTGTGTGGTCATAATCTTACAAGACAACCTTTCAGGAGCAAAAATGAATGTTGACAATTGCACAAGTCCTGATACTGCCTGAGTTGGGAAAGAGATACACTATGTGTTGTGATGAACCAGGTATTGGGATGGATAATGTGTTGATGTGGGGGATATATTTGTGGAGTAAAAGTATAGGTAGTTAAGGTCACATGAGATGAATTACCTAGTGCATGATCTGCATCTTGATACAGTCTTTCATGTGTAGCGTTGTTGGATAAAATATTTACTAACAGAGAATTTTGTGGTGTACATAGACTGAAAAGTCCTAAATTATATATTTTCTCAATGATATTTTAATATTAAATAGTGAATGTGGGTTTATTATCTTCAGTATTTGGAATTTGTTCTTGCCTCTACACCTAGTAAAAGAAATGCAGTGGTCGATACACTAAGTAGGAGGACTCCGATACAAACAATTTAAAAGGCTATTAGTGAGTGGAAACATATGGAGTTTTCCCCTATGAAGCATCTAGATGTTCACAATAGTCATGGATAAACATATCTATCATCCTTAGCTATGACCTCTACCCTATTGGATCGAGTAATGATGAGGCATCTATCAGATTCATAGGGCCTAGTCTTATAGGAAAGTGCGGTGGGTGATAACCCACCGCCTGGTTGGTCAGTTGGTGAGGAAATGATCTATTATATCCATGGATGTGTTTGGGTTCAAGTATATATACACGACGAGCTAATGCAGGTGTTTTAGGATTCATCATAGGCAGTGCATCCCAGAGTCACCAAGATGTACCACGACTTGAGTCATTAGTACTAGTGGCTGAGTATGAAAAGAGTGGTAGCTAGTTTTGTTGTGAGGTGTTCCACGTATCAGTAAGGGAAGGTGGAAAATCAGAAACCACCCATGTATTTATAGTAGTAAACTATTCTGAATTTAAAATTTGATGATGTCATGATAGATTTCATGACTGGTTTATCGAGGTTTCCTCGAGGTAACAATGTTGTGTGGGTTATTGATTATAGTCTCATGAAGGTTTCCAATTTATTTTAGAACAAGGAGACCTTAAGTTTTGATGAGCTTGAGATATTGTATAACTATGACCTAGAAATACTTCATAGGTTTTCATGAAATATCATTTCATATAGGGATGACTACTTAATGTATTGTTTCTGGAATATTTTTCATAGGGTGTTGAGTACATAGGTGCTTCTAAGAACAATGTACCACCCACATACTGATGGCCAGTTATAGTGACCGATACCCGTGCTAGAGGAAATACTGATAGCATGAGTCCCTGATTTTTGGGGATCTTGGGCGATGAACCTTCCCTTGGTTGACATCCCCAATAATAAAATTTACCCGTCTATGATACAGATGGAACATTATAAGGTTTTTTCATGGTAGTCCATGCTGATAACCCATGTTCTATTTAGAGGTAGGTGAGGCCAATTTACTGGGACCACACATCATCCAGGAGACTATTGAGAGAGTCCATTTGATTCAAAAGTGGATGGATATTATATAGTCTCACTATAAATCTTACACCTATCACCGCAAATGACCTCTAGTGTTTGAGGTCCGAGATAAGATTTTCATATGAGTTTCACCAATATTGGTATAAAGAAGGATCAAGAGACCTACTAAGCTTTCACTAAGATATATTGGGTCATTTGATATTCATGAAATGGTTGTGTTAGTATCCTATCAGATGTAGTTACCTCATGGGTATCGATCCATTCACAATGTCTTCAATATATCTCAACCTTTTAGTATCATCCATACTCATCTAATGATTTTTCAGCCTGAGGAGGTTGAGTTATAGGTTGATTCATCATTTGAAATGAATATACTTCACATTTTTTATAGGAGAACAATTTTTCTCTAAGGAAATTCGGTTACTCTAATATGGGTTTTATGGTAGCACAATTGTTTACAGGATGAGATTTGGGAGAGAGAGGCAGATGTATGTGCTTAGTGGTTAGTGTATTTTTAGGAAAATCTTAACCACCCGTCAGAGGGAAATTTATGGATGAATTTTGTTGGGGGGGAGATTTTAAGCTCTTAGGTTTTACAAGAGGTATATATATATATTCCCTTAGGTTAAACACTTGTAAAACCATACATTTTAGGCATGGACCCTAATATGGGACATGGTGCAGTTGGGTTTTTATTGGGTAAGAAGTGACTGGAAAGATGAGTATTGGCTGCAGGCCAACTACATGACTTGTAATTGGATTACACATCATGTAATTAGATTACATGATGTGTAATGGTCTGTCCATGACCATTAATAGTGTGTAATGTTTGTTCACTAGGATTGGAAAAATTATAATTACATGACATGATTGAAAATTACAAATTGTATAATTTTTGGAATATTTTTTTATAAATAGAGACATGTGCCTCTATTTTTAAAACAGAACACATTTTATCCCTTTTTGGAAGTCAAAAAACATCTTTTATAGTTTTTCATATCTAGAGTTCATTCAAAATCTATTTATATCATAGTTTGTTTCATTGGAACTACATAAGTGGGTGGTCGATTCCTTTTTAGATTTTATTTATTATTAAGAAGAATGTTTTCAGTATTATGATTTAGGCTTATATTCCCTAATTTCTCATTCATCATTATTTCTTCAAATTTCTACTAAACCACGGAAAATTAAGGCTTGATACTAGATAATCATTCCATTAACGAGCTAAGGTTAGTGTTTTATACTTTTATATCTTATTTTTATTCTTTATAGAACTATCTACATTTTTTCACCCACTGAACCATTCAATGCGGGCTCAGTTTTGAAGTGTTAAATTGAAATTGAGGAAGTATGACTAGTTAGGAATTCCATTTGGTTCTTTTAGATTATTTGGTAATTTTAGACCCAACTAGGGGCCACCCATTGGGTGATTTATGCCTTTTATTTGATTTTGGCATTAATTAACTACCAAGGGGGTGTGTTCTCGACTATTCAAATTTTAAGGAATCTAATTTGATTTTGAATGAGATTGAATTACATTCATAGGATATTTCTTTCCTCCTTGACTTGTGATACTATAATATTCCATGCTTAACTTGATTAGATGTATTGAATGTAATTATTATCACTGGATGGGTATACCAAGAGAACATGATTAAATGGTAAGGGAATACATGAGTGGGTATACTCATTTTTTTGGTATGAAATATAGGAATAATTGTATTAGTGAAATTAATGTCTCTCTACGGATCTAGAATGTGGAAGTGGAAACCATGGCTGAGTATGAACCATGTGTCTTTACATTGTGGGATACCTCAGTCTTTTCTACCCATTAGATATGACTTTCTTGGACTCATGTAAGTCATGTTGGTACACATTCTCATAGGATTCCAACTAGTTCCCATACCAAGCCTCCATCAAGATTCTATTGGTAGTCGATGAGATGCAATGGTCTTCTACACCATGGATTTGGACATTCTTGGTCTACACATTATTATAAGGCATGGCACTTAGATATATTGTAACACCCCAATCCCAAAATACTAGAGCCGGTGCATTATTTTTATACATTGGCATGATTACAGGGAATTGAATCCTGAAGGACCGAGTAGTTTAGTATTTTTGGAAAACAATATAGATACAGAAGTTCAACATTACAACTTGAAAATAAATACAACATATTTGTTTTTGGGGAACATCCACCACTCTAAGAGTATCCTTGTAGTTTAATCCTAAAAAACATATTCATGTCTTTAGAAAATGAAACATAAGAAAGGGGTGATATAAAATGATCAATAAGGGTAATAAATATAGCAGGAGATATTTTAGACATAAACATTAGGCATGATGAATAATTGAAAACACATGACACTATAAATAATAAACATGAACACTTTATGGCAGGAATATTAGAAGAGTAAATAATGCCCTTATTAAATATAACTATGAGTATTATACTAGACAAATAACAACATGAAATTTCAATAACTTTATTCATTATGAGGAAAATGCATATGCCTGAAATTCTAAAACATATACTCAAGGCCTCGGCCAAAATTCCTAAAAATGATCAAGGCCTCATCCAAAACCATGTCTCAAAATGGGAAAGGCCTCGACCAATCCCATGTTGATTTGTCTCATGAGACCAACCAATACATCGAGTTTGTATAGAGGGCCCCACCCATCACATAATAAGACCAATTCATTCCTCATTTTAAAGGGGTTTATATAATAAACATATGAATTTATATAAAAACTATCATATGATATGTAAATAACATTCCCTAATCATTGAACATAAACACTAACCATTCGAAATAAATAGGTGAATTGTATAACGATACCACATACACATCCATACATAAATAAAACCTTAAAACATATTGTATATAATATAATAATAGATAATTATCAATGAAGTAAAATATTAAACATGGTATGTTTTCATAGATGAAGATAAATTTAAATTATACCATTGAAAATTCTCTCCGAAAATAATCCTTAAACATTCAAAGTGTCCCATACCACCTTGAAACATTCAAATTGTAAACCCTTAGAAAATCATGTTAATAATGTGACTCTTCATATGATATACCCAAGTTAAGTAAATAAAACATAATCATGGAATAAGTGGTCAAAAGGAATGTACATCATAAAAGATAATGTGAGATGAGAAAACCCCCTTTTTTTATTTTGAAAGAAGATTTATTGTGGAAAATCATTTTTATTTTCTATGAAATGATATTGTAATCGTGTATAACAAATAAGATTAATGGGAAGGCCATTGAAACTATATTTGAGTATAAATGAAGTTTTATTGAGGTGAAATCATTTAAAAAGTGTTTTATGGATTCATTAGAAATAAAACATTTTAGTGCGGTTTAAGGAAAATGTTAAAGGATTTTAAAGCACAATGGCATGTTTTCTTTTATAAAACAAGTAATAATACAAAATATATTTTTCATAGTAAAATGTGATATTTTAGATAGATATATATGTAATAAAACATATTATATAGTGAACTTCAAAATAGGTAATAATTCGACAAGTTCCTAGAATTTGGATAGCATTTCGGAAGAATTTTTGAATGATTATTTTACAAAATGAAAGTCCCCAAAAAAGAAATAAGGTTTATGATTGGTACACATATATAGAATAGTAAAACAGAATTTATGAGGACTAAATAATAATAAATAATAATTTTACTGAGGTAAATAGATAATAGGCGCAACCTGAATGAAAATGGAGGTTCTGTTAGAAAATAATTACAACTTTGTAATCAATTGAATCGAATTCCCTCAAAATTAATAATAATAAAATTAAACACTGGATATCCTGAAAATAAATATATTCAGGATATGAATCATCAACAGGCTATATAAATACACCATACACAAGTTATAGTATTGAATACAGAATATCTCACAAAAATGGAAGTGAGATGAATAAACCCCATACAAACATTTCGGCATGCTAACAGGTGTTATTGTGAGGGAATAATGATAGGTAAAGGGGTATCCCATAATTTATATATCAAAAGGGAAGTATTGGTGGGGTTAAAAAACATACCCTATCATTAGTTATTAAAAAATAAAAGGACACAACATAGGAAGGATTTTTGAATAAAAGTTAGATAGATGATCCCTTACCTTAAATCTGTTGGTGTTCTTCACTTAATATTAGTGTCCTGATTGAGAAAATTAAATTAATTAATTAATATTTATAGAACCTGTTATTTTTTAATTGATTTATTTTAGACATATTAAGTTCATTAATATTTTTTTAATGGGTTTAAGAGGTTATGTTTTATTATTAGGGGATGTTTTCTTCATTAATATTCATAACCAGTTTACTTATATTCTTGTACAGATAAACATACAGAATGATAATAGTTGTCCAGAATAGAAGTTGTTTGTTATTAGTGATCAAAAAGAAGATTACATGTTCATGATATATTTTTGTTTATTGGTATTGAAGCTAAATCATAATATAAAACATTAATGATAGTTTTTTTGGTTAATTGACGATTTTTATCGCAGTGAAGTCATTTTAATTTATAAATTATTATCATGTGTAAAAAAGATTACTGAACCTTAATTAAGTAAAAATAAATATATTATAGTCTGGTTTGAAAATAAAAATGGTTTCATGACAATAATTTAAGATGGTAATATAAATTGAAAACTTTCCGTCCTTGATTGTGAAAAATTAACACATCTCAGATGGTGTTTTTATTTACAATATAAAAGTAGTTGAAAGGAGAGATGATGAATAATTGTTACATTTTCATAAAAAAATAAAGTACCTGCATGGTAATGGAGTTATCATAATGTTTATATTAAACTGTTTGAGAAAAGAAAAATAAAATAAAGAAATTCAAAATAAAATAAATTTGAGAAATCTTATGAAAAATCGGTAATCTAACAGTATCACTTAAATATTCATTAAATATTTTGATGAAATAAAACATGTATCTTATCATTACTACATAATATGGATAGAAAGGGGGCTATGTAATGACATATACAAACATTATCCAATTGAAATTGAAAATATATTTACATAATTAGAGTTCTTAAAAAAGAGAGATTTTGAGACGAAAATTATGCAGCATAACAACTATGCAACATGGTTTTAGAAAACATTAAAAATAGTGGGGACGTGGGTCATCCATATATAAAATACTCATAAAATAGTAGTGGGACAAAATAAAATGGAAATAATAACATGATATTAAAACATGAAATTCATACCACATTAATTAAAACATTAAATAAAATAAATGAAAATTGAAATTTAACTCTTGAAGTAATCATCCTTGAGAGCCTCTTTAGGGGAGAGGGTTTGGCCTTTTTTGAGACCATGGACTTCTGTAAGTGGTTGAGGATCATGGGAGGATATTTTAGCAGAAGATAGACATGGAACAATTCATGATAGGAGTGAAGAGAAAAAGGAGTGAGGGGGGTTTTATACTAGAGGAGAGTGGTGATTTGTGAATATATTATTTATTATTTTATTATTTCCCTGAAGACAACCAATAGTTTTGATTCATGTGACCCATAATATTAATAGGTGCATGTGAGTTCAAAAATAGTGGTATAACATCTTCCTTACACCATTTATGATCCAATAAATCAAGTATTTAGAATTTACCATAAATTATTGTATTTTAATATTCACCCAAAATTCATGAAATTTAGAAAAATGAAAAAATTCATCCAAACCATTTTTCTACATGTATAATTACAAAAACAAATCCATTCTTCTAAACTAATTTTCAAAATATTTTTAATTTAATATATAAATAAAATAATCATTTACTAGAAAAAGAAACATTAAAAATATAACTCATTTTATAACACCTTGAAAATTTAACCAAGGTCCCATATAATTATCATATAAACATAAGATAATATAGTAAAAATTTATCATTACATTTTATTAAAATAAATTTCCATTTTAAATTATTAAATTATTAAATTATTCATAAAATTTTAAATAAAATATTTATGACATAAAAAAATACCAATACTTATACCATGATCATTTTTCACATTTAAGGTGTCTAAATTATATTTATACATTCATTGGTGATGTTTTTATTTTTGGGCCAATTTACTATTCATAAAGGTATGTTTGGATTCATAAAAATTTAAGTTTGTCTTATCAAACTCTAAATAATTTATTAATTGCAACCATGTATGTTTGTTTTTTTAAATTCAAATCAAAGAGGAGAAAAAATTATGATTATGACACATGTTTTAATAAATTAGTTCATGTAGAGACATAGTGTTTTACTCATTCAATATTAAATTTATTTAATAAAATGTGGGGTGTTACATTATTCCCTCTGCAATATAATTATGTCCTCAAAATTTGAAACTGCACTTCGATAGTTAAAGGAATATGCTTGAAAATTACATTTTGGGAAACACACATAATAAATATGGTAAATAAAATATCCTCCTAAAAAGAGGTTAAGGGAAATGATGTGGTCACCACAAAAAATATTCTTTCAAATGGGGTGAAATTAGTTGTCTGTCAAAAACCTGTACATGGAAGAGAAACCTAATTATGATGTTCTGAAGGAACGTGATAGTGAACATGTTCAAATGAATGTTTATTAATACAAAACCATAATCTACTTTAAAAAAAATTCATCGATATTATCTAGTATTATTATCACAGGAAAAAAATTTATTTAAGACACTTTTCTTTGACTTGAGGAATTATTCCACACTATAAGAGTATAAATATACGTTTCTATTTAAAAAAACCATCCTATTATTTAACCTTGAACTGTATATACCTCATCACATTGCATAGGTTACACCATATGGTTTTGTAATAAATTAACCAATAAAATATCATACAATGATCAATATAAACCATTTCATAAATGGTTTAAAATTACAAAATAAAATGATTCAACACTTTTTTATGAAGGTCTCTAAATTTCCAGGATAAAATTATCGTTGAACCGTAATAAACATGAAACAAATTTAAATATACACGTTCAGAACATGTGAATAACTTCATCATGTATCCTTTTGAAATATGGTAATAACTTGAATTACCATAAAACCTTATTGGAAACATGAATTCTACCATTTTCCTTAGGTAAGATATATGTTATTGGAAATATTCATTAAATCCCAAATTTTTGTAAACTCTATCGATGATAGCATAATTCACTTCTTGACAAGCCAATAATATATTCCATGGTAGTCAGTACTTATCTGAATCAATCATTTCTTCATCATTATCTCAACATTAGATATATTTTAATGTTTGTCTTTCCCTCAATAATGTTTTTCTAAAATGTTTATCTTTATACTAAATAAATTTTCTATTATACTATTCCTCATACGACCTCAAATACTTAATGAAATAATACTATAATAAAATCATTATATATCTCATAATTCTTATAACAATAATATCATATAAATGTTTTTGAATCCAAAAACACAAATACATTTTTTATTCTACTTCTATTGTAGTAACATCATAAGCATGACCTTGATCCCTTTAATTTTTCAGATTTGAATTTCCATGACTCTTGGGACATTAATATGTGTAGTGCACCATATCCTTATAGTTTGAGCATTTAATATCATAAACTTATTTCGTTCTCTTGAAATTATGAGAATAGTGGCCTCTTTCTCCACACTGAAGGAAACTCCTTTCCCATTTAAGCATATAGCAAGGTTCTTTCTTCCACAATTATCACATGTAGGAAAATAATTCTTCCATTATTCCCTTTATCAATATATTTTCCACTTTTCCACATCTTCACAAACTTTATTACAAATCTAAAATACTTAGAAAACTATTTATCCTTCTTATTTGGTCATGATAATATCTCCTCATATGATGAGAATATTTGAGATATTATTTCCCTTCGAAAGCCTGGATTAAACCCATTAAAAGAATCATATCTCCATATCTCTAAATTATGTGGTTTTTTGGTTCTCATTCCTTTCAATAGGATACATTTCTAAACAATGGAAGACAATAGATTAGATTATGATCCATAATTTAAAACCTCAACTTAGAAATATATTTATCATAAATTGAAATCATACCCTTAAATAATATCATAATCATAAACATGTTTTCGTTAACAAAAAATATAAATTTAATTCCATCATAATGGGTTTTAAGAAAAATGTGAATTATCCCTAGAATATCCCCTAGGACTATCAAAACTGGTGCATAGTAAGTCCCATTGGCGTGTACTAGGATACCCTGGGTCAAGCCTGAAACTCCTTGTTGGAGTTTTCAATCCTAGGTAAATCTGTGCGAGAACCACATCCACTTGTAGTATCCAAATTAGAATGTATCTTAGAGAATATCCACATAATATATTCCTTACCAAAACATATAGTATGTTCTTGTATGTTTATCCTCAACGAATATCTAAGGGTTTTGTTCCCTAATCTACATTTTTTAAATATAGTTTCTATGTTTTCTATTAAACTTTCTTTGATACCAACTGTAATGCCTCAACCCAAGAAGCCTGGAGCTTGTGAAGTATTTTAATACTATTGAATCATTTCAAGGAATCGAATCCCAAAGGACTAAGTTTTTTAGTACATATGTAAAATAAGATACGTACTTAAGTTCATAATTAAAACATGAAAAGAAATACAACATATTTTTTTTCTTTGGAACATCCACCATTCTAAGATTATCCTTTCAGGTCAATAATAAAAAAACTTCTTTATGTCCTGAGAAAATGAAACATAAAAATGGGGTGAAATCGATTGCTCAGTAAGGGTATGAAATATTGAGGAAGATAACATAGGAATAAAAATTAAGCATGGTGAATAATTGAAAACACATGCATCTACCAATAATAAACTTGACCATCGTATGGAAGGAATATTAGATGAGTAAATAATTCCATAATAAAATAAAACCATGGTTATTCTTCTATACTAATAACCATGTGAAGTTTAAATTACCAAAACCATAATGAGGTAAATTCATATTTCATAAATTCCGAAACATAACATTAATGCCGTATCCAAGATGACTAAAATGATTATTTCCTCAGCGAAAATCATGTCTCAAAATTGGAATGGTCTCAAAAAATCTCACATCTATTTGTCTCATGAGATCAATCGATGCATCGAGGGGCTATAGCGGGACCCACTTATCACATAATATGTCCAATATGCTCCTCATATGAAAGCGGTGAACATTATTAACATATACATTCATATTGAAACTAACATATGAAATGTTAAGAATTTTCCCCAATCACAGAACATAAACACCAACAATTCAAAATGAATAGGTGAATGGTATAAATATGGAACTTCCATAGTGAAAATAATAAAAAACACTTCAAAAATATTTTTTATATAATATCATAATAGATAAATCTCAATGAAGTATAAGATTAAACAAGGGATGTTTTCTTAGATGAATATAGTTTTAAATGAGACCCTTGAAAATTTCATGATAAAATAATACTTAAACATTCCAAAGTGTCCCATACCACCTAGAAAAATTCAAATCGTAATCCCTTATAAATCATGAAAATAATAAGACTCATGATATTATGTACCCAAGGGAAGTACATACACCATAATCATTGAACAGTTGGTGAAAACGGCATATACATTATAAAACATAATGTGATATGAGAAAACCCCACTTTTATTTTTGAAACAAGAGTTCATTTGGAAAATCATTTCTATTTTCCAAGAAATCAGATTGTAGTTATGTATATCCAATAATATAAAACGGATTGTCTTTGAAATTTTATTTTATTATTAAATAAATTCAAACTGAGGTGAAATCATTTGAAAATAGTTTTTAAGGAATCATTAGGAATAAAACATTTTAGTGAGTTTTAAGGAAAATGTTAAATAATTTTAAAGCAAAAAGGCGTTATTGAATTCGTAAAACTAGAAATGAACCAGTATATATTTTTCATGTTAAAATTTTTGATTTTGGAAAGATAAATTTGGCACAAAATAGATTACATATTGAACTTCGAAATAGGAATGAATTCGAGAAGTTCCCTGAATAAGGATTGTATTTCAGATGATTTTTTGAATAATTAATTTAACACAAGTAACACTGCTAAAAATAAAGAAGAATTATGGTTGGTAAAAAATATATAGAATATTTACACAGTATTTATGACGATTACATATGAATAAATAATAATTTTATTTAGGTGAATAGAGAATAAGGGAAACCCTAATAAAAATGGAAGTTTAGTTGAAAATAAATAAAAATTTGTAATCACTAAAATCTTATGCCCCCAAAATTAATAATAATAAAATGATACATTAAATATAATTAAAATAAAGAGATTAATGAACTGAAATATTAAATGGTGTTATAAATAAACCATAAATAAGTAATATTAGTGAATACATAATATCTCACAAAAATGGAAGTGAGATGAAGATACCCCATACAAACAATTTGGCATGGTAATGAGTGTTCTTGTGAGGGATTAATGAGAGGTAAAGGGGTATCCTATCATTTATATATCATATGGATGGAATGGGGAGGTTAGGAATAATACCCTATTAATAAGAATTATATATTTAGAAGGACACAACATAGGAGGGATTCTTGAATAAAAGTGAGAGAGAGGATCCCTTACCTTGAATTTGTTAGTGTTCTTCACTTGATCTTAGTGTCCTGGATAAGAAAATTAAATTAATTAATTGATATTTTCATAACCTCTTATTTATTTTATGGATTTATTATATATCATTTATGTTCATTAATGGCATTTTTTATGGGTTTATGAGGTTCAATTTTTTTGTTTGGGAGAATTTTCTTCCTTGGTATTCACGACCAGTTTACTTATATTCTTAAACTGATAAACATGTATGATGAGAATGGTTTTCCATAATAGAAGTTGTATGATATTAGTGATAAAACATAATATTAAATGTTAATAAAATTATTTAGGTTGTTATGATTGAAGATAAATAATTTTATAAAACATTAATGATAATAATTTAGGTTAATTGGATGTTTTTTCACAATGAACTCTTTTTAATTTATAAATTAATATCATGTGTAAAAAATATTGAATAAAATTAAATAAGTTATAATAAATATATTATAGTTTTTTTCAACCATATGAGTGGTTTTATGACCATAATTAATGATGGTAATAGAAATTTAAAACTCGTTGTCCTTGAATGTGCTAAATTAACATACCTCATATGATGTTTTTATTTCTATTATAAAAGAAGGGTTAAAGAGAGATGATTATGAATTATACGATTATAACAAAAAAATTTAAGTAAATGTAAGGTAAAAGGGTTATCATAACGTTTTTATTAAAGGAGTTGAGGAAAGAAAAAGAAAACAAAGGAATTTGAAATAATAGAAAAGTTGAAAATTCTCTTATGAAAATTTGGCAGCCTAATACCATCACATAAAAATTAATAAAATATTTTTATGAGAGAAAAAGGGTATCATATCATTCATGAATAATTTTTACAAAATTAAGGACATGTAATTCCATATCCCAACATAATGAAATTGAAATTTAAAGATAATAACACAATTAGAGTTCTTGAAAAAGAGATAGATTTTGAGATGAAAATTATACAGCATAACGGCAATGCAACATGGTTTTAAAAAAGATTAAAAAGATAGGGGATATGGTTCAATCATTCATAAAAGACCCCTAAAATATTAGTTTGATATAATGTAATTGAAATAAGAACATTGTATGAAAACATGAAATAAATACCATATAAATGAAAACATGAAATAAAAGAAATGAAAAGAGGAATTTACCTCTTAATATAGTCTTCCTTTATTGCCTCTTTAGGGGATAGGTTTCAGTATTTGTTTAATAAAATGGATTAAATATGTGGGGGGGGGATTGGGATGATATTTGATCATAATTTAGACAAGTAATAAGTAATGATAAGTGTGAAGAGAAGAGGGAGAGAGGGGGGGTCATAGTAGAGGAGAGGGGTGATCTGTAAACATTTTATTGAATATTTTATTATTTCCTTCAAGATAACAAATAGTGTTGATTCATGTGACACATAATAGTAATAGGTTCATGTCAGTAAGAAAATAGTGGGCTTACATCAACCTTACATCAATTATGACACAATAAATCATTTATTTAGTATTTATCATAAATTATCATATTTTATTATTCACCCAAAATTCAAGTATTTTAGAAAAACACCAAAACTAAACCCCAACCATTTTAAAATATGTATAATTCAAAAATGAAATCCATTTTCGCAAAATAATTCACTAAATATTTTTAATTTAATTTTAAAATTAAATAATAATTTATTCTAAAATAATATTAAAACTATACCGCATTTTATAAAACCTTGAAAAATTAACAAAGGTCCGATATAATTATCGTATAACCATAAGAAAATAAAATAACAATTAATTATTAAATTTTATTAATATAAATTATCATTTTAAATTATTAAATTAATCCTAAAATTAAAAAAAATTATATTTATGACATACAAAAATATCAATACTTATACTATTATTGTTTTTTCACTTTTAAGATTTCTTAATTTTATTTATACATGCCTGGGTGAAGATTCTATTTTTTGGATCAATTTACTATTCATTTCTATTCATATGGGTATGTTACTACTCCAAAGGGTATGTTACTATTCATAAATAAAATTATGTTTGTCCTATTAGACTCTAAATATCTTATGAAATGCAATTGTGTATGTGAGTTTTTAAAAATTCAAATCTCCAAGGTGAAAAAATTATGTTTACTGGATTGGTTATAATGAAGTGGGTTTTTAGAGACTTAATGATTTTAGATATTTAGTGTTTTATGAATTAAATATTAATTTTATTTTCAAAATCATGGGGTGTTACATATATCATAGTGGTTATACAAAAAGGTCGTGGGGTTTTTATATGGTATGGGTATATAGTGAAGCCCTGTGGACTGGATATGGATGAGTGTATGGTGAGGCCATTTGTTTTTTTATTTCTTTTATCTGACTTGATAGGAAATAACTATTATTATAGGAATCAATGAGTGGTCATTTGGTATTAGTTTTTTGTAGTAGTTATATGCCTAGATCTTTCACACATACAAAAATTCTTACATACACATGTTTATCATATTGTATAATAATTGGGTTGTTATATACTTGGAAGTTATCTCACACAAAATTTGGGCCTCCTTGGGGACCCAAAAAGATTATACAGTCAAATGTGTTAATAGGGGATAATGAAAATAACTTGTTATTGAACATTTCTTTGGAATAAGAGAGAATGGGACCAAGATGAGGCTTGTGATGCAACTATGGGACTTTTTTCATTTGGATTTGGTACACTCATACTGTATTGTATTTTCCTGTACCTATTTTGGTTTTTTTCTAGATACATATACCATCTACATCATTTTATTTTAGTCACTTCTGGATTGTTATAAATCTATATATTTAAAATCTATTTTATATGTTTTCTTCTTATTGTATCCTCTTCTACTATTTAATGTGGTTGACTTACACTATGATGTACTCTATTAATGAGGGAATTTTCTCCCCAATGACTAATATATGCCCTCAGTACTGGTCAGCAGTCTCTGGGGTTTGGGGGGATACACTTGAGGGCTTGTAGCCAACCGAGCTCAAGACACTATTGAGTGGCATTTGGTTCTATGATTTTACAATTATAAAATAAATACACTAAATTTAATTCTCCTCTAGTAATTCATGATATTTTAAAGTAATAATAATATGTTTAAACTCTTGGATACATAAAATAACTAATGAATTGTTTTTAAGAAAACCCAACCTCATTTATCTCTTTAGTCGTAATTCTGTTTTCATTCGAAAAAATGTTTTCTGAAAATATATTCAAATTTTTTTAACATGTTAAAAATGATTTATTAAAGGAATTTTTAACCATTTTTTCTTTTTTCAACATTTTTTTGAAATGAATCATTACATTTTTTTCTAAAAAATGATCACTTTTATTTTAATGAAAATGTGAAATAAATATTTATTTTAATGTTTATGGGATGAGTTGAATATCCTACCCTCATAAACACTCAAATTTGTCAAATATTACTTTATAAGATTCAATGGTTATTTTTGAAGAAAATAATTAAACTTTTTTTTGTGAAATTATATTTTTAAAAAGTGACTTTCAGAATGAGAAGGATATTTTTCACATGATTTTTTTAAAGTTATGTTTATGGTATTCACCAATGAAAAAACCCTTCCTTCTTACACCATTGGGTATATGTTGCATTGATACCATCATTATTATCCTTATAGTTATTTTATGATCAATTTGACTAAGTAAATTATTTATATTTACTTTCCTTATTCATTTTTTATAGTCATTAACTTTCCCATGAATTATTCAATTTCTTCTGGACATTATATTTCTTGTAAATATCCACATTATTTATCATGGATGTGTTTATTCATTAACCCATATATCATTTATATATATGGTGTTCTAAATTGAAATATATATATTTATCAAGTTAAATATTGATAAATATGTATTCCTAACTCAATTCAAATTTTTTATGATAAGGATCAGTTTACATAAATTTAATCAAGTAGTTGATATGTGAGGACTTTTTTAGACACAGAGACACGATTATTTCCATTTTATAGGTAACCACTTAATTATTTATTAGACTCATGAGTCAAATCATTAATGCTATAATGAAATCAGTTGGCCAAACCCAATTATTTTTCACCTAGTGGATTTAAACTATCTTGAGGATAGATCAGATTATTAGAGGTATTCATGATTTCTGATATCATGATTTCCACTAATGAAGCATTGGTTTTATTTATAATTTTGTAATCATTATCCTAGATATTTTCAAAATTATATTATATCTAGATTCATTTCATTCATAGTTTTTTATTAAATGAAAAGTATTTTTTGTTATTTTATTTTTCATATTGATTATGTCTTATCCTGTTATGATAGTCATGTTATTGATTTAATGAAATTTATTTTTAGATATTTTTATTTCCATATTGATTATTATATATGATATTTTCACATTTATATTATCTCTGGAATCACATCTAAATTTATTCATTGAATGGCATGTGTGTTCAGTTATTTACCTATTTATATTGATTATTTATATTGATTAATGATTTCTTAAATTGTACCTAATCATTAATAATAATTTGATCTAAACCTTATAATTTTTTATTTCTCATGAATCCATGAACTAGTGTATGTATTATATGAAAGGATACATGAGAGGGAAAAGTTTTTTTCTCAAAAAAATATTACACTCAAATTTTTGTTTTCAATTGTAACTCAATTCTAAAGAAAATATATAGTTTACCAAGTTTAAAAAAATCTTAATTCCATTTTGATGTTGTTATATGAATCTTATGATAATTTAGTAAATTATAAATAATTTATGGGATTCTAGGGTTGGGGTTTCTAAGATATGGTTTCTTGTAGAGTTGTTAAAATGGTTGATTTTGTTTCTATTTGGTTTAAAAAAGTTCGTCTAGCAAGATTCTTGTATTCCCAAAATCCATATTATACTTGGGAGATATATTTAAATGCATTATTTTGTTGTGGATATTTTAATTATTGAAATACTACTCCAAAACTCTCTACACCCCATACATAATCTCACTAGCTAGTAGAATAGTTTGAAGATAAACATAAACTATATAACCCAACTAGTGATTATTGTTTCCATATAGGATTTAAATCCATTTTTCTTGAAATTTTGGTTAGTACTTCCAATATTGATTTCAATTAAGAATATGATTCCAAATTTCTTATCTCATGTAAATATACTATTTTTGTACCTATTGTTCCAAATTACTATGTGTTTTTGGGGAAATCGTATCAATTAATTCTTTGGATTTTACATGTGTTTAATCTATGGGAGCTCCTATAGATGATGCATCTATCAAATTACTATGGTTTTAGGTAGGTTTTAATAATATAAGGCCAAAAAAAATTATATTTTATGGAATGATGTGTATAACTCGCACATATCTTCTTAAATCATTCCATGTAATCATAGAGAGTCTCTCTAAGATATTATATAAAGGCACAATGCTCAAAACCATTGTTTGTGATTATGTAATTGTGGAATAATATATAAATTAAGTTCCATTTTGGATGATCCCAGTAATATATATCTCTTGGATGTAATCTGTACAACCTATCAATGGTTTCACCTTATAGTGAAAAGTGGAATTCGCTAAACATGAATTATTCCTGAACTAATACTAAAGCCATAAAATCTAAGAAATGGAATGTCATTTGTATTATATTTTTATTGGTAAATTCAAATAAAAAATTGTGAGCGTTGGAAATATTTTTATTAGACAAGTTTCTAAATAAAATTAATTTTTCAACATTGGAATTGATACCTTATTATATTAATTGATAAATTTTGAGTTACATAGGTATCTGAGGGTCTGATTCATGTAGGATACCTTAATGGTGGGCTCAATGTGAACGATTTATGTTCTAGTGGATTCATTCAAGGAAAATGATCAATTATATGAAAAAAATTTAATTTTATTAACATAGATGGTAAATTTATTTCTAGTATTGGATCAAATATAATGAGTAGGTTATTTGAGGTTCTAATCATACAATTTTGAGTTAGTTATTTAGCACTAGTTCCCTATCCCTGGAACAGATTTTTTATACTAAAATTTATCATGCGGTGTACAAAAAGATCCGATTTCCCTTATGTAAAATATTTTATTAATGAAAACCCATCAATTTATCCAAAGTGGATTTATCAGAATTTATTTTTCACTTATGATCACAGGGTTGTTTTTAAATTGTTTGATTTTTAAAATAAACACTGAAAAGGATGTAAAGTTTATTAAATGTAATATTATGATAACTTTAGCGGTCTATGGTCATATATCCATTTTTAATACTATCATATTTTTAAAAATGGTTATAATTATATTCTTATTAACCGATAATGAATGATTCGTTAATCATTTTTTCAATCACCCATAGTTTAGGGATATTATAGAGACTGATGTTAGGATAATTAGTCTCCCTTAATATGTGTTTGAAAAGTCTTTAAAACACTCATAAACAACCAATTTAATACCCAATTAGGTTTTTTGTTCTTATGAAATTAAAAAGTAACTCACCATATTTAAACATGTTCTATAAATTTCTAGATAGTCGCCACATAATTCTTCCTTTACCTTTGAGATGAGATACACTAAGTGGAGGGAGATTATATACTATTATCCTTAGTTGTAAAAATTGATCATTTTCAAAGCTTTAACATGATTACATTGAATTATTCAAACATGAACTAAGATACGAAATCAATTAACATTAGATAGATATTATTCAATAATTGTGGGACATAATAAATATAATTAACGTCATTACCTTCCACAATCCCTCAAATTTTACCCATCCACTAAAAGGTAAATATAGATGAACAATGAAGGGGAACATAAGAAAAAATAAAAATAAAATTGAAAATAAATGGAAAAAATTAGAAAACATAAGTGAAGGTTCTCTATGATCTATTCATGAGCCGACCCCTATCCAAACCCCCACTCTTATTTTTGAATTTTACCCATATAATTGATCCTCATATTCCCTCTTCCTTTTTCATGTTCAAAATTACAAGATTCTTAACCCTTTTAATCTTTAATATGCTCCCCTTTTATTATGGCCTTGTAAAAAATTATGGATTTTATTTTAGGGTTTCTTTATTTAAGATGGAAATCTCAAATGTGGAATTTGATCAATTATATTTGATGTATTCCATGTGGTATACAATGGATGACTGCATGAAGGTTGATGTGGAATCCCAAATCCTTGACTAACCTATGATGTTAATGGAATCCACATTTCTAGATTTTATCTCCTTATGAAAATTCATAGAATATATAAAGGTATATTATCTAATGTCTGACAGAATTCTATAATATGTTTAATAATTCTTAAATAAATATATTAAATTGAATGACATCATCCAAATTGTCATACACATATGTATTTTTCCATTAAAAGAATTTTAATTTCAAAAATATTATATGGCCTCCTTAAATTTCATGCATTTAGATTAAATATCTGATGTACAAATGAAATTTCACAAAACCTTTGTGAAATTTCATCCACATAGGATATTTTAATATATATATATATATATATATATGTGTGTGTGAAATTTCACACAATGTAAATTTTTTTCCTTTTACAAATTTTGGTATAATCAAATATCCTCAAGTAGATCAGAATATCATTTGACCTGTACAAATTTTTGAGGCATAGATGAATTAACTTATGTAGACTAAAATAATCATAAAGGAAGAGAAAATTTCCTATGACTCTGTTGTTTACCTTTTTATATTTTAAAACTCAAAAAATTTATAATAAGAATATTAATTATCATACATGTGAAAAAATATCTCCCATACATATATTGTAAGATAAATTCCATACATATTTTTTCAACTCCAGCATGTTGTTTCGTAACTAATTCATAATTTTCATGTAATAAATTATTGTCTTTAAAAATAACCATTAGAAATATTTTGATAACATAAAAACACAAAAAAATAAGTGTAGGATTTATTATAGAAATTATGAAGATAAAATAAACAGATAAAAACAATTTTAAATCCATTATAGAAATAAAAATAAAATTATTAAAAAAAGTGATATTTTCTATAAAAAATAAAATATTAGTTGGATTATAAACCATGAAATTAAAATTTAAATATAAAAAAATATTGGCTATGTCAACTTCCCAACATTTAAATCATGGATTCCTAGAAAATATATATTTCAAAAAAATCACCCTAGAAAAATTCGAATACTACTCAATATGAGTTTCTTTTTTAACACCCTTGTCATCATGTTTTCATACATACCTAATAATCTTAATTAAATTTTCTTCATTAATTACATTAGTTTAATATCCACTTTAGAAGATCACTAATACCTATCATTATATAAATATTTCAAGTATCAAACAAATAAAAATTTCATCAATGATTTTCTAATTAAATGTTCAACAAAGTTTCACTGTAATCTTAATGAATTTATTCATATCCATCCTATGATTCAGTTATATTTATGCATATCATAATGGATTTTCAATATTTTTTGAGGCATAAGACTAGTGGTTTCTATTTATAATTTTCTAAGGATTATTGTCAGGTTTGGATCTATGTAGAATATCACAATATGATTTTTAGTTTCTCTCATTAATAAATTCCTCCCTTCCACTCATATTCTATTGACATACTTCCATATTCTTTGGGATTTAATAGGAATGGTCACCCCATTCATCATTTCATTAGTAGAAAATAGACATCTCCTTCTTTCCTTAAATTTGTTCCAAATTTCATTATTATTGTATTTCCCAATATGGTAAAGCTGTAATTTTCTTCTATTGTGAATGAGTTATATCTATACATAGATTAAGATGTATTTTCCTTTCATTTTTATGTTCTCCTGACCTTTCCATTATCACGTGTAAGACTTATTCAAATATCTACTCTAATTTTAATATACTAGTACATTTTAGCCTTATTTATCCCCCAAACAACTCCCCAGTATCTTGGTCAGGCAGACATAAAGAATTTTAGAATAAATGATATACTTCATTCCTCTTTCCCTGCATCCTAGAATTCATTTAACTTTCTTTTTTATGTATAATGTTTCAGAATTTTTTATATGTAGTGCAATATTTGGACATTTATCTTTAAAAAAAATGGTTCTCTCTTATGAATAGCCTTAGATTAAATCTAGGACATATTCCCATCCTTCCCATTATTATGTTTCCCACTAATCTATATCACAAAAGTTGAAATATTTCTCTCTTTGCTTCACATATATTGTAAAAATAGATATTTTTAAGTCACTTTCACACTTCTCATACTCCTAAATTCAACATAGATCATCAATTTGATTTTATAGAAATGTATATTGATATTTGTTTCCTTGTAATATATTTTCTAAAAAATCTCTTTCATTTTTACTAATGTATATTAGGGTTAAATGTAAATATATGTTATAAAGTAATGTATATTTAATCGGGGGGTTTAAAAAAAATAATGCATCAATTCAATATATTAAAATTTTCTCAAATAACCATTGGTTTTGATAGGATTAATCAGAAGGTTTTGGTTTTTCAATTGCGTCTTGGTTGTATCAAGAAAAATGAAAATTTATATAATATATAAAAATTGGTTCAGAATCCTCTCAAAATGTTATTAAAATGTATGATAATATTTCAAGGCATGAGATTCAAAAATCAGTAGGCTTCACATGAAATTTCATTATATTTTAAAAAACATTCAATTTAAAATTAATCTAATGGGATTAAATCGATCAAATGATTTCCTCAACCCTAACATAGACTTAATGTTTCCGAGGGAATTAAAAATAAGCTATATTTATTTTAAAAAATATTAAAATTAAAAAAGAAAATACACAAAATTATAAAATAGTCAAAAAAATTAATAATTAAACAATAAAGTTTTGATCTACCACACTATATTGATAAATCATCCTGAATTCATTCTAAAATATTTAACATGTAATGAATATATTAAATGGGATCACAACAAACCCTAAAATTTTATAGAGAGGCACAACATGGTGGTTTCATGATATATATATTTTGTAGGTGTGTGACCTTATCTACTGAATCATAGGGTATTTTTTCACATAATTTCTATATTAAATATCCAATAATAGTTATTGATTTCTTGTTTCATGATTTATTGATCTTTATAGAACCAATGGTATATAAAATTGTAATTATAAATTTTATTTACCCAATAGAACTATGATTTCCCGACATCGTTTTGATTTTTGAGTTGTATATCGACACATTGTCCACATGATGGATGTAATTATATTGTATCAACATTTCATGAGATACTCTAGTTATTTATTATAAATCCAATTATTTATAAAGTATTCTCCTAAATTTTAATATAATTATTTCATCTTCAGTTTTTATTCTTTTCATGGACTATACTTTTCTATATTTTCTTTTTTTATATTCTAGTAGGCTTATTCTCTAGCTCAATAGGTTGGTGAAATACCTTTCCTTAAATAATAATAACATGTCTCATTATAATAAGAGTTTTATAGATTATCCAAAAATAAAATAATTTTTATTCGTAAAACTATCTCCAATATTTTCTATTTGATTTAAGAGTTTTCTCTATAAATAATTATATTTTTTTAACTAAAATTTGATATTTATTTTTTGGATAATAGGGTGTGAATGTTTTAGGATGAACTACATATTTCCTCATTTAATATTTCATGATCTTTTTGAAAAAAAATTCCTCTTGGTCACTGATGATGGCTCTTGGACTCTAAACCTACAAAATCTCTTAGTATCAAAACAAGAACACAAAACTTTTACAATATCAGTTTTTGTGGAATTGGTTTCACCCCATTTTTATATGTAATCCACTTCAACTAGGATATAAGTATTAATAAAATAAAAGGGAAACAGTCCCATTAAATATATTACATTGTCTTCAAAATTTAAAAAATAATAAGTGTTTTTGAGGTAATTTCATTTATTTTTTATTTATTTCTCAAAAATTTAAATTTATCAATTTCATTAACATTTTTTGGTTTATCTATAAGAAAATCGGGCTAATAATTTTGTTACACCATGAGTATTCTAATTTTCCATTATAGTCAAATTTGTTCTAAAAATATAATGTGTGAAAAATTTCAAAATCATATTATATTTCACTTGTATGGGAACTGTAACACCCCAGGTAAATAAAGAATATGACATTTTCATATTTATCGATATTTGTGAATACAATATTAATATGGCTTTAATGGGGACGCCATGCTTGATGGCGTACCCAACACGCAACAACGAGTTTCTTGGAAATCTTACGTTGCACTCTAATAATAAAATAATATTATTTTAAATGGCAGTTAACATATAGTTGTTGTATTGGCGGGAATGGATATAAATAACTAAAATAATTTTATGTATGTTTTTAAATGTTTTTACATTTATCCAATAAATGATAAAGGCATAAAATATGGAAAGAATTCAATTTTAGGTGTATATGCCCTAGTTTTCACTAAAGGTTCACTTATCGCCTTTTGATGGAGAACCGTCATTAAATATAGTTTTATTCACTATTATACAACCTTTTGGAACAAATAAAACTCTTCTTAAGAATTGGGACATCAAAATTTACTTTGTGTAAATTTTCGGTATCTTTCTGATAAAGTTCATTTTTTAATGAATAGTGTAAAATGTTGTATTTTAATTCAAAACCTCTTTTTAATCTAATTTATTTATATGATTAGAGTATCTTTTGAATTGGGTTTAAAGTAAAATTATAATATATTTTTACCATTAAATCCAATAGTGGTCGTTGGAATTAATTTCACTTCGAAATCAGACTTAAACTAGTGTCAATCTTTTGATACATATTGTTTCATAAAAACACGCTATTTTCTCTGACAGCAGGAATTAATTAATAAATTAATTAATGTGACTTATATTATTTGAATTTAGTAAAATAGACTTCATTTTTGAATTCGGAATATCATATATATCTTCAGGTGAATTTTTGGGATTTTTCTGAAAAACTTCAATTTTTGATGAATAGTTAAACCACTAAGTGGTACTTATAAAAACCGATTTTTCCGTTTAAATGAAATTTTTCCATCTTTGTGTTTTCAATTTCAAAAATCCGACATACTTGGTTGTCATTAAGAAGTAAAATGTGGTTCAATGGGATAAAAATAATTTTTTGGTGAATAGTAACTTATTAAGTTTTTAATCGCGATTAGAGGTAATTAGTATAGTTTAAGGTAAAAATAATGTTTTAATAATATGAAATGAACTTGACACATGTCCTAACCTCATTTGATGTGTCATGGACGACCAAGAAAACCCATGGGTCAACTTTCAAACCCCATGAAGCCACTTTGGTTGGAAAATGACATTAATATCTTTTTATTTAAAGTTAATGTAAAAATGAGACAAACATGAAATGTTTTACTAAAACAATTTTTACATGTGGTTATACAAATCCTATTTTTGACTATAAATATTCATTGGATAGATAAAACTATTTCCTACATCATAGTATTTTTTATATAATTTTTAGACATTAAATTAATTAAATTATTTATGACATCATGATGATGCAGCGATGACCTCATTATTTAATGATTTAAATAAAATGGAAAGATAATGTAATATCTAAGACCTAAACATGTCCAAAACCTATTGGATGAGTGGATTTTGAACCCTTATCACCTTATCCTCGAAAAAAATCAATGTGGGACCTCTTAAAACCGAATACCATTTTCAAATAATGTGACCTTTTTTTACCTTTCAAGAGTGCCCCTCCTCTACTCTTATAAAAGGCCCCCACCTCTACCTCCTTACCCACACTCCCAAAGCCTTTGGCTCGGCCAAACTCTTCCCACTTTGTCTCTCCACTTCCCTCTATTACTCCTTGAAGCCTCACTTTGGGCAGAAGTCTTCCCAAGGAAGCCTTTGAGCTCAAAGCAAAGGGAGTAACTCGATTTTAAGGTAATGTCTTCACTTGAGTCCTTTTGTTTTATTTTGCCTCTCCAACCCCCTAAACTCTTTTTATTCATTTCTTTTGTAACAACTACAGTATCATAAATATACTATGATGTTTTTATAAGAACTATTCAAGCTACACTTTCACACACCTACATCTAATGGTTAATGAACATACTGTTTCCGTGGATGGCGAATTTCGGCCTACCGAAACGATGATTGTTCAACATTCTTTTAACACCTTCAAAGGTGGCCATTAAGATGAAACTATATTTGTATATGATATATAATATGTTCATGTTTTCCTTAAGATTCTGTATTTTTAATTTTGATCATACCTTTATGGTTTCCATTATGGGTAAACGCGATATCTTCATTTAAGGAAGTGCGGACTACCGCCCCCTCAAAGTGATGTGATTCGTTAATGCCATATGTGGGATGTATAAATGATGGATTAAAAGTTATTATATATGATGTTATACTGGAATTATAATATACCTCTATATAATTATTATTCCATTCCATAAAAATATGAAATAGAAATGAAAGTAGCGTTCATGCGTACGTATGGCTTACCGTCTCCATGAACGGTGCATTTCATTTCTTATCTCCAAATGTAAGGTACTATTATAAGTACATGTATATAATCGATATATATGGTGAATGATACATATAAATGATGAATATAATTCTGGAATTAAAATATACATACCTCTCATTTTGTTTTAATTCCATTAATATCACATAGAAATGAAAGTAGCGTTCATGCGTACGTACGGCTTACCGTCTCCATGAACGGTGCATTTCATTTCTTGCCTCTAAATGATTATGTAATATTATAAATACATGTATATTCTGGATATATATGATATATATGATATCCAAATCATCAATATAATTCTGGATATAGTGAACATTTGACCACACGAACAACATGTAATTGTAAGAAGTCCACTTTCGACTTAAGAACCAAATATCGACAAAACAAACATTATTAACTTAAATGATAACATAATGTTTATAACATGGAAATAAGTGATCTAAAATTAATAATGATCTAATAAATGGTTCTTAATAAAGTGTAAATTAACTCAAGTTTATTATACTGGAAGTTAAAGAACGATCGAGTCAAGTCGGACCCGAGGTAAGGGATCCTACTCCTCTCTTTCTTTTTAAGTACACTCTTTTATTTCATTCCTTTTTAAGCTCATATTTCTTGTGATTGTGATGTTATTTTATATTACTCTTACTGTAATTTTTATTTTCATATGATGAGAGACCCTATTCTCTCTCATCAATCCATTTTTGAAGTTTTGAGTGGCGCCGTTAGGCTGCTGAATTTTCGTAAGAGATCTAACCTCTCTCTTTCTTTTTAAGTACTCTCCTTTATGTCACTTCTTTTAAGCTCCTCTTTGTTATGATGGGGGATGTTATTTTATATTAATATTTATTTAAATTTTATTGTAATATGATGAGAGACCCTATTTGATCTCATCAATCCATTTTTGGAAGTTTTTGTGGCGCCGTTAGGCTGCTGAGTTTTCATATGGGATTTTTCATCTCACTCTTATTCCCGTGAGATTTATGCTACCATTTTCCACAATTTCCTTTAAGTGGTGTATGTACTGCCCATTATTTTACTCATTGTGTAATATACATTAATTTATGAGTATTTATATCAATGTTGTATTGTCTTTCTTTCACGGGGTGTATGTTTCAAAGTTACCCAAGTCGGTAAGGGAACCTCTCACCCTCCTCTTTTTAAAAGACATCTTTTGTTATGTCTTTTAATTCACATATTATTATGTTGGGATATGTTCTTATATATACTTATTGATGTAAATTTTATGTCCAAATGATGAGATACCCTTTTTATCTCTCATCAACTCATTTTCTGAATTTTTATGTGACGCCGTTAGGCTGTCGAATTTTACCAAGGGAACTTTTTAACCCAATTTAGATTTCTTTGGGTTCAACATGTATTTATTGAATATGTCATCCTTTGAATATGTGTGAATGAAATTTTATTGATTTTCACATAATATCCACTTATATTGGGTGTATTTATATTTGTCACACATAATTTTGAGATTGATTTATCCTTAATTTAACGATACCGTCTTTATAAGGGATTTCATCACATTTTACATCTCTATTGAGACTTCATTGTTGTTATGCACAAATTCACACATATATGGTGTATATAATATCTTTTGGAATATCATATCATGAATCCATTTATTCTCATGATATTATAAAGTTCTGATTAAATGTTATTCCTCAATTATTGTATTCAAGTGTCTCTAATTTTGGTAAAAACCCTTTAACCAAAATATCACTTTAAATGTTTTAATGATTTGTTTTTATTAATATCCATGTTTTCAAAATGGTTTTAAGGATTTATTTATATGGATATTAATGGTTTAAAATGTTAAAATTTTCAAGGTGGTATGGGACACTTTGATTCAAAAATATCTTTATTAAATGTTTTAAATGGTTTTGAAAATGGTTTTTTTAAAGGATTCATTATTTCAATATCCTATAATGTTATATTGTGATTGAAATATGGAAATGTTATATTTCCTTTATGCATGTTTTATGTGATAGATTTATGTTATGGTTCTTGGGAATTGTTATGAAAACGGGTGGTTCTTTGATAAACTAAGGGCGGGTGAGCCTGATATAGCTCTCCAATGCATTGGGTAACGCGAAGGAGTGAAACGTTAAGGTTTCTCCGAAGCGATTTAGGGAATATACTTTGATGGGTATTCCAAACGTAACCAAGAGGGTTACTCCCTACGTAAGAATGTTATGAATGCCTCAAGTTCCCTTTTATGTCTTATGATTTCTATGATTTATTCATCATTTGATGAGGTATGTTAAAGTGCCTATGTTTTTATGGGTAAAGTATTATTTCATTCTTATGTATATATGAACTCATGTTTCCTTTCCATATTTTTATAACCCTTACTGAGCTTTTTATGCTCATCCCAAGTTTTTGAAATGTTTTTCACAGGTCAAGGGAAAGGTACATGATGTGATGATAGTGTCAAGGATGTGTCAAGAAAGAATCCGTGTTTTATTTTAAATATGTTTCCATTGATGGGAAGAAGGAATATTGTCTTTTATGTAACCACTTTGTTTAAATGTGGAATGTAATGCAAGTTTCATGATCTAATTCTCTAAAAATCTAAACCTAAAAAGATCCTCAATGTGTAATCTTATAATAACTCAATATTAAGTAAGGTTTAAGGCTGAGGCCTTATAGTTGGTATCAAAGGTCGGTTTAGATAACTTTAGAGGTTAGGGTATTCTTTAAGCATAAGTGACATTACCATAATGGTTAGGATTTCAGAAAGTGTCCTAGTTTTAGATAATGTGAATGAGTAAGTATATCTTAGTGTCTACCTTCCTCATTAGTACATGATGGTTTTGTTGATATACTCACACTGACATTTCTGTTTTTAGTGAATGGATGGATCTAGCGGGCACCAAAGAGACAACAGGTTTGAAGGAAACTGTGGTGGTTCTCTGATTATGATACTAGATAAAATGGAGGATTCAATGAGGAAACTCATGGTTGTTCTAAACCAAATATCAAGGAGTCATGATCAACCACTTGAAACTTGGTATGTTCTGTATTTCATCATGTACGAGATGACCAATTGATGTGGAAGTTCAGGTAATAATTATAAAGGTAACCATTAGAGTTTATATGATCCTTTCTTTTGAGGTAATTATGGGTTATTATATGATATGCTGGAAAATGAAAGGCATGAGATAAACATGAGGTTAAAATATGTTATGATCATTTTTGATGATTTTATCTCTTTTTGGGGAATGATTTAAGAATTATATATTTTTGGAAAAAGGAAAACACACAGACCATGTGACAACCCGTCGCGTCAGACAATGCTGTGGGAATCGAACCCACAACCAAAGTGCGACTGGTATTTATCGCCTACAACTGGACTACATGAAGTCCCTGGTTAGATTGACTGATTATTTTTAGTTATATGATTTTATGAATTAAGAGTAAGTTGATTTTGGGTTATTTATGAAAATGATTAACCTATCATGGAGGATATGTGATTAGGTTAATTACTTTTCAATAAGAGACATTAGGAGCAACTCATGTTGTTTGGAGATAAATGTTACGATTTATCATGGAAGACTATGTGACTAAATCCTTCAAATATTTGGGTTTGAATCTTATATTGGTTTACTTTGAAGAATTTTATGTACAAATTGTTTATCGTATGGTCCTCGTTGAACTTTGGGTTTTGTTGGACAAATTTTAGAGATTAAGCATAGATTTTCTTTTTAAAAGGGTTATCCTTTTCAGGATTATCTGACCTTGTACTAACCTTTTTGGTTTTGGTTTTGGTTAAATCCTAAAGACATGGGAAGTATATAGTTCTCTTTGGTGGATTTGGTTATTCTCTAGAAGTTGATTATAGTACTCTTAATGCGAACAAGTCTCCCTAAATACTCATCTTTTGGAAAAAAATATGAGTTTGATTAAGGAATCAAGTAAAAGTTGAAAGTCAACATGATATGTTATTATGTTTCCTTATAAATAAATTCCTCAATAAAAAGTAACTTAAAACAAAAATGTTTTCTATTAACTTTTACTATTGGGGAATCGAATACCGTTTAACCCATCACAAGTTTGTGATTTTCTTATGGTTAACTTTCTCCTAGACATGTTTACTATCACCCTCCCTTAAGAACATGACCCTTTGATTTTTCTTCCATTTCCATGTTTTTCTACATATGGGTTAACTCGGGTGACCTTTGTACTTAACTTTCTTTATTTTAATGTGATTGTTTTACTGACTCTAGTTATGATGTGGGACTTTCAAGGATGTTTCCAAGCTCAATTTTAAAAATTGCGAGGACGCAATTCCCAAAAGGGGGGAAGGATGTAACACCCTAGGTAAATAAAGAATATGACATTTTCATATTTATCCATATTTTTGAATAAAATATTAATATGACTTTAAAGGGGACGCCATGCTCGATGGCGTACCCAACACGCAACAACGAGTTTCTTGGGAATCTTACGTTGCAATATAATAATAAAATAATATTATTTTAAATGGTAGTTAACATGTAGCCGTTGTATTGGTGGGAATGGATAGAAATAACTAAAATATGATTATATATGTTTTTAAATGTTTTTAAATTTATCAAATAAATGATAAAGGCATAAAATACGGAAAGAATTCAATTTTAGGCGTATATGCCCTAGTTTTCACTAAAGGTTCACTTATCGCCTTTTAATGGAGAGCCGTCATTAAATATAGTTTTGTTCACTCTTATACAACCGTTTGGACCAAATAAAACTCTTCTTAATAATTGGTACATCAAAAATTACTTTGTGTAAATTTTCGGTAACTTTCTGATAAAGTTCATTTTTTAATGAATAGTGTAAAATGTTGTATTTTAATTCAAAACCTCTTTTTAATCTAATTTATTTATATGATTAGATTATCTTTTTAATTTGGTTTAATGTGAAATTAGAATATATTTTTACAATTAAATACAATAGTGGTCGTTGGAATTAATTTCACTTCGAAATCAGACTTAAACTAGTGTCAATCTTTTGATACATATTATTTCATAAAAACACGCTATTTGCTCTGACAGAGGGAATTAATTATGAAATTAATCAATGTGACTTATATGATTTGAATTTTTTAAAATAGACTTCATTTTTTAATTCGGAATATCAAATATATCTTAGGGTTAATTTTTGGGTTTTTTCTGAAAAACTTCAATTTCTGATGAATAGTGAAACCACTAAGTGGTACTTATAAAAATTGATTTTTTCGTTTAATTGAAATTTTTCCATCTTTGTGTTTTGAATTTCAAAAATCCTGCATACATGGTTGTCATTAAGAAGTAAAATTTGGTTCAATGGGATAAAAATAATTTTTTGGTGAATAGTAACTTATTAAGTTTTTAATCGCGATTAGAGGTAATTAGTGTAGTTTGAGGTAAAAATAATGTTTTAATAATATGAAATGAACATGACACATGTTCTAACCTCATTTGATGTGTCATGGCCGACAAAGACAACCCATGGGTCAACTTGGGGACCCCATGAAGCCACTTTGGTTGGAAAATGACATTAATATCTTTTTATTTAAAGTTAAAGTAAAAATGAGACAAACATGAAATGTTTTACTAAAACAATTTTTACATGGGGTTATACAAATAAGATGTTTGACTATAAATATTCATTGGAAATCTAAAAATATTTCCTACATCATAGTAGTTTTTTTATAATTTTTAGACATTAAAGAAAGTAAATTATTTATGACATCATGATGATGCAGCGATGACCTCATTATTTAACGATTTAAATAAAAAGGAAAGATAATGTAATATCTAAGACCTACCCATGTCCAAAACCTATTGGATGAGTGGATTTATAACCCTTATCACCTTATCCTAGAAACAAATCAATATGGGACATCTTAAAATCGAATACCATTTTAAAATAATGTGACTTGTCTTTACCTTCCAATAGTGCCCCTCCTCTCTTCTTATAAAAGGCCCCCATCTCTACCTCCATACCCACACTCCCAAAGCTTTTGGCTCGGCCAAACTCTTCCCATTTTGTCTCTACACTTTCCTCTCTTACTCCTTGAAGCCTAACTTTGGGCAGAAGGCTTCCCAAGGAAGCCTTTGAGCTCAAACCAAAGGGTGTTACCCGATTTTAAGGTAATGTCTTCACTTGAGTCCTTTTGTTTTATTTTGCCTCTCCAACCCTCTAAACTCTTTTTATTCATTCCTTTTGTAACAACTCCAGTATCATAAATATACTAGGATGTTTTTATAAAAAGAATTCGAGCTAAACATTCACACAGCTACATATAATGGTTAAAGAACATATTGTTTCCGTGGATGGCGAATTTCGGCCTCCCGAAACGATGATTGTTCAACATTCTTTTAACACCTTCAAAGGTGGACATTAAGATGACACTATATTTATATATGATATATAATATGTTTATGTTTTCCTTAATCTTCTTTATTTTTCATTTTGATCATACCTCTATGGTTTCCATTAAGGGTAAACGCGATATCTTCATTTAAGGAAGTGCGGACTACCGCCCCCTCAAAGTGATGTGATTCATTAATGCCATATGTGGGACGTATAAATGATGGATTTAAAGTTATTATATATTATTTTATACTGGAATTATAATATACCTATATATCATTATTATTCCATTCCATAAAAATATGAAATATAAATGAAAGTAGCGTTAATGCGTACGTACGGCTTACCGTCTCCATGAACGGTGCATTTCATTTCTTATCCCCAAATGTAAAGTACTATTATAAGTACATGTATATAATGGATATATATGATGAATGATTAATCTAAATGATGAATATAATTCTGGAATTAAAATATACATACCTTTCATTTAGTTATAATTCCATTAATATCACATAGAAATGAAAGTAGCGTTCATGCATACGTACGGCTTACCGTCTCAATGAACGGTGCATTTCATTTCTTACCTCCAAATGATTATGTAATATTATAAATACATGTATATTATGGATATATATGATATATATGATATCAAAATCATGAATATAATTCTGGATATAATGAACATTTGACCACACGAACAACATGTAATTGTAAGAAGTCCACTTTCGACTTAAGAACCAAATATCGACAAAACGAACATTATTAACTTAAATTATTACATAATGTTTATAACATGGAAATAAGTGATATAAAAGGAATAATTAACTATAAAATGGTTCTTAATAAATTTGAAATTAACTCAAGTTTATTATTCAGGATGTTAAATAACGATCGAGTCAAGTCGGACCCGAGGTAAGGGATCCTACTCCTCTCTTTCATTTTAAGTACACTCTTTTCTGTCATTCCTTTTTAATCTCATATTTCCTGTGATTGGGATGTTATTTTATATTAATCTTACTGTAATTTTTATGTTCATATGATTATAGACCCTATTCTCTCTCATCAATCCATTTTTGAAGTTTTGAGTGGCACTGTTAGGCTGCCGAGTTTTCGTAAGAGATCTAACCTCTCTCTTTCTTGTTAAGTACTCTCCTTTATGTCACTTCTTTTAAGCTCATCTTTGTTATGATGGGGGATGTTCTTTTACATTACTATTTAGTTACATTTTATTTTAATATTATTAGAGACCCTATTTGATCTCATCAATCCATTTTGGATGTTTGTGTGGCACCGTTAGGCTGTCGAGTTTTCGTAAGGGATTTTTCATCTCACTCTTATTCCCGTGAGATTTATGCTACCATTTGCTACAATTTCCTTTGAGTGGTGTATGTACTGCCCATTATTTTACTCATTGTGTAATATAATTTCATTTATGAGTATTTAAATCAATTTTGTATTGTCCTTCTTTCACGGGGTGTATGTTTCGAAAGTTACCCAAGTCGGTAAGGGAACCTTTCACCCTCCTCTATTTTAAAAGACTTATTTTGTTATGTCTTTTAATTCACATATTATTATGTTGGGATATGTTCTTATATATCCTTATTGATTTAAATTTTATCTCCAAGTGATTAGATACCCATTTTATCTCTCATCAACTCATTTTCTGAATTTTGAAGTGACGTCGTTAGGCTGTCGAATTTTACCAAGGGAACTTTTTAACCCAATTTTGATTTCTTTGGGTTCAACATGTAGTTATTGAATATGTCATCCTTTGAATATGTCTGAATGAACTTTTATTTTTTTTCACTTAATATACACTTATATTGTGTGTATTTATATTTGTCACACATAATTTTGAGATTGATTTATCCTTAATTTAAGGATACCGTCTTTATAAGGGATTTCATCACATTTTACATCTCTATTGAGACTTCATTGTTGTTATGCACCAATTCACTATTATATGGTGTATATACATTCCTTTGGAATATTATATCATGAATCCATTTATTCTCATGATATTATAAAGTTCTGATCAAATGTTATTCTTAAATTATTTTATTCAAGTGTCTCTAATTTTGGTAAAAACCCTTTAACCAAAATATCACTTTAAATGTTTTAATGATTTTTTCTTATTAATATCCATGTTTTAAAAATGGTTTTAAGGATTTATTTATATGGATATTAATGGTTTAAAATGTTAAAAGCTTCAAGGTGGTATGGGACACTTTTATTCAAAAATCTCTTTATTAAATGTTTTAAATGGTTTTGAAAATGGTTTTTTAATGGATTCATTATTTCAATATCCTAAAATGTTATATTGTGATTGAAATGTGGAAATGTTATATTTCCTTTATGCATGTTTTATTTGATACATTTATGTTATGGTTCTTGGGCATTATTATGAAAATGGGTGGTTCCGTGATAAACTAAGGGCGGGTGAGCACGATATAGCTCTCCAATGCATTGGGTAACGCGAAGGAGTGAAACGTTAAGGTTTCTCTGAAGATATTTGGGGAATATACTGTGATGGGTATTCCAAATGTAACCAAGAGGGTTAGTCCCTACGTAAGAATGTTATGAATGCCTCAAGTTACCTTTTATGTCTTATGATTTCTTTGATTTATTCATGATTTGATGAGGTATGTTAATGTGCCTATGTTTTATGTGTAAAGTATGATTTCATTCTTATGTATATATGATCTCATGTTTTCTTTCCATATTTTTATAACCCTTACTGAGCTTTTTATGCTCATCGCATGTTTTTGAAATGTTTTTCACAGGTCAAGGGAAAGGTACATGATGTGATGATAGTGTCAAGGATGTGTCAAGAAAGAATCCGTGTTTTATTTTAAATATGTTTCTATTGATGGGAAGAATGAATATTGTCTTTTATGTATCCACTTCGTTTAAATGTGGAATGTAATGCATGTTTCATGATCTAATTCTCTAAAACTCTAAACAGAAAAAGATCCTCAATGTGTAATCTTATAATAACTCAAGATTAAGTAAGGTTTAAGGATGGGGCCTTATAGGAACATATCCTTATCACTTTATCATTTCACAATATTCATAAATACAGATCTTTCTAAATATAATTTTTTTATTAAGCATTGAGTCTTTTTATTTTTTAGTGATTTAAATGATATGGTACAAAGGAGGATAAAAAATAATTAACAATATCATCATAACATGGAACGTCTACCTAAATAATGTATACATTTTCCCCTGGAATGTAATCATTCATAGGTTATTGGTTTGGAGTATCTATATCTTACATGTTGGGTAGCTAGTCGGGTGACCATCTACATAGTTATCTTCCCAGATATTATATTTTATTTATAAATTTAATTTTTCATAGTTATAGTATACATCACACCTTCGTGTGTTTCTCTTTATCCTTATATTACATGTACATAAGGGTTGTGTGATTAGAAAATACTATAACAATTGTTCTTAGAAAATAAAATATAAATTTATATAAAGAAAAGTAAAATACTATAATTTCTTTCATCTAGTTTTTTAGTTGATCTAGGCATTATCTAGTGTCCTTGATTCATATGTAATAAATTTATGTAATACTTAATTTCCTTAGGATATATATAATCCCATTATTTTTCAGTAAACATCATAGAGAAACTCAAAATGAATCCCCATGCTCGGTTGTTGCATCCCTGGTGGGTGATCAATCTATGTTTTTAATAGAGAATATTTTCCCTACAATCATTATCAAAATAAAAAAACTTATTTTATAATTAACTAGGAAATATGTGGAAAACAATTACTAGAATCCTTGACAAACCATTTATATATACCTATATGTCTTTGAAAAAATCAAACATGATTCACACAAGTTTGGTAAGAAAATGAATTTATCACTTTAATTTTTAATTTACCTTTCTCAATTCCTTTATATGAAATTATATAACGAATAATTACTCCACCATAAACTATAAAATGAAACTATAAAAAATTAAGAAAAAGGTTCTTTTAAATGAATGTTTCCTAAACGTCTTACATGATTTTCAAGAAATTATCAAATGAATATTTAGAAATAGGAAAATCATCTAAACAGAACTCCATGTTTTCATCAAAGTGATGAGAAAATATTCTTACCGTGAACCATCGAAATATACCAAGGGAATTAATATAATATCCCATAACATAATAAATCATTTATTACATGATTTATAACAAGGGTTTCAATTTATTAAATTTTTAGGATATTTTCATGTTAGTGTTTTAGAGAATTAGAGAAATCAGTTAAATTTAAAATCCAATAATAAAAGTACGACACTTCCACTTAGTATCAATTATTTCTATAAAAATAGCATATTAACATTTAAACACATCTTTCTTTAAAAAAACACATTCTATTTTTGAAATATAAATCCCCATAAAATAAAGATAAACTTTTATGTAATTCTGAATCATCCTTAGGCCCAATGAAAATAAATTAATAAATTTATTTTTGAAAAGGAATAAGTATGTGATACAAAAAAACTCGTTATCCAATTTAAATAATCAAATAACCCTATAAAATTGTTCCCTTTTTACATCATAAAAATTGAGGAAAAATATTAATTTCTTTACTCATGAAATAAACATAACCACATAAGGATTTTTAGAAAATAGATAACAATAAATGTTAATGGAAAAATGATAATCATGATGGTTTCTTATAAAACATTGGTACCCATTAAAAAATTTCATCAAAAAAATTCTTCACTTTTAAAATGGGAATAAACTTTATGGTAAGTATAAGCTCGTTATCATATCTTATTAATTAAAAATACTTCTAGGAAAAATAATTTTAAATAATATAAAATTAATTTACTTAACTTGTTACATCATGTACATATTAATCTTACTAGGAATCTTACAAATGGAATAACATACCTAATTACGTCCAACATAATTTAATAAATAACATAATCAATACCCAATGCATTAGTGAACTACATGAGGATCATGAGTAATCATAACAAAAATCCAATGACCACGATATAAATAAAGCTCATAAAACATTCAATTTTTATCATTGAAACTTGTAAATTTTTCAGTTTGACACATTTGTGAAAGCACTATTGTGGTTTGTGTAAAATACGAATACAACTAATTTTTATTGAAAATAGTTTTATAAAAAAGTCCAATAAAAATGGTAAATATGTATTTCTTATTAAAAAACATGAAATCATGAAGGTTAATAATAATAAAAAATATTTTTCACCGAAGCCTTAAATTTTAATAATGTCATATAATTTATAAAAATTAACCCTTTGACACAATTTAAAAAATATTACAAATAATCAATTTGGAAAATGTTTAAAGGTATTCTTTTAAAAAATTAAAAAATAAATTCATTTATGGTTTAAAAGGAATTCGAAAATAAATTTCAACAAATTAATATCATAACTAAAATATTTTAAGGATAATGGATATGGAGGGGAAATAGATGATTAACTTTTAAACATTAAATATACGGTTCTAAAGAAAAATCCATTACCTCGAATATAAATCACCACATTTTTCACTCTAATATAATTTAATTATATTAATATTATTAATACATATGAATATTTTAATGTGTATTCACCTATTATTATAAATTTCATTTCATTTATTATCATTCCATATATAATTGATATATTAGTGAAGGACAATTTATATGTTTTGATGATGTTCAGTTCAAAATTGCAAAACTACATTAGTGTGTTAAACAAGGCCAAAATTTTCATTTTTCCTTAATATATAAAATATTAATCAGGAAATAATTTTTCATTTTTATGAATTAAATACATCTTTAAAACCATTAATATATGATTATAGTAAAAACAAATCACATGTATTCTTTTATGTGGTAGTTCACATGTGTGCATGAGCGATGTTGTCATTTTCCAAAAAATGGAAGGTTATGAAAGTAAGTAATATATTATATTTAAATAATATAAATTACTGCGTGAATAAAATATATATTCATTAAATACATCATAATAACCATCCACCTGGGGTGGTGATGAAAAATTAAACACATCGCTTTTTTGAGGTGATAATCTACACATAAACATGAGTGTTGTTTTCATTTCCTTAAGTATAGAAAAAGAAATGAAGACGAGTATTAAAGGAATCATAAAAAAGTTAATATGTCAAATAATGATGTTATTATTTTAACTTGTTTAATTAAGATTTTGAGGGTTAAAAATATTAAATAAACTTGATATAGGTTGGTTAGGAATTATCCCCACTCCTGAGACATCTTCTTTTATCTTACACCATAATCCTTATAGGACTGACATTTTGATAATACTTGGAAATCAATGTCATGTTTAGGAATTGTTTTAATATTTTTAAGAATATATTTAATGAGATATTGTTATCAAAATATATTATTAATAGAGGAGATGTGGTTCTCTTTTATAAGGGGAGTGGAACACATGTTATTTTTCTACATTATTTAATATGATAAATGTCCTACTCATGGTTAAATAGATAAAAAAACTATCCAATTTATAATAAGTTGATAAAGATTAAAATAAAATCCACCAAAAAGATTTAAGAATAAATTTTTCGACCATATCAAAAATTATATTCCTTAATTAGCCGGATTTACCCTTTACCATGACAAAACATTTAAACCACAGTTGCTATTCAGGATACGAAAAATGAAATTGAAATAAAAAATAAATTCTAAACTATTCACTATGAATATTTAATCCATTTTTAAATAATTAATATCTATAAGTGGAATATATTACATTTAACATAACTGTGTGAAATATAATTAAAATATAGTTTTTAGAATGTTTATTTTATAAACATCAAAAGAAACTTATTCTAAAATAAATTATAATGTTGATTAATTTAAAATTATTTAGATTAGTTTTAATAAACATTATATTATTTTACTTTCAAACAAAATATAAAATATAATTTCACTTTTAAATCACTTTATTTAATGACAATAAATAAACGTTTTGAAAAAACGCCATTTTCACTATTATCTAAAAAACTAATATTAAAAAAACACAACAATTAAAAAAAAAATATTTGATTTGATGATATAAAAAATTAATTCAATTTTATCCATTACATTTTTTAAATTTATAAATTGAAATATTAAAAGAAACAATATGATAGATGGAAAATGATTTTGTTAGAATATAACAATATCTTTTTCATCTGAAATAGTTCATAAAATTATTTTAGTGAATATGAATCCATATAATATATTCATAAATATTATTAATATAAGAAATTTATTTATTTTTAACGTTTTCTTGTTTTTCACATTTTCCCCCTCTTATGAAAATTTCCTCCCCACAATTTTTTCATCCTCTAAATAGGAATAGATATTTTATCAATAAATCCCTTTTGGGTTACCGTGATTCTTTTTTAATCATATTTTTCTTCCAAAAATATTAAATACATGTTTTTCCTTGTTCAATAAATCATTCTCTCTATTATCAAGAATATAAACTGTTTTTTCATTATAATAAAATTTCTCTTCAAACTATACTACCCCAGGGCTCAAATCATGAGACACATCCAGAACATATTTACATAAAAATCAAACATTAATCACATAATTTACATGAGATAATTATTACAAAAATATTCTCAATAAGAAAATGATCACATGTTTTTGAATAATTTTATATGGTCTAAAAAATCATGGAATTTATTTTCCCTTTTTTATAAAAATGCATAAATCTTTTCCAAGGACATTCCTTACTAAAAACATGGTCACCAACCTCAAACTAAAGTTTGTTATTATGGTTATATTCATAACAATTTTCAATACTTTATGCTACCCTCATGTTGTGCTAATTCACATTTACCTTCTCAATTATTTCATCTTTCAATTTAGTTCCCAACAATATATTTTACCATATTCAAAAAAACATGCAAGAGTCTTACACTGATTTTCACATAATGCCTCAATGGTTTTCATTTGTATTCCTGAAGAAAATAATTATTAGTATAAGAAAATTTCACAAAAAATTATTTTCATACCAACTTCATTGGTAATATGGTGAGAAATACCAAATTATATAATCAAATATATAATTTGTTTGAACTACCTACCTATGAGATCAAGGGTGAAAAGATTCGTTGAAAATATATTCAATACCCAATGAATTATATAGTGCCTTCTAGAAATTTTATGAAAATCTATGCTCATGATCATATAAAGAAGATAGAGGGGATCTATATAATTTGTCCTACACATTATGATAAAGTATTAAATATTGAACCAAATAAATAATATAAAAAACAGGTATAAAATGTCTAGAGTTATTAAGAAAAAAAACAATAACCCAAATCATATTATTACCATGAGATGTGTATGGTAAAACTATATGAAAGCTATGGATATAATCTACTATTTCAATCTAGGAACTATAAAATGAAGAATCATCCCCTTTTTTTTCTCGTAAATTTAACCTACTAAAAATTCAATCATTTATTTTTAAAATCACCAATACCCATCTTTATTAAATGCCAAAAATAATATTCTTGATGGTACATGTACATATTTGTACTACCCTAGTGAATAAAAAATGTAGAGCTATGAGATTCACTTAAAAATAATTTCTTTAACTAGGGATCACTTGGCACACATAACTTATTTATAAAAATTAAAAAACATTCTATGTCAATTTTTATTTCATGTAACTTACCCTTCATAACCAAATCTATACTATCATGAAAACAACCATATTCCTTCTAATAATTCTTCATTTTATCTAAAAAGGAATGTTTCTTTGACACCCGAAAAAAGTGAAGGATTTCCTACCAACACAATATCTAAGAAAAAATTCATTAAATCATTCTCCAAAGGATCACATTACCCACATATCATAGATAATTTTGCATTATTTTTTATCTCAATTCATTTAAAACATTGTTTTATTTACCTAGATGTTTTTAAATTCTGTAATCGTGCATCTATATTAGATCTATCCATTTCCCCAAAATTTGTCCAATATTTTTGAATGCATATATACATTATGTATTTATAGAAAATGTATATTTCATATTTTACAAAATACAAATATTTCCCCCAAAAATTATAAATGATAAACTAATGAATATAGTTCCACAAAATGTGTGGGGTAATTCAATTCAGGGATTCTAAATTGGCATGATTCATAATAAATTAAACGATCATCTAGCATCAAGACAAAACGAACCCCTCATAAATGAGTCATTATAGATAAAATAACACACTATTTATAAATAGATATTCTAGAACTATATAATTAACCAATATTATTTTTAATTCATTAAAACATTCACCACATTGCATTTTCCATATAACATTAGCTCTTTTTTTGAGTAAACAAAGTCATTGGGAAAGATAATTGAGTGAAGTCTTCAGTATATTTTTTATAGTAAAAAAAAATCCAAGGAAACTAAAAATATTTGTGATATTTTATGGAATGTTACACTCTCACAAAACCATACTTATATAATTATTAATATTTTTCCATATTTAGAGACTATATGTCCAAGGAAATAAATATATTACATCTAAAATTCACGTTTTCTAAAATTTACATAATGAAATATTTTAATGTATATATAAAAATCTATATATTTATTTCATTTTCCTAATAACCATTATAATAATCCTGAATATAGTAAATAAATACACTAATAATTTTTTTTCAAATACTCACAACACTATTTATAACACCCATGAATAATTTTGTAACATTAGTTAACCTGAAGAGAAAAAAAAACTCTTAATAATCACACCTAGATTGAAACGACATCTTGGGATTTCCTCTCTCCTTCACTTCTAGATAATGATATTAATACCTAAGATCAATCTCTGAGAAATATTATTCTACCTGAAGCTAATCAAACAACTCATCTTGTTGTGAAAATGAAAACATATTTTTAACAGCAATGTTATTTTATAATCATTAATCAACAGAAATCCTCATTGGACCATCCTTGTTTTTAACATATAATACAGTATCACCCCATAGTGAAGTTTTAAAATAAATAAAACCCTTTTGAGTTAATATTTTTGACATCATTTTCAATTTCGATATCTCTAATTGGAAAATTCTATAACAGGGTTTTGAAATTTTAATTTCTTATTGACCTAATTCAATAGTGAATTAAACCTCTTAATCAGAAATAAATCAATGTAAACAATCTATAAATTCGTCCATGTATTCATTTACAACTGAAACATAACTAATATAAACTACATCCCATTTTATGAAATTATAATCAAGATAAACTTAATTATCAGCTTTAATAATTCTCTCAGATTCCAATTATGTTATCATGGGTATGAAATCAATCTTATATAAAAATTCAGAATAACTTAAAAAATTTAATATTACATTATAATCTATATAATATATCATATCATGATAAAATAAAATCCTATTTATATAATTAATTACATAAAAATCAACTGTGGTATTGTCATAATGGTTTTATGGATAAATAATTCAATAGATAATCAAATAATGATTACTTATAATAGTGGTTACTATATTAATTCCACCATGAGGTTTTTCTAAAAATTGTTTCTTTATTTCATTAGGTAGTATATACATTTTCTTGAAAATTAATTTAAAGAAAATAATATGTAAACCTATAATCAATAAATAATATGGTCTAAACTGAGTAAACAAGTAATATAGCTATCACCAATTTATTTATTGGTCTTTCATTTTCTAAGGTATTCATGAACCAATTTTCTACACCCTTATATATGATCTTGATTATTCTTATCATTCATTCATATATTTAGACATACATTATCATAATAGGCCATATCATTGTATTTAAAACATCTCACTTCATACATATTATATTTTTTTACCATTAACCTAATTCTTTACTCTATAATAATGATCCACATATCTCAACATAAAACCTAGTTAAATTAGCATCATAGGTAGCGCCAAAGTAATCCCTATTTTTCTTAAATTCAAAAAACATTTCTTCCCATACTAAGTCAAAAAACCCTAGGAAAATAAATCTCAATGAAAATATATCTAAATATTATCCACTCAACTAAATCAATCCCATATTTCACTATAGTATTCTTAATTAAAAAACATCATAGATCAACATCACTTCAGAACGAAAAATGGTAAGAACTACATTTTAATGACTAGAATAACTAACAACATTATATATTTTTTCTATATAATTTATCCATAATTTTGATACCATTAGATCTAAGGTTACATCAAAATTCATAGGGTGTTATTTCATGAAATTCTCCATTAAAGACATATTCCTCTATGGAGAGTTCAACCATTCTCCAAAATGGGTACCACCATTATTATCCTATTTCAATAGATTTTACTTTTCTATCCACTTGTTTTTCTATTTCAAATCATTCATGGTTGTTAATTCCAAATTAAATTATCCTTAGGATTCCATTCCACTTCTTTAAGACAATTTCCTCTAGAGAAAAACATTCTCGATTTGAAAAATATTAGACTATTGAATAGTGGATCCCATAAATATTTATCATGATACTATAAGATATAGATAAAAATATATTAAAATTATTTTCTTAATAACATCTTATCCAATATTTTTATCTAAACCTTTCCTTTGATACATACGATAACACACTATAACAAAATCAACCCAAAATTATAATACATATAAACATGGTTGATCATTCTCTCATATTGAAAAGCCTTATAATTTATAGTTTAATATAAATATGAAAAATACGTACATGTAAAACCCAATATTAAAAATTGGAAACCTCCAAAAAATCTATTTTTTCACAAAAAATAGGAATCATAAATTTAAACAATTATTTCATTAATAATGATCAACTATTTGAATTATAATCTTAATAGAAGAAAGTTTTTCCTTTTATAGATATTATTCATCAATAATACTTATTATTTTTTTAAAAAAAAATGGATGAGCACAAAAAATGCATTAGGGAATATTAAAAATAAATAATCTTTTTAGTCTATATTTAAGATCTTGTAATACCATTAAAAAATATGTAGTTTTAAATTACAAACATTGATATCAAATATTCATTTTATTAATCATCTAATAAAATTCTATATCTAAATATTATCAAAAAATATCTTATTAATTATTACAGGAAACATATAAATCATGTTTTCTTCTTGTAAAACATGGGTACTACTGAAAATATTTAATTTAAAAACATACCTTTTACCCTTAATGAGGAATAAAATTTCTTGTAATCAAAATATAATTATCTTACCTTATGAAAAGGGAAAAGTATCCTGAAAAATATATTTCAAGAATATAAAAATATATAGGTTCCTTTGTAAATAATCTTAGTATGACTCTTAATATCACTCTTACAAGATCTATTAAACATTGAATAATCTACACAATTAACTCTAACATAATCCCTCAAAGAATATAATCAGCACCCTACATATTAGAGATCTATATTGTGATCACCCTTAAATATGAAAAATGTTCAATGACTGCAAAATATATAAAAAATATAATATTTTATTTATATAATAAAATTTCATTAATTTTTTTTCATAATAGTAAGATATAAGATCTTTCAGGAATCATGTAAAAATAATGATAAAAATCTATTTTCATCAAATTTTTTTAAAATTATTTAATAACTAGAAAATAATATATTGTATTTGAAAACAATGATATTTTTTAATCAATATTATAAAAAATATATGTTTTCATGATTTCATGTAATCCAACTCATGTTGTATATGTTAAAAAATTATTTTTCCCACTTTTGATAAAATATAAAAAATAAACTATTCGGAAACAATTTAAAATTATTGATTTAAAACCATCATAAAGATTGTAAAAAATGGTTAAAATATATTTGAACATATGTTTTATCAAATTAGTAACCAAAAATAAATATTTTAATGGAATTTTATTTTGTGTAATAATTGAATAAAATCATTAAAAAATTGAAAATATGGTTTTAAATAAAAATATTTTACCTCTAGTGTCACTCAGAACATGGGTGCTTAAACTCCTATCTAATAAGCATGTATAATTTTTTATAATTAATTGATATTATTTATAAGGATTATTAACTTATTATTATCACATTTAATTTAATTTTTGACATTTATTATATAGTTATTATAGTAGTTAATTTCACGTTGGGCGTTCTGAGGACATTCAATTCATAATCGCAATGCAACTTCAGTGGGTTGACCATACTCAAAGGGGTCATGGTTCCATTTTCTAAAGAATATTAATCATAAAATAATAATAATTTTTATATATTAAACATAAGGTTATTACCAACATTGAATTTTTTACTAGAAAAATGAATCACATCACTTCATATAGTTAGTAGTTCACACATACACACAAGCGATATTATCATTTTCCAATGAATGGAAGGTAAAGAAGGTAATTAATATCATAAAATTATCAAATTATTATTATTTTATGAATAGAATATATATATTCATAAAATACACCATAATAACTATACTTTTGAGTTGGTAATGAAAAATGATATGCATCACTTTGTGGAGGGGGTAATCCCCACGTATGCACGAGCAATATTTTCATTTATCAAAGGATGGAAGACAATATGAAAAATGGATGTACACTAAAAAAATATAAATTAAGAATATATATGTTACTTATTTTATAATTTAATAATTATTAAATAATATTTAAATGAGGTAGAAGAAAAATAAATATAAAATAGGTCGGTTGGGACTTATTACTTCTCCTTAGATATATCCCATTTTGATTACACCTTAAGAATTATTGTATTCATATTTTGGGAAGACCAATACCTATTGGTTATAGGAATAGTTTTTTTGTAGAGATTTATGATAATATTATCCATGATAGAGAGCTCAAAATATATAAGGAATAGAGTACGGGATGTTCCCTTCGATATATGAGCGAAGTGGAATACATATATTTTTTCATAACATTTAAATATTATAAATAAATTACTCATGGAAATACTAAAAACAGATTTTTTTTAAATATAAGTTTTCATGGGTTTAAAAATTGTATACCAATGATATTTAAGATAAAATTTTGTGGCCGTAACACAAAGTATTGGCCTTAATTAGCCCGATTTACCCTTTACTTTAGTGATACATTTTTAAAACGGTTTTGTTCATAATGACCAAAAATGAAATTTTCGTCATTAATAAATTTGAACCTCATAATTATAAATTTGGATTATTGGTTTAATATTTCAAATCCTAGAGGCGTTGGATATTACCTTTACCAAATGAAAGAAAAACACAACAAAAACATGTTTTTAGAAAATTATTTTTTAGGAATCAAAACGGACTTCTACAAAAATAATATAAAATATTGATTGTTATGGAGCTATTTATATTATAGCCAATCAAATTGATTATATTATAATTTTAAACAAACTCCAAAACATAATAATGATTTTAAATTTCTTGAAACAATGAAAAGAAATGATAGTTCTTTAAAAATCATCATTTTTCATTATTCACAAAAATAAAAATATTTTCATAAAAATTACAAAAAATCATCCTAATATATATTTTATACATTGGTATAAAAAATAAATTCAGTTTTATTAATTTAAATTTATAAAATTTATTAAATTAACTTTAAAAAAATTAATATATTTTCTGCAAAACACGTTACATAGAATACAACTATTTATTTTACTATTGAAAACAACATAATATTATTATAGTGGATACAAATATAGAAAATATTATCATGAATATAATTACGGGATAAAATTAGTTTAATATTAATATTACCTCATTTTACATAGTTAGAAAATATAAATGTAATTCCATCGTAATAAAGGTTCCCAAGGTATATATAAAGGTATTATTCTACAAATCCTATAGTGAATTGAGATCTAAGACATCACCCAAAACCCCATTTAGAAAAAAAATATTTCTTTTTCTATATAATATCTCTAAAATTTGACCAATAAATGGAATTGGCGAGTGATATTTATAAGTTACATAGTTTTTTCATATCATTTATGAAAACTCTCTAACTAATCTATATTCTCACATGGATCATGTCATTCTCCTAACTTATTACTATGGCTAGGCCTGTTTTATTTTGAACTTTAAGAATGGGGTTACCCCATTGTGAGTCTTAAATGGGGTAGATTATGTCAAATTCTGGTAAAATAAGTATTTCCATGTCACTACATCAATAATGGTTGGATTTATCCTTCTTTAAGGCTTCCTAATATTTATAGAATTCTCTTCAAGAATGATTTTATGCATGAAATTGTTTTGGATGAATACCTAGAAAATACTCAAAATCCAACTTATTACACTCACTTTTTCTCTCAAAATTTCTACAAAATTATGTTCTTTGGTTATATAAAAGTTATTGTCCCTGATCACATGTATATTTTATTCTATCATTAGTTAAATATATATTAAATTATTTTAAAGGGGTTTTAGTTACATATTTAGGGGTTGTTATTAATATGAAATTTAATTAGGGTACATCAATTCCATAGAGTGGATTCTTGAATTAAATAAAAAAATAAAAATAATCATTATTAAATGAATAATAAAATCCATTAACAAATCATAATTTTCCCTTTATTATAATTTTAAAATAATATTTCCATAATCTTATATTACTTCAGTATCCCAAATATTTTCTACCTTTAAGTGTTATTATGGAGTTTAAAATTCATTATACATATTTCAGACTTTATTAGGTTCATCATATTTAAAATGGGAATGTGTAAAGAGTGAATGGTTCTCCAGTGGGTGAATTATGGAGTCAAATATATTAAAGTGGAAAATGATGTATTGACACTCCATGGTGAGTATTATTTATTTTACATTGATGATTGTCTGGGATGTATTTTATAAAGTTCTACTAAAAATGATGGTTTAGTGGATTGTTTATCTATCTTTATCCATTTTCATCACGTAAAATTTTTCTCGTAATATAGAATTATACACTCTCAGTATGAAATCCTTCAATATACATGTTGGAAAAATAATATATTTTTTTGTTACTTGTACAACCACTATTTTCAAGTATAATTATGTTATTTTTAAAGAAAAACATTTTGAGTTAGGAATTACATTTATAGAAGAAACTAAATCACATAATTCATCAAAAAAAAGTTTCATAACCAATGGTGAAAGGGATAGAAAATATCACCGAATCATGAAATATTTTGCGGAATATTGGTATGATAGTTGTTGTTACACTTATAAAAATGTTGAATCTTCCATTCCCCTAAAGTGGTCTATTGTTATAGAAAATATATTTAAAAAATAGAAATTATGTGGTGTATTTTTGGGATATTGAAAAAGGTATATATAATTTTAAAATTTCTATAATTTTTATAGTATTTATATTTATATTTTTTCTCTTAAATATTCATATGTTGTATCATCCTTGGTAAGAATAAAAGTGAATGGTATTTATCTATCCTTTTTTTTCTCTATGGTGATGTTTCTTACATATTCCTTATTATTTTTTCCATATCTACCTCTTATTTATGTTATTCTCCACTAGTGTATTTTTCTAGAATCTATTAAGAATGTTCACATTATCTTTTTCCAATTTCAGGTTATTGTGGTACTTGTTAAATTGTGTCTTATACTTGAAGTTATTTCCACTTTTTTTTATTATTATAATCACATTTCATTTGGTATTAGTGATAGTTTTATCTATAATTTGACATATATTTTTTGATTGAATTAAAAATATATAGTTTTTTTGGGTTGTTATGTTTTTTAAAATCATTTATAGGCTCTTGGACATCAGGTCCATTATTTTTTTACACCATTGTTGGTGCACTAGTTGAAGGTTATTCAAGGGGTATATTTTTTTAAAGGGGATTTCTGGTTTTCTATATGTTTATATTACATCTTGAAATGTTGTTTAAATAATGTATTTTATTGGTATTGGTTTTGAAGAGGTGGTCTATTTTGATTATACTAGTTTTAAAATTCTTAGTAGGCATTGGAGTCATCTCACTATCCTTGTTTAATTATGGATATTCACTTATTTTAAATGAATCTAAACATCTCTTAAGAACCTATAAATCATAATATTGGTCAGTAAAATGTGTAGGATATGAATATAAGACATATACCTTGACTAATGCATATTTATCACTTTTCTACTTTAAATTCATCTGTCCCAAAAGATTTTTTAATTCTTTGTGATTTGATTCTAAAAATTGATATGAACTAGAATTTATTACCTCATGAATAACTCATATTCTTATACCTCTTAATACAAAGTAATTTCAGTTTTTGGTTATATTCTCAATGAGTCCCCTCACTTCTACTGTTGAATTTTCTATAAGAGCTCCTCTAAATGATTAATTAAGTATATTAAAATCATTATCTAGTTGTTAATGGTAAAATAAGACTATAAATTAGTGTGATTAAATAGTATGATGTGGAAAACGTTTATAACTCCTACAACTCAGAACGAGTCTCTCTAGAATATTTTTGATGTCAAAGTGTTCTTTAATAATGGAATTTCATTTATAAGTGAGCGATAATATCTAAATAAAATTTCATTGTATATTATCCTAATCAGGGATCACTACATATTATAAGTTGTAAAAACACCCCTTGACTTTTCCTATATCTAATAAATAGAATTCCCTCCACATGACTTATCCCAAAGACACTCATAGGGGATTAAAATTTGAATAAAAAATTGTGAATTATTGTATGTGTTTATTGGGGACTAATTTTTTTTAAACATTGGATGTAGTTTTATTAGACCATTTTTAAATTTCTATTCACTTTGGAGTGTAGACATAGAAATATACATATTTTTAATGAATTATGTGGCCCAAAGGTCTATGAGGGTCTGATTTTGGTTGGTTTCAAATCAAATTGAACTCTTAAAATTCACTTGAGTATATTAAGTAAACTTCCTAGATGACTGGCTATTAATTTCAATTTCATTTCTTATTTATTTATTTTATTTCTATTTCTAGATCATTGTTTATGAGATGGTTATTTGTGGTTCTAGACATGAAATTTTTAGTTAGTAATTTAGAACTAACTCCCTTGAAAAGTGCTAAATTTTGACAATATGACATGTCATGTTGTGTAGAAAAAGAAATTATTTCTCCTTTATTAAATTTCATAGTAGATGTTACGCAATATTTTATCATGAAATTTGTACCAAATAATAATTAGTAACTTTTGAAAAGGTTTTGTTCAGAATTTTTTTAGAAAATAGATAAAGGTAACGAAGAGAAGTGGATTGGATGAAATATTATGAAAAAATTTATGGGTTCATGCTCATATTTCAATATATAATGATAACATAGTCTTGAAAATAGTTTTACAATAGTTAATACCAATTAGAAATATACGTTTTTTATTTAATTTTAAAATGGTTTAGTTATAAGATAGAAATATTGAATCATGAAAGACAGTGGCCACAAAAACTATGGTCGGTCTAATGTATTGAAGGCCAAGAGTGACCCACTATCTAAGTTCACTCTATCATGGTCGAAGGAACCCAATATAGTGAATCATGTTGTATATAATCATTGGGTAGCCATGTAATAACGGGAATAATAAATATTGTTCCATTATTTCATGGCCAGGAGGGAATTTATGTAGTTTTTAACAAGGCCCTTTAACCATATGATGATATAATAGGTAGACTAGTGGATGGATGAATGATGAAGAAGAGTGTCATGAGTAATGGCAGAATCCATTTCAGCAGCAGAAAGATCAATGTTACTCTAATTATATAGAATAAGGAATGGTACCATTTCATTAGTTTCATCCTGGAGAGAATTTCCACTTCCAATTAATTCCATGAAAGCATGGATAATTGATCCCCTTGGAATTTTATCATTAGTACCACCCCACATGATGCCCTTGTTTCATGATCTATCTATGTTGATAATGATACCATAATAGTGAGGATTTGATCTCTCATCCTTGTGTGGTACTTGGAAATGAGTCGTAGGGGATCTAGCTACAAAAATAGGTCAAAGAGGGGGTTCTTCATCCTTTTTCTTGATAATAAATATCAGATCTATCAAAAGGTTCCTGGTTCTCAAGGAAATGACTATCCTATAACATGGTCCACCATAATGGAAAGCTTTATTTCTGGTCTTCCATATACACAGACATCCCACTTATAGGATCATTGTTATTTATATCTTCTTAGGACTATATTTTATCACTCATAGGAATTGGACATTGAGGAAGGAAATGCCTAATGGACCTTGATAAGGAAGGATATTTTGGGAAAAAAACAATTCCATACCGAGCATTTTTTTCACCTTAAAAGAATAGGTTTGGAATTATTTCTTCTAGAGTTTCACTTTATTAGGTTCACTTTCATTCAAGGATTATTCTTATGTGCTTAGTGTTATTATTTATAGGTAAGGCATGGTTCCTAATGCATCACAAGCAGAATATGAATTTTACTAGGATCACCTTGAACTAAATAACTTCACCTCGGTTATCAAAATCATTTGTTACCCTCAAGACTCTTCAAAATTACTTCACTGAGAAGTCACCCGATGTAGATCCTATGCAATCCTAGAAATCTTAACATGGTGTAAACTCAATTTTGGTTCGATAAATTAATAGCAGGTCTACAAATAGTCTATTGGGTGTATAATTAGAGACTTGATATGTCAGTTTAAATCATGATCCATTACATAGAAATAATCAATCTTGATGTGACTATATCATTACCATATTTGTTCTTTATTAATCATTCCCAAAGAACTAAAACCTCAAGAACCTCCCATGATGGATTCACATAAAAACACTTAATTTTTAATTAGATGATGTTGGAACTGATTCTTTCATAATTCAATGTCTTTCCCATTCTACCCCATGAATCCCTGTTTTGTTTTCTCTCCAAGTGATAATATCATATGAACGAATCCATAATGCTATCAATACCAATGATACTATAAAAACTTGTTAATATGGTGAATTATATGTCTTCTCAGAGATATCATGGTGCCCAAAAAGTCCATAAGAACGTTTCTTATGTTAATGTTTATATTTTTGTCCAATTATTTAACTCATCTTTCCAAACGTTAGTGTGAAATTAAAAATATATTATTCTCAATGTTGAAATGTTGTATAATACATTTGTGGTATTCCTCAAGGATCATGTTGATAGAAAAAATGGATATTATAGTAGATTAGAAATATAATATTTTCATTAAAAATATAAGATGAAAAATACCAGTAATGTTATATATACAATGATATGGAAGGATAATAACCATCATGGTGTTTTTGGTGATAAAAATGAAAATGGTTTCTAGAGTAAGGTTGAATGGGATTGCATAAAGTGGGTATCCTTTCCTCATTCCATGAACACCTTTTAAGAAACTACATTGCTTTCCCATGAAGGAGATAAAATCCATTAGGAATTTAATCATCTGAATATGAGTTCAGATTCCCATGTAGAGAATTTGATGAATGAAATAACCCTAAGAATATAGTTCCATTCAAGTCTAACTGACTATTTGTTCATTTCTAAATTTAATTTAGTATTATAGTTGATAACCATTTAGTTAATATCACCTATCACATCTTGAGACAATCCTATAGCACCGTAAATTGTCCTCCCTTGGATGAATCAACCTTATTATTCATAGATCTAACAAGTAAAAAAAATTCATAGTCTTATGTTAATTACCCTAAATAGAACCTTATAAGTGAAATTACACATACTAATAGGTATTCAGTGAAAAAGAGAGGGAATGTTCTTAACTTTTTAAATGAGAAACATTGTTGTGGCACCAACCGCAAGAGGGAGACAAACACCCTAAAAAATATAATGCACCACATGAACTAGTTCCATCATGACTATATCTCCTAAGGATCTATAAATGGAACATATGAATCTGTTCAGTCTTGGAACTCTTCAAGTGATGAGAGTCCATAATTCCTCAAAAATCTATATCTCTCTATGAATTGATTCAATAGATGTCTTATCATTATCAAAAACCATGTGTGGAATGGAATAGAAGTGATTTATATAAGAAATCAAGTAACCTCTTAAAATACAAGTGGATGAAAACTATATTAATATATTTGAAGGGAATTCAAGCCATAACTATGACTACATCATAAACATCGTTGTATGTTCCATTGTGTAAGTGAATATTGTGTTAGTTTATACCCTTATTTTCCTTAAATCATGCATTGATGAAACTAATATTGAAATTTCCTTACGTAATCCATTTGATTTTTTATTCTCACTATCCATATGATTCTTCCTTAAGATTATATCCTCCAAAAAGCTCTTTCTTAAGGAATGATCACTGAATATTTAATCATTATAGTTATTTTATATAATTTATATCACATGATATATCTCTATTTTGATCCCATCCATTTCTATGTAGTTGGTTACATATCAAGGACTTATGATCACCTTGGATATTCCTTAAATTAATTTAGAGGCCAATCCATGAATAGAAATCAGATGGATTCTCTCAAGTCTCCCTTACCACCTCATTAAAGCCTAGATATGCCTCCAAATATGGGAGAAAAATAAACAATAACCAATCTATTTTCTCGGGAACATTGAAAAATGTAATGGGGTGTAATTATAAAGACTGTGAATGAGTTGGGTTGTCATTACATATGGATGGGAGGAGATAACATGGTTGTTAGAAATGCATTGATCCAAGAAACATCAGGTTTTTTGATCCACATTCTAGTTATTAAAGCATATCAAATGATATATTGATTTCACCATGTCAAGGAGTCTCATTCTCTCCATGGAATATGTGAACACCTGGATGGAATTTTTAGGAAAATCCACTCCTCCCTTCTTTTTTCCTTGGGTTCACCATGATGTTAAAATCATCACACATGATCCATGGTAAATACCCTGGATTGAATTCCCTATGATTATTCTATATGTATTCTCTTTCCTAAGTATAAAATCTGGAGTATACAAAGAATATAAAAGGAAAGTGAAAACCTATGATAATTTTAGTAGTAATAAATTTACAATAAGGTTGATATCCATTCAAAAGTCATGGACTAAAACAATATGTTTTCATTAGTCACTTTCTAATATTATTTATCCTTCAATTTTTTTTTCAAAATTTCACAGAGTAAATTATTCTAGATGAATCAAATTTAACTTATGAATTGGATAATTCATCTATAGATTGATGAAATTTCATATAGGTATCCAAAATATCCAACATGTATTAACTTTACCATTCACCGATTTCGTGTTGAATAAATATCATTAAATCTCTGTAAATTTCATATTTGTAGATAAAATATCTAATATGTAGATTAAATGACATATGTCCTGCTTATAAATTCATTTGTAGAGGATAATTATCCAACAGGTATGTTATATTTTAAATTTCATACAATTTATTCATTATCAAAATTTCAGCACACATAAATATACTATTACAGATTAAAATATCTTCTGGACTCCCTAAATATCTTTAGAAAAAATTAATTGTCTTACAAAACACTATAATATCATATAGGATGACAAAAATTCATAATATTATGTTGTTTCAATTTTCTATTTTATATAATCTATAAATTTCATATGAATTGAAAAATTATCATTAACTATTATAAATATCTCTTACATAGGTATCATAAGATAATTTTCTTTATCTATTTTCCAAAATTTATCATAGTACATTCATAAGAATTTAGAACATTATAGAAATCAATTCTTGGCATTCAAAATCACTTCCTTACATCACTTGATAACATCAAAACACCTTATGTAATGTATATGTTTTCTTATAATAAATCCAAAGATGAAATAAACACATAAAAATAATGTTTTAATAGATTTACATATTGAACTCTAAATTATACCTAAAACTAACTAATCATATATTTATAGAAGATTTTTTAAAAATGGTAGGACTAAAAATACTATAAAACAAAATTAAATATATAGAAATATAGGATGTGGTTCCATGATCTGGTTCCACAATGAATCTAGTAAAACAGTGATTCCATCCTTTGTAGTTGTGTGTTCTTGGAATGTGTTGTATCTATCATATAAAGTACAATAATCCTAGTATTTTGCCCTAACCATAGTTTCCCTATGGTTTTCCCATGGTGTTTTGTTTTTTTCTTGGAAAACCCACTCATTATATTTTAAAAATCAACAAAATTTTTCATTTATATTTTTAAACTACCATTTTTATTTTTATATTGATGGATATTAATGTATCGGTTAGAGGGATTCTACTTGGATGGATATGGTAACACCCTATATACCCCCAAGGGGTGTATTCATATGTCAAATTTCCCCTAAAATAAAAATAAATACATCTAGTGGGGGTGGTGGGTACTTCTATTAGTGGATCATGGTGGGGTATTGGTGGTGAGAAGGTGGGAGGTTGAACCTTGTGTCAAAAATGAAGACAATCACACACTAATAGGCATGTTAGGGAAATCCACAACCCTTATGGGGTTCACCTACTCTTTAACTAGTTAATTATAATTTCATTTCTCAACATCAACATTTTTGGGGGCTATTGATAGTTGAACCCCCAACAATGTGGATGTGTACAGTAAATCCTACACCATAAATCTTAAAATGATGTCAAAAAACTATCTATTATAAAAGGATATTTTAGAAGATATTTAAATATTTTAGCAATAATTTAATGAAAATAATAAATTATATAAATATAGATAAATATTTTTATCACTTAATGCTTTTTTTATATAATATATATAATACAAAACTAAATAAATTTATACAGATTAAAATAATTAATTATAAGGATCATTTGTTCTAAAAACATTATCTAAAATACCAATAAAAATGGTGAAAATATTTAAAACACATTCTTCAATAATATATTCGAGAGTGTACAAAATGACAATGTGTTATTCCTCATATGAAAATTCCTTCTTAGTTTTAGAAAAATTTGGTATAACTAGTAATTTTGTAGTTTTTTCATAATATATTGAAATTGAAATATTATAATAATAACCCCCAAAATTTTTCTTTTAAACAATATTCCATAATCCTATAGATAAAATTTAATAAAAATACATGATAAATCATACTTCAAGATTTCTCAAAGGATCTACGCCATATCAATGAAAAATAAAAATATCATAATTAAGAGTGGGGAGTGTGATCCATAAACAAGAAGAAATAAGGGAGGATAACTATAAGATCTTAAATGTATTTCTTAATGTAGGAATAATTTATTTTCCAATTTCTAAATTTAATGTGAAATATGAGGTTTAATTATGAACAATAACAAATACAAAATAATAAAGTAGATAACACTAACCAGACAAATTAATTAAGATTAATTATATTTTTATATGTTTATGATAATGAATTCAAAACTTAATTAATATTTGAGTATATTTTGGATATAATTCATATGATACTTGATTAAAATACAAGGACTTAAATCACCTAAACAGATGGGTGGATTAAGATGATTAATTTTCATTGTAAAAAATATCTTCATTTATTATTAGATGGAATATCCAAATCTATCAGAATAAGAAAAATATTCACAATATCCAAATAAAAAAATTAAGTCATCGAGATGTGATTGTTTTATAATGGTCCACATCCAATATTCATACACAAATGATGTATCAACGTACAAAAAAATTGATAACTCATGGTTGTGATTACAAGGTTTAGGAATAACACACTACTGATTCTAAAGTTCAATCCATCCACTTATTCCTATTATCACTAATTCAATATAATAACATAAGTAATATTACTCATGTGTTGTTTATAATTAAATATTCATAAAAATATCATAATAAATTCCATTAAAATCCAGATTGTAACAAATCCCCCTCTTTTTATGTGTTCTATCTGTTTAATTTTATCATGTATCAGCATTAATCATGAAATGAATCCCCATAATATATTAAAAAAAATCCCAAACCTGTTATTCAACATGTTTTCATAAGTATTCACTAATGATAAAACCATGACATGATGTATTTATCTATGTTTTGGTTTATTCTTGGATTAACCATATCATGGTTAATTTCATCTCATTATATATTATCATATAGAAATACAAGGGTTGTTTTATAATTCCATATAATCATTATCTCTATCACAATCAAATATTTTGTTCGATTTGATTATAATTTAATGATTATTTGAGTATTTTGGATGTGTAAATTAATATTTTAAATTTTAAACAACTAATAACAACAAATGAGTAAGTATAAAAATGTGTTTTAACATCATACAATTTTTATGAATCATCTCATTGAAAGTTTAATGTTGAAGAAACATATTGTTTCTAAAAGTGTGTCATTGGGTATCCAATACGACTAGGTATATGGTTTTTCTACATGTGCATAACACTTTATTCAATAATTGAAACCTGTCAAGATTAAGCTCTCTCTATATCAATATAAATTAATATATTTATATATCTATCTATATTTTATTTTGAAATGAAAATTTAAATTGGATTTGAGGATGTAGGAATCCTTTCTATGCATTGGGAGATTAATTCAGCCAGTTGATACCCTAGGAAGAAGAATTTCAAAAACCGATTCTCATTGATCCCTATTAATTTTGTGTAAAGAATCTTGGACATACCATATCATTGTAGAAATGGGTATTTTTCATAATTCATCTTATTTAGACTAATATTAATGGAATTATCATGTGACATAAATAATATTTGGTTCACGGTTTATGTTTTGTTTAGATAAATGTTTTCCCCTTCAAAACCTATTTGTGGTATCAAAAAAATTTGTAAATAGGTGAATAACACCAAGGAATTATCATGAATGAACATATAAAAAACTATGGGTTTTTTCAATAGATTAATTACTAATGTAATTAGGTCATAACCCAAATATTAGGGCCAATAAATTGTTTTTACAGGATCATATAGATATGATGTTGAATGTGTTCATATGAGGTATATGATCAAACACAAATTAGTATCATATCCCCTAACATATCATTTAGATTGAGTGTTTTAATAAATAAAGCATAAAATAAAATAATTTGTTAGAGAAATAACATGTTTTAATATGTAAATGAATGTGGTGTTATAATTTAATAAAACCACATAACATGATTATAAATTTTCATGGAATTTTTTTTTGAAATATATAGCATTATAAAATAGAAACACTATTCCATGTGTTACTAAAAAACACTCATGGATTGTATAGAAATTTTATATGAATAAGATAGCGTAAGAGTATCTGGTTAAAACATGTTATGGTTTCAAAATTATGAAATCTTAAGGCTTGTTTTGGAGAAAATTTACATATAAAAATAGTTTTTATTTTAATGTAGGAAGTGTTACCACCAAGGAAAAACCATGTTGTTGTTTATATTATAAAATAAAATAATTTTATTATTTTAAATATTTTGTTCCATAAAATTATTAAAACCCATCATCTGTGTGAACCTATAGGCTTCACACTGAATACAAGGGGGCTTTGAACCATATCAAAAACATTTTGGAAGATGTGACCTATCTTTAAAACTATTTATATAGGGAATTTACAATGTGTTTATACATTATAAAATATGGAAAAATATTGATGTGCTTATATTTATTTATGAAATGTTCATACATGAAAATATGAATTTGACATATTAAATTTATTATTTAAAAATTCTATTAAACCATTCTAAAAATAGTTTTTTTATTTGAAAAAATGTTCAAATTAAATAAAATACGTGATATATATTTTGTTTAAGTGTTGACATAAAACATGAAATGTTTTTATGATTATAATATTTTAAAAAATATCAGAATTTATATATGTGAACATGTCCTTATTAAATTATTTGTAAATTAATAATATTAAAGAGTTTATCTTGAAATAATTATAAATATTTATTGCTTATAAATTTATCAAAATTTCATAAAACATGTCTATATTATAATGTGTTTATATTTTCTTTATTTTTCTAATGTTCATAATTTTTTATCTCATTTCAAAATATTTTAATTTTTAAATTATTTAGTTTATTCCATGATTTATTATTAATGAAGATATGTAATATAATATGAATGGATATATGATTTAGTTTATATTATCAAAATACATACTTTAAAATGTTATACTATGCATATAAGGAGTTACATGATTGTTATGATGTAATGATTAGTTGTGTTCAACCATGAATCTGATTTTTTATAATGGGTTACGATCTTGAAAGTAAAGGATGAGTATGTTTTTTATATATTAGGTGCTAGGACTATATTCAAATTAAGGTCTCTATTGATTAATGATCCATGGATAGTGGGACTTTGGGTTAGACTACTCACTAGACAAGGGGATTATGATTTTTATAGAAAATTGTGGGTTTACTACCCATCATTCCATGATTTAGATTACATGGATTTTGGTTTCATATGATTCCATGAAATTATAATAAATGGTTTCACATACTTTATTCCGGGGATATATTTGGATACGTTTGTATATAATTTACTTTTATTTCTGGATAAGTAACATAAATAATTAATTACCTAAAGTGTTATTAATTAATATTTTTTTAAGAAAATTAATTTGGGTAATGGTATAGGTTCATGACTTATTCCATCTAGAATCCCTCCTAGGTTGGTAGTGAAGTGGAGGGTAACCCGTGAAGCTGGAATCCAATCAGCCAAGATTTGGTGAATAGTACCAAGGGTGTAAAACACATAACTGGAAGCATTACCCTATAAATACAAGAAATGATAAAAATGAACCTAAAATTAACAAAAAAACATATAGTAAAATGATTCCCATAATCCCATTGATTTATGTAATTTTATACTTAAAAAATACCAAAAATAAATACGAAAATAATCTCTAAACGAGGTAATATTGACTTTAAATGACAATTGAACCATTTTCACTTAATGTCCAAAATAGCCACCAACATCATCCAATAGGTCAATAAAATCATGATATAAAATAATGTGTGATCATATAATGTTTACCCAGTAGGATCCTCCCAAAAAACTCACATGTAAATGTGAAATATTTATAATAATTCCATATTGAATAAATAAAAAACCAACCCATTAAATATCCAAAGGTAAACTACAACCATATCTCACCATATATCACTCTCTAAATCAACCTAAAACCGTAATAACATAATAATCATTAAAATATAACAATAAGGTACCCTACACCCATTTCCTCACTAATCTGTCCACCCTCATGTCCCAAGGGAATATATTGTGTCTCTCTTGTCTCTTATATATCCACATAGATTATACACATAATAATATCATAACATCAATAATATAATTGTAATAATATACCATATACCACAACCAAAAACTTATGAAAACATCACAACCATAGAAAGATACTCTATAATAAAAATAATATTTTGTGTCAAGGTTTTATTGTTAGTAAGGAATGACAAAAAATAAATAAGAAATATTCTAATTTTTATATCTAATAACTAATATAGATACCCTTTGGGTGTGGGTATTAACATTGTTTATTTGATAATCAATATTATAAGTTGAGTTTTAACATTAGTTATATAATAATCAACATTAAAACTTGTTTATTAACCTGAGTTATTCTATAACCGATCTTAAATGTTTTTGAAAAAATTAAAACACACAAGTATGTATTTTTCCTCATTCATTCAACATTTTATTATATCAAACCATAATATCCATGAATCATGAATAAGCATGATTTTATTTATTTTCCCATTATCCAACCATATATTTTTTTGTGATATGTCTTCCTTGACCATGTTCCATATTCTAAGGCCATTTTTTATCTCCCTCATCCACATTCCATTTTCCTTGGCTGAGTTCCAATTCCCTGTGTTATATTTTTTCATCGTTGTTCATGTTTATACATAACCTTCATGTTCCACCACTTTCAATCATCTATCACATTATAAGATATTTATGATGAATTTACTTCTAAAATCTCTATTATTATTTTTGTCTTCTTATTTTTTATGGATTTATATTTATTCGTTGTTTAAATGATTTATTTTTAGATATATATATATATTTTTAATCGATAAATTTTGAATTTATAAATTTTTATATATTTTTATGTTTCCATATTTAAATTTTTTCAAATTTTAACTGTCCTATATATATATATATGTTTTTATGTTTTAAATTTGATTGGTCGTTTATATGTTTATATATTTTCATTTTTAATATATTAACAAATTTTATTATTATTATTTGATATTATTAGATAATAAATGGATAAATGAAAGAAAAATGTTTAATATCCAAAAAGGGATTCCAATTTCTTATAATTTTTTAAATGAAATATTTAAAATAGAGACCTGTTTTTCTTCTGCTTCCTGAAATAGTTGAATATGAGAAATTTACGGTCCATATAAATAAAAGACCATCTAATTTTATATGGTTTTAATCGTAGATATATATTTTTGTTCTAGAATAGTGATATAATAGGAAAGTCATGGTGTAAAATTGATGATGGTATTCACTAAGTGATGGGGAATTTTTTTAATTAATTAATTCATGATATAGTCAATGAAGTAATTAAAAATTGAAAATGTTTTATTATTATTTTGACATTCTAAAAAATAAGTGTTCACATGTTATATAAAATGTATAGTGATATAAATAGTACAAATATTTTTTAAATTAAAAAAATGGTTGGAGGGAAAAAAGTTCCACTAAATATCATGACATTTTGAAAGATTTTATTTAAGAATAAAACATGCTACCAGAGTACAAATATAATGAAAGAAATATATTATTTATAATGTGCATGTGATATATGAAAATAAATGGGATTATAATGAAAATGTTGTGCTCTATAGGAATGAATATGTATATTTATAAATGTTTTACAAATGATGGACATCATGATATAAAATGGATGAGAGGTATATGTGAAATTAATTCACAAGGGAATACACCAAACCTAATACTAAGGAAATCAAGTACATTATAATAATTTTTTATATAAAATTTGAAATGAAAGATACTAAGATGGAATAAAGATGATCAAATCTCTGATTAAAACCTACATCACATTATGGATTCACCATCAAGGAAGATATTTGATCAATAATTTTATGATCCTGAAAATAATGTACGAAATATTAGAATGAAGATGTACATAGATGAAGTGAATCAAAATAAGAGTAGCCTTAGAAAAAATATTTCATGTATTTTTATGTTAATAGTTTAAAAAATGTTCCCACAAATATGAGTGAATAAAAAATTCACATAAAATCCCAAAACATGTACTTCGAGATCAAACTCTAAAAACATAATATTTATATTTCATAATTTGATACTGATAAACATAAACCAATTTTACCTATCCAAAAAATACAACATAATATTTTAATATTGGGACACTTTCATACCCAAGTACCATTTAGAGTTAGATATTTAAAGAATTAGGACAAACTCTTATTCGATAATTACCATTCCATTAATTGAGAATTTTTCCCATTATACCCAGCATTTCTTATTCAACACAATGCCTTTATCATTAAACATATTAAACCATTCTATACATATCTTACATAACATATTTCTTCATATCTAGGGGAAAGAATCATTATAGGGTTGAGCAATAATTCTATGCAAGTGTAACCATAGGCATTAGTAGCTGAATATACTAAATGAGCATAAAATGAGCATAATGGTATGGGAATATATCAAATTACATGAATAAAAAATAATTAAATTCATAGCCCAAATAATATGTATTATAAAATCTAAGACTTGACAGATATAATTTTATAAATTCAATAGTCATATTAGTTAAAAATAATGATCCTTGTGAAAATAATATATATTCAAATGAAACATTAGAGAAAATAAATAAAATTGAAGAAATATCTAGGTATCATGGGAAATAAAACATTCATAATGGAATAACATAAATAGAAAAACAACAAAGAATATATTAGGATTAACATACATAAATTATCTCAATCATCTACTAGGAGTTATATACATCAGAAAATTACATCATTTCTTAGAATTAATATAACTCAATCATCTTGTATGAGTAACTTCCATTCAATTATCTCTCTCTCATTTCCCAATCCATTAGAGGCCTATAATGGACCCACACATCACATAATGAATGAAGAACATTAATAATTTGGATTCACTCACTAATCCCATATATATTAATAATTTTTATGTAATATATCCTAAAATAATAAAAATATATTCTTGTATTTCATCACATCTTTTATATTTTGATCTACCCCGGAAAAAGAAATGTATTTCATAAAAATTTCATTAAGAAACTATAATAATAAATTAATTGAAATGAAGTTAATTGTAAAATATGATCATATTTCCAATGAATAATTAAGATCAATAAAAGATGTTGAAATATATGAATATATCTTTAAGGTAATTTTTAAAACATTTTTTTTACAAAAGAGGTGAAATCCCTTTCATTCAGTGCCTTTAAAAAAATACTCAATATTAAGAAATTGATTTCATATGAAAATAAAAGTGTATACCATTCATGGAATATTATAACCAAATAGTATTAATATTTATCTTAAAAAACATGTTCATTTTGTAAATGCTAAAAATAAACATTCTTTTTAACCTTTTGTTAAGAGATTCATAAGGTATCTTTAAGGGAAAAAATAGATGTTTCCTTTTTAAAAACTTTTAAAAGTTGTTCAAAGATCATTTAAAATAAAAATTTTAAATTATTTTTTTTATAAAATAATATTCTCAAAATTGGAGAAAGAATATAGAGGAAGAGTTTTATTAAAATTATTTAAAACCTTTAATGAAATTTTTATTAGGAAAACTCATTTACCATATTTTTAAACTGAAGACCATTTGAATAAAAAAATATATTAAGCAACATAATATTAATTATGTATAGAAATATTAAATATATTATATTTCATTATTCATTATATACACTATATAAATATGTATATTTTCATCAATTAAAACATGTCTCAATGAAAAATCTTTGAGACAAGAAACCCTAGTAGATTGGGTAATGATTAAATAAAAAATACACTGATGGAAGGAACATAACATTATCCTTTAAAACGAATTTTATTTGATAGAATATGTGAAAAAATGATATTTTTTTAGTAATTAAACCATATAGAATAAATAGTGGTGCATAACATGAATTATATCTCAATGAATTGAAATTTTTACTATGAAAACCCTTACATCTTTTATAACATTTAAATCAATATCAGACGAAATATTGAAAATTCAAGTAATTTTAAATAAAATAATCAATGATTCATTAATTATATAATATCTAAAAATTCCTCATATACTTAATAAGAATGGAAGTATGTTAATTATATGAGACATGTATTAATGAAACAATTTTGAAGTGGCTAAACCCTGTAAATATAGTATCACTAAAGTGAGAATTATTCATTGAGGTGAATATGGGTAAAACTTTTACGACCACATTCATCAATTTATAATTATACATAATATAATAAAATGTAATTTCATATATAATCATCAGATAATATAGTCAATAGAGTTGATATACAACCCAATGAATGGAAATTGAGTTAACAAACCTTTTACCACGAGTTCTATCTTGCTATATATATCCTTAAATTAGTATATAAAAATAATGTATTAATTAATTAAATTTTTTAGGAACCTTTTACTAATTTTTTACCCCATAATTAATCAATTTAATTATATTATTTTAATTAAATATTTAATTAAATAATCAGTTAATTCTAGATTGGGTGTTTTGAGGATATCTAGTACATAATTTAAAACTGAATTTGGTAGGATGACTGTGTAAAATGGGATAAATGGTCAATAATATATTGAATAATAATAATTAAATAATTATCATTTATATAAATAAATTATTTATTAGATCTTACCATGAAATTTTTTCCCAAAAAATAAAATACATCACCTCGTAAGGTTGTAGTCTGCACATAAACATCAGTGATGTGTTTACATTTCATTAGATAGAAAATAAAGAATTAAAAAAAGAGTAAATATTATAGAATAATTATAATTTTATAAGAAAAATTTATTCATTAAATTTATTCCCATTACCAGCCTTGAGTTATATTTATGAAAAATGATGTACATCACTACTTGGATGTGGTAGTCTGTACATACTGGTGTATGATGATTTAATTTTCAGAGATAGTAATGGTATGAAAATAGTTGATAAATTATATTTCCAGAAAAAATTATTTCATTAATATCAGATATATATACACAAATTAAATCCATCCTTGTAACCATCCATGAAAGGTGATGCTGCGAAATAAAACACATCAGCTCGTGAGGTAGTAGTCTGCATGTACATAGGAACTATGATTGCATTTCCCATTTGTTGGAAAAGGTGATGGATAAAATTATTAAATTAGATTAATAACATGTAATTATATTTTAGATAATATTGTTTTTATATTGGAATTTTTATGATATAATTTAAGGGGGTAGAAGAAGAAGTGGAATTAAAATGATCTGTAAAGACGATTACATTTTATTTAAAGTTACCCCTTGGGATATCTCATTAAAGTCAAAAGTGATGATATTTTAAGAATAAAAAAATATATATATTTTATATAATGATGTTAATAATAGGATTTGGTTGAGAATTTTCAATATAATTAGATCAAGAAGTTTGAGTGAAAGAGGAGGGTGGTGTCTTTATATAAGAGAGCAGAGGGGCACCCTTATAAATATTTAATGTTTTAAATTAATAAAAACTAATTTTTATATTCTTTTATCATAAAATTAATATATTTAAAATATTGGGTGAATATAATTTAAAATACTATCATTAAATAAAATTTATACAAACTTATATAATCTGTTTTCATATTTTATCTTTGTTTTAAAATCATGTTTACCCTTTTAACGAATATCACGACAACAATGTTTTTTTTCTCTTTCATTTTCATGAAAGATACAAATAAAATAACATGTGGTATACAATTTAAAATGGTTGATATTATTGACTATATCCCATAATATTGTCCCAATATATAATTTTAATAATTTTATATCATTTAGTAAAATATTATTTTAAATATAATACCATTATAGAATTTTTAGATTATTTCAATAGTTAACTATATAAAATATCTATAAAGTAATAAAGTAAAAGTATATATATTTATCACATAAATAGTAAATTATATATATATAATTAATCTAAAACATATATCTCCAAAAAAATAATACTTGGTATGTTTTAAAAATTATTTACTGGATTTTTCTAGAACCTGTACAAGTATTCTGTCAATGTTTTGTAAGAATTTAACTTAATATTTTCATCACTAAAAATTTTAAAAATAATTAACATCATAATAAATTAATTAATTTAAAAATTACTATTTATTTTTTTTTATTTTTTCTGTTTGAAAATATATTAGAGATATTAAAATCCATAAAGTGACATTTTAGAATTTTTGTTTATTTAAAACCATTTAAATGTTGTTATCAAGGAAAATTGAAATAAAATTATATATTTTAAAAAAAATTATGGGGATGGTTTATAGACACTCATAAAATATATTAAATTAATGTTTGGGAGTGACATTAAATCAATTTTAAATTACATTTTACCCTAGTGAACTAAATTTTACCTTTTCTATGATGAAAAATATTTATTGTGGTTTCTATTCAATATGACCAAAAATAAAGTATACCTATTAATTTTTTTAAATTATAATTTTTTATATTGAGTGAATTTTATAAAATTATTTTCTAATAACTGGAAGAAATACATTTTGAAATAATCCAAAAATACACCCTAATAGACAGGTTTTAAGATAAATTAATTTTTATAGTATAAAAATGTTTTTTTCAAAACTATGCATATTATTTTTTAAAATGAAATTAATTGGATTATATTAATAAAAATGAACTAATGAAATTTTAAAAAAAATTAAAACATAAATGGTAATTTGTAAATACTTTATAATATAAGATAATTTTCTAAAAAATCAATACTTTAACTATTTAGTGAATAATAATATTTTTAGAAAAAATTAAAATTTCAGCCTAATTTTTTTCATATAATTATTTGAAAATTATGTAATTTTTATCAAATAATTTTTTTAAATTTTAGAGACTGTAATTATAAAATTTATAAGCAAAATGAAATGGAAATCATTTTCTGTAAAAATCTCTTCATGGAGCATAAAATGACTTAACCATGAACTAAGTGCTTATTTCCTATACATTATTTAATAAATTTATAATGAGTAGGAAGATTATAAATATATTTTATTATGTTGTTATTTCAATTAAATTCTAAAAAATCAAAGTCTAGTTTATAAAATTTTTATTTAAATAATAAAATTTCACAATCATTAAATCTTGGTGTTCATTGACTTATAAGATATCAAATGAAGTCATCATGTAAAATATAAAGTAATTAAAATATGTTATGTTGATATTGATAATTTCTAGACAAAAATATCCTAGAAATAATATTAATTTTTGTATTTCACCTCGGATAATTTATTAAAATATTTTATAGGAGGCAGGTGCAAAAGTGATTGATGCATACACGAAAGAGTATTTTATTTTTGTGTACTATTGTAATGTTAACTATAAATGGATTTTAATCTTATGTAATCTTAAATAGTGATTATGTTAAATGAAATAAATCATTTCCTATTTATAAATAAACTAATTCATATAAATAATTGTAGAATGGGTGAAATGTGATGCACAAGAATCATTAGAGATTTTTATTAATGGAATAAAAAAACGGTCCCAATTATTATCACACCATAATATGTATGTTGGGTCCTAGCTTTCTAAGAACCACTAGTTTCCCCAAAAACAAATATTCACCTACCTAGGGACCACCCCTGTTCCAAAATATATCATCAAACTAATGACTATACCCATAGACAAACACATTTTTTTCAGTGTTCTTTTTCCTCACTCACACACTCCTTAAGAATCTTCCTAGGAGGTCACCCATCCTGATCAATAATCCAGGACAAGAAAACATAACAATGGAGTTCTAATTAGGTAATAGTTTTAAAAATAAAGGTGCGCCATGTTGACATGAGTCATATCATTTAGTCATTTAACACTCTATCATTCGATGGTGTCACATTCCCCACCCCCTTAGAGGACAATGTACCCATTATAGACCCCAAATTTCAACCCAGTAAGTGCCACTACACATTCATATTGTATATAACTGTGATACCAATGTGAAAATAGTTCCCGGATGATAGAACAAACACCCCACATTGATATGTCCATCGAGTCCTAGCCCACTAGGCCCCACCAATTTTCCAACATACATGAGGTCCCATACCTGGGACCCACCTATATTCTCAAACAATACATAAATATAATGATTTTCCCCAATTTCAAACATATATTCTTTTAGTGTGCTTTTTCCTCACTCACACACATGCTGACAAACAACCCTAGAGTTCACTCATATTAATCACCACTCCTATCCGAGCTTGCTTAACTTTTCAGTTTCAATCAAGTAGGTACCCAAAAAATAAAGGTTTATCTTTTTTATATGAGTCATATCATTTTGTTATTTAACCCTTTATCATTTTTTTGTGTTACATGGATCACCCCTATCAAAAAAATAAATTTAATGTCTTATAGAAATTTGTAATTTCACTAAAAAAATTCAATTAAATAATATGAAAACAAGGTGAAAAAACATTGATGTTTCATTAGGTAAGACAAAAATTATTTGTCATCGAAGAAATTGATAGAAGAAATGATCCATTTTATTCAATAAAACTTATTATAGATTCTTTAAGTTAAAACAAATCATTTTTCTTATGCATGTCGAGGAAAATTGATTTTATTGTTTTATTAAAAAATATTTATATAAAAATGTATATAAAATATATATATATTATAAAATATTGGACATAATATCTCGGTAAATATATTTGGAGTCAGCTCCAAGGGTGAAAAAAGAATATATTTATCATCCTCATGTTATATGTTAAATGTTTTTCAAAATATGGCTTTATATTAATATATAAATGGTATTAAAGTAGATAATGGGTAATATTTAAATTTGAAAAAATTATTTGAATTTAAGTATTTGATGTTAATTGGAATGAAATATATTTATTATCATGTCTTGATGAAACAACTACTGCTAGATTCACATTGTGATGTTTTTCAGATGCTTATCTGAAATATTATCCTTAGGTTTTTCTACTTTTTCAATTCTGTTTACTACAAACTCATGGATTAAAATTTCATAAATTTAGTAGATAATGTTGTTTTCCTCACAATTTTTCATTTGTGAATTCATTTTCCCCCATTGTTTGGAAATAATGGTTCATATGATGATTCATTTTGTGTATTAGGGAAGGATATATGTGCCTATATATTCATATTTAATATACCTTTTGAATGATATAAAAAAATTCTAAAAGGATATGTTAAAGATCAATATGAGCCAAATTTTCTATTTTTCAATAATAATATTGGAGTAGGTGGTTGAGTATTGTAATGAATACTTATATCATGTAGAAGCCATTATTCTCACAATATGTCAACATCTGATATTTAATAGTGAAGGTATGATAATTTTTCTCTTAAATGTAAAATTAAATACACATTATTTAGAGATAAAATAATTTTTATAAATGTATAATAACACAAGTGATGTTAAACCACATATATCATCACATATTTCTCAGTTAAAAAAATTATGTTAAAAAAAATGAAAAATGGTTGATGAATGTGTATATAAATAATTTTTTTTAATTGTGTATGGATATATCCAATATAAGTTCATCTTTATTTTAAACCATAAAATGGTTACTTATTAGACCATGTGTTAATTTAATAACATTTTCATGTTTTGCCATATATGTTTATAAATTTTACATGAAATATTTAGACAATAATATTACCATATTTGAGTATTTTTTTTATTAAAGAAATTCATTTTTATAATATAAAATATAAAAATTATTTTTCATAATTAACCACATATTTTGGAGTTGTCGATAATATATGTAAAATTGGTTATACTAAATATGGAATACTAGTGTGAAAGTGTAACAATTTAGATAGTAAAAATGGTGTAAAAAATGAAGATTATTGATGTACACTTATTCATTTTAAAATATTTAATCATAAAGGCAACCCATTTATCTAGGGAACACATGAAAAGATGATATTTTCTGCTATTAACCCATCAAATGATTAGTGGTTTTGAATTTCTAAAAGGAAATAATTCTTTTTGGATTTTAATATTTTGATGTTGTTATATACTTTTGTGATCTTTATTTATTTATTACACAATTATCTAAGGATTAAAGTGAATAATATGTTTACATAGTGCATTATATATAAAATTGTTATATTGAAGGGATATGGGAAGACGCTCTGTTAAAAAACTATTTATTCTGATAAATATATATATTTATTTATTTATATTTAAACATTCACATTTAGGAAGTCTTTTTTTAACTTGGATGTTTAAATCTAACGATTATGACCATTTTTATCATTTCTTGTTTAAATTTTATAACTACAAATTTTAGTTAATTTTTTTTCAAGAATACTAACATAATTATTTTTCTGAAACTTACACATATAGGAACATTATTATTTTAACTTTGATATTATTATATATAAACTTTCATAATTTCTTCCATTTTTTAATTAACTTCATTGTTCATTAATCTTAGTTACACATTTTTTGTCGAAAAATCATAACATCATCATTTTTTTGGTAACTCACACAAGTGATGACATTATTTTTCTAACATAATTATTTATATTTATAAATATTTATTATTTAAATGAATTTATATTAACTTATATATTCATCAATTTTAGTTACCAATTTTATGAATGAATGAGCCATAAACCAATATTTTACTGTAACAATTTCATTATAATAAAAATTTCAAAAAAAATAAATTTTAGTTTTATTATTAAAAATAAAAAAAAATATTTTTATTCTAACAATTATATTATTTTAAACCAAAATTGGTACATAGAATATCATCACATTCCTTTATTTAAATGAAAATCACTAGGAAGAGGAAAATTTGCAGTATTGTGTTTAACTTTTTTAATATTAATAAATATTGTATAATTAAATTATTTAATGATATTAAACATTTATTTTTCAATGATATTTCCATCACTACAAGTGAGCCTCCAATGGTGGAGTATTATTCTCAAGAATATATGATTCCTAGAGTTGGTACAATTGGGATTATATTTTTTCTAAAACATTCACTTATTCATGAGTAGAAGAAGATGTTAATTTAATTTGATAATAATATAGAAAAATTAAACTAAATGAATAGTTTGTTAGGATTTATATATTCATCCAGTTTCACAATGGGGTTATCATTTTAAATCCTTATTGGTGGTGTGTCAACCAGATTCTAAAACATAACTTATATGAATTAGTAAAGGTAGTATGTCTTAAAATATTTATTATTCTATAATTATTTAAATATTCAATATTTCCTAAGACTAGTATACAACCCATTTTATTATAGATGAAATTTTACTTAAACGCATGGATTGAATTAAGAATATTTGGATACAATATTCAAAACCTGATGGAGAGTTTTTTTTAAATTACTTCAATTTATTTTTTTGAAAAATAATAGAATGAAAATCCAAACCACAAATATTGGTTTATATATGTTGATACAAGGGAAAAGTTTTCACTGTTATATTAGTGTAATACTTTCTAGAAAGAATATTATAGTATAAAAATAAATATATAATATAAGTTTTAATATAATTTTATTATTTTATTCATATATATAATATTTAACCATGACGTAAGATCTCATGCATGGATGGTTTGAACATTTTGTAAGGATTTTTATTTTTCATTTACTGGATGAGTCAAATTTTGAATTCAGACTCAAAATGGAAGTACATTATTTGGAATTCCTCAAAGTGTTTTCTAGATGTTCAATTGTCCTTGAGAGGTATCTTGGGTGGTCAGATGAGTATTAGAGGCTTCTTGTTAATATTCTGGAATTTTTGAGATTTCTAGAAGGTATTAATTGTTTGGTGTAAACCATTTAGAAGGAGTCATGCCAAAACATCATGTACATGAGGTTTTCAGCTAAATTTTAACTGAGAACATTTGTGTTTATTGTTTACCACAAATTAATGGATAATCCATGCATGTTTCTAGGTGATACTTCATTAGGATGCGGAGGCTCTAGGACATAGTTCCCAGCATGCATGCAATTTTATATAATCGACGTGCCATGGTGGATAAGGGAGGAAATAAAAATAGCATAGTTAGTGTCAGTTCATTTTACCGTGGAACCTAACAATTTGTGCAATGGGTGTTGAATGTCATAGTTTTCATGGTTGGTTCAGGATTTGGAAACTTTTTCCACTACACAAACATCATTAAAAATGGTGAAATGTCCAAATACCCCCATTTGTTTTTTAGCCACTCAAATTTCATATTCCTTATTTCGTGTGAATGAAACAGGGGGTTCCCAACCCCCTTCCTCCTTCTTCCACCCACAAATTTAGGGCAAATACATAGTTTTATCATCAACAGATAAGGTTATATTTCAGTTCCTCCACCTTCCATTTCCCCCTTTTCATCATTCTTTTTAATTTTAAGTGTGCGGGTTTATGTATTATTTTCTCAAATTCCATCATATCATGGTGGAATTAGATATGGATGATGGGGCCATTAGTTTTCTGGGTCGAGGACATCCAAATATGGATTTTTAAGGTTATTTAATTATGTTTTATTAAAATATGTGTTTAACGTGAATTTTCATAGGGTTTTTCTAATGAAATAATTTAATTAATGTTGAGTTGGTATCTCATCTTCTCGATTTTCTCTACAATGGTTTTGGGAATCTATTGCGGACCTTTTGTGGTGGTTTCTTGGAGTTTTGATATGTGGTGATTGACCTTGTGAGTTTTCCAACATTATCATGATTTTAGTGTCAATTAATTAATTATTTATATTTTTATATTTAATGAATTTTTTTTTATTGGCATAAAGTTATTTCATGGGTTTCTGATATGAGATTGGTTTTGTGTTATGGTGTTTGGACGATTCGTGGACGTGTCCTAAAAAGGTCTTAATGCTTTGGAAACATTTTTTGAAACATTTTAATGTAATATATGTTCTCTATGAGATTCACTCATAGTCTTGTTAATAATTTATCATTGTCTTGTGTACATAATTCTGTTGAATAATTAATATGGTTATGTTCTTTGGAATGATACCATATACCACACGGGGATCCCACGGTATCCACTTGTGATTTTGGGACCAACCCTTCAACCACCAATTTTGTGTCTAATATTTCAGAAATGAAAAAATGAAATTATAATAGGTAAGGTGAGTGGATTACGATCTAAATTGGGTTATTCCCCTTGTTTATTTTGAATTAATGGTTAATTTCTATGTTGTGGAGGAGGAAAATAAATTTTTTACAACATGTTGGATTGAAGAATTGAAATTTTTTGTACTGTAGATTTTTTTTGGGGTTTTTATGAGGTATTTTAATTTTTATTAAATCCATGCTTTGGGGTTTTACCTGATTTTTTGTAAAAAATATGTTTTGATATGTTTAAAAAAGTTTTTTTTAAATGAGGTGTTCAACTCCATGTGGGATAGAAAAAGGGGTTTAAATTGATCTCAAATATTGATTTCAAATGAGCCTGTGGATTTCTTTTTAGTGAGAATTAGATGACGGATCTTATGACAGTTTAAATGTAAGTAATGTTCTTAAAACTTTTTTGATTTTTAAAAGAGAAATATCCATGTTATGAATGGTGGTTTTCAAAATACTTAATGAAGGTTTTTTGTTTTAGTATTTTATGAAATGTGAAAGGGGTTGGGAAATATTGAGGCATGTTTTTGGTTATTAAGTCCTAGTGAGTCAATGGTATTAATGAAATGATAAAGGGTAATGAATACTGATAAATTAATGATGGTACAACATTGATTTTAATATATTATCAATGGTTAAGCATGTTGAAACTCGAATAATAGAAACGAATTACTATATAATAGATTATGATCTTGGACATGTTGTTCCTCATCCACAGTATATGGGATAGGCTGAACATCTAGGAACAACTAGTGTTATATATGGATTAGGATTTTCAACATGGAATTCATAATCCATGGATTTGGGTTGGCCAAAAGGATTCTCGAGGAACCCTAGAAAATTGTAGTTTTTTTGGGATAGATTGATGCTCTTGAATCCAAGGGTATGGCTGAGGAGTTCCACATCTGTGATTATGATGATGTAAATAGAATTCCATATCCATGATATTGGTTTTATACTAATGATCGAGGAACCACTACTGTTATACTTGATTAGGATAGTCATATATATCATTTAGAATACCCTATTTGAGTACCTGGACTAACATTCTTAGGAATTCTAGATTAAAGTAATTGATAAATGAATGAACCCTAATGACATTATGAGTGTGTCCTTAATGTTATATGTCTTGGAATCATGGAATGAGCAATGTAGGATTGCTTTATAGGCTAACCCCGTAGAACCCAAATTATTCAAAGTCCAGTGATATATGTTTATTGGTGAAATGTTTTTATTTTAATAACTTCTTTATTTAGTGCATATATAGATATCATCATACACAATTAAACGTATATGTTTATATTTAGACACCATTGGTGATGTCCAATTGAGATATAATCGAACCCTTATTCGGCTACCATTGGACAACGGTGCTCAAGAATATCTCTTGTGTTATTACTGGCATAGGACTGGGTGGAGGCCCATGTTGATTTTTTCAGGGTTGAGCGTGATAGATCAGATAGTATCAGGTGGCTAGATGGGTTTCATCTAAGTTTTTTATTAATCCTAGTGTATTTATTTCTAGTCATTTATTTTTTATTTAATATAATCCTAGTGGGAGAAAAATTATTATGTACCACATGGATATTTGTGACTTCTAGAATTTAATTTCATATTATTTCATGGTTAGCTTTAGCTGATTTAAATAATCCCTATAATCAAATGTGAATTATTTTGGGTTATTTATGTCATTTTGTGAACTCAGATTTTTGGGCATAATATCCTCATGATTCAACCTTATTCCCCCTATTCTATTTGGAATCCTATGGTATTTGGGTGTTCATACTTGAGGTGTTGTGGTGAACTGGCATGTGGCATTTGTGAAGTAACTTATAGACTGAGATTTTAATAAGTGGTACCATTGGAGTTAATTTACCATTACTTTAGTATTTATGGTTTTGTATATTTTATATAATGGAATGTGTTGGGGATTGTGATGTACATTGTGGTATTATATCATGAACATCTATTTTGGTAGTAAATCCCAATTAACAGTATCTAGGGTTTATGTTCAGTATCTGCGATGTTACAAACGTATATGATTTTCTCTATAAATGATTTACACGTTGTTTAGATTTGGGGACATGTGATTGATTTCATCATCGTGGCCTATTGGAGTGAATTGTGTGGTTTGGTTTCGAATCCTTTTAATTATAGGTAAGAGGCATCTCATACATCATGTTAGTCACATAAGATCCACATGTTATTGGCAAGATAGTTTATGATTATATGGATTTCATTTTTATGGAATATTATGTTGATCTATAATGAGACACTGGATCGAGAAGAATCTATTGGGGTCCTCATCCATGGATAGTGATGTGGCCCTAGTGGGTCATCATTGTATATGTATTGGTCCATTGGACACCTTTGGTAGTATTTTTTGGGATCTCTTGCATGTCTGGGTCCCCTATGGAGTGGTCTTATGTGTAGATACTTAGATAGTAATTGTTCACTATTTTTCTAGTTGGTTATTATAAGAATTATTTATGGGATGATAACATATAGGAGGTTTTTTTGAATTACTGATGTCCTTTGAAAATGATAGGGTAGCAAGTTTTATTTCCTTTGATTTCTGGCTTTCTATGAATTAGCATAGGCCTTTGGTGGATGGAACCTATAAATATTTTTATGTGGATCTAGTTTTGGGAATTGGTGTAGTGTGGCCTTCAAGGGTGACCAATGAAATGGCTCAGCTGGGCTATGTATGATTTTGGGTGTGTGAGGTAAATATTTATGTTTTTGACTTTTGACCATATTTATCAGTGGGTGTAGTGTAGTATAGAGTTTTGGTGAATAAGATGCATTTTTTGGGGAAAGAAAACTCATGTTTTAGTGTTTTAGAATTATGGTTCTTATCTTGAGGGGTAGTATTGTTTGGGAGCCTCTCTCTGGTGATGGTTGTGCAAGATGGATGTGTTTTTCTGATTTCAGCTGGACTAGAAGTGAATTTTTTTTGGGAGATGACCATACAAGTGAGAGAGACCTAGACTATTGACAGTATGAGGGACATAGAGATTCCTGATTTCATTTATAGGAAAATCAATTGGAGTGATGATGCATTAATGGCACATGTGGTTTCTGTGCGAATTAATGATTAGGTGAATGGAATAGTTAGGTCGCAATTCCTCTCCATGAATGAGGAGAGAGTATAAATGTAGTTAGTGGAACTCTAAGGTGATGTTAAGGACATTAGTGGCCATTAATAGGGTTTTGGGTTAGTGATTTCACTTTTATTTTAGAAGTCATTAGGGGTGCTCTACGTTGGGTGATATGGGCATGAATGGTAGGCATGTCAAGTGGATAGAGTTTTAGAGATAAAATTTAATGAGACATGACTCTGTGGAGTTGGGAATGTGTTTTGTGGTTGGGATACATAATAGAGTGTAATGGGTATGTGTTAGTGGGATCTTGGAAGGACATGAAAATGGCGACCCGTTGTGTCATTTGGTTTGTGAACTGGATATTGTGGGGATCTAAGCCCAAAGTTCTTGTGTTGGGTAGCTATACAAGAGTAGGCCGAAAGATGATGTGGGGTGATGATATCATTGTGGGAACAAATTCCCATTGCCTTTTTAAGGGTTTGAAATAAACCTGGAAATAGACATGAAATTGGAAATGAATGATTGGTGGTGATATTTTTATAAGAAATCTATTCATACTCTTTTTCTCCCAAAAAACATTCCCAATATATTTAAAATTTCCAAGGTATACTATGAGATTGATGGATTTATTCCTAACTTCCTAAATGTAATCATTTATCAAGGGCCTCAGAGGAGGTGGTGGTCATGGAATTATGTAAGTAGAGTTGTATGGTGGGAAGTTCACCACAAGCTATTAGTGAGCATGTTCTTATGTTCGTTTGGATGTCGGTGAATACTACAAGTACTATTCTAGGGAGTTGAGTAGGGGGAATGGGTGATTTATTTGTTGCTTCTGAAGTGAGAGAAATATATCCATGTCTAGTTATCTAGTATTTAGTTAATAGGTAATGGATTGTGGTGGTTAATGTTACTTTAAGTGATATAATTATGATGACACTCAAATGGTGGGATGTTACATATTGTTCATAAATGTGTGAAACTCATGTTGGAAGGGTTGTAGTTGTGTGGAACTGGTCATGAATCAGTCATAGGAGCATTATTTTTACTATGTAGAATCATTGAGGCATGTTATATTATTACATAGGGAATGAATATAAAAATATGTTATTGTGGATGTTTGAGATGAGTTTTTGTGTTGGAATCAAGGTGGTTGTGAAAAGTAATTCAAGATACTTTTTTCGGAGGTGATGAGGTTTTTGTTTTGTACAACTGTGGTTTTTAGTAAGTATAGGATCTGACTATCGAATCTCACTTGGGGATAGTTATGGTCTATAATGGGTGTCATAGGGTGGTTTTGGAATTCTGTAAGTTTTAAGGGCATCATGATTAGTGATATTGATAAAGACTGGTAGTTGAATCTGAGTGTTTTTTGGATAAGTCGGTTGAGGATAGTTCAACTGGGGTTAGAACACAATGTTGGTGAGATAGGTTTCAAGCTACATCTGCCATTTAAATTTTGTAATGACAGGTTTGATTCTAGTTTGAGTTTTTCAATCGAGGAAAATATTGTATGTCCATTGTTTATTTATGGATGAAATGTATGTATCCACATTAGTGGGTTTTTGACAATGAGGTTGGGTTCCAAGGGTGATTCAAATTTTCTGTAATGTTATAGTATGGTGAGTTAAAAACTCTTTTCGGTGTATTTTAGGAAAATGTGTTCAAGGTTATCTTAGGATTTTCAAATGGAATAGTTGTTAACCATGTGAATTTGTTACGGATAAGTTGAGTTTTATAGTGGGGAGAACAATACCTATGCTATGTTATTGGGTAACAAAATGCTTTGATGTTTTGGTTAGATGGACTCGTTTAAGAACTATCTTAGTGTTTCAGGTTTAGGTAACAATGTTGGATCATGATTTTGAATATTGGTTTCTGTGAGATAGAGTTTTTGTTTGTCCATGTTTTGGGAATTCAAAGATGGAACAAGGCTATTGGTTATAATGGGTAGCTAGTGTACGTCAGGAGGTGTGGATGGATGACCAAATACTATTCAATGAGATGAGAAGTATTATGGTAGGGAGGTTGCAATAACCCTCTCTTGGATAGGATTAATATTTCAGAAGGATATTGATTTTTCATTTAATGGATGGTTAAAAATTTTAATCAAGACTCAAAATATAAATATATGAGTTGGGATGCCTGAAAGTGTTCTATTGAAATGAGGAATGTGGATCCAGAGGTATATTATGTGTGCATATGAGTATCCGAGGTGCAGGGTTTTGTATTAGGAATTTTTTTGGAAATGGTGCATGGTTTGGCAAGCATTGTTTTTGAGAAACCATGTGTCACCTAGATTCCCAAGAGGTTATCAATTAATTTTTAACTAAATATAGATTGGTTATAATCTAATAGAAGAGTTATTAGAAAAATTTTGCAGGGTTCAAGGGGATACCATTCAATGATAATGAGGGTCTGGGGCATAGATCCTGGTTTTAGAAAAACTATATGCTATACTACTTAAGGGAAGTTGTTCTGACAAAATAGTAGGAACACATTATATTTAAATGTGGGGCCTAACCATATGGGGAATGGGTGTTGTACAATTAGGGACACATAGTTATAACATAGTTTGGAAAACCATGCAGCCAAACCATATGGGTACATAAATTTCATTAAAAGGGTGATATTACCAAAATACCACAACAATATATTTATCCACACCCCCCACTTAATTTCGCATTCGGTGTACATAAACCAAGGCAATCCTTACCCATTTTTTTCATTAGACATAATTCAATTTATAGTGAATTAATTATTTTTCTTCAGTATTTAAGGTGATATTTATCTTCCTCCACTTTCTTTACCCCATTCCAACAGTTTCCCAAAATTTCATATGTGTGGGTTTATGGATTTGATTCTGATTCCACTAGAGTATGGATGAATCCTCCAAGGATGATGGATATTTGGGTTGTATTTAGTAGAGGATATCTGAAGATGGATTCTATATTTCATTTCATGGATTTTAATTAAGGTATTTGTTAACAATGATTTATTTTATTTTTTTACAATGGATCAATTTAATTAAGTGTTGAATTTGTATCACCTTTTAGTTTTTTTCATTGGATGGTGTTGGGAGTCCCTTGTGGACATTTTGTGGTAATTTATAAAATAATGAACGAGATTTAATAAACTCAGTGAGTTGTTTGATATTATAGAGTTTTTGGTTTTGATTAATTAATTAATTAATACTGTTATACTTATTTGTTTTGTGTGAGGATAAGTCTTGGTTTTTTGAGACAAGCATGGTTGGGTGCCGAGGGTTTTCTTTTATTCTTAGACAGGCCTTGGTTTGGCCATTGTGCATTCAAAACAACTTTTAAAGAATCATAATTATTGTAGGTGGTGTAAAATCTTCAGCCATATTCATCTTAACTCTTTTCCATGTGTATATAGGTTGTTACTTAAATACCATATGTTTTATCTTTTAATACAAGTCTTAATTAATATTGTAATTATATTTTTATTGCTACCTTGGTCCCCGCATAGATCCTATTGTATCCTTCATTGATTTTTTGACTGAACCTGCGAGAACCCATGGGGTTGGCTATTTTCCAAAAATGGTAAATCAAAATTTTAAAGGGTGAAGTAATTGGATTACGAGCTTAACCAAGTTAATCTTTTTTGTTGGTTTTAATCAAACATTAATGGATACTCTATAAAGCCTAAAAAATGTTTTACTAAATTTTGGAATGATGAATTGAAATTTATTATTTGATATATATTCATGAGATTCATATGAGGAGATAGAAATGGGTTGAAATCTGTGTGTTAGGTTTTAACTAAGATATGGGTGCAATAAGAGGGAATGTTATGGTTTCAAATGATTCTTGTTTTGAAATGATGAATTTATAACCAAGTTGTTTATAAAACATGGGTTTTAAATATATTTAGAATTAGTGTGTAGTTAACTTTTTAGTGGAAATTATATAATAGAACATATGATGGTTTAAATTGAAATGAAGATCTTGGATCATTTTTGTTTTTAAAAATTGACATATCGATGTTATAAATGATTGTTTTTAAAATTTCTAATGAGGATGTTTGTTTTCACTATTTTATGAAATTTGAAAGGATATAGGCCACGTCGAAACATGTTTTTGGTTATGAAGGTCCATTTGGACCATTTTTTGATTAATAGATAATGGGTAATGAATGAAGGTAAATGAATTTTTGTGCACCATTGATTTTAATATGTTAAAAGGTTATGCATGGTGTGACATGAATTATGAAAATGTCTGATTATGTAATACATTATGATATTGGTCATGGTCTTCCTCATCAATTTTATAGGTTCTACTATAATTAATGAGGAACCACTAGTGTTATATATGGATTCTGATGTTGGAAGTTGAATTTCTCAACCATGGATTTGGGTGAGCCAGGTTGATGCTCCCTACGCCCTGATTCACCATAGATATTAGTGGGTGAACTGATTCTGTTGAATACAAGGGTATGCACATAGAATTCCATATCAGTTATAATGATGTTGTAAGTGGATTTACTCATCCATAGTAAATGTTATATATTTATTATTGAGTAACTGATAGTATTATATATCTTTTTTATGGTAGTACATGGTGTTTTGAAAGCCCGATTTGAGTACCAAGACTTATGCTCTGAGGTACATTTGATTAATGTAACTGATATTTGAATACCCTATTATGACTCAAATATTGGGACCCCTCTAGTATATTCCACAGAATCTATTCATGTCCAATTTAGTATTGGTTGATTGTGTGGCCTAGTAGAACTCAAATGATTAAAAGGATAGTGGTAAATGTTAAATAGTGAAACAAGATTGTTTTACTATATTTTTTATTTAGTTCACATATATAAATTTTCATACACTATATAATAATTAAAACATATTTAGACACCATTGGTGGTGTCCAATAATGTTTTAAGCGCACCCTTCTTTTCCCTTAATTTCATTTTGGTACCAAAGAAACTCACACATGATATTGTAGAAACAGTCTTGGGATGAGGTCTATGTTGAGTTTTTCATTGTCAGGTAGGATTTATCATATATTATAATTTGATTATATGTTTTTTTCTATTTATATTGGGATTGTGGTATTTATTTTTAGTTGTTTATTTTTTATGCTAATACAACATAGTGTTGTACTGGTGTTGTGTGTACGACATGGCTATTTTGGCCTTCTATAATTTCATTTTAAATTATTTCATAGTCAGATACAGTTGATTTATAATTTTTATGTATTCTAATATCCATGATGATTGATTATTTAATTCTAGTTGTGTACTATGATATGGGTTTATAGTCTCATTATCATTTCACCTCAAACCACCACTACTATTCAGAAGCCTATAGAGTACATGGAGGCAGCCATGAGGTCATGTTGTGAACTGGTTCAGGGTACCAGTCTAGTAATTTCTTAGACAGAATGTAACACTTATGATCACACAACCAGATCGAATCACAGAATATATACCATCATTTTTTTCATTTGGAGGGTATCCTTTATTGGAGGATCACACAATTATTGAAAATCATCAAGAATTAAGTTTTACATCGACTAATGGATCTGATAAGGTCCATTTAACACCTCCGTCTTCCCCCACACGCCATGAAAAATAAAATATGGTGAGGATTATAAAAGGGTGAGGTTTTTATATATCCTTCAAAAGAATTTTCTAAAATATTATAAGAAAATGATTATAATATTTATAGAATATTATTACATTGTAAATTAATTCATATAAGATAACTTTTATATATATCATTTCTGGACACCCTTCACGAGAAACAAACATAGGGGATGTAGCAACCCTTACCATAGTAACCTATATATGGTGTCTAATTAACTAAATAGGCTTAAAATATAAGGTATTTAACCATGAAGTATGGTTACTTTTCTAAATCTTGAAAACCTAAATATATACATGACTTATATTTTATATTTTAAGATAAACAATTATCATGAAAAACATTCTTTCATCCTTATGATTTATTATAGGAAACCTTACTTATATCCTAGGTAGTTGAAAAAAATAAAGGGTAATTTAAAATGCTTATTAAGGGTCACGTACATATAAAGGCATCAAGAGAAAATAAGGTAGAAAAAATATAGTATTGAAGATAATTAAAACACATTCCATAACATCAATTACATGAACATTAAATAAATATTTGTAAAATATCAAATAAAAAATCACATGGAAGATAATAAATGAATCCTAAATGAAGTAAATTGATAATTTTAAACATTCATGATATTCACATTAAGGAATCTACGAAGACACAATGATTATTTTAGTCATTGATTTAACCAAGACACATTCGTTTTATAGTTAATTATACACCAATTGCACAACTAATGCGGGCACCTATTTTGACTTATGAAACCCATCGATGCATTAAGATGATATCTACAAATTTACCCCACCCAGAACTTTCACATCCCATTTTTTACTAATATATTGAATTTTCAATACAATTCATTCTAAAAATAATTAATAAAACAACAATTTCTATATTGAATCAAGAATATGAAATATTTCCACTATCAATGAAATAACATTCGTAATAAGATTTATTGAAGTGATACTATATATAGAAATTTCCTAAAGTAATAAAAACATAAAATTAGATGAAATGATAGGAATTAAATATATGATACTTAAAATATTGGAATTTAGAAGAACATAATTTCCAATGAAATGATGATGAGTGATGTGGAATATGGTCATGATAATGTTATAACCATAAACAATACATTAGTAAAGGATGAAAGGCGGCCATATATTCCATAGAAATATTTTTTTTGAAAAACAAATTATTATGTGAATAGAAAAAAGATATTAAAAACATTGAAAATAACTTCCTTGTATCTATTTGTATTAATGATTTTATAAATCAACTTAAATTTATTTTCAATCCATTTATAAGTTAATAACATTATAATTTCAATTAAAAATTCATAGATACACATTTTATTTTTTAGAACCATATATACTTATATAATAATATAAATAGGTATTATAATTCATAGAGACATGAAAATATATTTTTTCCATACATGAAAAAATAAATATTCTTTCCACTCTTTTTTATAATAAGTCATAATCAACCAGTTTAGAAAATTTATTAAAATTTATTTTAAATTTTTAGAAATGGAAAAAAAATTGTAAATGAATTTAAATTACAAAAAAATATTATAGAAAAAATAATTCTTCAAATTATTTTAAAGAGAATGGAAATTGAAGAAAACATTTGTTGACTAAAGAGGAAAAATGATTGGATTTTCTGAAAAATATTTCTAAATCATTTTACATACCAAAGAAAATATAATTAAGTGGAAAAAATAAAATCCTATAAATAACTAAATAAAAATATCATATATTGGTTATATGTGTTATGGATTACATAATTCCCCAAAATTATATTAAATTATAACATTTCCTGGTTAAAATGTCATTATAATAGAAACCATTAATTATTTGGTAACATTTGAATTGAAACAACTTTAGGAGAAAAAAATTGAACAAAAAATTGAAATACAATTATAAAGAATTATTCATAATATAAAATTTCAAAGGTGAATTATGCACACTATATAAATTAAACTAGGTGCAGAGTATTAATTATGTCTTATTAGAGTGGGATTAAGAAGAAAACCCCATTACCTTAACTCAAAATTTCATCATATGAACTCTTAAAATCGTATATAATAAATTACTATTTGTTATAAATATATAATAGATCTATATTGATACCTATAATTCTATATATTATTTACTTATAACATTATATCACATTTTTATTAACAATTCTTTATTAAAATCATTATCTCATATGTTAACTGTTCTATTTTTCTTTTATTTTTTGTTTCAGTTGTTTTGGTTCGTGCAAATTAGAAATGATTTTTTAATATACATAATATTATTAATTATTTAAATATAATATTTATTAATTAGATTTTTTTATAACCATCCATGAATTTAATTAATTAAATACATCATTCATGGAGATGGTAGTATATACATACACATGAATGTAGTTTTCATTTTCTAATGAAAATATAAAAATAAAGCAAACTAATATATTATTGTTATATAATAATATTGAAATCATAATTATAATATATAAATATATATACATCATTATATCCATACATGAGTGGCGATGATGAAAAATGAAACACATCACTTTGTTGAAATGGTATTATGTATGGGCGCATGAGCGACACTTTGATTATATATTTTATAGAAGATTATGAAAGAAGATTATATATTACTATTATATAAGAATAATTATATCATAAATATTTTACATAAAAATTATATTCCTCACAATAACCATCCATGAAAGGTGGTGATAAAAAATTCAATGATTCAAGGAGCTGGTAGTTCCTGCGTATGAACGAGTGATGCTTTCATTTCCAATTGGATAGATAAAAAGATGATTGAGGTGTGTGAAATGAACATTATAAAATGTAAATATTTGGATGATATTTGTGTAATTATATCAGTATGGTTCATACATAATTAAAATAGTTAGATTAACAAATAAAATGAATGAACTTGGTTAAGAGTTATACCACTTATTTGAAAACTCTCCTTTGGATTACACATTAATCATTCATAAGATGGTTTTTTGGGAATTATAGAAGAATTGAAATGTTTTTCCTGGAATATAGGAAGTTATTTCTGTACATATTGGCCAATATATATGAATAATGATGCGTTGTGAAGAGAGGATCGTTGGTTCACTTTGATAAGTTAGGTTGGTGGCAATATTGTAAATAACTGAAATATTAGTGTATAATATTTTTCTTAATCATGTTAAATGGATATAAAGATTATAATATTATAATATATGTATTATAAGGTCTAAATATGTTTATCTAATCAAATTATAATAATTTTATGTGGAACTTTAAACCACATCAGTTGGTAGAACCCCTTCTTTAACCACATATAACCTTAACCATGGTTAAAAATTGAATATTTAAGTGCCGTTATTGTATTTTTTAAAATTCATAGGGTTACATGTATGGAACATTCATGATATTTTTTTATAGTATATTTATTTTTTTAATTGGATTTAAAAATAATTTTTTAACATTAAATACCTTTTAAGGTCATTTTCGGTACTATTCAAAAAACCTCATATTTAAAGGCATCAAGATAATAATGAAATTAGAATATAAAAAATGTTACCACTAATAATAATTTTAAATAGTTAATTATTTTATTATAACAACATAATTAATTGAAGAACATCTGTAAATTCAAAAATAAACTCTTAATCTAATATATGATACATAAAAATATGAAAAGTTATTCCTCCTCTCTAAAATTAAAATGGTCAGCACATGATAAAATAATAACCAATATGAATAATTATTTTTAGAAATTAATCTCATGAATATAAATAGTAACTAATGATCAACTTTAAAACACCTCAAATATGTTTGATAAAATTTTAACCCAATAAATAAAAATGTTTTGATCACTCTTTATTCATTTTATCACCAATAAACAATTATCACAATTGCAGTCACATAATAAAATATACATATTCCCTTATCATATATTCCAAAAAATAAGTTTTCAAAAATAAAAAAATTACAAAGATATAAACTATAAAAAATACATAAAACATCACTAAATATCACCATGTAACATCAAAAAATAAATTTCAAGGTTACATATACATTGACCCAAAGAAATAAAATTATCATAAAAAATAATATTTTATGGTGATTGGTACCATTTAACATAAGTTAAAAAATTTACATTTTCTAAATTTTCATACTAAAAAATATTATTAGAATAATCCTTGTATGTTTTCTATTAATCTTTATACCAAATTCCCATAATACAACATTATAATAATATATTTTCCAAATAAAACCTATTTAACTTGAATTAAAATTCATAAATGTTGAATTCATCCACATGGTTTGTTCCTTTATTTCCTTTTTCATTATAATTATCTATAGATATTGTATCTATGGAGGTAATATTTACAAAAATAACGTCTTTAAATCACAATTCACGCTCACTAAATTTATCATTCAACACATTTTCCTCTCAATGAATCAAGAATGTTGTTTACTGATTCTCATGTTAATAGTTATCCGGATAATAATTTATATATATCATCAAAAAAACATATGAAGGTAACAAATGATGCCTCGGGAATTGTGTATGATAATTCAACATCTTATAATAATTAAATAACTAGACATTAGTATTTTCATTAATTCCTTTTAAATTATTACCATGATGGCCTTTTCTCTACAATTGTAACAATATACCATTCCAATTTTGAATTTACAGATGTTCTTTTTCTCACACTCTTTACATGTGGGATCTTGAATCATTTTCATTCCATGGTAGTATCACATGAAACTCAATAAAACCCCATTTTTTTCTTATTTCATGCATTTGGAAATTCATTCATACTCAAATATTGAATCATAAATTTAGGTAGATTTTTAGGAATAATTATTTGATCATTCACCCTCAAATTATTACATGTATGATCCCTCTATATAAGAAAGGATAATAATAATATGTCGAATAAATTTCATTAATATTTTGTTGATATGTTGAGCTCCCATACAAACTATATTGGCATACCTAGAAGGGTAATCCCAACATTTTCCAAGGGTGTTGATTCCCTTTCCCTAGAAACCATCTCTAAATAATGGCACACACTTAGTTAGCCCAAAACCATCATAAGTATTATTTCATGGAATAGAAGTTCCAAAAATATATCAAATTTTCGAAGGCATTATCATAATGATCATGTTAATTATGTTAATATCAAATCTGGTTCCCAATATTCCAATTTAACATGCTTTAATACCCACTGTAGCATCCATAACTCAAGAAACCCAAATCTAAAGTTTGATTCATTATATTAGTGCCTTAATTATGTTATCATACCATAAAGGAGCTATAAATTTATCATTTTTGGAAAACTATACGTATACACTACATCCATATTAAATTATAAGATTGAATCATTTCATGAAAAACCTTCTTCCATCATTCAATTTTATTCAAAGATCCCTTATTCATATCCTAGTGAGTGGAAAAAAAATAAAGAGTGTCCTTAAATCTACAATAAGTTTAATGTACTATGGAATCTATCATTCGTTCACAAGGCATAAATAATATATCAGGCTAGATAATTAAAATGCATTACTTAAAATGAAAAGGTTGATCATAAAATAAGTACATGGATAATATCAACAAAATAATCACATGGATAATATTAATTGTATTTTTCATAGAGGAAATTCATAATGGAATAAATTAATTATCCTATCATTAATTCCTTCTACAAAACATCAGGAATTGTCAGTAAATACTTGGATGGATACACCTCCATATTATGGGTAGGTATACAACAATTACCCAGCAAATGTGGTCATCTATTTTTTCTCATGAGACATATCGATGCATCAATGGGATATCAATAAATAGACCTCAACCATAACCTTCACATCTAATTATTTCCTCATATATTGAATGATCAATTCAGTTCATTCTAAAAATTAAGTATAAATCAATAATTATATATTTTTAATCATAAAGATGGAATATTTTTCTTATCAATAAAATAACATTATTAATAAGCTTCCATCAACTGATACCACATATAGAAATGGTATATAATTATGATAATATCAATATAATATTAATGATATCATTTAAATATATGATACATAAAATATGGAAATGGAGGACAAACAAATGTCCAATGAACTGAAGAAGAATAGTGGGTATTGTGATCATAGGAATATTAATTATCTCCCAATCATAAATCAGTAAATAATCAAATAAGATAGTCAATTTATCATAAATGAAGGTTTTGTAGTAAAAACCCATTAAATAATATAAAATAAACTAATGGAAATCCATTATGAATAACATTATTTTAACTTTGTGTAAGAACAAAGTAATAAATTATAACACCCTAATATTTTTGGTTCATATATTTTTAAATAAATTAAATTTATACTATAGTTTATATTGCATAAATGAAGAATGATATACTATTAAATATTCACATGGACATTTGAATATAGATATAACTATTAGGAATAGTAATGTATACATTTAAATAAAAACCACACATATAAAATTATCTCTAAATTTGTTTATCTCTTAAGTGAAAATATTATATATTTATATAAAAAAATAAGTAAATAAATATTTTGAAAATGATAAATTAATTTTTATGGTATTTGATGAAATGTAAATATTTATTTCAAATTTTATAATTAATATATTGTTTCAAAATAAAAAATATTTTTAAATAATATATTCATAAATTTATTTTTTATTTTTTATTATTATAAGATAATTCTTGGAGACTTTAATAGATTTTTAAATGTTTCATAAAATCAGTAATAATTTTAAAATCGATATTTTTCGAATAAATAATGATTTTAATTAAAAATTACATATCTCATACATTGAAAATTATTTTCATAAAATGGAGTTAATTTTAAAATTCAAAACATCAATAAATGTTCAGGGTGACTTTTTGGGATTTTTCTGAAATAAATGAATTTATGGTGAATAGTGAAATACAATAAATTACGAAATAAGAGAAATACATGAATTTTTGATAAATTTTTTATATATGGATGATGTAAGAACTATTATATAGAATCGTAATTCCCTATTTACTATATTTAGTCATGTTATTCAGAACTAATAAAATTCTTGAGCTGAAATAATAAAGAAATGATATTTTTTTGAAAAATACCCCACTCGTCCACTATAAATACCACCCCTCAACACCTATACTACTCACACCTTCTATGGCTTGTATATTTCTTATGTTATGCCAAATTCATCTCCCAAATCTCTTCCCCATGATATAGTCTTGTTTTTCTCACCAAAAAACCAATCGTGTGTGCCATAATGAAGTTCTTAAGGAGATGTTATACAATAGGTAAAATCGTCTTTTTTTCTTTTAGTTTCATTTAATTTATTTTATTTTCTTACATTATGCAAATCCACAATATCTAAACAAGGATCATAATTATATTATCTAATATATATTTTAATCTTATTATATTATTGTTTTATCCACAATCAATTCTCTTTTCTCCCCCTTTTGTACTAAAAAAACATCTCCCAAGAGTTGTCGATTCACCTTCTTCATAGAAGATGATTTTTTTTCTAATACCTTTATAAATAATATGAATAAAACCAATAAAATGGTTAAAAATATTATAAAATTTATATTAAAACATATTTATTGTTTTGTAACAAGTATATATAAAAATAATATTAAAGAATATAACAAAACTAGTTTGTAATGATAAATGCCAAAATAATATAAACATTTATCAATAACATTTTATATAATGAGTCATAATAATATATAAAAAACTATATGAAAGAAAATTTTACCTTATATTTGTTAATTATTAATACATAATTTCAATTATTGATAAATATTACCTTTTTTCATGACATTTCATACATGTATACTAGTAAACCAATCATGAAACCCAAAGAAACAATCACTCTTAAATGATGAAATTGAATCTTATAAATCATAAAAAAATAATAGGAAACAACATAAAAAATTATAATAAATCAGACACATGTTTAATAGTTATTGGATTAAATTATTGATGAATTTAATTTCATTATCCATGCCATTAAGTAAAATTGTAGAACACACTCGGATATAACGTAAGGGATTCTCTCTAAACCCACATATTTCCTTCAAGATTTTCTTCCTCTCTCATTACCCAAATTTTATTCTTAATTATTCTAATGTAAAAATCATACATTATATGTGTATTTTCCAAAAAAATGTACCTTTCTCTATTATTCTTTATTTTATGGGGAAATACATGTTTTATAAGGACCTCATTTCAATTACTCTCAATAAGAAATGCCTATATAAGGGAACATCCCAATTTATTACCCCTAGTGAAGTATACACCATAATCTGTTTTAAACTGCCATTATATCTATAAAATACCCTATATTATATGGAAAAACAATCTTTTTTATTTTATGGCTTTATAAAACCTATTATGCCTTTTCCCTTTTAAATTATTTCAAACACTTTTCCATAAACCACACTAAAGTTACTCACTTCAAAATTTCTAAAATAATATTTTTTATATGTTTTAATTTTAGTTGGAAATAATATATCTCAATCTATTCCTATTTTAACTTATCATTGTCAAAGTATGATATAAATCCTTTCTTTAATGGACACCATTTTCATTTTCCCTTTAGATAATGTTCATTCACCAATTATTCCTTATGTGTTGTGTATGTATACATAGATTTTATTTTTTATCACAATTGATTTATAATTTCACTAAATATATATATTTCATACATCATGGATGTGATTATTTTACTATTCGTACACACTTTTTACATATGGATTTCATTTTGAATGATGCTTTAACTGAGTAAATATTGATGAATATGAATCCTATACTCAATATGAATATTTTGATTAATCATATTTATCTTGAATTAACTCTATGTGTGAATAATGATAAAAAATTATAGTAAAGGGTGTGTCCCATAATTATATATCTCCTGGATGTATCGACAAGTATTACGAGACAAAACATTTGGCTAAAAAAATACATGTTTGTTACCTAGATGAATCAAATGGAGTTCTACACACAAACATAAAAAATATTTAAGTTATAATGGTTCATGAGCAAGATACATGACATCCAATAATAAATAATTTTCCTCAATCAATATTATATTATTACAGTCAATTATATTTCAACAATGAAAAAATCTATGGATGCATTTTCATTATGAGTATATTAATGGAATGTGTTCTTCAATTATATACTTGTCCATAATGACTATTCCTTGTTGAATCCTATTCCCTTTTTAATCATTCATGTAACCCTTATATAGATTTTGAGGTCACTAATTTTTCATTTCCCATGTTAGGAAGATTTAATATTTCAATAAGTGACAAGGAAGTAGTTTATTTTACTTTTTTATGTTCTATGATTAATTACATGTGTAATAATTGATCCATTTATGTATCTAGTTATTCAATACAACTAAACTAATTCGTACTTGGTGAAGTGATCCCTTATATATATATATTCAATTCTTATTAAATAACCTCTAACTCTAAACTACTAGGGTTGGGGTTGTTATAGTTTGTATCAGAATATGTTTAGGAGAACCCATGGGAACTAGATGTTAAGTACACATGATAATTAAAATAATTCCTCATAGTGAATTTTTGGATCAACATTCATGATTATTATGATCTAACTTAGTGTTTTCTATTATTCAATGATGTTTCCTAATGAGGGAAATAAAATCAATACTCATAGGTTATGTAGGGATTCCTCCACTAATCAAGTAAACACTATTAGAGATGGAGATGAGAACATCATGAACATATTAGTACATCTTATTCAGGTTATTATAAACAACCATACTACCTATATGTGGCATATTTTAATATGCACGAGTCCCCCATATTTTAGTGGGACTATTAATCTACTGGTATTTGAGCTGAAAATCAGGTCCCTTGAGACGATATTGATTGCATTGGGATGCAATGAAAAATAAAAGGTAGTAATGGTAGTATATTTCCTTAAGGGAGATATTGATCAATGGTGGAAATTGATCCATAACACTAAGGTGTATGATAAAATAGAATACATTGAATTGAAAACTATTAAATAAATAATCCATGTAAAACCATTCCCTTGTTGGAAATGAATGATGAAATTCCATAGATTAAAGAAAAAGGAAGAAGAAATTGTTGTAAAGTATGGAGATATCATCACAAGACTTTCTAGGTATTCTATAGATTACATACATGATCTAGAAAAGTTGATTGATCATTTATTTAAATATCTTAATCTATGTCTTCAAAAGGCCCTGGATTCTAAAAATTGTTTATCATTTGTTGAAATAGTGTTATATTCCACCGAAACAAAGAATAAATTTTGTAAATACTATATGTTCAACTGAATTCAAGAGTAGAACATGTATTTTGATAACCATGTAAAATTTGAAGCTTCAAATAATAGAGGGCAATGATGAAATTTCCATTATATAAAATTTGTTGAAATTATCATCTTAGGAAATGCTTGAAAGCAATGGGAGTTATTATTAGTGTGGAGAAAGGGGAAATCAATCTAATAAATGAAAGTGGAATAAACAAATAAATTAGGTTCAAAAAATAAACAATAACGAAATGGGGAATTATTGAAATTATTTTCCAAATCATTTAGGGAATCTTGCATAGAAAAGTATAAGGGGCAATGGCCATGTTTTTGTGACCAACACAACTAAAATAGAAGTACCCAATGAGTGGTGGTATGTGGATTAATATTATCATTAAATTAATAAATGCTTTATTTTATTCTAGTTCATCACACTCTTTTATACCTACACAATTTTCTATAAAAACAATACATTTCCCTTTTGATTTAATAAGGATATAGTCAATAAAAACTCGTATGGTAAGTCTCATTGTAACAAAAATGTGATGGTAAATCCACTTTATGACACATAAATGTTCTTTAGATGCTGACCGTGTCATCATACACATGAATGACTGTGATATATATAATACATAGTATGGATTGGATTTAAAAATATGATGTGAAAATTTATTGCAGGAATAATAATATTTTTATTTGTGAGGATGATGTAGAATTCCTTATCTTTAGAGAATAAACTTCATCATATGATTCCAATCTATATCCACCCATAGTAGCTCTATGGAATTAAATTTTAGGAAAGGAAAAACACATCATATATGGATGTGGATAATAATCTTCAAGTTGTGTATATACCAATTTTACTAGAATACATTGTTATATTCCCTATATAATTACCTGGACACCCCCATAGCATGATGTTTAGTTTACTGTTGATTTAATCCCTGATACACGACAAATAGAAAATACTCTTTATAATATGAACACTTTGGAATTATGGGAGTTGAAGAAAAAATCTATGGATATATGTAATAAAGGATTTATTCAACCTAGAGTTTCTCTATGGGGAGCCAATATACACTTTTTTCAGAATAAATATGGATCTTTGAGTTTGTATATTGACTATAGTCAAATAAATGCTATTAAAATAATTTAAAGGTATCACTTTCCTTAAATTGATTACTTATTTGATAAACTTAACAGAGTTCAATATTTTTTTATGAATAAAATTTTTTTTGGGTATCATTTATTTCATGTATTGAAAGAAGATATTCATAAGATATCTTTTAGACAATGTATCAAACTTATTAGTTTATATTAATTCCTTTTGGACCCACTAATGCACTCTATATATTCATGGATATAATTAATATATTATTCATGTAAAATATTAGAATTTTTTTTGTATTAATTGATGATATTATGGTGTATTCTAAAACCAATTAAGACCATGAGAATCACTTGTGGTGGTAATTATTGAGACTCTCAAATGGAAAGAGTTATATGGAAAAATTAGAAAGTGTGAATTTTGGCATCATGAAATTTCATTTCATGGCCATATTTCTCTATGTATGGAATCTCAGTTTATCATTTAAACAAAGAGTAAACCCAATAATATTATAAACCAACGAACATAACTCAGGTATGAAGTTCATTTGGGTTATTAGGTTACTATTGGAGTTTTATTCATAATTTCTTTTGATTTTCGATCCTATTAACCAATCTCACACATAGAGTGGTTATGTTCATATAGAACAAAAATTTGAAACATTTTTTGTTGAATTGAAGAAATGATTATCCAATGATCGAATTTTGTCTATACCATTATTAAATTATGGGTTTGTAATATACAGTGATGCATTGAGGAATGGAATGGGTTTTTCCCTTTTGTGATTTGATTTAGATATGGAATATGCATCATGGAATTTTATGATTCATGAAAAAAATTATCCCACTCATGATCTTGAGTTAGTAGTTGTAATCTGTTCTATGAGCGTATAGAGATACCAAAATTAAGTGGAATGATGTGAGATATATACAGATCATGAGATATTTAAATACATCATTACACATAATGAACTCAACATGAGGTATAGGTGAAGGCTTGAATTTCTCAAAGATGATTATTTTTTAATAAACTATCACCCAAGAAAAGAACATAATGTTGTAGATTCATTATGTAGGAAAGATCATGGATTACAGACCCAAATAATGATAAAGAATGATCATATATTCATTGATTTAGAAAAGATGGAATTGGGAATTGTTAATGAAGGGGAATACTTACTCATTATTAAAATGATTGGTAATCCATCATTACTATAGATGGTAAAAAGTTCTCAATCGCATGATGATTATTTGGAATATAAAATTAATTCCTTTAAGGATAAAAGATTATCAAACATCATGCATGAGGATAGAATTTGAAATTTTGAAAGAGGTTAGGTGTTCCAACAATACCAGATCTAAAAAGGTAACTATTAGATTATGCTTATACCTTATATTTCTCTATACACAATGGTAGTACCATGTTCTATTGAGATATGGAGGAACATTTTTGGTGGGATAATTAGATGATTAAAATTACTGACTACGTGTCGAGATGTCTAGTATTAACAAAGTAAAATCTAAGAGGTAGAATCAAAGAGGTGTCATGAAACCTCTCGATATTACTATATAAGAGTGCGATGACAATACATTGGACTTCATCATTGGAATAATAAAGACGCCCAAACATAATTATATGATATGTGTTTTTTTATTTCCATACAAAATTAGAACATTTTCATTCTATAATAGAATATTTATCTCTTAAGTCCCTAGAAATACTATATTTTAATGATGTTTTATGACAATATGGTCATCCTCTATCGATTGTGTATGATCGAGATCCCTATTTTAAATCACAATTATTAAAGAATCATCAAATATCTTTGGATACTAAGATTCATTTGAGTACTTCTTCTCACCCTAAAACTAATAGGAAGTATGAAAGGACTATTCCAAAACCATAAGAAATATTGAGGTCCTTCTCACTTGACATTCACGGAATGTGGGATCAATATTTTACTTTGGTTTAAATTACCTACAATAATATTTTTTCATTCTAGTATTCAAATGGAACCATATGAAGAATTATATGGAAAGAGATTTTGAACACAAACTTTTTTGGATTTAGTTAGTTAGAGGATACTTATAGTCCCCAAACTTATTATGGAGACACCAATAGTGGTAAAGAATATCCGGGATCATATTAAATCAACCCAATGTATAAAAGGGAGTTATGCTAAGAAATGTAGAAAGGGTTTGGAATTTTAAATGGGATATTATGTCTTCCTGAAAGTATCTCCATGGAAGGGTATAATATTTTATATTAAAAAAGGGAAACAGACCCCCAGTTATATTGGACCATTTGAGATTCCAGAAATAATTAGAGTAATAGCTTACCGATTAGATATTCTACCAAGTATATACAATGTTCATGACGTGTTACACATATCTTTGTTAAATAACTACATACTATGCCCAACGAATGTACTCCCCTTTGAGGAAATACTTCTGGTACTTGATTTTTCTTACTCCAAAGAGTATATCTATATTCTAGACACTAGATAGCTAGTTTTGTGAAATTATATGACTCTAATTGAAAAAGTTATTTCGTGAAACCATAAAACTGAAGAAGCAACATGGGAAATGAGGATGTTATGAAGAAAATACACCCTTATCTATTTAGAAGGAAATATTCATAAAATAATTCGAGGATCATATTTCTGAAGGTGGGAAGAATATTACACCATTATATTTTCAGTATATCTCTTCTTAAATAAATTCAATTTATTCGATAACTTATGTTTTAGGAAATAATAATGATATAATTTTAAATATTAACAGGACTATATGAAATTGAATGTGACTATTAGGAATAGTAATATGGCCATTAGAATAATAGCCTCATCAATTAAATTATAAATATAATTTAGGGATCTCATAAATGAAAATATGAATAACTTTTATCATATAATAAGTAAGTGAATGTTTTAAAAATGATAAATAAAGTGTTGGCTTGTTTTGTGAAACATAAATAATTATTTACAATATTTTAATTAATTCAATTTTTTTAATCATAATTTATTTTAAAAAAATAGATTTATAACGTAATATAATTTTTTATGATTGTAAGATTATTTTATGAAACCTCAATTAATTTCTCCAAGTGTCAAAAAGTCAAATATATTTTATAATCAATATTTATTAATATTTGATGAATTTATGAAAAATATATGTTTCTAATTTTTATTGAATTATTTTCAAAAAATAGAGTCCAATTTTTTTTCTACCCTTCCAAAACTGGTTTTGGTGTTTTTGTTATTTTTCTAAAACAATATAATGTTTTAAATAGTGAAATGCAATAATTTCTTAAATAAGCTAAATACATAAATGTTTGAGTCATTTTTAATGTATGGATGATGTAAAAACAATTATCTCGAACCCTCCTTCCATATTTACTGTATTTAGTAATTATAATAATCATTATTTATAGTCTTGATCCATAATAACAAACTAATGAATAAAATAATCAAAAACACCCCTCTCCACTATTATAAATAAAACCTACCACCTCCTCTTCTCCTCACACATTCTAAGACTCATATATTTCTAATAATCTACCAAATTATTCTCACACACCTCTTACACACATTCTGGACTTTTTTGTATCACCAAAATAAAAATCCCATGTTCCAAAAATTGGTTATCAAGGGGATATTGTACAATATTATAAATCTACTTTCGTTTTCTTTTTATTTCTTTTAATTCATTTTAATTTATCACCCTATCCTTGCCTATTATTTAAAAACAATAATGATAACTCAAATATCATAAATATATTGGAATTTTTTTATGTGAATTTTATATCCACCATCAATTCTTTTCTCTCCCCCCTTTGATTTGAAAATCAAAACCACCTCCCAGTGGTGTCGATTCACCACCTCCATGGATGATGATTTTAAATTTTATAATACCACCTTGAATATTGGTCATACAACCATTATAATTGTTAACAAATATTTCAATTTATATATTAAAACATATTTATTGTTTTTTAACAAGTATATATACATAATAATAATTAAAAAAACAAACAAGTGTGTGATGGTCGAAAAAACTCCAAAATAATGTATATGTTTATTATTAATATTTTATATTTTGAATCATAATCATCTCTAAAATAATGATACATAAGGATATTTAAAATTATTTATTCTTAGTAATAGCACATAACATCAATTCTGGATAACTAATCTCATTTTATTTTATTTTTTATACAGGTATATATGTGAACCAATCATGAAAAACAAGGAAACAAACACTCCTAAATGATGAAATTGAATCTTATAACTCATTAAAAGGGACACAAATGAACTTAATAAAAAGATAATAAATTATGTAAAAGTTGAAGAGGTTGTGAATTAAATTATTAATTAATTTAATATAATTACAAATGAAATTTAGTGAAAGTTCATAACACATTCAAATATAAGGTAAAGGAATCTATCTAAATCTCTATTTTTCATTCAGGTGTCACTTTCTCTATCATTAACCAAATTTAATTACTAATTATTCTTATGAAATCCAAAATAATTCCTTGTGTATGTTCCAAAAATATGTACCTAACTCAATCCTTCTTCCTTTTATAGGCAAATACATATTTTATAAAGTCCCATTTTCAATTCCTCCTGATTAGAATGCCCAATTAAAGGGAACATCCCAATTTCTTACCCATTTTCAATTACAGTCTATAATTTGTTTTAAATAAAAATTAAATTTCTAAAATCCTAGATTTTGTCATGAAAAACTATCAATTTTCATTTATGGTTCTATAGAAACAATTATTCACCTTCCCTTTTAAAATACTCAAATTTTTTCCCTTAAAAATCACTAAAGTGGCTCATTTCGAAAGTTTCATAACCACTTTTATATGTGTTTTCACGTTATTTAGACACAAATTATCATGTTAAATTCCTATTTTACATTATGAATATTTATATACCATTTAAATACATTATTTCATGTACACCATTTTGATATTCCCTTTTGTTTTAACTTATTCATCACTTATTCCTTGTGTGTGGTTTGTGTATATTTTTTATTTCATTATGATCATAATTAGTTTTAGATTTCATTAAATATCCATATTTCTTGTATCATGTATATGATTATTATCTTATTGGTACACCATTTTTATATAAAGTGTCTATTTTTATTGTTTTTTTAATTGGGGAAATATTGATGTATCTATATCCTCTGCCCAATATAGTTATTTTGATAAGGAATATTGTTATTGAATAAAATCAATATATGAAGAATGATTTGTAAATTTAATTATAGGTGGTTCCTGACATTATATATCCCCTCGATACATCGATATGTCTCATGAGAGAAAGTATTTGGAGAAAACACCTTTGTGTGTGTTTCTAAGAAGAATCAGATGGTTTTATACCCATAGACATAAGTTCTCTTAAAAATATAATGGTTCATGTTACATATACATGATTTCTAATAAATAATAAATTTCTTCATTCAATGTTCATTTATTACATTCCATGATATTTTCACTATGAAATAATCCATGGGTTCATTTTCTTTCTCATTTTATTGATGACATGCGTTTTATGTTATTTACATTACCATAATGACTATTATGTATTGAATTTTCTTCAATTAATATTAATTTATGTAACACTTACTTGGAGTTTTAACTCACCCTTTTGTTTTTTCCTTCCCCAGGTTATCAAGATGAAATCGTAGAATATGTAACCTAGAAGTAGTTTATTTTCCTTTGTTATATTCTTTGTTTAATTAACAATTTTATAATAGATCCATGTATGTTTAAAGTTATTTAAGACTAAAACATTTCTTGATCCTTGGTGATTTGATCTCTTTTATCTATTCAATTTTAATTAAATAACCATCGATTCTAGACTACAGGGGTCGAGGCTGATAAATAAATCATTTTAAAAATTCATTCTTTAATTTAATAAAATAATAACATTATATTTTAAATTAAAAAATCACAGAAAATTATTTTCTTTCAAGAATCACAGAAACCATTAGAGGAAAATAAATATAGAATAATAAGTGTGGTGAAGGGATATGTCATTTGGAATGTATATGTCAAAATAATGATTTATTTCCCAATTATTTATAAAAAATCACAAATTACATATTCCAAATCTTTTAATAATTAATTTTTAATAATTTAAAAATAAATTTAAACACTTTTTAAATATTATATAAATATTAAATGTATTATAGAAAATAACATTCTTGAAAATATTTTAATGAACATTGACAAGGTAGTAAAAATTTTCTGACAAATTAAAATTAAGATGCGATTTTCTAAAAAAATATTGTTTTGATCATTTGAAGTACCGAAAAGAGAAAACTGATTGTAAAAATTAAATCCATATAAATAACCAAATTAGTATAAAATATATGGTATTATCGATATTAATATAATATTATTTCCCCATGGCAATTTTTGCCTAAACAATCGCGATTAAAATTGATATTGGAACATAAAACCTTACTAATTTGGTAACTTTTGAATCAAATTCCCTTTAAAAGAGAAAATTGAAATTAAACATTAAATACAATGAAAAAATGATTTTTCATGATATAGAATTTAAAATGTTTTGTATATACACCATATAAATGAAATTAGTATCAAATAATAAAATATATATATATTGAGTTGGATTGAGATGAACATCCCCTTATATCAACTCTATCTTTATTCATATGCACTCTCAAACTACTATATAACAAATTAAAATATATTATACATATATAACCAACCAATATTAATATTTATAATATAATATATGGTTCTCTTATTAAATTATATAACCAGCTAATTAAAAATTCTTTATTTGCATCATCATCCAAGTTGTTAACTATTCTCCTTTTAATTTATTTTTTGGTTCAACATTTTCAGTCCTTGAAACATTATCATTATTTAGTTATATAAATAATATTATTCATGATGTAAAAATAATATTTAATCTTTATATATATATTTTTAAAAATATAAATGAAATTTCCTAATGATATACTCTATTTATGGAGACGGCAGTCCATATGTATACATGAATGTTGTTTTCTTTTTATAATAAAAATAATAAAATTAAAAAAATATTTTATCCATTAATAAAAATATTTATAATATATATATATATTCATTATTATATCTATACGTGATAGGTAGTGATGAAACATGAAATGCATTACTTTTTCAGGATGGTAGTTCGTACCTACACACAAGTGACTCTTTCATTTTTGATTAGATAGAACGGAAGAAGGTGGGTTATATGTTAACGTTCGAGAGTCATAATTATATCATATATATTATAAATAAATATCAAATATATAAAATTATCCACATGTGATTGGAAATAATGGAAAATAAAATATATCTCTTTGTGGAGGTGGGAGTTGACACTATGCATGAGCGATGATTTCATTTCCCATTGGAAAGAAAAGGATATGAATAAGGGTTATGAAATAAAAATGGTAACATTTAAGTATATTGAAAATTATTATGATATTATATAAATTTGGTTTTGATAGAATTTAATTAGTTATAAGAATAAATAAAATGAAAAGGATTGGTACTGAGTTGAAACTCATCTATGGAGATACTTCTTTGTCGTACACATTAAGCCTTCTTAGGATAGTTTTAATTGAAGAACCAAAGATTTAAAAAAGTATTGAGGTAATATAGAAATATAATTGGATTGAAATTGGATAATCTATATGGATCACATTCTGTGAGTATGAGAGGAGGGCATGATCTCTTTTATAAGTGAGGTGGGTGGAAATCATTTAAATACATGAAATAGTATTATATAATATGAGTCCAAATCATTAGAAATAGGTCCAATGTTCCATGTCATAAAATATAATAATTATAAGATCTAAATAAATTCAAATAATAAAATTTGGACTTGTCTATGAAGCATATTAAACAATTATTTTTGATTAACACCTTCATTAACCATAATTTACCTCAACTATGGTAATAAATTTGAAATTTTTAAGGGTAATAAAAGCAATTTTAAAATTTCCAAGTGGGGAATAAATTTATAATTCTAGATATTTAACATATTTTCCCAAAAAAAAATTGAGTTATTATATAAATTTTTATTTTATATATATATATATTTTAAAAAAATTAAATCATTAAATTTAATTTTAGATTATTTCTCGGACTATTTTTATAATTTATCTTTAAAGGAATCAAAAAAATAATGAAATTAGAACATAAATACATTAACAACAACTAATAAATTATAATTTTTCCTGAAATTGTTTTTTAAATTTATTAATCCAAATAATGTTACATATAGTTTTTTTAAAATTATATACTTGATTCTTTTCTACTCTTTTAATGCACCATGTCCTTGTTTTGTAAGCATTTTAGGTTATTATAAAATCACAACAAATTAAAAATGTATTACTATCATAAAAAATAATATTAAATATTAATAGTTATAACCATTAATAAATTATATCCTCCTAAAAGAAAACATATTATAGATATTTAAAGAATAAGAGTGACATTTTTTAGTATTTTTGACATAATATAATATAACGGTCATTATCAAAGAAAAATAACACAATGATGACATATTTTCATATATGATACTATGATGGTTGAATTTGATCATTAAATAAAATAAATTCAAATGTTATAGCGATTTAATGCTTTAACCCTCAATTTTAACATTGTGTAACCTATATTACACTTTATCCTGGTGACAATCTTTTACTAGGTTTACTATTCATTATGACCAAAAACGAAATTATGAAATTTATAAAATTTGAACACCCCAATTGTAAATATCAAAGCCAATTTTCAATAATCAGTACCTAGAATTCTTACAATTTAATTTTAATATTAGTATGTAAAAAACCTCGAAATGAGTATTAAAATTTCCTTTTCTAAAAATAAGAATTCTTTTACACAAAAAACATGTATAATTTTGATTATTAAGGAATTAATTTTATTTGTTTTAATGATAATATTTTTATTTTAATTGAAATAATTTAACACCCCAGGATTTCATATTAATATATTTTCTTTAATATAATTTAATATCTTGCGCTACATGCAATACCAAGTTTGAGAACACCACGACTTACCAGACAAGACGTTCAAAAAATAGTTATGAATAGTATTAAATGTATTTTTGATTTTATATACTCCATATAATATTTACACCAATATTATGTGTTTCTTAGACATAATATAACAACACGTTCAATTTTTCAGATAAAAGAAGTATTTTTCAAAAATTTCAATTTTACCACCTTTTAATGGAGAACCAATTTTAAATCAAACATTTGACACTTTTATATATTCAATTGGGAAAAATAATGTTTTTTATTTACAGTTGGGACATAAAAAAATTAGGTTGGATAAAGTTTTGGTTCATTTATAATAACTTTCATGTTTTGATGAATATTGAAAAATACTAAATTTTAATTGAAAACAAATTTTTTAATCAAAATAATTTAAAGTGCTAAATTATAAATGTGAATTCTTTTTAATTATAATTAGTTTACATTTTTATCATTTAATACGATGTTGGTCATTTTAAGTAATTTTATATTTTAATTGAAAATAAACAAATATCAATCTTTTGATAGTTTTTAATCCTCAAAAACCCACTTTCAGATTTTGACAGAGAGAATAATTTTTTTTAAATTAATTATTATAACTTCTATGTATTGAATTTGGTAAATTAGAAAACATTTTAAAATTTTGTAATAGAAAAATTTTCTTTGGGTGAATTTTGGGTATTTTTCTGAAAACTTTCAATTTTTAATGAATAGTGAAAACATTCTGTTATTGTTTAAAACCATCTTTTTATTTAAATAATTATTTGTTTTATTTAAATTTATTTTAAGTAAATAGAGATACATAAGACTAATATATGTTCAATGTAATTCATTGGAGTCATTTTATATTAAAATTCGATGTAAAAAATTATATTGAACTTTTTAACATCTTTATCCACCTTCTAGGAACTTTTGAAAATTTTCATAAAATGAAATTCTACCGCTTCTATAAATTTAATTTCAAAAATCTGAGAGACAAGGTAGAAATAATTTAATAAAATGTGATTCAATATGATAAAAAGTTTTATTTTTTGAATTGTAACCTTTCAATTTTATTTACCAAAGTTGAAAGTAAGAAAGAGTAATTAAAAATAAAAAAATTATATTATAATTACCCTAACACATATTATAATTCTATTGGATAAGTGTATTTCGACCAAAATCAACCTTAGGAATAAAATATGATTCTTTGGATCCACATGGATTAGATTATGACATTTAATATTATTTTATTTAAAGAAGAGTTAAAAGTGTTAAATTCAATGTATAATAACTAATCCATTTTTAATATATGGATATACATAAGATAAATTCAACTATAAATATTAATTATAGAAATAAAAATATTTACTACATAAAGGTATTTTATTTATAATTTTTATACATTAAAAAATTAAATTTATTTATGAGACAATGATGATGCAGTAATTAACTTATTAATGGAAGATTAAAATAATTGATATTACAAATATCCAAATAAATTTAAATTGAGACTTTTGTTGCATTACACTAATTTTAGATTTTAATATTACATGTTATGATTTATTTTATTTTTTTCTAATTAATCAAGTTTTTTTGACTTTCACAAAAACCAAATACTAAATAGTTTTAAAATTGACAAAAATGAGTTTTTAAAACAAATACTATATTATTAAATGTTATGATACACATAAAAATATAAAGTTCCACCAAATGAATCATATTATGATATATATTTCAGTAATGAAACACTTGGGGTTCTCTTGGATTTTTAAAGTATTTTATTAGCTATTTATTATAATAATACAAGAATACATGGTAAAAGTTAAACTATTTTACTAAGAGTTAAATATAGTGACTTAAAACTATCTAAAACATATTTGTTGAGAGATCTTTTGACCCAATACCACCTTATCCTCAAAATAAATTCTTTTGGAGCAATTAGAAATCGAAAATTATTTTATAATAAAATAATATTTCCAGTTTTTTTTAATGTGACCCTTGTCTCTCTTATAAAATGGTACTTCCCCTTATCTCAAAAACACAACTCCAAAAGCCTTTATCTCAGACAAACCCTCCTAAACTATCCTCCCAAATACCCTAAATTCAATATAGATGCCCTAATATGATCATAAAGCCTTCATAAAGAGCAGTTTTGATCAAATCACAACGAAACACCTGAAAAAGAGTTAATTATTTCATCACATCTTCCAAAGTTATTTTCTTCTTCCACTTCCTCTTTCTTTGTTATTTTAATAACATATTAAAAATTCCAGTACCTTATACATAATATTATGTTATTATCAATATGGTATGACCATATTCATTAATATCCATCCTATGAATGAGAAAGTCACCATACGTTTGTACGTACGGCTTACCATCTCCACGTCGTGGTATAGTTTGTTATTCAAAAATTAATTATTTAGATAGGTATAATAATTAGTATAATTGATGTAAATAATAAATATAACATGTAAATTATTCTTTATATATGATATAACATCCAATTATAGACGATTTTACCATAACATGAATGATATTATCACTCTTGCGTACGTACAGATTACCATCTCCACAAACACGATGAAATTCATTCCACATCGTAACCATTCGAGTATAATTTTCATTTTATAAATAAAAATAATGTTTAAGAACATAATATCATTCTGTATATGAATCAAATACATCCTATCCATAACAAACCTGACTTATGTTACAAAAAAAATAAAGGAAAATGAATCAGTTAACAACCAAATCAATGATACTTCTGAAATATCATTAACAAATAAATATTAGAAGATCATATATGATATCATATTTTTGTATGTGGTTCCTGTATAATTTAATAATACATATTTCACCATTATAAAGGAGGTTAACCTACCCTCTACTAAGAAAAAATAACAATGTAAGGGGTTTACATCACACTTTTTATTCCCGTGAGATTTGTGCTATATTGCGACTATTTTCTTTTGTTTATTGTATGTACTAACCATGATTGTATTATTTGTGTAATATACGTTAATTTATTTGTAATTAAAACTTCATTTAATTATCCTTCTTTCATGGAGTGTATGTTTCGTATGTTACAAAATTTGAAATGTAATTTCTAATTTCAATTTCCACTCATTGAGTTTTATGCAAACTTCATTGATTTTTTTACTCCAAGATTATGTGTAAAATTACTATTAATTTATTTATATAATAACTTCCACTCCTTTTTGTGTTGATATACTTTAGACACACATAATTAATCCATTGAAAAATTTTCAATTCATCGTTATGAACTTGATAATAGTAATCTTAACTCAATTTCCATTCATTGATTTAAGCATCCAAGTCATTCGTTTTGTTTTCACAAGAATATGTGTGAATTTACTCATATTGATTTACACTATATATCCATTCATATTGAGTGTATTTATATTTTTCACAAAATATTATTTCATTGATTTATCCTTAACCTAAGGATACAGTCTTTATAATGGATTTCATCTCAACTTACATTCCATTGAGACTTCTTTGTTGTAATGCACCAATTCACTTTTATATGGTGTACATATTGTAAATTGACATAGTATATCATGAATCCCTTTATTCTCATGATATAATAATTTTTTTATTACCTAATTTTTTTTATTCATGCATCTCTCATTTGGTTAGGAACTCTAAATAAAATATCATTTTAAATGTTTTAATGATTTATTCTTCGAAATCATTATCATTAATGTTCTGATTTTGAAAATGGTGTTAATGATTTATTTGTATGGACAGGAATATTTTAAAATTAAAATTAGTTTTAAATGCTTCAAAGTGGTATGGAACACTTTGATTTAAAAATCTATTTTTAATAGCTTCTTGATAAATAGTGAGGATTTTAATTGTTTTCAAGAAAAATGGGATTTTTCTCTCAAATAGTTTTACTGATTATTTTCATCAATGTCAATATCCTCCATTATTCATGATTGAGGTTGATGTATTATAATACAATCTTCAATGTCGTATTGAATGGGTTATGTTTGACTGTGGATGTGCTATTATTATACCATTCGTGGTTTCTTGTTAAAATATTGACCTTTCGTATGCTAGTATTAATACAAATGTTTAGATTATCATTCAACCTTTTCATATGAAGAATGAATTGGATGTAGTATGTCATGGGAGGATCCCGTTATAGCTCTCGATGTGTCGTTAGATATCATGAGGCAAACTAGGGTCGTGGCTCAAGGCCTTGACCAAATCTTATTTGTAGTCTTGGAATAAGGCCTTTACTATTTGGATATGATGTCAGGCATTATGCATTCCATCATTATGAAAATTTCTATTGATATTACATGGGATTATTCGACTAGTAGAATATACATGTGAATAAGTAAATTGAATTATTTGATTTATCATTAAAATAATATGTTGATGTTTATGTTTAAAAGGATTGTGCTTTAGTATTATACATTACCTTAAATGATTATGCTTATTTAGGATAGTATCCACTATATTTTTAACCTTACTAAGCATCTGAGCCCACCCGTTTCTATGTTTTATTTTTCTAAAGATGAAAAATGTATTTTACGATTAACCTACAGGAATAGGCTAAGGGATATGACTGTGTTCAAAGGGGACACAATTTTGTTGTTTTTCCATTTCATTATGTAATGAAAAACTTATATATGTATCCAGTACATAAAATGCTACTAAACTAATCGGTCATTTGAGACTTGATCTCATGTGATCATTCCTATGTTATGTAATAATGTTTTTAATCTGGGTTACTAGGTTCGGGGCATTACTGTTGGTATCATTGGAAGTTTTTTACAAACATTGGAAGCTAGATTTAGAAAAACTATAGTTATAAAACACTACCCTAAGATAGAAATTATGGATTTGTATATAAGAACATAAAAAAATTTGTTAATGTAAATATTATGTGGGTTTTCCAAGAAATACATTCCACTCTTGATATGATCTGGTAGAGGCAGCTCTGGCGCAGATATACCTAGGGGTAAAACCCAAAAACACCACTTTGAGCTAGACTAAAATGGGAACTGGGGCATAATAACGAGCCTTGTTGCACTCTTCGTTACAATACTCCCAGGTTATATACTTAGGAAAATTCACAATTTTATTACAATCCAATTTGAAGGATTTTAATATAAATTGAGAATAAATAACCTTGGTTAATTCTAAGGTGTTTTAGATTTAAAATAAGGTGTCATGATATTCTACAAATTATTTTATTTCAATTTTTGATCACACTATACTATCTAGTTTTAGTCAATGGTTGGAGTCCAAGGAAGTATTAGTAAGAATGAACATGGTGTACAAGGTGGGAATAATGGTGGATATGAAAAACTAAATGGAATAATGATAGGTGAAAAAGATATCATTTTCATATAGAAGAAGGTTTCCAAAAAATATGATCACAAATATATATATTATCCAAATACAAAACTCACAAAGAAGAGAAAGGCGGAGAATGATAAGAGCTCCAGTGGTGGAGACCATGGAGAAAAGAAAGCTCAATTTCCATCATGCTGAAAATGTGGAAGGAGACGCCCATGAAAGTGTCTCAATGGAACAAAGAAATTATTTATGTGTGGGAAATAAAAACATAATGTAAATAAATGACGAGTGAAAATGAATAGTAATATGTAAGAAAATAAAAATCATCCTAAGAATCCATTTATTGTCATTTTATATAAATATAGGGGACCTAGGCTTTAACTGAGTCAGTGCCCTATTCTATAGGATAACCACTATGTCTAGGAAGAATCAATGTTAAAATAAATAAATAGAGAAATTTTTAAAATTATTAATGCTCTCTAATGATGGGATTACTTTAGAAGACATTTCTCTTATATGTGAAAACCTTCAGTTTGTTATGTGAAAATTCTATTTGAGGAAAAATTATCTTTTCTTTTGTGGATATAGTTATAAAAGACCATTTTGGTTTATATTATCCTTGAATTTGAGGAAATTTCAGGGTATTAATTTTTGGGTTGAAAATGAGAGATATGAGTTAAGATTTGTGGTGAAATTATATTATGGAAATTTTAAGAAATTTATCTTATTTTTGTAATTTTATTAAATATAGTTTTGGAAAAAGGTCAACACATAGACCATGTGAAAACCCATCGTGTCAGACAAAGCTACGGGTATCAAACCCACAACTAAAGTGTGACTCAGATTTATCTCCTACCACTAGACTATGTGATGTCCCTGGTTAGTGTGTATAATTATTTTTAGTTAATGATTTTTTTTTGATAAATAATAAGTAGTTTTGAGATCTTATGTTTAATCAAATAAATATCCATAGTATAAGAAAATGATGTGGTTATTAAGTGATAAATATTATTTTGGAAGATGTCTGCTCTGTTGGGAACTCTATATTCCTAATGAAAATAGAATACGATGGGATTTCATTTGAGGAGTAATAGTTGATAGTTTTTATTTTGGAAGAATCTATGTTTTTAATAGAGATTCAGGATATTAACCCCCCCCCCTCCACAATAAATATTTTTATTTTCTAATGACACTTTTAAAGGGTAAGTGTGAACCAACACTACTCCAAACTGTTACAAATTCAAGCATTGCAAGATCCCCAACTCCAAATTCAAAATTCAAATTCAAATTGAAAAGCTATGGACTACTCAGAGATCCAAATTTCAAAAATTGAAAGATCAAACACTGTCATAATCTGGCCACGACCCAGCCATCATTATGTTATCACTACCTGTTGTTCCACTACCAATCACCGTCATCGATATCACCAGAGATGAACTCAACATTATCGTCAGGAATGAAGCCATCTTCGACTTATTCCTCTTGAATTTTTCCACTCAAATTCATATCCCATTATTATAGAGGAACAATCCATCATCACCGTCTTCCTCTTGATGTGTCATGCACAAACTCATATCCCAAAGATCCTTGAAGTCCACTTCACAGCTCCACCTCAGAGTGATTGGGGGAAACCTGGTTCCGAAGCATAGAAAGAAACAGGAAATTGTAGGTGAAAATAGTGGCTGGAAAATCCAAGAAACATCGATGCTGAAGAAGGCCAACATCATCACCGTCATCACATTCAACCATGAAATATCTGTGTTGTAGAGGTCACTACGAAGACCAACACCTGAAGAAACCAACCAGCAGAAAAAACACACCAGATCATACCCATCCTAAAAATACATAAACATCCAAAAAAGGCTCAAAGATACATCAGAGAAATAATCAAATATGGAAATGGAACTGGGGATAAACCCCTAGAGAAAATGGGAACAAAAATAAAGTGAATAGTAACAGTGGGGATCGAAACCCTAATAGAAGAAATAGATGCTTGGGGATCCATGGCCACCAGACTGTGAAGCCCAAAAACTCATTGAATCTGACGCTCCCATTCTGACCTGGAAAGGAGCAGTTAACCATGAGTTCAGAGTGCAAGAGAGGCAGTTAGGGAACAACCATGGCACCGTCACGGGAGCCAAAAATTGAACCATGACCTGAGAGCAAACCAGAGTAGACCATCCACGAGAGAGAACTGGGGGAAACACCCTATAAGGACCAAGATAAAAGGATGAAGAGAAGGCTAAGGGGGAATCCAAGCAGGGAGAAAGAACCCTAGAGAAGCGAGCAGGCAGGAGAGCGCCGAGCGCCAGTGGATTGTGGATCCATTCAATTCACGTTATTAATGGAAATGATTAACCTATCATAGAAAATATGTGATTTGGTTAATTACACATCAATATGAGACTTTAAGAATAGTTGATGTTATTTGGAGATAAATGATAGGATTTAATTTGAAATACTACGTGATTAAATTACTGTGAGTTTTGGGTTTCAATCTTAGTTTGGATTATATTGAAGGATTTTAAGTAAATTTTTTTATTGAATAGTCTTTATATAGAATTGGGTATTGTTTGTTTAGTTTTGGATATTACGATTTTTTTTTCTTTTTCTAATGGATTATCCATTTTAGGGATCATCTGATCTTGTACTGTCCATTTGTTTTTGTTTAATAACTAAATACAAGGGAAATATATAGTTCATCCTTTATGGATTATGTGATTCTCTATAAGTTGATTTTAGCGCTTCTGGTGTGACCAAGTCACCTTGAATACTCATGTTTTAGAGAAAATATGAGTTAGTGGTAGAAATTTATTAAAGGATGATTCTCTACTTTAAATATAAGTATATATCTTTATGTTCATAGTCAACATCATAAATAAATTCTAAAACTTTATGAAATGGAACTTAAAACAAAAAAATGATGTTCATTTATTTTTCCTACTTGGAAACTACTGAACATTTAACCCATCACAAGTTTGTGGTTTTCTTGTTGTTAAAATTATCTTTTTCATGGTTTCTATCAATCTCCCTCAGAACATGACACTTATTTTATCATCCATATCCATGTATTCCAACATGGAATCCTAGAATGGGTTATTTTGGGTGACCATTGTACTTCTTTTTCTTTTTTTCTGTGAAAGGTTTATTGACTCTTTTTCCAATGTGGGACATTAAATGAAGTTCCCAAGACCAATTTTAAAATTCCAAGGACATAATTTCCAAAAGGGGGAATAATTTAACACTCTATGAATTCATAGTAAGTTAATTTCTTTAAAATAAATCAATAACTTACGCAACAAACAACATTGAGTTCGAGCACACCACGACTTACAAAACTAGCCATTCAAAAAAGAGTTATGAATAGTATGAATGTCATTTTTAATTTTATATACTCCACATAATTTTAACATCCATATTATGTGTTTCTTAGACATAATATAAGAAAAATATTTATTTTTCATATAAAGGAATTATTTTTAGAAAAATGCAATTTTATTTCATTTTAATGGAGAACCATTTTTAAATACATTATTTTACACTTTTATATATTCAATTTGAAAAAAATAAAATTTTTCTTTAGAAGTGAGACATAAATAATTTAGTTTGGATATATTTTTATTGCTTTTCTGATAACTTTCATATTTTGATGAATAATGAAAAATACTAAATTTTAATTGAAAACAACTTCTTTTAATCAAGATAATTTAGAGTGTTAAATTATAAATTTGTATGGTTATGAAGTATAATTAGATTATATGTTTATAATTTAATCCACTTTTTTTCATTTGATGTAATTTTACATTTAAATTGGACATAACCACATATCAATCTTTTGATAGTTTTTAATCCTCAAGAAACCCGCTTTCTGGTTTTGACAACAAGAATATTTTTTAAAATTAATTTATAAAACTAATATTTTTTAAATTTTGTAAAATAGAAATTATTTTTCAAATTGGAATATCATAATTAGATTTTGGTGATTTTTTTTATTTTTCTGAAAACTTTTATGTTTTGATGAATATTAAAAAACAATGCATTATTGTTTAAAACCTACCTTTTATTGAAATAATTATTTATTTTATTTAAATTCATTTTATGTCGAAATAGATACACAATTACAATTTATGTTCAATGTAATTCATTGGAGTAATTTTATAATAAAATTAGATGTATAATATATTATTGAACTTTTTAACGTCTTTTACCCACCTTCTTGGTACATTTTCATATTTTAATAAAACGTAATTTTAATGCTTTTATGAATTGAATTTATAAAATCTGAGAGACTTGGTTGACATTAGTAAATAAAATATAGTTCAATATGATGAAAATAATTTTTTTAATAGTAAATTTTCAATTTTATTTACCAAAATTAAAAGTAAATAGGGTAATTAAAGGTAAAAATGATATTATAATTACCCTAACACATGTCCTAATTCTATTGGCTATGTTTATTTCGACCAAAATAAACCTTATTAATAAAATAAGATCCTTTTCATCCACATGGATTATATTAAGACATTTATTATTATTTTATACAAAGAAAAGTTAAAAATGTTAAATTCAATGTTTAACAACAAAACCAATTTTAATATAGGGTTATATATAAGATAAATTCTACTATAAATATTCATTGTAATGCTAAAAATATTTCCTACATAATGGTATTTTATTTTTAATTTTTAGAAATTAAATAATTAAATTTATTTATGGCACAATGATAATGTATTTATTCTCTTATTAATGAATGATTAAAAATATTGATATTATAAATACCCAAATAAATTTAAATTGGGACTTTGGATTAATTACACTAATTTTATAGGTTAATATGACTTTTTATTATTGATTTAATATATTTGGTTCGAATTTATCATGTTTTGGTTGACTTTAACAAAAACCAAATACTAAATAGTGTCAAAATTGAAATAAATAAGTTTTTAAAACAAATAATTTATTATAAAATGTTTTGATATTCCTAAAAATATATGGTTAGGCCAAAGTAATCATATAATGATATATATTTTATTAATTAAACAATTGGGGTTCTTTTGGATTTTAATAGTATGTTTATTAACCAGTTAGTATAAAAATACAGGAGTACATGGTAAAAGTTAAACTATTTAACTAAGAGTTAAATCTAAACAATAATGTTAATATGGTGACCTAAACCTATATAAAACCTATTGGTTGAGTAGTTTTCTACCCAGCCCCATATTATCCTCTAAATTATTCCTTTTGGAGCCATTAGAAACTGAACATTATTGTATAATAAAATAAAATTTCTACATTTTCCTAAAGTGACCCTCACCTCTCTTATAAATGGGTACTTCCCCTTCTCTAAAAAACCCTCCTCCAATGCCATTTTTCTTGGCCAAACCCTAATAAAATATCCTCCCAACTACCCTTATTTAATCCTAGAGGCCATACGTTGATCAGAGAACTATCCTAAGGAGACCTTCGTATCAAATCAAAAGTGTGTATCCAAAGAAGAGGTAATTATTTCATCACCACTTTCAAAGTTATTTTCCTCTTCCAATTCCTCATTCTTTGTAATTTACATAACAAAATAATAACTACATTACCTTATATATAATTTTAGGTTATTATAAATATGGTACAACCATATTGATTATTTTATCCATCCTATGAATGACAAAGTCACCATACGTGCGTACGTACGGCTTACCATCTCCACGTCGTGGTGTATTTTGTTATTCCACATTTAATTATTTGGCTGGGTATAATAATTAGTATAATTGATGTGATTAACTAATATAACATCTTAATGATTCTGTATATATTATATACTATACAATTACATATAATTTCACCATCAAAAGAATGATATTGTTGCTCATGTGTACGTACGGATTAATTTCTCCATGAACGCGATGAGATTCATTCTGCATCTTAACCATTCAAGAATAATTTTCATTTTGTGAATAAAAATTATTTCTATGAAATTAATATCATTATGGATATGAATCAAATACATTCTATCAATAAAAAACAGGACTTACGTAACAAAACATATAACATAAAATGAATCAGTTAACACCCAAAACAATGATACTATAGAAATATCATTAATAAAGTAGTATTAGAAGATCATACATGAAATCATATTTATGTATTTTGTTCTTATATAATTTAATGACAATTATTTCACCATTATATAGGAGGATAAAATACCCTCTACTACGTAAAAATTATAAGGTAAGGGGTTTTCATCTCACTTTTTATTCTCATGAGATTCATGTTGTATTTGCCAATACATTATTTTTTTTGGTATATGTACTGCCCATGATTGTATTCTTTGTGTAATATAAAAAATTTTATGGGTATTTAAAATATCATTGTATGACCCTTCTTTAATGTGGTGTATTTTTCACAAGATACCAAATCGGTAAGAGAATTTATAATTTCAACTTCCACTCGTTGGGTTTTACGCATGCTACAATAATTATTTTACTCCAAGATTGTCTGTGAAATGACTATTTATTTATTTATGTAGTAAATTACACTCCCCATTGTGTGTGTATACTTTTTACGCACATAATAACTCTATTCATAAATTCTCAAGTCATGGATATGAACTTGATAAACGTAATGTTAAATCAATTTCCATTCATTGAGTTAAACATCCAAGTCATTGGTGTTGTTTTTACTAGAATAACTGTGAATGTACTCAAATTTATTTACACTGAATATTCAATCATATTAAGTGAATTTACATTTTTCAAACATAATTAAATCATTTATTTATCCTTCACCTAAGGATATGGAATTTATAAGGGATTTCATCTCAATTTACATTCTATTGAGACTTCTTTGTTGGTATGTGCTAATTAACTTTCGTATGGTGTACATACTGTACATTGACATAGTAAATCATGACTCCCTTTATTCTCATGATATTATAATGTTTTTATTACCTCAATTTTGTTTATTCAAGAGTCTCTATTTTTGTTAGAAACTCTAACTAAAATATTATTATAAATGTTTTAAGGATTTATTCTTCTAAATCATTTTCATTAATGTCCATGTTTTAAAAATCGTGTTAAAGATTTGTTTATATAAACATGAATATTTTAAAATTAAAATTCATTTTACAAGTTTCAAAGTGGTATGGGACTCATTGATTCAAAAATATAATTTTAACATCTTCTTGATAAATAGTAAGGCTTTTAAATGTTTTCATGAAAAATGGAATATTTCTCTCAAATAGTTTTACTGATTATTTTCATCTATGTAAATATCCTTAATTATTCTTGATTGAGGTTGATTTGTTATAATACAGTCTTCAATGTTGTATTTAATGGGTTATGTTTGTCTGTGGATGTACTATTTTTAAACCATTCATGATTTGTGGTTAAATTATTACATTTCATTTTCTATTTGTAATACGATTGTTTAGATTATGTTTCAACATTTTCATATAAGGAATGCATTAGACGTAGTAAGTGACGAGTGGAACCCTCTATAGCTCCTCGATGCATCGATAGGCCTAATGAGACAAACTAGGGTCTTAGCAAAATACCCGGACAAAATATTATTTGGAGTTATGGCATGAGGCGTTGACTATGGGGTTATGATGTTTGGAATTATGCATTCCAACATTATGAAATTAGCTATTGATATTACATGTGATTATTCGAGTAGAAAAATATTTATGTGAATAAGTAAATGGAATTATTTTATTTATCATTGCAATAATATGCTGAATTTTATGTTTAAAAGACTTGTATTTTAGTCTTATACATTGGCTTAAATGATTATGCTTATTTATGATAGTCTCTGCTATATTTTTATCCTTACTAAGCTTCTGAGCTCTCCTCTTTGTGTGTTTTATTTTTCCCTGGATGTTAAAAATTATATTACGATTTACGTTTAGGAATAGGATAAGGGATATGAGTGTGTTCAAATGAGACATAATGTTTTTATTTTTTTATTTCATGATGTAATGAAAAACTTATGTTTGTATCTAGTACTTACAAGGATACTAAACTAATTGGTCTTCTGATACATGACCACTTGTGATCATCCCAATGTTATGTAATAATGCACCGACTCTGTGTTACTAGGTTCAGGGCATTTCAAATAAAATACAAAATATATTGAGATTTTTTAATTGAAATAAAATAAATTTCAGTTTTCACAAAAATATAGTACACTTCACTATTCAACTAAAAATCAATATTCTCATACATTTTTATAAAAATAACTACAATATAAATTAGAAATGATGATTTAAAAAATGATGTTCATTTTTAAAAAAAATTAAAAACTCTCATAACAAAATTCTATTTTCCTTGTAAAAATGGCAAAAAAATATTTTTTTAAGAACTTTTTTTTGAATAATAAAATGAATTAATTATTATTGTTTTCATAGTAAAAAAATTGGACACATTTTGAATTTATTTATTAAATTAATTATTTTTTTATGAAAACACCTTTTATAAATATTTAATACTATGGGTATTCCTATTCAAACTCATTAACCCAAAGACATAGAAATAAGAGACATATTTAAATAATAATATTTTTTAGTTTTTTATTCCCTGTTTTTGTGTAGTGTATATATAATCTCACCGTCTTAATACATAGCTTTAAATTACCTTTAAAAAATAGAGGATCTTTTCAAATTTAGTGTCTTTGTAAAAAGGTACATAATACATGAAATATTAAAACATTATCCTACTCTACTTGAAGGGAATAATCAAGGCTCATATTAGGTACATTTATTATGTCTCGTAGCTTGGGGACATACAACAAAAGAAAGGGTGAGACAAAGACCTATTAAGGGAAAACAATTGAAACTGTTTAGTTGTGATCTTGAGTAATATTAGCAAGAGCTCGAAGAATATCATTAAAGTAAGAGAAATGGAAAGCAGAGTCATATATTAATAAAAATAACATGATTTATAACATGTAAATTTTCCTAAAAATTTTAATTGAGTTATTCATAATTATATCACCATGGTTTATCATCGAGGTGTCATAAAAATTACCAAGGTTATTCACCAAGCTATGGTAAAACATGTCATCTCCAGATATTAAATTATTTACCCAATTCATTATAGAGGTATAAATTCACACCATAAATATTACATAATTATTCTAAAACACATATCTCAGAATAAAAAATTCCATAAATAGCCATGGAGGATAAATGAAATTTGTTTCATATAAAAATTAGGGTGTTTTAAAAAGTTCTAAAAAACAAGATCTTGTTGTAATTTTATACCCATATAATAGAAAGGTGGGTTTCTTTTATGTTAATCCCAAAATTAAAATAGATCATTTTGACATCCATTTTAATACCCATCATGAATGTAATGGTTTGGGTATTCAAAAACGAAAATAAACGAATTTATTGATAAAAAGAGAGAAATTTTGAGACAAAAATCTGGCAGCATTATGTGGTTGAAACACTATTTTAGAAAATATTAAAAATATAGTAGAAAAGTGTCTCCCATTCATAAATTAATATTAATACGGTAATGAGATAGAATAAAATGTACATAATAAAATGATATAAAAAATTTAAATACATACCAAATAAAAAGAGAACAATAAAGGAAAAGCGATGTTGGGATTTCCCATACCTTGAATAGTCACTCATAAAACTAGAAGATCAGGACCATGGGGGCTTGAAGAAACATCGGGATGACTCCTTGGGAATTGATACAATCATATAATTTTTTTCAAATAATTTTTAAATAATTGAATTGAAGTAATGGGTGGGTATTTATAGAAAGAAAGAGTGAGTTTTTTATTAACTACTGAGGACACCTCTTTAGTGGTAGTAGAAATACCATAGGCTTGTCCCTGTAATATGTCTAGGGAATTGGACTCTTTGGAAACATATTATAATATTTTAATCCACTAGAGTTAACTATTATTATTACATCATTAGTGATTTCATTAATCACATCAAAAACTCAAAACTGTATTTTCACTATTCATAGAAAAGGAAAATTATTTTATAAAATTATCATAAATTAACCCTAACCTAATATAGATGTTTGAAATTCATAAATGAACTCTATTTTATGAAAATTATTTTCTATATATGATAAAATTAATTTTAAAACAAAATCATTATTTACTCGAAAAAATACCAATTTTAATACTAATACATAACAAATAATTTCTAAAATATTTATTTAGTTATACTATGATTATATCATATTACCATTTAAGATTACTAAATTATAATTATATATATTTAGTTAAGGTTACTATTCCATTGGTCACATTACTATTCATAAAGGTAACACAACTATTCCAAATGGTCAAGTCACTATTCACCAAAAAACTATGTTAATCAAATCAAACAATAAATATCTTATATATCACAACTATGTATATCAATTTTTCAAAAATCATTTGAAATAATAAATTATTTAAATTATAATAATTATTTAAATGAAAAATATCATTTTTCATTATTCATCAAAAATATGATTCTTCTTTTAAAAATTCTAAAAATTAACCATAGAATAATTTTGACATTTTAAATTCAAAAATTATGCTTATTTTTCTATAATAATTTTCTAGGTATTAGAAATCTATAAAAAGAACTATTTTTACCTGAAAATTTAATTTATCAAATTCCATTTCAATTTTTATGAAAAACATTTCTTACAAGGGAAATGATGAAATAATAAATATATTTAAAAAATCGGTTTAGACGTTAAGTAACTAGATCCTTGACACATAACCCCTTAAAACACTCACATGCTAACTATGGGTAAGGTGTGCGATGGTGAAGGACTCTTGGGGTGGTTTGGATAACATTGCCCGAGTGGTAATCTCCACTAACATGAACTTCTCCCGTATGTGATTTAATTCAAAATTAACATGTTGAAGCTTGGCTTGGGATAGGTCTAGAGGGAAGCCTATTGATTCTAACTCATTCCAAAACTCCAACAAATGGGCTTCATGCGGATAGATTCTACTACATGAGGCCATCAAATCATCTTTCTTTATTAATTAACCATTATCATTTATATTTATAAAAAATAATCATAATTTTAACAATATAATTTATAATAGTTACATTGACCAAAGATCATAATTTACCATGGATCATAATTGGAAAACGATCATATAATGGTTGAAACCTTATGGTCACAATAAAATATACTTAATTCATTTTTAATAGATATATTTTTTCATGTAATAACATAACAATCATTTCCAAGAAGAAAATATCATTCAAAAATTTGGGTTGTTACATTATTCCACCATTAAAAAATTGTTTCCCCAAAATGTAATCTCATTCCCTCAGTTGAGAAAATACGAGTGTACTTTTTCCTTATTGTCTCTTCTGGTTCCCACATCATGTCGTAATATTATTGGTTCCTCTACAGTACTTTAATGAGGTGGGAGGTCTTGTTTTGTATAATATTGTATCTTTATTCTGAGGCCTCTATTTTATTCTCCTCATAATAGAGGTCATGTTCCAATAGTACCACCTCTTGATTTAGTACATGTTAAGGGTCATTTATATACATCATCAAGAGAGATATGTGGAATCCATCATGAACATATGCAATATTTGGCGGAATTTCAAGCCTATTAGGAAACTTATCTAATGAGATCATGTATTTCATAAGAGACAATGTACCTAGGGATGAGTATCAATTATTTATTAAACCTCATGACTCTCTTATAAGGTGAAATTAAAAGGGATACTTTACCAGCAACAACAAACATCAATTCCATTTGACGGTTGTCTGAAAAAATTATTATGTCGCCTCTAAGCATGCTTTATGTGATTTTGGATGGAATGAGCCATTTATGACATCTCTTTAACAAGATAATGCCCAAGATGATTTCTCTCACTAACATCACCCCAATAAGTATGAGTTCTAAATCACTTCCTATATAGAAATTCATAGGGTTCCATTTGAATGCATGAATGTATGATATTGTTGTATAATAACTCAACTAATGGGAAATGATGATCCCATCCACCTTTAAATTCAATTGAGCATGTTCTTAGAATGTCCAAGAGTGTTGGAAACGTCCTTTCATATTGTCCATTATTTTGGGGATGATATGCCTTACTAAAATTCAATTCATTACTCAAAGGATATAGAATAATTCCTTAGAATTTTGATGTAAACCTTAGATCACAATATGATTCGATAGAAAGTGGAACTCCATGTATCCTTACCACTTCCTTCACATATATCACGGTGATTTTTAAAAGAAACAATTCATTCCTAATAGAGAAAAAATTGGCAATCATGGTGAGCCAGTCCACTATAACCCATGTTGCATTATTTCTTTTGGATGATCTCAGGAGACTAATGACAATGTCTATGGTGATGTTGTCCCAGTTCATTGATGGTGTTAGTAGTGGTTGAAATTCACCTTTATAAACTTGTGTCTCTGTCTTAACTTTTTTAAAAAATGCAAACCTTTTAGTGTATTCAACAATCTACCTTTTAATTTTATCCCTCCAATAAATATCATGAAGGCCCCTATACATTTTCATGATTCGACGATGTATTAAGAAAGTAGAGATATGATCTTTATCCATCATCTCATTCATTATTTCTCGATTAGATGGAACAAATAACCTTGAATAAAATTTTAGTACACCTTATTCATCAATATTGAATTATTGAAACCTCTCAGTCTTCATGTACTCTATCTTTTTCTATAAAAAATGATCTTCTCTTTGATATTTCTTGATCTTATCTAGTAATGATGATTGAAAACACAATTTGGATAGGGTTAATGATGTCCCTTCACTAAAATTCCCATGTCAAGATTTACTACATAATTAATCAATGGAACTCATTAAATCCTCATAATTTCTAGGAAAATGGGGTCTTTACTACATAAATAATTAGCGACGTATTTTTCTCTTTAGGGATGACAATGAATTTAATAATAATAGTCTTTAAGAAGTTACAACCATATCCAATGTCTTTTTTTCAATTCCTTTTGTGTGAAAATGTACTTCAAAAATTGATGGCTGTTTTATATATCAAATTTCTCCCCATAAATATAGTCCCTAGATAAATTTAGTGAAAAAAAACAACCACATACATATCCAGACCATGCGTATGACATTTTTTCTCATGAGGCTTCAACTGTCAAGATGTATAAGAAATGTCCTTTTCATTCTTTATGAGGATTCACCAATTACCATTAAGAGATGCATCACAAAAAATAAATAATCCTTCTCCGGTAGAGGTTAGTGTAAACATGGGTGAAGTAACCAATCTCTTCTACAGATCTTGGAAACATTATTCACACTCCTTTTTCTGGATGAACATAAACCATTTTCGAGTTAACTCGGTTAGTGGATTTGAATGTCATGATTGTTTTTCAAAAACCTCCTATAATATCTTGCATATGCATGGAAATTATGAATATTTGTTATTATTGTAAGATGAGGCCACTGCTCCACAACCTTTCTATTTAAAGGGTCAACATGGATTCCTTTATTGGTTGTAATGTTCTTTAAGAAAGCAAATTGATGTAACCAAAACTCCAACTTGATGAACATTTCAAATAAGATCTCCTTCATATGAGTTTATAATATCACCCTTATGTGATCCTCATACTCAACAGTAATTTTGTAATTTATCATAATATCATCAATAAAAACAATTATTTTTTTATGTCAACCTTTAAATAATTTATTCTTCAAATCCATAAAAATAAAAAAAAGAATTATCCAAGTTGAAGGAAATAACAACCAACCCATAATGCCAATATCATGATTAGTAGGTGTTATTTAGACTGTATTCTTTATTTACCACCAATTTATGATAAACAAATAAAATATTAATCTTGTAGAACACTGAATCCTCACAATGGTGGACACATAAATCGTCAATTATAGGAATAGGGTACTTGTTCTTCTCTGTGATCCCATTATGTTATCTATAGTCAATGCATAACCACATTGATCCATCCTTCTTCTTCACAAATAGAACAATTTATCCACATTGATACACACTTGTCTAGATTAAAGCTTTCTCCAAAAGATCTTGGAGATGTTTTTTTAATTCCCTCTGCTCCACATTTTCCATTTTATACAGGGTTTTGATATTGTCACAAAACCAAGATTGGGTTAAATAGAGAACATTAACATTCTTTCTTTGGGATTCCTAGTTAACTCCTCATGAAATAGTTCAATGAATTCCTAATTGATGGGAAAATTCTCTCTTTATATACTTTAAATTTCTTCTTCATCTTCACAGATTATTTTCATAATGTAGGCTACGGGTTCTTCTTCTAGAAATATATCTGGATGAAAAATTTCTCCTTTATAAAAAATTGTATGATGTCCATTCAAAACTATAAATATTTCCATGATTTTGTAGTCGATCATAGTATTTTACATTGGGAGATAGTTCATCCCTAGAATAATTTAAAATTCCAATATGGGAATGAAAACTATATTTTTTATTAAATTGTTCTTTCAAAAGTGGATACTATGGTTTCTATACACTCTTGGTGTTTGGATAATCCCTCTACGAGTATTGATTGATAACACTACATCTAGTAGTTCATGTATTGATACAATATTCTTTTCAAACCAAGAGAAGATAATGTAATACATGTAACTAGAATTAAAAAAAAAAGTAATTTCCCTATTTGAGAGAACAATGACAGTACCTTTCACCACCTCATTTGGAGCTTCAAATTCATCCCTCATGATAGAAAAATCATAACCTTCCTCTCTTGGACTATCCTGAGGTTGATAGTGATTCCCCTCCAATTCCCTCTGATTTGGAAAGTGATTGGAAAATTCCCAAGCTAACCACACTTGAATCATTGGACATGAGGAAGGTTATTCACCATTTTCTCTTTTTTATTTGTGTTTAGAACATGAGGCTTTACATCACTATGATAGCTACGAGCAATAAGACTATCTCTTTCATACATATAAATCTTCCCTCTCCCAAAAAGGTAGTTCCCCGAATGCTTCTTCCCATATTTATTACTGGTAGAAATCTTCACTTTCATTCCTCCACATCTTTGATCAAATCTACTCTCTAGGTTAGGCTCTAGAGATCTCTTCATATTGTTCAATTTTTGAGACCACTACATCTCACCAAACTCCAGTTCAACCATCATAGCACTCTTTTTGGTTTAATCATAACAATCATAATCTCAGTTGGCTAAATTCCTCCCTAGATGAGGCATTAGTCCACCGAGGAATTTATCAACCACCCCATTATGATTCATGAAACATCTGTAGGAATAACATGAATGTATTTTGAATTACATCTCATAGATACCAATAGATTCATTATCCTTATTCTTCAGTTCAAGGAACTCATTCTCTATTTTCGTTCCCAATGAATGAGGGAAATACTTATTACATAAGATTCTCTTGAACTCTTCCCACTCCACAGATTCAATATCTCATTTTGGAATGATGTTTTTAATCAATTACAACAACTAATCAACTTCTCTCCCAAAGTGGTACATAACCATACTGACATTATCTCTTCAGAATAATGATGTATAGAAATGATCTTTTCAATAGATCTTATCCATTATTCAAAAATCAATGGGTTGGTAGAACTATTGAACATTGGTGGTCGTTGATGCATAAAGCACTCAAGGGAAATTTGATCCCTTCTTGGTGAAACTATTCTCTCAGACTGATTCACGTGATTTCCCATAACTTGAGATAGTTGATCCATCATTTTCATGAAGGTTTCCATTCTAGCTTCCATTTTAGGTTCATCATTTCATGGTCTATTACAGTCGCCATTTAAGAGGATTCTCCTATTTCATGCCATTTTTCTAAAATAAGAAAACCATTGTGAGAAATATATAAAATTTAATAATCTTATAATTCTAATATAATTTCTTATCTTAAAACATCATTCTTAAATTTTTTATTCATTAACAAGAGTTCAATTTTCTATATATCCATCATAATAGTTCAAAAAAATCTTTTGATTAACCACACATATCCCCAATGAGTGTCAAACTAGGAGTGTGGAAAGGCATATTATTGTGAACCAATTACCAACCATGTCTAGATCAAAGAGTTATTTTCATGTTTTACCCTAAGATACATCTATGCCAGATCCAAATCAACTTTTTGGTATCTAGATAGGGATTTATTTTTTTGGAATCAACTTACATAATATTTCACCAAAATAATAGGCTGTTTTCCTATATTTATACATTACTCTAGGTTTATTACTAATGTTTTCATAATTTACACAAATAATTATACTGTATTTTGATTCCAACTATAAAATCGTTCTACTTATTACAAAACATTTCTTTACATTTTACAAATAGAGGATCATTTAAAGCTTAGTGTCTTGGAAAAATGGTAAATAATACATGAAAAAAATAAAACAATATTCTATTCGACTTGAAATTCTTAGTATAGTTTAATCCTATGTATATTTATTTCATATCATAACCTAGGGATATACATTAAAGGAAACACTGAGCTTATTGCTTAGTAATGGAAAACAAGGGAAAAACTTTACTTGGTGATCTTGAGGAATATCAATATGAAAATTTTAAAATACATAAAGGCTTTACAAATAGAAAACTAGGAATATAATAACAAAAAAAATACATTATTTATTACATGTAAATTTGGATAATACTTTTTTTGAGACATTTTTTATAATATCACCACATTTTATCACTGAGGTGTCATAAAAATTACTGTGGTTAACAACCAATGTATCATGAACTTCTCATCTCTAGAGATTAAATTACTTACCCAGAGAATAGGAGAACTATCAGGGTAGACCCTTAACATATAATAAAAAATTATATTCACATATATCATAATAAAGCATTTCAAAAATAACAGATGGAGAATAGAAAAACTAGGTTTCATATAAAAATCATTTTTTTAGAAGGAGCTTAAAAACAAGATCCCATTGTCATTTTATACCCATGGGAAAGGAAGTTGTGTATAATTTTTATTAGTACTTGAATTAAAATTAATAAATTTTACATCCATGTGAATTAAATTTGAGAGGAAATAGTTTTGGGTATTCACAAAAAAAATATTGATAAAACTAAAGAAAGTTTGAGATGGAAATCTTGTAGCATAATGGGTATGAAATACAGTTTTAGAAAATAATAAAGAGATATGGTAAAAGGTTGTCTCATTAATAAATTATTCATAATACAATGATTTTATATAGTAAAATGAAAAAAAATTATATAGAAATTTGAAAGACATACAACATAAAACAATACCTTTAAAGGAAAAAAGTGAAGTTGATGTTTCCCTTACCTTGAATTGTAACTCCTAAAAGTAAATGATTGGGACCTTGGGGTATTATCTAAATCTTTAGAGGACTCCTTGGGTGTTAAAACTATCAGATATTAATTAAAAGTGTATTTTTAATGAAATTAAATTAAATAATGGGTTAGTATTTATATCAAAAGCGAGGGAGTTTTTTTATTAATTTCCAAGGACACCTCAGTATTGGTATTTGAAAAAACATGGGATTTCCCATGGTATTTTCCCAAGGTATCAGCCACTTGGGACACATATTATCATATATTAATTTATAAGAGTCTACATGATTTATTAAATCATTAATGATGTCATTAATCACAAAGAAAACTTAAACAATATTTCTCATATTCCCCCAAAAAAATTATTTTATGAAATTAACATAAATTTTCTCTAACATAATATTAATGTTTTGAATTAAAAAATTAATTAAATTTTATGAAAATCATTTTCTAAATGTGAGAAATTTAAATTTTATGTCAATTCATTATTTAATCCGAAAAATACCTATACCAATACAAATTTTAAACTAAAAATATTTAAAACAATTATTTAATTATATTATGATTATATCACATTACCATTTAAGATTGATAAATTATATTTTTACATCCTTAGGTGAGATTACTATTCCATTGATTATATTACTATTCATAAGGGTGTCTTTTCTATTCCAATGGTTCATGTTATTATTCACCAAAAATATTAATTTGATCCTATAAGACTCGAAATATCTTACACATCGCAACTATGTATGTCTGTTTTTTGAAAATAATTTCACAAAATCAATTATATAATGAATAATAATTATTTAAATGAAAAAAATAGTATTTTCACTATTCCTCTAAAATATGAAACTTCTTACAAAAAAACAAAAAAAAAACCCCATAGATTAATTTTGACATTTGGTATTAAAAAATGATTCTTATTTTACTATAATAATTCTCTTTCTCTGATAAATATATGAAATATACATTTTTACCTAAAAATCAATTTATCAAATTCAATTTCAATTGTTATGAATAACTATTCTTATAGTTTAAATGATGAAATAAAAATTTAATTTAAAAAAATAGATTTCATTTTATGTATCTAGGGCCTCGATAAAAACCCTTAAAAACATTAACATATGACCTTAGGGTGAGGTCTACGGTGGTGATTGACTCTTAGGGTTTCTTTTATAACATAACCAGATTGGTAATCTCCACATACTTGTATTTATCCCATAAGAATTTTTATAACATGTTAAAGCTCAGCTTGGTCTTGGTCTAGAGCAAACCCCACTGATGCTACCTCATTCCCAAGCTATGACAAATGGGCTTTTTTGACCTGATTCTTCTCGATGAGTCCATCGACTCTACTTTATACATTAATTAACCATTATCATTTCTATTTATAAATAATAATCATAATGTTATGATTATAGCTTCCAATGGTAATATTGACCAACTACCATAATTGACTGATGATCATAATTAACCAACGGTCATATAACTGTCAAAACTCAATGGTTATATTATAATATACTTACTTAATTATTAATTAGATATAGTTTTCTTGTGTAATAATATAACACACAATTATAAGAAACAATTATCATTCAAACAGTTAAGTATATTATAGTATACATTATCTAACATAGCATTTTTTATGGGGTATTACATTCACCCCCTCTTATATAAATTTCATCCTTAGAATTTGAATTCATATTTTCTAAAGATAAAATATCATAACATATTTTTAAAATTGGATATAAATTTTATCATGAACATTAATTTCTGGGTTAGGACCATGAATATTATTATGTGTGTACATATATAAGTCTCATAGTGAAAATTGAGTTTCAAAAAATGTACCTTTAAATATGAATGTTACATTTCACATAAGACAAGATATATTCATCTTCAATTTACTTGAGTTTGATAAATTCCATTACGAATCGGATAAAAATATATAATAAAATATTCTAACATAATTTATTCCCATTCTATAATAATAAATTCAATCTTTGATGAGAATATCTATGACTAGAATTTTCATTAAGAATAAATTTTTAAAATATAATTCTCAACACCCTAAACATCCAAAAAATGATGAAATATTTTTCCTCATATCTAAAAATAAAATGGTTAGCACAAAATACAAAAATAACCAATATGAATAAGCTTTTATAAGAATTAATCTCAAAAATATCAATATTAACTAATGATCAATATAAAATTACAAAAAAAATATTGATTAAAATTGAACCCAACAATTATATATTTTCGATATCTTATTCATTATTTTATCCCTAGGATCCCTTTATCACTTATACAGTCAAATATTCCAATACGTGTGTTCCCTAATCACATATTCCTAAAATTTATGTTATTTCCAAATAACCTAAATTAATAATATTTAAACTATAAAAAATATGTTAAACATTACCATGGATCATCATGTCATATCACACAATAGCTTTATAGGGCATATATTCACTCATCCAAAAATATCACATTACCATAAAAATAACTTTTTATGACAATTTGATAGATTCAAAATTTGTTTCAAAAAATAATAATTTCTAAAGATTCTATAAAAATAAATATTATTAAAACAATCCATTGATGTTATCACTTAATCCTCATATTAAACAACCAAACTACTACATCAAAATCATATATTCTTGAAATTAACAATAATTACCCTGAATTCACATCCTTAATGATAACACTCAACCATTAGGGATATTATTTTATTTCCTTTTGACTTATAGACATGAAAATATATTTCATTAATAGAGAAAATATTTCCATCAAAATAAATTTCTGGAAATAAAAATTCATGATAATTATATTTATTATATGACACATTTTCTGCAAAAATATTCAAAAATGAATCCAAAATAATTCCCATTCTATTAATAATGATTAAATAATTATAAAGGTATTATAATTAAAAAATTCTGATGTTTATCCTAGATTTTTTTGGGTTTGGTTTTCATAATGTCCCATATTTTTATATTAATAGTAATAGACATTAATAGTTTATTTATTTCCTTCAAAATTATGAGCATTATATACTTTTTATCTACACTATTTGAAAACAGCCATTCCCTTAAATAATTAACCCATTTTATTCTTATCACATTCATCACATACAGGATTTTGAATATTTTTTATTTCATGATCGTTATCCCTAGAACGTCCATAGAACACCATTTTTCACTTATTGAATGTGTTAGTTACTTTAATTAGGTTTAGATTTTTAATCACAACTCGAGATATATGGTTAGGAATAATTTTAATATCTTTCACTCTATAATCACCCTTGTTTTCATTCTCTATATATAAAAAGATACTAGTTATGACCAAAGTTAGTTTCATTAATATATCAATGATTTTTTCACAACCAACACCCACTATAATGGAATGATCAGTAGGGTTATCCATAAATTAACTATAGGTGTTGATTCCCTTCCTTCCTTTTGGTTCCATATCTAAATAATGAAACAATCTTAGTTACCCCCAAAACATCATGAATATTTAGCCATGGAATAGAAATCCCTAAATCTTCTCAAATATTCTAAGGGGTTATCGTAATTCAAATATTAATTATGATAATATTTATCCACCAATTTTATTTAGAGTCACCTTATTCCTATAATTGGTAAAGGGAAATATATTGATCTCAGATTATTGGTAAGGGTTACGTACTACCGATGCAATCATTAAAAAGTATATCATAAATTATATGAAAGGATTTATAATAAAAACAAGTTTCATAAAATCAAAAACAAGAGAATGAAATAAATCCATCTATAAAATCAACTAAAAAATAAATTTGATAATAATAAGTGAATTCCCAATTATGTAAGGTCATAATATCATAAATTAATGTTATTACTTTAAAGGCCTCCGTTGAGACATCATAGATCATTCAATCAAGTCTTCATCCAAGACTCATTTATTGTATGTGTAGGTATACACTACATTCCCAAATAATATGGTCACATGTATTGTCGCATGAGACCTGTCAATGAATCAAAGGAATATTTATAACCAACCACCGAAAAAAACATACACATATATCAATCTATTCATATATTGATTTATTAGTACAATTTATTCTCAAAATGCCTTATAAATAAATAACTATTAATATTGAATAAAGAATACAAAATATTTCCCCAGTATATGAAATAACATTCTTAATAAGCTACTTTTAACTAAAATAATATATAAAACTCTATTTTAACATATTATTCAAAATGATTTCATATAAATCTATGATACATAAAATATAGACATGTAGTAGAAAATAGTGTCCAATGGAATGAGATATAGTGATATGGAATGTAATTATAATAATATGAATGACCAACAAACCATAAAATAAAAAATTATAAAATAAGAATACCAATTCATATGGAATTTATTTTTGTAGTGAAACCATTCCTTTTAAAAATAAAAAAGAAAATAAAATCAAAATACTAAAAATAACTCCCTGTAAACATTGTGTATGAACGATGTTATAAAAGGCTTTCAAAAGTACTTTTAATTCTTTGCGAAAATGATAATCTTTTCATTTAAGTTAAAAATTAATATATTAAGACTTTCATTTAAATACCATTTAAACTTATATAGGAATATAAATACAGAATAGTGGTCATGTAGGTGGAAATAGTTTCTCACATGATATATGTTGAAGAAACGATTCTTTTTACAATTTTTTTAAAAAAATCATAAATAACCTATTCTTGATAATTATAATAACAAATTTAATAATTTGAAATGAAATTAATATATTTTTGAAAATGGATTTAAATAACCCCTGGATAATATAAAATAATATTATTTGATACATTTTCAATAAAATATACATTGAATAAAATGTCCATCGACCATATAAGGAAGAAGGTGTCATTTTTTCAAAAAAAAACATTTTAAGTAAAAAAGAGAGTATAATAAAATGAAAATATGGAAGCATTAAAAATAAAAAATTTATTGAAAACTATTTTTTAATAGATAAATTTATATAATTATTCTAAAGTATATTCATGTTTATGAAATCCCGGTTAAAAATGATATTAAAACATAAACACATAATTATTTGGTAAATTTTGAATTTAAACCCATTTCAATGAGAAAGTATGTAGTGAAACATAGATACCATGAGTACATATGGAATAAAGATATAAAATTTAAATTTTTTGTATATAAGTTATATAAATGAAATTAGGTTCACAATATAAAATATGTCCCAATGGAGTGGGGTTGTGTTGAAAAACTAATGAACTCTAGTCGAAATTGCTTTGTATGAATTCTCAAACACATTTATATTGAATTAATATTTATAATAAATATTGAAAATAAATATATTTATAGTCATCATACTATATATTATTCATTTATAATATTATATCACTCATTTATTAATAGTTCTTTACTAACATCATCATCTTGGGTGTAAACTGTTTTATTTTTCATGTTTTTTAGTTTTGTAGTATTGGTCCTTAAATATTTTTCATGATTTATAAATATATATAATATTATTAATTATATAAATATCATATTAATTCATTATATATTATATAAGAACCAACCATTAAATGTAATAATTAAATACATCATTTATGGAGATGATAGTCTGTATGTATACATGAGTTCTGTTTTAATTTTATAATGAAATGAAAAAAGGAAAATAATATTTTCTCCTTAAATAATTATATTTTTTCAAAAATATCATATATATATACACTTAAATATATAAATCCATGTGAGGATGTCATGAAAAATGAAACACATATATTTTTGAAAATGGTAGTTTGTACATACGCAAGAGAGACACCTTCAATTTCCATTGGGTACGATTTTATGAAGGTATAATTTATTTATTCAGTAAAAAAATTATATTTTGAATATCACACATAAAAAATATATAAATCATAAAAACCATCCATGATATTTGGTGATGGAAGATGAAATACATTTCATCGTGGAGGCACAAGTATACATGTACGTACAAGTGATTCATTAATTTCTCATAAAATAGAAAATGAGAATAAAAATGTTTGTTCCATAAATATAATAAAATTTAAACATATATAATACACTAATTCTTTTATATCATTATGGTTATGACACAATTGAAGGAATCATAAAAATAAATTAAATGAAAGAGTTGGATTAACAGTTGTGCTTCTTCTTTGGAAATCCGCCTTTAGATTACATTAAAAATATCTAGGAAGTTGATAAAGAATATATGAAGGTGTTGTTTAGATATTTTCTAGGATATATGTATCATGAAAAATTCATAAGAGAGGAGAGGTCATTCCCTTTTATAAATGAGGACGGTAGTAATCATTAAATACAATACATTTTAATATATAATATTTTTATAACTCATGTTAAATGGATCCAATGTTCCATATATTAAATTATAAAGAGTACAAGGTATAAATAAATTCAAAAACATAAATCTATACATGTTTTGTGGAAATTTAAACCATATGATTTTGTTTAACCCCTTTATTAACACCATTTATATTTAACCATGGTAACAATTTTTCAATATTTATGGGTTGTGATAGTAATTTCAAAAATTAAAAGTCGCACCTCCATAGATATTTCCATATATTTTAAAATTGTTCTCATATAATTGAGTTATTATAGTATTAATTTTATTTTATTTTTGATCTAATAATAATTTTTTTACATTATGTACCATTTAAAGTCATTTTGGATACTATTAAAAAATCTTCTTTATAGGAATCAAGATTACAATGAAATTATAATATTAATAATTTAACACTAATAATGATTTTTAATTATTAATTAAATTATTATAATTCTGGAATTATAAAATTATTACTTTAAATGTGTTTAAATTCATTTACATAATTAATTACCCCTTTTCATAAGCATTGCATCGGTGTTACCTAAGAGTCCGAAGTAATTGTTCCGTCCCTAAAAATTAGAAATAAATTTCTATCAAATAAATAATTTATAAATATTTAATATGAATATTTATAACCATGCCTTACTTATTAAATCCTAAAATATAAAATATTATAGATATTAGAAGAATGTTAATGACATTTTGTATTTATTCTTGACCCCTAATAATATAATTGTCATTATCAAAGGAAAATGGAACCAAAATGACATAGTTTGAAATATGGGATGATAATTTTGGTAGTAAAATCTTTAAATATATTCATGTCACGTGTTAGTGTGATTTTTAGGTATTCACTCATAGTTTTGATTATGTTTAACCTATTTTAACATTTATCGTGGTGATTAAATTTTACAATGCTTTCTGTTAATTATGTCAATAAATGAAATTAAACTATTTTAAAAAAATTATTCTCCTAGTATTAAATATTAGTTCCATTTTTAAATATTCAATTCCATGAAATTTTAGAAATTAATTTTAATATATGTATTCAAAATGCATTGAACATTATTTTTAGAAAAATGCATTTCTAAAACATAATAATAATGTTATTATAAAATAAAGTATAATGTTGATTATTATAGAAATAATTGAGACTTATATTGCTTATATTAAAATTTAATTCATGCTTTAATTTGTTCATTAATATAATATAAATATAATTTTTTCCTAGAAATAATTATTTACTACTATTTGACTAAAAATTATTTTTCTTAGAAATATTCCAAAAATTCAACATAAGATAATTTTAAATTGAATAGTTTATAAATGATATATTTTTTAAAATAAAATTTAAGATATTATTAGAAATTAATTCTAATTTCCCACATATAAAATTCCAAAAAATAATTTTTTGAGGAAAAGTATTTTTAAAGAATAAAATTAATTTATTCTTATTCTTTTCTAAGTTATAACAATTATATCAATGATTAATGTCATGTTGAAATTTATTATTTTTATTAAATAAAACTTATCTTAAACATATTTCATAATATTTTTAATCTTATTCATACTCGCCAACTAAATGGATAGGTTATGTTCATCATATTTAAGTAATATTATTTAGCGGTTTTTTATGGTTGATGTTGTGTGTGGTGTATGCTATAGAAAATAGTGTTATTTTAAATGAAAATGTAAACTAAAATATCAATGTATTAAAGGGGTCTGTCACGACACGTCCTCAGGGCCAGTGCCGTGACTACCCCAAGCCCGCCTTGCTTAGAATAGGGGCTGGCGACTATCACCAAAGGCGTAAATCCCGATAAAAGGGAAGGCATTCCCTTTATTAATGAAAACAAACACCACAGAGTACGCAATTTGAAGTAAACACTTAGTAAACTATAAAACAAACGTGCTGCAAGTACAAGGGGCCAGAAATACAAGCCCAAAGGAAAGGTGCAACTACAACGGAATGTAAAATACAACTCAAAGGACAACAGCTGAAAGGTGACAAGCCGCTCCAGGATCATCCTACGGCTTCTTACCTGAAGGGTAGGTACGGATCTCCTCCTCAGCAGTCCACGTCCGTCTGTCTCCCCTGGGTAACGACTCATCGTGAAATCCTCTTTTGGGCACCGAATCGACGTGAAATCCCCCTCTGGGTACCGTCCAAATCAACAAGCCTCAACCACGATCAGTGATATCCATCGTCTGCAACCAACACAATGTAGTGCAGGTGAAGCCCGTGCAGGGGTGAGTATACGATACTCAGAAGGGACCCCAAGACCCCCGAAGGTCTCCCTAAATCTACATAGGATAAACCACAATGAAAGTATACAATCACGAAGTATCATCCAACACTACATAGGTATATGCCCATACATATACCTAAGTCATTAAATCCAGTTCACCTCCAACTCACGAGCTCAAATAAAATCCAGTCCACTCAGGAAAGTATAACATAATACACACAGGAAAGTACAACCCAAGCCACACAAAAATGCATAATCCAATCCAAACAGGATATAAAGTCAATCACATCAAAGATAATTATTGAAAATCAAGAACCAGCTCACATAGGTATACTACTCACGAAGAGGGGTGGAGATGGGTAGATGTAGCCTCTGAATCATCTCCTCTGCCAACCCCACACAGGATCCAAGTTTAGTAGTCATTGTTGCTGAACCCATGGAGGATCAAAGTATAGTAGTCATCAACATCGAACCCACGGAGGATCCCAGCATGGTATTCGAACCCACAGAGGATCCTAGTACAGTAGTCATCCTCGTTGAACCCAAGGAGAATCCCAGTATGGTAGTCTTCCTCGTTGAACCCACAGAGGATTCCATTACATTAGTCATACTCATTGAACCCACAGAGGATCCCAGTATGTCAGTCTTCCTCATTGAACCCATGGAGGATCCATGTATGGTAGTCGTTCTCATCGAACCCACGGAGGATTCCAGTACAACATCGTCGTCATCACAGTCGCAACCAGCTCTAGGGTTCCCGCACACATCACGCTTGTTCCAGGTGGATCCGCTCCACGAGCCAAGGGTTTGATACATCAACTGTCACGTAGAGCTGATTTGATGTATCTCAAAGTTCCGTCTCGACAATGGGAACTCAATGCGACTGACGGCACGTCAATTGGACGCCCGGGCTAAGAGTTATTGGCTTTTTCGTTCGAGGGGCCCAGTTGGTTTTTAAGTCAAAACCAAACCGACCATACTCCAACTACATCCAAACCTAGAGCGTAGTAATCCAAAAGGTCCGTCTCACTAAAAAGAACCCATCAAAGTCAACGACACGTCAATCAGACGTCAGGAGCTCCAGTTATAAGCGTTTCCGCTCCGAGGGCCTGATTGGTTTCGTGTTTGAAACAACTCGGCCGTACCCAAAGTTCCCCGAAACCTTGAGTTTAATATACCGAAACGAATTTCCTGATCCAAGGATTGCATCGAAACTAACGGTACGTCAATCAAAGGTCGGTAGCCCAAGATATGTGCTTTTGAACGGATATTTACAGAAATTGGGGGTTTGGGCCTGGTCAGACCCGACCGAAGACCCCCTGGGTCATCCCTAACTGGGTCGACCCAACCCGGGTCCGGGTCCGGTCCACTAGGGCACGGCCCGGCCCGGTGTAGGGGTCTAGCCTAGTGCGGGCGGCCTGGCCCGGCAAAGGCGGTCCGGCCAGATGCGGGCGCGGCCCACGTGGCCAGCGGCTCGACCGTTCGGCCGAGCATAAAGTGGAGGGGGTGTTGCCCCTCCCATGATTGAAGAAAAGACCCCCACATGGGGGGCCCGGATATTTTCCATCCGGGTGTTATGACCCTCAGATTTTCGGAAACTGGCCGACCGAAATAGAAAGCTGGTGTTCCACGGCGGGACCCCCGTGGGTCCTGCCTTCCATGCACCGGCGGATTGCAGTTCCGGCCGCCCCTCCCTGCAACACTGTGGGCATAGACTACGTTGTTGTCCGACCAGCGCGGCGCGACGACGCCGCGCCCCTCCGCTCCGGCCTGCCCCGGCCGCGGCCCTTCCTCATGCTCTGGCGCAGCGTGATGGGACCGCTCTCCTCTGTCGTGGCCCGTCCTTGACCGCGACTTCCTAAGGCATCGCCGGCGCGGCGCGACAGCGCCACACACTTTCACCGTGTTCATCCTCTTTCCCGCGCGGTGAGGTTTGCACTGCGCCGCCTCCATTCCAAACCATGTCGATGATCAACAATAAGGGGAGGAGGATCGGCCGTGTTTTTGTGGTCCGACCTCCTCCTGTTAATTTGATAACATGCGGCTAAATTAACATAAAAAAACTTCGACAAGGAAAGCACAAATTTAATCCATTAAATTTGAACTTAAACCCCTTATCTCAAAGAAGTCGTTCGTTAGTGTCAAGGTATACGGTGTCGCGGTAGACGGGCGTCGTTCCGTCAATATCGGGAACGATGAAGCCGAGGGTGGCGTCGGCGTTCTTCGTTCTTCATTGGAGGAAGAGGAAAACTATCCAAGTGTTGGGGGATGTGCATCGCTTCTAGTGTTCCGCCGCATGAGGAAGCCTTCCAAAACTCCTCTCCCTAGCCTCCATTAAATTGGAGAGGTGGGTTCGTCGTTGGCACAGAATTTATAAATTGGGGATTTGTGACATAGGGCCCCACTCAATTAATTCACTGCGGTGAAAATCTATAAAGAGAGGAAGGTTACTCATTAATTAAACATGTTGGCACTTAATTAAAGAGAGGGAGGAAGGTTCCTCATAAACTTGAGTGGTTGAAATGTATTAAAGAGGGACAGGGTGTTTAATGGGGTTTTAGGAAATTTAAGGAGGTGGGGGTTCAGGTGCGCCCCACCCCACTTCCTAAAAACTTTCTTTCCCATAACTTATAAACCACAAGTGGCGTAATAAAAATATAATTTTAAAACAACTATATTTTTATTCCTCACATTTTTAACAAATCATCTCGAGAAAATGAAACTCCAGAAAAAGTCTTCCTAAGCGATTACTGACACTGTAGTTTCATCGGTGCCCTCATATTTCAATTCCGAGCACCGGATCAAAAGTTAGAAATCCCGCTCGTTCATTCACTGAACTTACCCGAGCTAATCTTCGTAAAATTATTTTGGGCCCACCGGGACTCGAAATTAGGCGTCGTCAGAAACTACGTACTCATAGAATTCCAAAGAAAACTAAGAAAAAATTTCCCTGGAAATTTACAGGTCTTTTCATTACTCCCACCTCAGGGCTTTACGTCCCCGTAAAGATATATATCAAACTAGGGAAACAAAATAGGGTACTGATCACGTATCTGAGCCTCCCACTCCCAAGTGCACTCCTAGAGGTTCCCGTGCTGCCACCCGAGGAGCAATAGAGGAATCGACTGTCCACATAGGACCCGCTCCTGTCGATCCTCGATCTTCACCGGGACCTCTGCAAAAGTCACCCCATCATTAATGATATGAGTCTGGTCACACACATATCTCCTCAGCTGAGATAAGTTGAAGTCTTCGTGCACCTGGTGCAACTGAGGTGGATGGGTCAAGCGGTAAACCACCTCGCCTACCCTGTTGAGGACATAGAAGGGTCCGATGAAGCACGGATATAACTTTCTGCCTCGACCAAATCTCCATAATCCAGGTCGAGGTGGGACCAATAAGAAAACATGGTCACCATCCTCAAACTCTATTGGTCTCCTCCCCCTTTTGGAATAAGACTTCTATCGGCACTAAGTTGTCCTCATACGCTCCTGAATGACCTGAACCTTCTCTGGTCCTACAAGAGCTGCAATGATTTCTTATTTGCCGATAAGAGAAATACGGTCTCATCCCCTGGATGAACCACGTTCTTTTACTAATACAGTCAATCCTGACATGAATGATACTAATCCATACCCTGGATGACATCATAAGGCCTCTACGCTACTACCAAGAGACCCAACCATTACTCTTATCTCTATGGGTCGAGTCACACTATCGGAAGTAGTGTGTGGTCACTAGGTCTCCTTCAGTAGGAATCTCAAAAGTGAGGGTCAAGTCAACAGTTTTAAATCAAAACCTCTTAGTATCAAGTACATAAAAATGATAGGGATGAAAACATCACAAGAACAAGTGTCTTTTATAACTGCAGCTCAAGGTACACAGACACAAAACATCCATAAACACAACATCAACAAGGCCAGAAGGCACATGAACAAAATTCTCCAGGGATAGAGCTAGTCCCACTCCTGTCCATCATCTCCCGGAGCTCCATGGTCATAAGACTTAGCTGCCTAACCCTGATCTCTCCCCTGTCCAATCGTTCCCAGTGGTCGGGGTGGTCTTCCTGGTGGTGGTGGTATGGCCTCAAAGTGTCGCCCACTATCTGCGGCTCGGACAGATCCTCTGCCTCATCCGCCTGCTCCCTGCGGACCGCCACGATCGAACCACTGCCTGGGAGGTTCCTCTACTGCTTTCTGCTCATCTGCTAGGCAGGTCGGGCAGTCTCGAGCCATGTGACCATGCCCGCCGCATGCATAGATCTTCCTTCTCCTCATGTGGCTGGATCTCCTTCGTGTTCCCTGCACAACCGAATCTGCATCCTGAGATTTCTCATCTGATGGCCAGGCCCGCTTAGACCTCTGCGTCATGTTTCTACTGCCATCTGCAAAAGACTCCGCTATGGGACGTTCAGCGGAGGGTCCCATCGCTGGTGATTGCTCGGCGAGAAAACTCTCCACTAGAAGGTCTCTCTCCAACACCCCTGCCTGCGTCAGAATGTTGAGGGAGATCATCAAACCCCTTATCTCATGCCTCAGTCCCTACTCGAAGGTCTGTGCCCTGAAGAACGGGTCCCGTACCATATCTGTGGAGTAGTGCGAGAGATCAGTAAACCTCTCCGAGAACTGGGCCACAATCATGCTACCCTGCAAGAGCTATAGTAACTCTTGAATTCACACCGCACGGAGGGTGGCTGGAACAAACTCTGAGTGGAAGAGGCTCTCAATGTCCGTCCAAAGAAGTGATGCCTCGTCGTGCACCTGGAGCTTCAGGATACATCATCTGCCTGCTGTCGCATGCAGGAGACTCGCTGCAAGGATCACCATGAGGTCAACTGGTGTCCCCATAACCTGAAAACTCAAACAACAGCCTCCAGCCAATCCTTGGCTCCCCGAGGGTCCGTCTCCCCATTGAAGTCGGGCGGTCATTGACACTGAATCTCATGTAGTGCACTAAGGAGACGTGCACTCTCAGCGGCAAGGGCTGCTGGCATTGGTGGCTCGGCAGGTAGAGGTACCACTGGTGCCTCCGCTATAATAGTGCCCCACACCGAGGCCTCATCGCACGGTGGGCTGTCATCTCACACAAAGCTCGGAACCCTAGCTGGCTGCCGTCATGGGTCCATCCTGAAAAGAAATAGGTGTGCCATGGTCAAAACAATATAACTGGTAAGCTGACACAAAGTAATCACAAAGAAAATTTTTCAAACACACATGAAATCAATGTTTTCATGCACCAAGTCTGAAATTAGAAGTCAGGGTCCTGGTTTATGGATATGTTGGCCCCCGCACCAACACTGGACTCACTGGACTGATAACCACACTCAATACCCTTAACACTATTGCTTCACATAGAAGAAAGATCAGAGTCCTGAGTTCTACAGTAGAACCGAACTCCACTGACACCAATTTGTCACCACCCATCCTCGGGGCACGTGCCGTGACTACCCCAAGCCCGCCTTCCATAGGCTAGGGGCGGGCGACTAGCACCAAAGGCATAAATCCCAATAAAAGGGAAGGTATTTCCTTTATAAAAGAAAACAAACACCACAGATTACGCAACCTGAAGTAAACACTAAGTAAACTATAAAACAAACATGCTGCAAGTACAAGGGCCCAGAAATACAAGCCCAAAGGAAAGGTACAGCTACAAATGAAGGTAAAGTACAACTCAAAGGACAACAGCTGAATGGTGACAAGACACTCCTGGATCGTCCTACGACTTCCTACCTCAAGGGTAGGTACAATCCCCTCTTCAGCACTCCACGTCCGTCTGTCTCCTCTGGGTACCAACTCGTCGTGAAATCCACCTCAGGGCCCTGACTCAACGTGAAATCCCCCTCCGGGTACCGTCCAGCTCTACAAGCCTCAACCATGATCAGTGATTTCCGTCTTCTGCAACCAACACAACATAGTGTGGGCGAAGCCCGTGTATCGGTGAGTATACGATACTTAGATGGGACCCCGAGACCACCGAAGGTCTCCCTGAATCCACAAAGGATAAAACACAAAGAAAAGATCCAATCATGAAGTATCATCCAACACTACTTAGGTATATTCCCATACATATACCTAAGTCATTAAATCCAGTTCAGCTCTAACTCATGAGCTCAAGTAAAATCCAGTGTACTCAGGAAAGTATAACATAATCTACACAAGAAAGTACAACCCAAACCACACATGAAAGCATAAACCAATCCACACAGGACATCAAGTCCATCACATCGAAGATAATGATTGAAAATCAAGACCCAGCTCACACAGGTATACTACTCATGAAGAGGGGTGGAGATGATTAGATGTTGCCTCTGAATCATCTCCTCTGTTGAACCCATGTAGGATCAATGTTTGGTAGTCAGAGCTGCCGAACCCATGGGGGATCCAAGTATAATAGTCATCGAATTCGAACCCACGGAGGATCCTAGCACGGTAGTAGAACCCACGGAGGATCCCAGTACAGTAGTCATCCTCATCGAACCCACGGAGGATCCCAGTACGGTAGTCGTCCTCATCGATCCCATGGAGGATTCCAGTACGGTAGTCATCCTTGTGGATCCCACAGAGTATCCCAGTACGGTAGTCGCCCTCGTAGAACCCATAGAGGATCCTAGTACGGTAGTCATTCTCGTTGAACCAACTGTGGATTCCAGTACCAAATCGCCGTCGTCACAGTCGTAGCCATCTATAGGATTCCCAAACACAGCATGCTCATTTCATGAGGATCCGCTACACGATCCAAGGGTTCAATACATCAACTGTCACGTAGACTTGATTTGATGTATCACAAAGTTCTGTCTCGGCAATAGGAACTCCACGGGACAGACTACACGTCAATCGGACGCCCGGTCTGAGAGTTATTGGATTTTTCGTTCCAGGGGCCCAGTTGGGTTTTAAATCAAAACCAACCTGACCATACTCCAACTGCATCCAAACTCAAGTGGAGGAATCCAAAATGTCAGTCTCACTATGAGAAAACCAACAAAGTCTATGGAACATCAATCAGACGTCTGAAGATCAAGTTAAAAGTGTTTCCACTCTGAGGGCCCGGTTGGTTTAATGTTTGACCAACCTGGCCGTATGAAAAGTTCTCCGAAACCCTGAGTGTAATTTACCGAAACTATTTTCATGATCCAAGGATCTCATCGCAACTGACGGTGCTTCAATCATAGGTCCATAGCCCAAAATATGAGCATTTGAACGGATCTGTCCAGAAACAGGGGGTTTGGGCCCGGTCAGACCTGGCCCAACACCGCCTGGGTCGGCCCAAACTGGGTCGACCCGACCCGGGTCTGGGTCCGGCCCCCTAGGGTGAGGGTCCGGCCCACTAGGGTGCGGCCCGGTGCGGCACAGGGGTCCGGCCCAGCGCGGGCGGTCTAGCCTGACGCGGGCGCGGCCCGCGTGGCAAGCGGCTTGACCAGTTTGGTCGAGCAGAAAGTGGTGTGGAGGTTGCCCCTCCCTTGATTGATGAAACGACCCCCGCATGGGGGGTCCGACTCTTTTCCAGTGTGGGTTACGGCCCATATATTTTCTGAAACCAGCCGACCGAAATGGCCAGCCGGTGTGCCACCGCAGGACCCCCGCGGATCCCGCCTTTTATATACCAACGGCCAGCAGTTCCAGCGGCCCCTCCCTACACCGCGGCAGCCTTGTCCGACCAGCACGGCGCGACGGCGCCGCGCCCCTCCACCGTGGCCCACCCCGATCGCGGCCCTTTGTGATACTCTGGCGCGGTGCGATGGCGTCACACTCCTCCGCCGCGACCCGTCCTTGGTCGTGGCTTCCTAAGTCTTCGCTAGCATGGCGGGACGACACCGTACGCTTTTTCCGCGTTCATCCTCATTCCTGTGTGGTGTCGTTGCACCGCGCCACCTCCGTTCCAAACCACATCGATGATCTACAACAAGGGGAGGAGGATCGTCTGTGTTTTTGTGGTCTGACCTCCTCCTGTTAATTTGATAACAGGCAGAAAAATTAACATAAAACAACTTCGACAAGGAAAGCACAAATTTAATCAATTAAATTTGAACATAAAACCCCTACCTCGAAGAAGGTGTTCTTTGGTGTCACGGTAAACGGCGTCGTAGTAGACGGGTGTCGTTCCATCAACGTCGGGAAGGATGAAGCCGAGGGTGGCGTCGGCGTTATTCGTTCTTCATTGAAGGAAGGGGAAAACTCTCCAAGTGCTGGCCGCCGCAATTCGCTGCTAGCGTTCGACCACATGAAGAAGCCGTCCAGAACTCCTCCCTCTGGCCTCCTTTGAATAGGAGTGGTGGGTTCGTCGTTGGCATGCAAGTCATAAATTGGGGATTTATGACATAGGGCCCCACTCAATTAATCCGCTATGGTGGAACATTAAAAAGAGAGGAAGGTTCCTCATTAATTAAACATGTTGGAATTTAATTAAAGAAAGGGAGGAAGGTTCCTCATAAACTTGAGGGGTTGACATGTATTAAAGATGGAGAGGGTGTTTAATGGGGTGTTAGAAAATTTAAGGAGGTGGGTGCTCATGTGGGCCCCACCCCACTTTCTCACAACTTCTTTTCCCATAACTCATAAACCACTAGTGGCGTAATACAAATATAATTGTAAAACAACTATATTTTTATTCCTCACATTTTTAACATATCATCTCGAGCAAACGCACCTCTAGAAAAGGTCTTCTAAAGCGACTAACGGCGCTACGGTTTCATCAGTGCAATCAGATTTCAATTTCGAGCACCTGATCAAAAGATAGAAAAACCGCTCATTCGTTCACTGAACGTACACGAGCTAAAATCGTGAAATTATTCAGGGCACACCGGGCCTCATAATCAGGCACCGTTAGAAACTGCATACTCGTAGAATTCCAACGAAAATTAAGAAAAAATTTCCCTTGAAATTTACGGGTCTTTACAGGGCCAATTATCATTGAGGTCAGCATGTATATCCTGGTGACTTTTTTAAGAAATCCAGAATACTTAATCCACATAAAAGATAAGAGTCCGGTATCCATGTTAGGGAAAAAATCATACTAGTAAGACATAAAGGGAGGAATAATACATGGGTGAAATAGATTTGTTTAAGGTTGATCTATTTGATATGAATTAATAAATAATATGATAGTATTAAATCATATGTGTGTGCTATGATTCTAGAAATGAAAAAACAATCACTGCCTGCATACCCAAATAATTATTCAAATTTGACAGTGTATTACGGGTGGAATATTTGGGATCCCTATTTACATATTTTTTAATATAGAATAATATATAATTTTTGGGATTATATACATGATCATCTTATGTTTTCATGTTAGTTAATATTAATAGTAAATTATATTTTTTTGTCTAACTACTCCATTTTTGTTTCCTACTGGGGAGGTTGATAGAGTTAGAGATAATATTGATCGTTTTTTACTCTACACAGAGAGCCCTCTTTATTAATTGGCTTATGAGGTATGGGTTGTTTTTTTATTTTTCTTTACTATTTATTTCAAATTTCTTGTTATGTGTTCTAATATCTACACACACACACAGACACATATATATCAATATAATATTAAATATTTAATAAATAAAAATGAAAAAAATTTGGAACCAACACATTCATATACTCCATAGGTTTCTATAGGTATTCATAAATTATTATTATTTTGATTAATTTAATTATTTTCTCATGACCTATAAAATATATGGGATGGAATAAGAATTAAAATTATTTTAAAAAATATATATCCTAGATCTTGTAAATCATGATGAGTACTAGGTACCCATGTTTTAGTTTATTTCATGTATGTAAAATGAAATTGAAATTTTCATTTCTTAATTTATGTTTATTGAATTTATTACTTAACTAATTACGTATCTCCACATATTTGAATCCAAAATAAGATCACTTCAATTTATGGTTTTATCAATCATGAATGCATTTCAAAAAAATATGAAATATCTCAATAGGGATTCTTGAGTAAAATAAATATTTTAAATATTCTCAAATATGAAGTTTAATTTTTTTTTGTTTAATTTCTTGATGGGTAAGAAGACTTATATAATAATAAACTTCAATTCATTATGATTTCATTAATTTTAAATTTATTATATTTTAGTTGACATTTTAATTTATGAATTTTCTTCCAACATGAATGTATGATATTTTGATTTTCTATTTACATTAGGGAGTCCTTAAAATTTTAAAAAAATTATTGAAATCATTTGTTTTATTATATTTTATTATTTCTTTAATCTTAAATTTTCTTTGTTACAAATGTATTGATAATTAACATATTAAAATATAAAATAACATAGATATAGTTTAATGGTGTTCATATTTAAATAATAAATCCAAACAAAATTAAATATGTAATGATGCAGGTTGTTAACATTTATATTAGTTAATAATTTTTTTCCATATATATATATTGTTTTTTATCATCAATTTTTCAAAAATAAATTTTGTGTCCTCATAAAAGTAGAGGAGATTAATTTTTTTATTTTGTTTTATGATTATTTTTTTTAGATTATCATAAATTAATCTATAATATATATTTTCAAGGATTCTTCCTTTTAAACTCTTATGTTTTAAATAAATAGGTCATATTTTAAATTTAAAAAATGTTATGTTTTTAAGGATTTTTATGTTGGTTAATCATATATGGATATAGATTTTAACCAAATTTTAATTTTATTTGCATATTAATTTTTTGGTTTTAGTAATTTATATTTTTATATATATCTATAATATTAATATATGTATAATGTTTTAATAAATGATTTCTTATTCAAGTTTCCATATTATTTTTTAATCTATTTACTACTCTCTGATAAAGTTATCTATGTTGTTGTTTTCTACAATTATAGGTTTTAGGTTAATGTAATTTATTATATTTATGAAAAATGTAATTAATATTTAATATTGGTTATATTAAAAATTGATGAGGAAATCAATGAAAACAAGATGTTGAAACATGATTTCAACATTAGTTTTTCAGAAAACCATCATATAAAGACAAAGAAATAATGGTATTCATTTGGCCTTTGACATTGATTTTTTATTAAAAATGATGTATGAATCCAATTATAATGTTTATTTTAATGAAGAACATACTTGTAATTCCTCTTTATATCTATATTTAGAGGGATATCATGGAAAATTACTATAAAAAAATTAAATTTCCCATAGCATATATTGAAAATAATATAAGTTAGAATAATTATTTTTATCATCATCTATATTTTATTTTTCACTTATACTGTTGATGAATATTAAAAATAAACAATGTAACCACATAACTGCATCATCACATAATTAACCCATATTAGTACCACATTAATACACTAAGTCTCTAAGAGGTATCAAGAGGGGTTGTAGTCAATTGTCTATATCCCAATCTCCAGGATTTTGGAGGTAGGCCTATAACCAAAAACATCATATATGAATCAAACATTTCACCCAACTTATACAGTGATGGGTAATAAATAATACACCAAAAATTAATATATAATATCTTACAATCCCAATATAGGGTCTAATTTCTATGATGATGCCTCTATAACAACTACCCAGAGCCACATCATCACCTCACATAACATCAAAAACTTCCACCACTAGACATAAAATAAATAAAAATACTTTCACAGTCTATATATAATTTCCACCTTGTAATTTAAAATTCATTAACCATATGATTTATATTAGGAATTTAATCAAAAAACTAAAACATCAAAAAAACAAAATCCCCTTGCACATAATTTATATTTAAATTAAATTAATTTATTGAATTTTAATAATTTATAATATTCTTCTATTTTTTATTCAATATAAACCCATTCCAATTTAACATTAACAAATTAAATTATATATTACAATAACCTCTATATACTCAACAAAATAGGACACACAAAACGCAAAAACCTCACCTCACTATTGCACCAACATACTTCTCAAACATCCCACAAAATTCAAACATATATAATCACATAAATAAAAAACATATAAACCTATTCCATTGGAATAAGATAATTATACCAACACCTTCAGCAGTAAAGAAAAAACACTAAAAATACAAGATAATACCCTTTTATTTATCTTCATCATGTAATTATCAATTCAAGATCATCATTATAATAAAATCAAACAAAAATTATAGGTTCCCACCTCTTAATAATATTAAAATAATAAATTAATTCATCCAATTAAAAGTGACTCTTAAAATCATTAAAATTTGAAATCAAAAAAACATGTTTTGATTATAACTATCAAATAATATGATAAAATCAGGTGAAAATATTTATCGCTCATTCAAAATTCTAAATTTCAATTTCATTATTTTCATCATTATGTCAATATCATCACTTTAACTAATGATTCTTAAATCATGATTGATCAGAATATAACACATAAATAAGTTAGATAAATTATAAATCTCATTCCTCAAATGAAGCCTTAAATATCATTGTTCTATTAGTAAGAGAAAAAAATGATCAAACTCCATAAAACTCATAAGGATCGACCAAAAAAACGACGTATATAACCTACTCATTAATCCCTATTTCAAACCCTCTAATAAATGGGCAAACAATATGTATATACCTCATCAAAATGTAATAATAATTAATGTAAAAAACAATATAAAAACACCATAGATCTCTGTAGATAATTTTCACAAGTTATACTGTATAAGATACCACCAAGTTCACTAAAGATCACTAAAATTGATCTCTTAATACATAATGGATTCAAATAAAATAAATGAAATTAAAGGAGATTCAATAAATTTCATGAATTTATAATTAAAAATGACGACACCAATTTAATGATGTAAAACTATTTGTTATGGTATGATGAGTTTTTTCAACCAAAACACTAAAAACCAGGACACAATCCTCCCTCATATCTCATATTAGCAGCCATTTAATTTTAATAAAACCGAATCACATTAAAATGAAATATTATTTCCTATACGATAATGAATGGACACCCAAAATTATTACTACAATACATTCCTCCCATACTAAAGACTAATATTCTCTAAATAATATCACAAAATATTGAAAAATAATCAGGACATAACACACACACACCCTCTCCAAAAGAAACATGAAAACGTCAAATAATTGGGGTAATGGTGTAATATAAACTTCCACACCACAATTTCATAATTGATGTACAATAATCTTTTTTTGTCCCCAAAAGGAAACACGTATTTTTTTGCACCATGACATAATAATTCATAATATGAAAACTCATGATTAAAGTGTGATTTCTTCCCCATATTATTTTTTATCCTAATGTCAACTTTTATCCATCAATTTTACTCCTACTCCCTCCCAACACATCTAGAAATCCAAATTCAAAATGTTATGGCCTAATAAAATATAGGAATACATATTAGGTACCTGTTAAAGGATTTCCATCAGTTAAAATCAAAATCAATCATGAGAACACATAAAAACTCCAAAAACACCAACATCCCATGGGATACATATAAAATAGGAATCTCCCCATCATAAAACACTAATGTTACATGTAAGGGAATGAAAAAAATCATCATATCAATATAAAACCAGACCCAACATCACTATAAGAAAAATATTAATAAAAAATACTATGGATACTATGATTTTATCTATGAATCCCACACCCACATACATTCCATTAGTCTATAATGGCTCCCCAAGACATGAACCAGAGGAATGATGCACCCACAAAAACTATATCCTTAGTATCTTAAATATTTTCATTCCACTTTAATAACATCACATCCTCCACAATTTATAACTCACACAATCTATCATATAAGAATCATAGTTAATATATATCAAAATCTATAATATATATATAATTTCATGAATATAGTCTTTTATAGAGGAAGAGATAATATATATACCCAAATAAACTCACTATAACACCTTGAAATGCATGATAAAATAAGGAAAATATTTATACCATTTTAAAACCTCTAATAACCATGATGAGAAGAAAAATTTAGAAATATATGATTACAAGTACATAATAATATATGCATTATTAACATATTTTTATAAGTGTTTTCATGATTTTGGGAAATATTAATTTCTTCATGAATCCGTTGCACTGTTTTGGTTGTGCTCTGAACAGAATTTAGTCTAATGGCCACTAATTCCATAGCATTAACTAATCATAATGGTGAGAACATGGATTCCCAAAAACCACTTTAAATATAACCATATTAATGTATGAATCATAGTTATAATAATAGTAAAACTAAAGAAAAAAATATAAACTTTCAACAAACCTCAAAAATTAAGAATGCATGCATGAAACATGTCCTTTATCATCTAGATCATTAACTCAATTTGATCATCTATTTTTGTATGAAAAGAAGTGAAATGGAATAATTGAGATCCAAAATCATTTTGTAAATTCTTCCATGATCGGAATGTAAAATGAAAATCTCAATGAAGTATGATCATCCTCATAACACTGTGAAGTTGGTCCCCCTCATGCACAAATGACCCACCAATGAATCCATACTCAACTCCTGGATCACCAAAAAATGATCCAATATCATCACTAAATTTAAAATCACCTAGATATCATTATTTAAAACCAAATATTGATGAAGTATGGTAAGGAAATTAAGTTATATGTCCTGTCATTCTTATCAAGAAACATCCAATGGATACATTGAAGTTCCCAGTCAGGATCCAAGTATCACTAAGAGGGGGAGGGGTGAATTAGTGATATCTTTTTCTTTCTATGTTTCTTTCGAAATAAAACAACCTTCGCCTCCTGTTAAAGATTTTCTTCTCTGCTGAACACCCACATTCACAGGAACACAATATTTACAAGGTTCACTACTCAACAAGAGTAGCTACGTCCTAGGTATGGTACAGAAATAATCCAGTACCACACAATCCACTAGAGAACAATCCTTTGATGTGGAATACAACAAGTAGGATATACCCTTACACTCATGTAGCACATGGAAAACAATCCGCAAGTGTGTGTGAACACTTTTAGCAGAAATAGGGAATTACAGTATTTCAGTGCTTCTTTACAATTGAACATATGTATTCTCTAAATTTCTGATCTTCACTTTCCTACCTAGAATCTGGTAAGAACTTCCTTATTCACAACTAAATATGTGTGAAGACCCCAAATTTCCCACTCATCCCTTAAGATATCTTTCACGCAATTCAAGTTTCATGCGCATAAAAATCCATTTTGGAACAAAAAACGTTTTTGCGCATCTTTCTTTTTGAGCGCCAATTTTTATCTTTTCGCGCAACTTCTCAATTTTCCGCGCAGCTATCCTCCTTTCACGCAATCTTCTTTCTTTCTGTGCAACTCACTTAGCGTATAATTTACGTGCACAAGTGCTCGGGATTTCTTATAAGTGTCGACCATTAATAAATGAGAAGGATTAGCATCATATTTAGAGGAATTTTTGACCCCGCGTGAAAAACACTAATCCACGTGTAAAACCTCCTTCATGCGCGTAAAAACTATTTTATGCGGCTTCATATTTCGCGCCATGCTTCAATATTTCACGCACCTCATGCCTTTCCCATTTTTCATCCATCTAAACATGAAGCACCTATTACACGCAAAAATTCCACAACACATTCCATATTGAGTGTAAACCCATCCTTTGACGCGCCATCGTATTCCACACAATGATCCAATTTTTTGCGCAGCTCATTCCTTTACAAATTTTTGAGCGTCTGATCTCGAAACACCTTTTGCGCGAAAAACATAATTCCTCTATTTCACGCATCCCACAGATATTTCACGCAGCTTTTCATTTTGCGCACATCCCGCTGATTTTTGGCACAACCCGCTACTATTTCCTGCACCACTTTATTTTTTTTCGTGAAACCTTCCTAAACTTATGTGCACTCCATGCCTTTTCCATTATTCGATGTTTCTGGCCTTAAATCATTCCTTGAATGCCAAATTCTAAACCATCTTCAATCTTTCACGCAACATCCATTACCAAAATAAAACATCTTCATCTCCCAATTTTCAGGCCCAAAAATTTGGCAAACACTGGAAAACGGAACAACCTTAAACTATTGTTTTGTGTGGCCCCCAGATTGTCCATTTCTTTTAATTTCTCTCTTTACTGCTTCCCAAATCCATTCTTCAACTTTCATCACAAAATCTACTATCATGATATATATCCTTTGATAGATCAGCTTTAGCATCGTAAGAGTTGCAATGCGAAGTAGTGAAACATCCCATCTTCCCGCAGCATCATTCCTTCCAATCAAAACTGTATTTGATTGGAATTATAATTTTTCCCCATTTCCTTTATAAGTCTTGCATCACAAGTTCTCCTAACTTATGAGATTTGTGAAATAAAAATCGGAAAAACATCGTCTGATTTATGGTCCTTCTACAAAGTGAATTGTTTTATCTTCTTTGACAACAAAATACAACACTCTGCAAAGGCTAACTCTTCAAACTCCCTTCTCCATTCAACTTGGTCCCATCATACATCAAATTATTCGAACACCATAAACTAGCCTCTCTATATCTAACAATCTGAAATGACACTTCAGGGAATTATATATCTTGGATATACAATTATTCACTATTAATGGTGACATATTAAACTCACATTGGACCACCCCTCAAATCACCAATAGAAAAAATAAATTCCCTTAAATACAACTAGTGTTGAATACTCTAATAATCTCTTAATAGAATCTACAAAAAATAATTTTTTTTCTCTACACCTTTATCTCTCAATAAACTAGATGATACTATTCCCTATAATAAAACAAAGGATAATGAGTTTTCTTATAATATATGAATAATATGCATATAAATTCATCCATATCAATATATAATGATATAATATCTTATATCATCATTCATTAATCTCATCCTTATAAGAAAAATATCCATATTCACTTCAAATCATTATAGAAATCATCTCATTTACGTTGCCTAATGTGTAGAAGATATCAATGTTATAATCCAACATGACCTACATCCATCCCCACTGAAGTAAATTAAAATAATATTTAGAGAATATATAATGTAGGATTTTATTATTTGTAAAGACCAAAGATTTCTCAATGATAACTTAATTTCACCATTGATTTAGATAAAACACCATCATGGTATGTTTTTTATCATGGGTCGAATAATTTCACTGATGTTGAAGAAACAACCAAGATATATAATATATCACCACTCATTATTTCATCAAAACAGAACATAAAACAAGATAAGAAACATCACCAAAATAAATAGAACATCACCTGAATGGCCCGAAGGCCATTATTTTTATTGATTTTTGATAACCCCCATTTCATGGGGTAAGATCACTAATCATATTCACTTTTGGATACTTAAACATTGACTGAAACTAATACATCTACAAAAAATCATGTTCTTTCCTGGTAAACGTTTTTAGTAGGACACAATCTAAGAGATATCAAATAAAAAACTATATTAATTACCTTTAAAATAATGGTAAATCATTAAATCATTAAAATTATTTGGTGCTACTAAAGAAATAACAACATCTGTCAATAATATATTAAACACGACACCCTAATAAGACATGATATTCCCAAGGAAATGCACCTCATTTACCCAAAATTAGTTCATGGAAAAATTTTCTTATAATTTATTTCATCAAAGGACAATGAAAATATCATTAAATTTCACAGTATAATCATCCATAAACCTAAAAACATCAAGATATCATGGACGAATATATATAAAAATTGCTCCTTGATAACATGAAACACTGTTTTCATTGATCCCATCAGGGTGTTTGTAACCCCAAAATACATAACCATTAACTCTAAATATCAAAAATGACAATAAAACACAATCATAGAGATATATTCCTCCCTCACCATCATCTAATAATACCCAAATGAATATCATCTTTGAGAACTATTAAACTCCCCCTAAATGATCAAACAGTTAATAAATTCTAATATACCATGATTAATAATGTGTTTTTTTATAAATATTCCTCTTTTAGAATATAAATATAAATTCAAAATTAATTTGTTTTTTCCCTAACTAATAATTTATGCATATATTTACCACCAATGTAGATTTATTTGTATGATTTTCTTCAAATTATATATCTAAGTTATAATGGGATTTTATTTTTTAAAATTTTTATTTATATATAAAAAGGTAAACCCACTTACTGGATGATAACAAATCAACTTTTTCATGTCCATGGGGCTCGAACACATGACGAAATGACAACAACGGTGTTACACCTACCACTACACTATGTAATTACCTATATCTATCTTAACATATTTGAATATATTTATATATATATATCATGTAATAAAGGATATCATATTATAATATTACATACCAATTATACATTTTAACTTATTTAAAATAGGTTTCATTTAAAGGTCAAATATATTCCTTTACCATGATTTGAATTTTGATCTGTGTAAGGAATTGCATTATTATTGGATGTTTTAAAATAGTAAAATTGTGTTAATTAAATGGATTTATAATTATATTGTGTTTTATAATTAATTATATTAAGGTATAAACCAAAAGTATGGTTTTAATTGTAGAAGTGAAAAAGTTATTATTTCAACTAAATCAATTTTACATGTATTATGTGGTATTAATTAAAAATTAAGTTTCCAAATTTTATTATTTTATTTTTATTAAAAGGAAATTATTATTTTTTTGATAATATATAATTTATATTAGGATTAATTTTTCAAATTTTTCTAAAATTTTTGATTTCATGTCTAATAGTGAAAATAACTATTTTTCAAATATTTTTACATTTATGAATTTATTATGATTTAATCATGAATAATTAAATTTTAATACAATTTTATCAACCTTATATAAGTTAGTGGAGTTTAACATTTTATTCTGTGAGGTTATTTTGATTTAGGGAATTCGTGATTTTTTTTATGTATAAAAATTATATTTTATTCAAATTGAAAACTATTTTAGGGTCTATTTCATTAATGGTGTGGTTGGAAGGATAAATTATGTTTTGGATTTATAATAAATTTATAAAACATCACTATTTTATTGATTAAACAAAAAAAATCATGTAAAATGATTTATATACTTAAATCTGGTATTTTTATAAAAACTATTTCCATATATTTTTTATTAATATATTAAAATATATGATACCTATTGATATTAAATTTGATAAAAAAATTTAATATTTTTAATTAATATGTATAAATTTTATCTAATTATACTTTTATTATTGGTTATATAATTAAGTTATCATTCTAAAATTTTATGTTTTTATGGTTGAGGTAAGAATTAGTCTAAAGGGGTTCAACTAAGAGATAAGACCTAAAATACTACTAAAAAATTAAAAAATGTGATTGGTTGGGTTTATTTATTCCCTATCATGTCATTTATATGAATTTGTGATTCCTTATTTCCACTTGACTGTGAATATGAAAAAATATTAATTTAAAACATTGAGTAATTATAAGTGTTCCACTAACATTACTTATAAAGGTGAACCTCATATCCTCCATTACTCATATATTTTGAAAAAACTAGATTCGAAAAACTATTCCTAAATCTGTACATAAAAAAGTTCCCCACATCATAGAGGTATTGTTCTCACAAAAATTTCCAAAATAGAAGTCTTAAGGTGTAAGCCAAAGGAGATTTCCCAAAGAAAATGTATAACTATTCTATGAGTGTTTTATGATTATTTCTTATTCCAGATCTATAAAATATTATTTAACCATACTTAATTAATAAAATAAGTAACCTATATATATTAAATTTTTATTAGGATTTTGGTATAAACATTTTCCATCTCATTTTTCATCATATGAGAACTTAAAACATTGTGGGTGAGTACATGTGAGCTAATACCACCCCGAAGTGTTGTGATTCATTTCCATCACTGAATAATATAGATTTTTAAAATAATAGATAAAATTAATATATATGATATTTTTGAAATATTTATTAAATTTTAATGAAAATATATTATATACCACCTTACCCCTCAAGTTGGATGGTAATTGATAATGACAGTAATGCGTACGTGTGTATTACCACTTCCACAAATGTGATGTGATTAATTTTTTGTTAACACCATAAAAGGATGTTCATAACCATTGAAATAATAAATTAATATGAAAATTTTAACATATTTATTATTAGTTGAAGTGAAATATTAATTAATTTATTATGTTTCCACTTAGTTGAAAAATTAAAATGTAATTCATGTGTACATATGAACTATCATGTCCATGGAATGATGGGGTTCATTTTCCTTGCCCAACTTACACGGTTAGTTTTAAAAGTATAATTAATGTATAAATAATTTAATTGTAATATGATCAATATTACATAGGAAATGAAACCATAACCCATTTGGTGATATTCAACTCACCAATATAGTTTAGAGGATATAAACTGAGAATCCATGAAACATCCAACGTGAACCTAAAAATTTTAGTAACTAAATGAAACATGTTAATAAATTAAATAAACGGAATAAAAATAATTAAATTAACATTAAAAATTTTATTAAGAAAGTTTAAAATTAATATAACACTATTATTTCTTGAATTAGAGAACATATAAATCTAGATGGGACAGAAATAATAAGATTTATTTCCTTAATTTCCATTCATTGAGTCTTGTATTATTTTCACCCCATGTTTTATTTTTTGGGGTTTATTAACTACTATAAAGATATATTTTATAATTAATTTAATGAAAAAAAGTAGTTTACACCTATATTTCTTATTCTCTTGTTTAACATCCTTATATTTCAAAAGTTATAAAATTAGCAAGGTATTTTTCTTTTAAATATTATTTTAAATTATTTAAATTCTTTCTCATCTATATCCATGTTATTTTAACTCTATCCAGAATTTTATTATTCCTTATTTATTTTTTGAAATTTTAATTTTATACTATTTTTTAATTTATTTAAAATTTTTTAAAATGAAATCTTTTCAACATTTACAGTATTGGTTATTTTCAACTTTATTTAAAAAAGTGAAAAAGAATGGTTTTAACATATACAAATTGGCCTCCTTTTCCAAAAATAATATCAATATTTTATTACCAATATTACATTATATGTTTCCACGTTTATTATTCAGGAAAAACATTTTCTTTATATTCATGCAATTTTTCTTTCTAATGAAGGGGAATGTTTTTCTCATCTTTATAAGATAATTGAAAGTATTGATCATATGGGTTAAAATGATTTTTCAAGAATTTTATTATGAAAATGCTAAATATAACAGTTTTTATTCATTATAATATACATTAATAATTTAAATTATGAAGGGTGATTTGCGTATATCTCATGATGACGTGTGAACCTGATATAACACTCTAATGGATCAGGTAATAAATTATCATCGAGGGTTAAATATTTGAGTGATAACCTGGAAGGATAATTCCATCAAATAAAATGGGATTTAGTAATATAAAACTAGATAAAATTTAGTGAATAGAACTTATTATTATGATACTCCAAGATACCTATATTATGATTTCTAAATGGGTTTTAATGTAAATACATTGAGTTCCTGGGGTAAGAAGTGTTTATGAACTTTTATTGGAGAATGGTTTATTTTCTAAAGGAATGATTATAATATATTTCATTGGACTTAGGATTACGTCAGGGTTTTTACTATGCTTTCTAATAGGATTCAAAGGGATTAATTTAGAAAGTATTTATTTCCACTTGTGGAAATGATTTATTTATGTGCTCAATGATTTATTGTAAAAATGTTAAACATCCTCAAGTGTTTTCCTATTTTACACTGGACTAACATTATTCATTTATTTTTAAATTTCATAATGATTATTTTTATCATCATACTTTTTCAAAATAAAAATAATACGGCTTAAGGAAGAGTATGATATCTTATGATATATATCTTTAACTGTGGTATTTAGTCCTTGAATGAATCATGTGTGATTTTATAAAGAATTTTTTCTTTAGAAAAATGGATATTGTATATAAATATACACTTTGTTATGTAATATATTACATATTTATCTAAAATTATAAACTAAATTTTATTGGAAATGTAAGAAAATGCAACCCTTTCTATAAATAATGTTTTTATGGGTTGAATAAGGAACTTGGCATTATAGTTGGTATCATAGCAATAGTATAGATAATTTAATAAGATTATATGGTGTTATATAAGGAAAATATCAAATATTTAGAAAAATTATAGTGTTAATTTATTGTTTTGGAATTATAAGTTAAAAGTATCATATAACCTCATGGGTTAATTTTTTAATAAGAAATATTATTATTTGGGGGATTTAGTTTAAATGGATAATCGATATAGGATTTTAAGGATAAATTTTAATAAATTTGTTTTGGTATTGTCTTTACTCATGTGAAACATTTTTATTTTAGATTGTGATAATAAATTTCCAGTTTAATTGTTGTTATTTTAAATATATTCAATAAATTTCATCAATATTGATAGAAATTGACTGCATACACTCATTTTATCCCTTCTAGATGATTCAATGTTCAATATCATGGGAATATGTTATATAAATTATTTTTATTTTTTAAAATATCCAATAAAATTTGAATAAACTATTTTATCTATCCAACACCATTTAATTTATCTAAAATTTCTTTGGATCATGTTATATATTTTAAATTATATAGAAGTATATTCTCATTTATCTGATTTGATAAGGGGAATACCTCCAAGACCTTTAATAATATTTTATTCAGATTATGACATCATGATAAACGATAAAGGGAATATAAATAGTGTACAAGAAGATCCCCGAATCTTGATTTCAAGTATGAATTATTTTCACTTACTTGTCTACAATTAAAAACATTATTCTAGAACAATTAATTCTAATGAATTGATGGTTTCATCTCCTATGATACATATATATTTTTGAGTAACCATGTTTAATGAACTTCCTTTCATCAATTCAAGAAACTATTAAATGAATATTTTATTATAAGTATCATTTACCATATCCTATGATTGTATTAGATTCTTCTTACTTTTCTATGGAGTTTCAATTATTTTTCATAAGGGTTCTATTTATAAATTTCAATTACTTAAGAGATTGGTTTCTTTTACAATTTGGGTTTTCATAGTACCATTCAAAAATTCCAAAATATATTTATTGATACGTATTTATTTTTCTCTTCCACTCCACATTTATACCCATTCAAGGTGTAATTATTTTGAATTTAAAAGAAAATTATGAGTTTTGATGTCATTTTTAACCCTTTAAAATGGATTTTAAAAATATGGTGGATATATATCAAACTCTATAAACTCATTTTTATTGGAATAAACATAAAATTATAAGGATACAGTTCTTTATTTTTTGGAGAATTTTATATCTCAATATTTAAAATAAATATTTTTTATAATTCCCTCTTTGGAATATGAACATAAACTCTAAATGAATTTCATTATTTCAAGACAAAGTATTTATACACATATTTATCCCTAAATTAGTTTACATCCAACTATTTTCTTAAAATTTTATTATTTAATTATAATGGGATTTAATTTATTATTTTTATTAAATATGTATTCAAATAATATCCCATTTGATAGGGGATAACCTTTCACATCCAGCAATGCCCTGAGGCTTGAACCCATGATTAAAAGGAAATAAGGGTATATCACCTACCTCTAGCCGACACATTACCCTTCTTATAAATTCCATAATTATATATATAATTATTTTAGTTAATAAATTACATAAAATAATATAATTCTATAATAATTATATATTTAAAAGTATTTAAAATGCGTTCTATTTAGTGGTTAGGTATATTCCCTTACTATAAATTTCATTTTGACCTATTTAAAGTATAATGTAATTATATAATATTTTATAAATGTAAATTTATTTAAATTATATGTATTTATAAGTATATTATGTTTTATACTTGATTTTATCATGTTATAAAACATCAATATGGTTTTAAATTCAAAAAATTATAATTCTTCTAAAAGTTTTTCTATGTGTTATATGTTTTTTTAATAAGATAAATTTCAAAATTTTAAAAATTTAATTTGATAAAGGGAAAATGATTTTAATATTCATCACATGGAATTTATTTTACACCATCATTTAAAATTCTTATAAAACCATTTATTTTTTAGTGAATATTGAAAATATAAATTTTTCCAATATGATCACTTTTATAACACAATTAGGATTGTTTTAATTTTTCATCCCTCCACTAACCGATGTAATAAATAATTTTGGTTGTTTTAAATTAATGGTATAGATTGATGGTTACATTAATTTTTTAATTTATCCCAAATTTTAGAAACATTAATTTTCTTCTTATTCAACCAATAAAATTTAAAAAATAAACTTTTTAATTTTTTACAATGTAAAATGAATTTTCTCCTAAATCATGTATTTTTCTTAAGACTGATTTCAAGCTTTTGGAATAAGTATAATAAAATAAATATATTTTACCTAAGGAAATTTAATTTTATAAAATTGGTTCAATATTTTAAATAACTATTTATAAAAAATTAGAGTTAAACTTGTTTTGGGTAGTAATTATGTTATTATTGTAGATAATTTTATTATGACGATTAAGGTTAACATGGGTTTAACTAAGAGATAAGGCCATAAATACCTCTAAAACTTGTCCAAATAAAATATGATATATTTATTTAGAAAATTTAATATATTACTCATGTAATTCTATATCATTTGTTCCACTTGATCATAAATATGACTTGATATTAATTTAATACTTTGACTATTTATTAGTATTACCTCCCCTCACTTATAAAAGGAAACCATACCTCCTCTATTCCTAACACATTTTGAGAAATATATCATAAAAACATGTATAAATCTCTCCATAACATCCCAAAACATTTACTAGATATTTTTGTACTACAAAAATTCAAAACCAAGAATTATTAATGTATAATTCAAAGGGGGTTTCTGGACGAAGATTTGTAACTCTCAATCGGGTGTTTCATGTTTTTTACTTTTTCTACCAACATAAAATATTATTTCACCATAATGAAATAACAAGATAATTATCATAAATATAAATAAATTTTATTATTATTATGTTAGATCCTTTTTTCATATATTCTTACACCCTATGGGAAATGAAAAAAATCAAGTGTGCGTATGTGTGGACCATCTCCTACATGAAGCGATCTATTTCATTTTTCATAATTGGGTTATACAGATGGTATAAATTATGAATCAAATGAATTTATATGGTATTTATTAAATAATAATTATTATTTAATTATAATATATTAGTTAAATATTTTACCCTCTATTTCCATTATAAATTAACAACATCGGTCGGGCATATGTGTGGAATACCACCTCCATAAGCGATATGATTAATTTATTATCTCCACCTTAAATGTATGATAATATGAAAGGAAATAATTAATAAATATCCAATTTTTAAAATATTTATTTTCTAAACTTGTAAAATATTAATTTATTTTTTTCTTTTCCACTCACTAGAAAAAAAAGACATCGTCTTGTGTACATATAGACAACCATCTCCATGAAATGGAATGATTCATTTATCTTAAACAACATTAATTATTGGATTTGAAAATTAATTTAATATATAAATATGATAATTATAAATTTTTTATTATTATATAGGTAATGTAACCATAACCCCTTTTACCAAAGTCAGTACATCAATGTTCTTTTGTGGTTATAAAGGGAATGACCTAAAATTGCCTAATGTGAACTTAACCATATTAGTAACTAAATAAAACATAGTAAGACATAAAATAAAAGGAATAATAATAATGAAATTAATAAAAAAATTATTAATCTAGTATAGAACTAATATACTTTTATTATTCTAAAGTTAGAGAATGTATGAAGTTATATGGGGAATAAGGTAATGGGGTTTTTCATCAAAAATTCATTTCACTAAGACTTATTCCATTTTCATCACATGTTTTAATTTGTGTGGGGTAAAATAATATTTTGGAAATATTTTATCATTAATTTAATAAATAAAATAATTCACAAATCCACCTTAGGTAGTATTCTTCAATATCCTTATTTTAAATTTATGAATTCAAAGAAGGACTTTATTTTAAAATATTATTGTAAATCTTTTAAACTATTTGTTTTTCATATCCTTTTTATTTTAAATTTTTCATGAATTTTATTATTAATGATTTAATGGTTAACATTCATTCATTTTTTAAAAATGTGAAAAAATAATAATCTTTTGAACTTTTTCCATGTCGGTTATTTTTCACTTTTTATCAAATGTGAAAAAATAACATAAATAGATTACAAAAATTTTATCATTATCATTGGAATTATTTTTTATCAACAATAGTTTATAAGTATCCATGGTTATATTTATGTAAAATAATTTGCTCGAAATTTTGGAAATTTTTTGTTAACAAATTTTCCAAGGAAACAAAATATTTTTTTAATCTTCATGAGATAGGTGAATGATTTTTTCTTAGGAATTAAAATAATTTTTTGAAGTATTATATAATATAATAAGTTAAATATTAAAATTTTTTGTTCATGATATGGTACATGAGCATTATATATTATTTTGAGTAATCTTGATATATCCCAGGATAGTGGTAGAGGCTAATATAGATCTCCAATTCATTGGGTAGTGAATTTTATTAAAATATGAAAAAAGGAAAAAAAACATAAAAGTTACTATTATGGAACTAATAAGGTTTCAGTTATTTTAAAAAAGTTTCCAAATTAGTGAACATTGGTTTTGAGTATGATGATCCAAGTTACTTTTATTATGCTTTGAAAAAAAAATATGTAAATATTTTTATTTCAAGAGGTAAGGAATGTTTATGAATTTTTAATGGTGAATGTATTTTTTTAAATAATTTTTTCAAGAGATCCCATATTCCTAAATATTCATTCAATATTTATTTTATGCTTTATAATGGGTTTCTAAATTTTTTTTTGAGAAAATAATTGTTCTCAATTATGAAAATATTTTATTTTCAGGCTCAAATTTTTATTGTGAAAAATTTAAACTCATCACGGGTTTTAATGTTTCTCACTAGACTAAGAAAAAATATATATTTATATCCCATTATGAGATTCATTTTTCTTATCCCACTTCTTCAAAATGTTTTTCCTCTGGTTTAATGAAGAGTAGTAAATCTTATGTTTTCTATATTTGAGTATGGTTTTGGGCCTTTAATGATGAATGTTTGATATTATACATAATTTTTTATGTGGTAAAAGTGTATATTGTGTTTAAATATACAATTTTTAGGTAATGTTTCTAACTAATTATATAAATATCTAAACTGAGAAGATCCTAAAAATGTATTAATGTTCAACCTTTATAATAAATCATTTATTTATTTGTTGAATAAGGTGTGTGATTCTATATCAATCCTATGATAGGTATACAAATTATTAACCATCACACGGTTAACCTATGATAATTTATGTGAAGCCAAAAAAATAAACCTTATTTACTAATAACAATATGAACCCCTAAGGTGAATCAAGGGGAAAAATAAAACCTTTCTATAATAGTTCAACAATATGAATATATATTTATTTCATCTCTGAAGGTTCCATTCAATATGAATATTTAAAAATTAGAGATAATCAATATTTATAATCTATCCAAAACATGATATCACATTGAGATACTAGAGTGAGAATATATTCATGAAATATATACAAATAATCCTCTATAAATTCCATGAACTCCATCAAAAAAACGTCTACAAAACCTAACACCATATATTTTGTATAATATGGAAGAGGATCCTGAAATCTATTATCCATATGATGGTATCTCTGAATAACAAACATCACAAACTTTCTTTACACATAAAATAAAAAAACTCTCCACTAATAGCGATCAATAATATACATTAAAAATATCACCAATCCATGAAAAAAAATGAATTATATGGTTTTATATGTAGAAAAATGTCTCTCCAAAGGATTGATACCTCCCCTTAGTTATCTCAAATCCCTGAAACCCCATAAATAATATAGAATAACCTCAAACTAGATTAGAAAAAACCAAGGTCACTAGAATTCTATCCACCTTCATCCCCAATACATAGACTACGGTATGCACAATAAGGGACTGCAAAGATCCAAAATCATACAATGCATTATCCAAGGTAGAATATACTCATATAGTACATTTAATGATATCTAGACTAGCTAGTGTCAGGAATTCCATAACAAGAAACATACCAAACTAAAATCATCTACCTCACTTCCATTGATGGATTCATTTATTTTTCCATGCTCAACCCTATGTCATTGAGTAGAGGGAATATTTTGAAATATTATTCTATCAGTTCCATATACAATTTACTATCCAAAATCACAGAGACCCTACTATTTCTAATTAGGTATAAGAGAAAATTATCAATGTGACTCTATCATAATTTGGCCACATATAGAACATTGACTGCAAAGGAAGGTTAAACATCAGAACAGCCAATGGTCTTGACCTCTAAAAATATAAATGAAGACACCAGATCTCTAGGTGGATTCACCAATACTATAAATGACAAAAAAATGAAAAAAATAAGAATAGGAATAACTCCACATTTATTGAAACCTGGAATTTATAAAAAAAATAGTATCCATAATCCATAAATATCTTCCTCAAGAAGATCTAATGACATTCATCTTGGGACGAACCTATTGGTGCTAATGAATTCCCAGTCACCTAATCCTTCATTAGAACCTCCATGTATTTCAACATCATGAAAATTATAAAGTAAAACTGGATACACAGACATACCCCCCCCCCCCGAAGGTCACTCCCTCAAATCATCATCTGGAAGAATATTGGGAACATGGCGGATGATATTCATGAACCAGACTCTAAAATACCACAAACTTAGGATCCCTTATAAATTTCTTTCAAACTCCTACTATTACACCGCATTATTCATAAATGATACGAATTAACCACAAAACTAGTAATATAAATTCTCTAATGCCACCTCCAACTCATCTTGATCACCACAAAATATGATCTTCTAATACAGAGTTGTTCCCATAAACATGTTAACATCTAATGAAATTCAATTATTAAATACCACATGAATCATAAAAAAAGAGATCTTTAGAACATACTATTATCATAATGAAATAAAAACCCATCATACATTGGAAACCAATGACATTTAATCTCATATATCACATTCCCGTATGATTCATTATCCTTGGGATTAGACCACCTATAATCCATTGAAACACTCTTTTCCACATCACCATCCTGATCCATTCAAATATTCCTTCGATTATCCATCTCTATATCATTAAATAAGATATAATAACCCCAAAATATTGATTTAAATATTTTTACTTAAATTATTTTTTTCATATTTCCCAAAATACATATAATTGAAATAATGACCTAAATAAACACAAATAATGTAACAAACCTAGTACTTTACTAAATAATAAATATAATAGAACATTAGTAATTATAGTAATTATATAAAGAGTGGGATCTATATAAACACCTAGTAACGGGTGAATCGGGTGTTTAATAGTTTTACCAATTATATATTTTTCTATGAAAAGTTTTGGAGTTGTATAACACTATTTTTATTTGAACTTATATATATGGTTAACACTTGTGGATATATTATTTATAACCAGAAATATAACACCACATACAGTAGTAGAAATAATTAAATTACAAGACACATTATTTTCATGGTTCAGTACCTCCCTAGAAACCTACTCTTTTTCATACTTTTAAAGTCTATTGAAAATATTCTCTATTATTATCTTATCACCTAGATAAGTGGAATTCTCAAGGTATCATCATAAAACCCAGTACATAAATATCCTTTTAGAAATTATACAACATCCCACTATACTTCACAATTAGCTATATGGATAGTTGATTATATATTTTCTTCATATGTTCAGTAAGTTGATCATAGGATTGTTGGTGGATGTCTCATCATTAAGAAATATAGATCTAATTCAAACCACAGAAAGACTTCAACTACCAACCGATCCTTAAGAAACCAATACCACATGGTATTTCATACATATCTACTAATATAAATATTCTTTAGAAAAAACTATACTCATATTATAACTTCTCAACAACAGATCTTCTTGACACTAGTTGATAATATACATGAACAATGGGTTGGTCATTCCTATGTTATTATTTCTTCATAGATTTATCAAACAATACCTAATATTAAAATAATGTTAAAATCCATCTTACATCTTCATTGATACCTTGATAATCATCAGATTCATAAAGATTTTGACAAGATTGTATTCTTCATCAGTAGTACTCTTCATAACCATCATGTAGCACAAGAGGTCTCATTTTCTCAATTTCAAAAATATCAAAAAATAATATCTCATTATTTTATTTATTTTTATATATTGTATATAAAGATTTATTATTTTTTATTTTTGGAATATTTAATATCCTCCGAAAATTTTATTACAATGATTTTATAATTAATTTCAACACTTTTTCATACAAGGGATTCCCTTAGGATTTCATATTCCATTTTCTCTAAATTGTTGTCTCATAGTAAATTCCAAGAGTACGTTTTATTTTTCCTTTTCCTATTTATTTCTCATTTTTCGATTAGTGAAATGTATTATTCTATAGTATTCTAGATTCTTATAGTTTCCCTGATTAATATTTCTATCTTTCTCTACTTATTCATTCTTGTAATAACATCTTGAGTTCTTCATTTCTAATCCTGTAGTCACAAAAAAACATATAAAAATAAATTAATTGCTCTATAGATATATTGTATTATTTTTCTATAGGATTGTATTTGTAAAAAATTAAACTATAACTAAACATAAATCTCTCTATATTTATAAAAAAATATTATTTCAAATATATATTGCTTCATCTTCTCATGTCTTAATAGATTCATTGAATAGAAGTGAATGCGTTAAAAATAATATGTAGAATTAAATAGAATCTCAGATTGGCTCATATAACCTGTCTTTAGCATGAATAAAATTTATCTTTATATATTTAAAAAACTTCATACCATCTCTATTGTCATTAAAATTTTCATTAGTGTCAATCACCATATTATTATTTTCAAATATTCTAATTGAAAATGAAAATATAATGAAAATTAGTTTTATCTCTTTTCAATTAAGTCATTCATTAAGTAAATATCGAATCATATAATTTAGAAAAAATTATAATGTTTCGATCATGATAGAATAGTTTTAGCATTAAAAATAATTATATACTAATTAATATATTTATCCATGTTAAAAACATTTAAAACTCCCAAAATTTCATTCATTGTTTGACTCTTTTCACCAAACATGAAGATCAGTAACTTCATAATTTATAAATTTAATAACAAACCCATTTATTATTTCATGTTATTTATATCAATGATAAATTGTCCTTAAATATTCCCATTTGAGAATAATAATTATATTGTTATATATGGAAATATTCAATTTTACACTTTTTTCATTAATTTTTTTCTAGATATTGAATCAAACATAAGCTCCAGAACATAAGTGACCAGGAGCTAGATCGACAACCTGACCATTAGAATCCACCATTAGTCATATATAGATATGTTACCAAATGTCAAAAGGCCACATGTTCAAATGATGTACCATGTCCCCCGACTATGTGAATCAACCACTTAATCAGGAAACAGATCGGGGGTTGATCAATCACATGACCAAGCTAATAACATTGGGAGGATTGACTATATGAATAACCGTGCTGTTAGTGTATCAACTACAAGGATAAAAATTAGATGTATAACTATATAGATCTTCCACAACAAACAATTAAGTGTCTTGATTTTCTACAAATATAATTTTATGATTTACCATGAGGTAGTGGATCAACCACATCTAGTGGATAGTCAATAAACATCAAAACTTATCAAAAAACCAAACTTTTTTTAGTATACTTATCATATCATTTAAAACACCTCAAAACATTATTAACCACTTATTATCGTATTCTATCATCTTTTGGAATTTATATAACTACTTCGAACTATTTATGATGCTTCCCAATTAGTTACATCCTATATACCAAACCCAGAGTATTAATGATATTCCAATGCACTTCAAACATCAAACTTATTGAAATATCTAAAGAATATTATCTATGTGAGGATTGAAACTAATTTAATCACACATTTGTGTTACAATAATTGAATGAATTTCTCCCAACTCTGGGGTTTTCAAACTCTCTAATCATGTAAGGGTATAAATTTTTCTAATCCCTTACTTTTTATTCTGGTGTGTCTAGTGGCGTGGTAGTAATTTCATAAATTTTAATATTATTTTAAAAATGATTTTTTAAATTGTAAAGAATATTTTGAAATGTTTTTAAAAATTATAGATGAAAATTTAAATATTAAAATTTATATTTGGAATTTTATTTTTATGTTTTTAAATTGATTCTAACTATTTTTAGTATTTTGGAGCTGATGATTAATCCTTTTCGTTATTATTTATTTATTTTCAAAAAGGAAATTTTTTTTGTAAGTTTATTCTTACCCTTTTACATGAAAATTATTAATTGTAAGGGTGAACACTATTTGTAATAGGGTTTTTATGGGTTACCTCATATTTTCAAATGTTATGTAAGGGTAATAGTGGATTTCGGTTGGTGTGTAAAGGTAATTGAAATTTCCATTTCACAGAAGGTAGTCATCGCATGTATCCTGGAATTACATCGTGTTAGGGTAAGTGACTAGTCATGTAAGGGTCAACCCAAAGTTTCCATTATTGGGAAAAGGAAATATGTATCTTTCACAAGTGTACCAACAAGTGTAAATTTCATATCTTAACCTATGTATGCATCATCCCACATTTTATTCAGTTATCCATGGATATTTTTGTTAAATATTTAAATATATGTTTCTAATTTTGAATCCCATAATAGAGTGGCTAATTGAATAAGAGTAAAACATTATTAACCTTATGAAACCTATATGACTTGTGTATTGGTATCTATTTTCACCTAGTTTTCTAATTTTTCTCCATCCTTTTGACCTATAACTATGTGAAATCCTCTTTAGTTATTTATAAATCATAAAATCAGGTTTTCAAATACAATTTAATTGTATAAATTTATATCTAATGTTTTAAATGTATTATTCTAGATCTCAATTATGTTTTTAGTGAAGTATTAATTAAATAGAGAATAAATGAAAATTTAATATAGTATATAAGGAGGGATATCTATGAATGTTAAAAAATTCTTTCTCTCATTCTAGTTCCTGCTTATTTATATTGAGTTTTAGTGATGAAAAACAGAAGCCATCATGTTTTGTGAGGTCTTATAAAAAAATTTAGAGGCTCCTCTTACTTCTAGTCTGTGTGCATACCCTCTTCCTCCCTCCTCTATTTTGATATTATGGCATGAGTGTCTACGAATAAGTTGGGAATATTATCTTTTATTTATTGTATACAATTTAAATCTGAAATAAATATGCTATATAATATTTTTTTTAATGGATGATACTAACCATAATTAGGTAATAATATGGAATATAATTTCATGATGAACGTTTTGGTGATAATATCCAAATTAAAAAATATTAAATTTTAAATCAATACATTGAAAGGATTACAACATATTATCATATTATTTTTAAAAATAGAGAATTGTTTCTTGATGATTTTGTCTTGAAATATTAAAGTGAATTAATTTTGTAATTATATTTTGTAGATAAATAATTTTTTTGAAAAAAATATAGCATGTTTTATAAACATTATTCTATCATTAAAATGAGCATCACATGTTACATATTGTTATTTTTCTTTATGAGGTGGTTTAGAGAGTATGTTAGGACAAAACTTGATAATTTTCAATATTATTTTAAGGTATATAAATAATTAATTTCATGTTGTTGAATAATAAAAATTATTCTATAAATTATCCCACCATGATAAAAAGATAAATTCATTTTTTCTTTGGTAATGTATAATTGATACCATTCCAAGGCGTTAAACTTATTAAATAATATTCATGATAGTAACAAGATAATTATATATATTAAATTGAAATTAATATTGTTTCATGTGTAATTCTTGAGAATATTTTTCTAATTTATATTATTTAATGTGTATAAATTTAACCTTTCTTAGTGATTATCCTCACATTATTTTATTGAACTATTGATACAAAAATATAATTTCATACAGAAATATTTATATTCATAAGTTTTGAAATATCTAGAATGTGAGATGGAGGTATTTTGAAATAAATTATTTTCAATTTAGATTTAATGGATAGTGTGTTACCTATAATTATGTATATTAAGTATGCTATATGTGACATAAAATTAGATAACAACCTAAATATGGTAATGATTTTAGTATATTAAAAGTGGCATGTTGAAATAATTATCATTTCCACTGTTGATATATGTAAAAAACATATTAAAAACATCATATGAAATAAATAATATTTAGCCTAAATAATATTGTATGGTTAATGAGTTTGTTATTTATTTGTTATTAATTGGTTAAATGAATATGGTAATAATAATTTAATGATTAATTAAATCATAGATCTATGGCTGAGTGAGTGTCACATGATATGATAATGGTTGGAATACCTTTTAGTTTTGTCTATATTTTCCCTGAAATTATGTGTGTAATAATACATTTCATATTTATCTATGCTATATATACCTAAAACCTTGATTTTTTTATTGACTATTAACTTTATTTTGTTGGTATAGTGGTTGTGGATACTCAAGGAAATCATGGTGGCACGACATGGATGTTATGTTGATGACATGGGCAGGGATTCCAAAGGTTGTGATGATAGGACAAGGTGAATGTTATGATGATGATAATGATATTTTCATGGGATGTAATATGTGGTATTACTTGTAGTGGTTTTAGGGGTGTTACTAAAACATATATAATATTTTGATATGGGATCACGAATTTTTTGTGCTAAATTGTGAAATACATTAATTATAATGAATGTACTTGTTCCATCGCATAATAGATTGATGTTTTTATATAGTATGTATCCAACTATAGGAAGCAGTTTGTTGCTATGAGTTGTGATTGAATCTTCTATGTGGTATCTTGGTTTTAGTCTTAGAGTTCTTAGAATTTTATGAAATGATAAATTAATTAATGAAATAATGGAATTCCTTCTACATTCGTTATTTATTATGAAGACATTATTGATGATACAAGTAAATAATTAACAATTCCATCAACACATAGATCAAGAGATTGAAATTTCAATCCTATGAAAGAAATTATAATAATATTAAATAATGGATAATTAATTAATTAATGTTGTTATTGATTTGTATATGAATTTGATAAAAAGGACATATAAGTGGAAGCCAGGAGTCTTGTACGACATTAGTAGAATATGATTATATAAGTGTAGGTACTTTCCCTTAGTGTGGTTTTGAGCCTAATATATATTGTGTATGTTTTATTATTTAATATGCTAACACACCTGTTCTGGTAGGGTGACTAACACTCATTGGACTCTAGGAGGTTTTTCCCCAATATCTATGTTTATGAGGAAAAAATGGCTAACTACCCCCAAAACCCCACTCTCTTATCTTCTCTTGATAGTATTATGTGTTATTATTCTTAGTGGTTATTGTTCCCTATATATGTTTATATAGGGATATAGTTTCATTTTTTTGACACACACATATATACATACATATTATCCTAATGTTTATTATAGCTATGTTGTTCATGGTTTGTTAGGGGTTGTGGTATAATATAAGTCATACGAGATATGGTTTCTCCCAGAAACTACTCAGTTACTATATAAAGATATGGATGAGATATTTGGATAATTTGATGCATGGTGTGTTTTAAATGTTAATTTAGCACATATTTCATTGGGACATCCTACATTATCTCATGTTTCATTGGGATATATTAATTTTAGATGGAGGTAGGTCTTGACATGTGATGTTGGTGAATGATGGAAAACTAGTGTGGAAGTGGTAGTGGGATACTGTCATTTTTTATTTTGCAAAATATATTTCTACTTATATATGATACATAGTTAGGGATCTATGGTGTAGATGGAAGAAGAATAGTAAACCTTCTTAGGTGATGATTTGGTTTCATTTTTTTATCACTCATCTTTAGTATTCTTCTTTCACATCAATCACAAGAGGTTACATGAAGGATCCTATTGAAAAGCATGTTAATATCACCCTAAATATATATAAACGATTTTTTAGGATAGTAAGAGTGAGATCATGATTGAAATAGAATTTTCTTGTTTGAGGTGATTTTCAGGAGCTATCGGAGATTTCTATTTTCTACTAAGGATTTTTTCTACTGTTTTCAATTATTTTAGTTGTATGACATTATGTTCACATCATCTATTAGAATTTTTATTCTTTATTATGAGGAGTTTTTTGGTGTGTGTTCACATATTATCTATTACATTTAAAATATCAGAGGTTAAAGGCTCCTATTTTTGTGTTTGTTATACACATAGCGCATGTCTCTAACCCATTTCATATTGTAGGTGGGAATCATGAATCATTACCTCTCTTCTAAAATTTTTTTCCCATGAGGGGTACTATAGGGTGGAGGGTGTTATTAAAGAGTGGTACCATAGTTGATGGTTGAGAGATCAGATGGATATTGGATCTAGGAACTGGTGAGGATTTATGGATTGTTAGGGAAATACTATTTTTTAGGATTAGTACATGATGTAAACAAGAGTACAAGCTAGGAAATGGGATTTTAGGTTCCCCTATGCTCGTATGTATGGAAATTCAAGTTTAATGGATATTCAAAATGAAGTGGTGATACCTATGAGTTATTGACCTAGGAGATGATCTCGATTTATGCTTGCATGCACATGTGTTTAAATTAGTTATACAAGGGTAAAACACTAAAAATGAAGTAATTAATTAACCTAAAATAATATTTGTACTAGGTTATGTGTCCATAAAATTTATTCTTTTTCAAGAGTGGATATAGTCTGACAATAACTTTAGTTTCATGATGAATATGTTCAAAAGTATTTTTCAAAAAATCTCTATATAGGGGAGGAGGGTGAAAACAATTCTTGGATGATGAAACATTGAGTGTTCGAGTTCTATTTTTTTCAGAAGTTTGAGGGATTATTTTTGGAACATGGGAACAATATTTTGTAGGAGTAAGTGGTGATATCCTTTGTTTGAATAATTATCATAAAGAGTATTATGTTATTTAAATTTTAATGATGTAGTGTGGTTCAGCTTGATAACATTTGTTATTTTTCGTGAGATTTTATAACAAGTTATATTTTTTATGGGATGTTAAGAGATTATTTTCCAGGTTCAATTTCTTCCTTCGATCATAAACGAGAGGATTCTTAGTCAAAAATATTATCCCTCCATTAGAGTTTTGGTATTTTCTACTATTTAAATGTTATGAAACCATTTACTTTCCTCTTTGAACATGAAACAATATTATATTTATCCCTTTTAAGTGAATGAACAATTTTTTCACCATTATTAAATTTATATCCCATCACAATGAGTGTAAGGAAACAACACCTCATTCACTGGACTAAAACCCACATAATAAATCCTTGACCAATGATCATTTATATCACATCATCCTTTAGTTTCCAACCCACACCTTTTAGAATTCAGATATGAAAACAATATCTCATTCGTTGGGCCTAAAGTTAAATTATAGATGTGGTCGAGAGAAAGGTTTTCTCTAACCTTGTTCAAATAATTATTTTACAATCTCCTTGATCTTTAGTTTAGTACAAGAGGATGGATTTATATAATCATTTTCACCATATACTCTTATCCTGGGCCTAGTATGGTATAGTTTTGTTCCATAGGGTTGTTCTTTTGGTTCTTATTTATTTAAATCAATATACTATTCATTCATATTATGCGATATGAGCCTTGTTTTAGATAAAATAGAATATTTTATTTTGTCCATTAATTTATTTATACCTAATATTGGAATAATTACTCTCTCTATTGTGAATTAAATATATTTTATGGTGTGGTTTGTGCTTGAAACATTTTTTATGATTTGATTGTGGCTTGGTGTTCTTACATCGATATAAGGTATTTATCACAGACTATTTACATTTGTTATTTCCTTGAACATATTAATATAATGTAATATTCGTATATCATAACTCATTTTATTATGAAATATATTTAAATCATTCATGTCAAGGCCACTAATATAGGATAGTATCATGGTATGGTGGTTGAGTTCCTTTGATTTGTATAGTTTTAGAAGCTATGTTAAGATTATATATGTGCTTGTGTTAGTTGTGAAATTTTATGTTATTTTTATATAGAACTCTTAAATGTAGTGTCTTTAACTTATGGTAAATAGAAAATGGAAATCAGTAATTATATACATTGTATATTTTTTATGAGTCTGGTCTTGGTAATTAATGTTTTTCTCACAAGCATGGAATAATTTCAAATCTAGATAAAGTGGATTGTTTAAACATATTACATTGTGTATAATGAATATAATATATTAAATTTGAGTTATCAATGTTTTTTAGGTTATGTGTATTGAAATTAATTTTCTAAAGATCACGAGAGAGTTGATTCGGTTGAATAAAAATAATTTTATGAAATAATTTAATTTTCCTAAGTACCTGAGTTATCAAAGAACACATTTTAAATATGAGTTTTTTTAGAAATATATAATTTACATTAAAAATTTCATCATTGGATATTATATTGATTCTGTATAAATATATCTAATGAGACACTCTTGGAATAATTATTTTGTGACAAAATGTTTTCATAAATACATAATATTTGTTCTTCCATGAAACATGTATTTATTTAAAAATAGATTGTGAAAATGTATTAAACATGTTTTATCAAATAATGTTTTTATTAATAAAATATTAAGAAGAAGAATCAAAATAGGGTTTCATTTGATTATTTCATAACATGATTGATTATTTTCAAAAGTGACTTAACTAAGAATGGAATATTTTAGAAAATTTTATTTATGTTTTAATATCCTCAACTAAGATGAATTAATGAACATTTGTAACGAGCATATAGTCCGAAAATTGTTATGCAAGCATGCCAATAAACTCTTTCCCATGAAATATTAATCATGACATATCCATAATGTTAGGGATTAATATTTATGGAATTATTGATGGAAATAAAAAATATATAAATTTTTATTTGATTGAATTCCTATGAAAAATTATGGAAAAGCTGGTGATAAAGGTGTTTTCTCCCAAATGGAGTTATGTTCCTTTTTTTAATCAATGTAATGTATTTGTTTTTAAAATATTTCCTTCTGAATAATTGTTTTAATATTATGTTTTTGTGACTATATGGTCATGTATTGGTGTATATTTTTTTATTTTTGTGGCCTCTGATGTGATCTTTCTTGGGAATAACTTTCAAAAATGCAATCTCGCTATTCCATGTTAGTTAAACATTATTTTTTGGATAATTGTTTTGACCTCATGTTGATATCTGCGATAGATTCCCCACTATGATAAAATGATTTATTTATGGTTCTACATTTGTTTGAGAGGTATCTCCACCGGGAGATTATTTTAATGCATTGTGTATCCAAAAAAATTTATTACTCCTATGGTTCTTAAGTTCCAGATATTTAGAGAACATTAAGATGTATCTCATGGGTTGGTTGATTTGTTTTTCATCCATTACATCTCCTTTTCAAATTTTTTAAATTTTCAAATATGATAATTGTTTATGATTTATCTAATGTAAGTGTTTAGGTTTTATTACACCGTTCCTTTGTTATTTTGAGGTGTCTAGTTACTCAGGAGGATAAATTTCCTAAATTTAGATGTTTTTTTAGTAATTCATATATAAATTATAAGGTCGTTTTAAATTGGTTTTACAAATTGTGGATATAATATCAATGTTTTAAATGTACATTAGGAATTTAATTTTGAGGTGTGTAAAGTGATTTTACGTGTTTTTGGTATTTTATAAATGATGATAAATCATTTTCATAATTATTTAAATGTTTTTGAGCATTACAAATTTAATGTTTCAATGGTTATTATTACCCTTACACATTATCATGCTTTTATACATGTGTAAAACCAATTTTTAATAGGTTGTATAAGGGTAACCTCTTATTTATAAAGGTTATGAATTGTTAACCATGAATTTTAGACACATTATAAAGGTAAATGAAATTACTTTCATACAGAAGGTGGTCACCACATAAAGGAATCATGGAATCCAATTGTGTAAGGGAAAATTCCAATCCTTTTAAAGGTTTTCCCAAATTTTCTATTATTACATAAGGGTAATTTCTATCTCACATAAGAGTACTGACTTGCATAATGGTCATCTATTAACTTGTGTAAGAGTAATCCAATGATTTACTTATATGAGTAAGGGTAGTTTTGGTCACTATGTAAAGGTATGTTGGGGATTTGGTATCCCACGTAATGTTAGCTATCCACAGAAGGGTAAAACCCTCTTACCCTAGGCAATGTATGAGTTGTGTATGGGTATCCATTTTTTCCCAATTTTCAAAATTCTCTTCCTCATTTGGATCTATAAGCATGTGTAATACTTTTTAATGATTTTTATTGCTTAAAATAATCATTTTAACGGATTTTAACACATTTAAAACAATATCTACTATTTTTATAATTTTAAATTTTATCGCAATTATGCATGGAGTTAAATAAAAATAAAATGGTTAATAAATTCAAATATTATAGATTATCTGAAGAGAGAAATCAATTAATTTTAAAAATGAGTTTATTTATCTTTTTTGAGTTCTTCTTTGTCTATCGAGAGTTATGATGACACTAAACCCTAGAGTTAGAGTTTTTTTATGACTTCTAAATGTTGTTTGATTATCAAATTGCTTCAATGCTATGCACATACATATCCTTCTATTCCTTATTTTTAATTTTGTATCATGATATTCTTTAAAGAGGTAGGGGATCTATGACTTCTCTTTTTTTATAATATGAAAATGTGAAGTAACCATGATTTAACATCTATATTTAAATGGATATGATTAATAAAAATTAGATAATAATCTTGGAAATAAACACATGATGATAATTTATATGATATTATAGGAATTTAAATGCTGGAAGTTGAAATTAGTACTCTCAAATATTGAAAATATATTATTAAATAATTATTAAAAGGTCGGAATTATCTCGTGCTGAATTTTTATTGAAATTTTAATTTGATTGAAATTTATATTCCATTTGTTAAAATTAAAATATTAAAAAAAATCGAAACAATATTACCTCTTTTAAATGATAACCACTTAGTAAATATTATTAGTATTCACTATGAGTGAATTACTAATGTATGTTATAGCTTAAATTTAATATTTGTAAAATTATCAGAAGATATAGAAATAAAAACTTTCCATTTTAAGGAATATTGATAATTATTATTGAACTTATCCACTAGATATATAAGATAATTGAATGATTTTATGTAGTATATAATTGAAAAAATCAAAATGATTTCATTCCATGGGGTTAAGCAGCTTAAATAATGTGGATGAGAATTATTTGATAATTCAATATCTATGAAATTAAAATGTATATTTTCATATGTACTATTATTGTTATTATTTTAATTAATAATATTATTTCATGTTTAAGACATTAATCATACATAGATATGATTATCACATGTTTGTAATAAACTCTTGAATTCGGAATATTATCTCACGTGGGAATATTTATATTCAATATTTTGATATATTTGGGTTGTGTGATCTCATAATTTTGAAGTATATTTATTTCCTCTAGTATTTATTGAATAGTGAACTATATATCATTATGAATGTTATAAATAATTATTATTCTTGGATATTTGGAAACAACATAAATATGGAAATTCTTTGATTATATTAAAAGAGTCATGCCGAAAGAATTATTATCAAGATTATTAACATATGAAAAAACAACATGAGTTATCACACTTGATGTTAAAAATATATACTTGATAATTTTTTATGGATAATTTTGACATGATCTAATAGTTATTAATTATATAAATAAATACAACACTGATAATATAATAATTTCTTAAATCATTTCTTCGGTCATGAACAAGCCCAACATTGTTTGATAAAGGTTGGTATTCCTTGTTCATTTTGGACAGATTTTCTATGAAATTATGAGTTGAATAATATATTTAATATGTATTTATAATATATCTATTTATATACTTAATAATAAAATTTGAATATTAATCTTATCTAATTGGAATAATTAGTGGGGATACTTAAGGTTGTGATGATCAACATGGGTACTGGTTATGGTGATGATATGTGTTGGTATTCCTATGGTTGTGATGATGTAATGGGAATCATGTTATGATGATTATGATTTTTTAATGGGTTTTTGGATTTGGTATTACATGTAATGTCGTCATGAATGGTATTGGGACTATTATAATGGGTTAAATCTAGAAATTTATTTTGTTTTTATGATTAATGTTATGATTCTTTCATGATAATTAATCCACTTGTTTAATTTCCCTATAGTTGGATGGTTTTATATAATCTATTTCCTGATGTCGTAAGAAGTCTGATATTATGCACTATGACTATTTATTTTATATTTTATCTTGGGATGAGTCATACAAAATAGTGATGTTTATTAAATAATAATTTAATTAATGATATAATGGTCTTTCTTCTTGATTATTTCAATATGATAATGACATACCTATGAATATAGGAAAATAATTAAATATTACATTGGAACTTGGATCAAAATGTTAAAATGTAAATATTTGAAAAATAAATCATAATAATATTAATTAGTGGATAAATAATTAATTGATGTTCACATATATTCTTGTATTATTTTTAAACCTAGGCCTTAGTAGTATATGTTGGGAGTCTTGAGTGTTATTAGCGACAAATGTTTCTATATCTAAAGAGTTTCCCAAATTGTGGTTGGGAGCCCTAAATATATCGTGCATTTTTTTATTTCATATGCTAAATCACCCATGTCATTAGCGAAACTAACACCCAATGGACTCTAGGTGGGTATTTTCCCAGACATCTATGTTGACAAGGATGGGATGGTTCACTACCCCATCCATCACCACTCTCTTCTCCTCATTGTATTATATATTAGGATGCATGATGGTTATCATTCCACACATATGTGTGTAGTGGGATGTAATGTATTGTGGTTATTTCACACACATATATCTTTGGATATAGTATACAAATGGTTATTATGGGTATGTCTTGTATAGGCTATGGTGGCTTGACATATAATACACAATATATAGTGTATGGTGGATTTATAAAACTACTCAGTTATTTTATGGAGATGTGGCTAGGATGATGGGATAAAACAATACAATGGTTTTATGATGTATTAATTTATCCCATCTATCTTCATGATGGCTGATATTATCCCATGTTTCATTGAGATACATTAATTTAAGGGATATATGGATCAAGATGTTCGATTTTGGGGTAGAGAAGTAAACTATTTGGGTGGTAGTAGGGTGCCTTAATTTAATGAAATGTTGGATGGAATTTTACTAATTTTTTGTGGTAATTGGATAGTAATACATGTCGAGGATGAAAAAATAACAGTAAACCTATTTAGGTAATGAGATGGTTTCATTGGTATACTCACTTGGATCTCGTATTGCTCTTTCAAATCTTTCATAAGAGGGTTATGGGTGGATCCTACTGATTTTACATTTTTTTATAACCCTATATTTATATTATTTATTTTTAAAGTCATTAAGATATGGTTGGTGATCTATCTAGACATATCAATTTTGGGGAATTTTTCAAAATCTATTTGAGCTTCATGGTCCTTACTGAGTATTTTTTTAATTTTTCTATTTTTTTCAATTACACTCCATTACCTTCATATCAACAATCAGTATTTATTCTTCTTTTGTTAAGACTATGAGTTTTTGTGTGGTTATTCCCATCTTATCTCTTTGTTTTCAAATATCAGAGGGTAATTCATCCCATATATATGTCTGGTATGCCCTTAGTGCTAGTTTCCAACCTGTGTCCTATTGAATTAGGGTTTCAACAATAAGTATATTTATTCTCTCATATCTTACCTAGAAAATGTAACTTTGGGGTTAAGGGTTTGTTAAAAATCATATTCTTTATAAAACAATTATTAATAACCCTTTTCTTTATTCACTATATCCATCACATAAACTATTTCATTATATTGTAGATAGTATTGGAACTCATCTCTGAGAACATCTAATGTCCTTCCATGAATATCGGCTCATAAAATCATCTAATTTATGTGGATTCCCATGGAACCTATCTAGAAATATGTCCAAAGGTAGCCATCAATTTAAGAGTCTATTTCCAATATTTGTGTTTTCCTTTGTATTTTCATATGAATAAAATTCAATATATGTTACCCAAAAGATATGTTTGTCACCTTCTTCATTTAATGGGTGAATAATCATTCCACAATGAAAGCTCCAAAGCTCTCGGAATACATTGAATTTCTCACCATGTATCAATAGTTGGGAAAAAATTCAACATTATCATCGTATAGTCCACAAAGGAACATTATTCACCCCATATGGATTGGTTTTCAATTCCAATCTAATACCTCAAGTCAATGTTACTCTTCTAACCCTTTATGAAAATAAATTCAAATTATGAAAAGGTTTCTCTCTCTCTCTAAAACCTTCTAAAAATACATTGGTTCATGGGAAGTTCGTCTAAGGTTTGATTATATTCACCATTACTCATCTAATTTCATTATTAATATTCTCCTTTTTTATCTTAAATTCTATTTAGATAATTAGGGAACCACATATAGCTTCGCAACAAGCCTTATGTAGTTCATCTATATGTCTATCCGGGCTAAATATTTATAGAAAACAAGACTTATTTTAAAAAATAACCAATTATATCCATATTCATTACTCATTATGGAACAAAAATGGTCCCCCAATTTTATGGGCCATAAAATATTTATATTAATGACATTTAATAATCATATAATAACATAAAAAACATCATTATGTTCAATTGAATTTTGTTTCACATCCCCATTTTTTAAACAATCACCCCCTTGAAAAATAAAATAAATATACACCTTAAAAAATCAAAGTGAATATCATTCCTAAAATTAAGTATATACTGGTGAATCCTAGTTATTCGACCTTGAGAAAAAAAATATTTCCCTTGCAACCATGACTACATCAGTTTCTCCCCCTCGTGAGATTCATTCCAAACTTCACCATCATGGTGACATCCATCAGTAAATTATCTCCAAGAAGTACTGATATCATTTTCAATAATTGATACTAATTAAAAATTAATAACACTTGACATATTCTTCTTGATATCCATCCATCTAGTTTTTATAGGAATCACATCACTCCTAAAAACATTACCTTTAATCCCAAACATTGAAACACATGAATTTTATATTTGATAATGAGATAGACTTCATCACCTTCTATGTTGTAGCCCTAAATCTGATACTTGTTCCTTAACCAAAGAAGCCTCTTATTTGTAGCTATAAAGTGACTTTTTAATTTATTCTTTTATTTTCCTTATCTCTCTAATTACTTTCACCTTTGGGAATAATTGGATTCTTTTCATTCACATGTTTTCTCTTGGTTGGAGATAAATTCATTTCTTGTCCTATCATAATAGTTTTAATCATAAATGTTTGGTCCAAATATATTTATTATTTATGTTATAATGGACATATGATAAATATTACATTAGGTAAATTGACATTTTTAATCATATGTTGTTACCTATTCTTTAAATAATATGTGACATGAGGGAATAATGGTTATTTCCTCTTTTTCTTCAATATCTCTATCTATTCTAGTAGGTTAGTCATACACTTATTTAGAGTTTCTAGTTACTATTCACCTACCACATAAAAATAATTTTCTATTTAAGTCACCATTTTTGGTAAAATTTCCAATTATATTTTCTTTCTTCTAAGGAGTTTCATTCTCAATAGCTTTCTTCATGAAATTCCTTCCCAAGGTAGGCACTCTAGCTTTCCTATATTTATTATCAATTAGATATGGATTTTTTTATATTTATTTTTTTAATGATATGTAACCTGGTGGTACTATAATCCATTGTAAATAGTGACCAATGATATTTTATTTCTCAAAGAATGTTTTTATGATACTATAATCATTTATTCTAAGATAGATTTTCCCATTTCAATACTCCCAGCATTTGACCAATTGGTTCACTTATGTTTTAAACTTTAATACTCATGTATATTAGCCTTATTTGAATTTAATATATTTTTATTCTTCCTCAAAAATATATTTCCATATTCCTAAACCAGCATCAACTCAAAGAATAGCTGAAAAAATCAGTAATTTGTTTTTATTATCAATTTTCTAGACATGTTTGCATGCTGTTTTTTGGTTATTCTACGACATTTTTGGGATACAATGTGAGAATATAAAATATTAAACTTGGTCACTTATAACCTTGATGATATGGTAGGCTTATTGAAAATATTCATTACTAATATATTAAAAAAATCCTTTTTCTCTATTTAAACAATTAGATTCATTGCATATATCTATTTTAAGATTGTCCATGGACTTTCTCCAAGAGCATGCGGTGAAATATTCTTCAATAATCATCATGAACTCTTTACCTATAACAACCCTACTCTTTATTTAACACATAAAAATAACTTAATACAAAAAATGTTCACAGTTTAAAAAAAATATGATTGAGAGGTATAGTATCTTTTTGGATTAGGAACATTACATAATAGCTTAAAATATTAAATACACAACATTATTAAAAACATCGTTTACATGACCACACACATTTATCTTATTTTGCATGGCATGGGATAACCTCAGGACATGAATTAGAAAAGGGTTAGCAATAAAGTACATTATGGGAGTAAACAATGGATAACATGAATAATAAAATACATGATAGGAAATAGGACTATATATGGAATATAAGAGAAACATGAACAAAAAGGAATGATATATAAAGATTATCATAACATGGAAATGTGGCATCCACATTTAACATGATATTTGCATGATCCAAGGATCATTGCACATGAAGCCTGAGTAAAACCTCATTTCACTTGAATTAGAATGAGTAAAAAATCATTTCACTTCATGTATCATGATAAAAATCTTTACCTAATGCATTGGAGTGCTATTTGGGTGCACCCTTCTTAGTCATATCATTTCATGCATAAGTGTGCCACATGGATCGTATAACATGGATTCATTAAACATCATAATTAATTCCATGATAAAGAAATGTGGAATTAATAAATTAAACTATTTGATCAATATTTAAATGTGTATAAAGGTAAATAACCTTTATAGATAAATGGGTATGGTATTCACTACACAATGACTTTGGCTTTGAGAATTGCAGTGCAATTTTGTCAGCATAACAGCATGACATACGTATTCATAAAAATGTATTATGAGAGAGAAATGGATATATCATCATATTTACATGAAATGGACAGTATGGGGGTCATATAGATACATGTAACAACATATGTAATGGAATTTATATGCATAATTTAAAAGAAATAATTGAATGTAAATGAAAAGTGAGAAATTCCTTGTGGAATTTTTTCATGGAAACAAGTGGGCATGGGAGTAATTAATGAAAGAGAAAGAGGTCCATAATCATCCCAATTTAAGGAGGGTATTATGGGGGAGGTTTTAAATCATATCCAAACATTTATAATTGAAAACAAAATGGTATAATATTATAAAGAAATTTGGACAAAAATGAGAAAGGAATAAATCACATACTTGAATTTTGATCCAAAAAGCTTGGGAGAGTCTTGAGGGAGGCTTATTGGGAGCTTGGGGCACCTTGGGAGAATACTAGAGAGATGAGGGAATATTATTTATATTATCCAATAGGTTTTAGTGAAGATAAGTGGTATATTGGGTGGGTTTATATAGGGAAGGAGTGGGAATTCATTATTATTTAGGTTTTAGACACCACACATTAAACTAATCAAAACAGCAAACCAAACCATGGTTTTTGCCCTTTATTTTTGACAAAGGGGAGTGAAAAATATTTTTTTATAAGGAAAATGTTGGAAATAATTAAAATATTAGACTTTCTTATGAGTATGTGAGTCAAACACACATAGAAATCATTTTAAAATGATAAGATTCTTTATATGTCATGGAGGGTCCACTAATGTTTGGTAAAATAAATAAAACAAATATAAAATCACATTTTTTAAAGGTAAAGAATATATTGGGCTATAATCACTTTTATAGTTTTTTATTACATCACTATTGAGTCATTATGATGTCATAAAACTCATTATATATTTAAACGGTATTAAATTTTTACCCAAAAATTTGGTTATCTCGTAAAATTTTGAATCATTTACTGTTGGCTAATTTCGACATCCTGATTCCAAAAAAATTATTCATTCTATCTAAATAATTTTTTTAATATATTAATCTTTAATTTTAATATTAAAACGAACATTTATCATAAATTCCCAGGTTCTGAAGAAAACAGCATTCAAACCATAATAAAAATTAAAATTTTATGCATAAAAATTATATGATCATTTATGTTTAATTATATGTAATTTAGAAATAATATTTTAATAAAATATTAGTTAATTAAAAATTCTACTAATTCATAAAAATAAAATTCTTAATTGAATATTAACTAAAAATACTATTTGTGCTTCAAAAAAATTTTATAAAAAGACCATAATAAAATGAATGCATATTTTGTATTCTATAATCAATTATGCACATAATAATAGTGCTAGGGTCTTGTTACATAACCCCTTATAACATCGGAATATGACCTAAGGGTAAGGTGTGATATGGTGAAAGACTCTTGGTGTGGCTCATATAACATCGCTTGGGTGGTAATCTCTATCAACTTCCACTTCTCCCGTAGGTGGTTCCATTAGAGATTAACGTTTTGATGCATAGCCTAGGCATGGTCAAGAGCGAAGAACAGTGAAAAAAGGTCCTTTATAATTTATGAAAATTGGTCTTCGTATGGAGTAATTCTACAGGATGAGGCCATTTCTTCTTTTGTCTGAGTAAATTGGATTTTTTAGAGCCCTATATTTATACTAATCAATTGATCATCATTCAACGACTATATTATCAATGGTAACAATTCATAGCAGTATTTTGAAATCCAAAAACATAAAACCAAGGATGTTCATATTTTATACAACTATAATCCATTTAATTTGATCGAGAGGAAATTTCATTAATAAATGTTAAGGTCATTATAATATTTATCCCTTAAGAAATATTTCCCTAGAAATTTACCTTTTCCACACTAAAACAGATGAGGGTAACTCTATTTCATCACTTACATTGATTCCCATGTTTTATCATCAAACTAGTTGTTTTTCCACACTACATTGAGGAAGGGAATTGTCTTATTTAGTTGAACTTTTACCCTAAGATATAAGATATTCACCAACTTAAATTCATAAAAGATGTCTTTCTACAATATTACCACCTCGGGATTTAGTATATGTGATGGGTCAGTAATGTACATCCTCAAGAGTGATAAATGGAATACATCATGTACTTGAGATATGTTTAGTGGGAGTTCTAGTCAATATTCCACTCCTCCAATGTGATCAATGATCTCAAAAGGACAATGTAACTTGGAATAATCCTTCCACTCTTCCCAAATATTATAACTCTCATCCATATAGATATGTGGAGGAGTACCATATCTCTAAAATCAAACTCTAGGTCTTGTCGACAATTATCAGCATTGCTCTTTTTTCACCTCTGATCATTTTTAATGTGATGTTGGATGGTCTTAACCTTATCTACCATTTCTTCACCCATTTCTGGACCTATGAGTTTTCACTCCCCAACATGCCAGTGTTATACACCACTTCCCATAAAGGGATTCATAGGGATCCATTTGGATGCTTTAGTGGAACTGTTCTTGCAAGTGAAATCAACTAGAGAATGATGTTGATCCCATCCCCCTTTGAAGCCCATTGTGTATTGTCTAAACATGTTCTAAAGTTTTTGGATATTACACTCATATTGGACATCATTTTGGGGAAGATAAGTCATACTGATGTTTATCTCAGTATTCAGTGCATGTTGAAGACTCCTCCAAAACATTGAGGTGAATCTTGGATCTCGATCGGATATAATTGATAGTGATACTTCATACAGAATTGACAAATATTTAATGTATATCTATTCTAGCTGATCCAATTAGAAGTCCTCATGAATTGTAATGAAGTGTGCAGTCTTTGTAAGTCGATCCACAAAAATCTAGATAGCATTGTTTCCTTTGGACGTTTTTGGATGTCTGCTGAAAAAGTCATTGGTGATTTTTTTCCATTTACAAGTTAGTATGAGTAATTATTTCCTCATTCCTTTAGACTTATGCCTCTCAACCTTCACTTGCTGATATACCAGCCACATTGATGTATAATTAGCGATCACTTTATTCATGTTATCCCACCAATAATTCTCTCGGATATCTCAATGCATCTTTGTATTTCCTGGGTGAATGGAGAAATTAGAACTATGTGCATCATCCAAAAGTCATTTCTTTAACTCTGTATTTTATGGAACACATAGTCTTGAAACAAATATCATAATTCCATATTCATTGACATTAATCTCTGAGGACTTCCACTTCCTGATAGTTTCCACTTGGTTCTGAATTCCCATAGCATCATTTTGATCACCCATCTACCTTTCCAAAAGAGTTTCTTGAGCAATCATTTGTGGAAGGATTGATGATATTCACTTTTTCATGATTCCCATGTACAAGTTCATAAAATGATGAAGATTGGATCGTTTTTAATTATCATTAATGATGGAATCAAAGGGTCCATTCTACTTAGAGCATCTTCCACCTTGTTCTCTTTCCCATGGTGGTAATGGATTGAGCAGCCATAGTCATTGGTTATCTGTAATCATCATCATTGGTGATGTTGAAATATTTCTATGTGAATATATACTTAAGTATTTTGTGATCTTTCTATATTTCAAACTTATCCTCAAAGAGATAATATCACTAAAATTTTAAAGTGAAGATTACAACAGTCAATTGTAGATCTTGTGAGGGATAGTTTTTCTCATGAACATTCAATTTCCATGAATAATAGGCAATGAAATTGTCATTTTTCATGAACACACAGCCCATTCCCTTCTTTTAAGAATCACTAAATACCACAAAACGTTATCCACTTGTGAGTAGTGTGAGAACGGTCATAGTGATAAGTCTGTTTTTTAACTCCATGAAGCTCTCATCGCATTCATCACTCCAAGAAAACTTTACTCCCTTCTATGTTATCTTGGTAACAGGGTTATACAATCGTTAGAAATTTCTCACAAATCAGCAATAATATTATGCTAACCGTTAGAATCTATGGATATAAATTACCAATGTTGGCCTCAGACATCCTTGAATTGCAGCTATCTTGGAGGGATCCACAGATATCACATTAATTGTGATGATATGACCCAATAATGATACATCCTTCAACCATATCTCACAATTTTTGTACTTTTCATAGAGTATCTCCTTTTTTCAAGGTCTCTAGTAAAGTTCATAGATGCTCATCAATCTCCTCCATGGTCTTGGGGTATATATAATATCTTCTATAAAGACTGCCACAAATTTGGTCAGGTAATATCTAAAGACTCTATTCATTATGTCCTTGAAGATTTATGGAGCATTGGTGAGTCTTAAAGGAATTACTATGAATTCATAGTTCCTGTATCTTGTACGAAAAACCGTCTTGGGGATATCCTCCTTCTTCACCCATACATGGTAATATACTAATTAAAAATTCACCTCTGAGATGTATTATGCTCCACGTAGCTGATCGAATAAGTCATCAATTTGTGGAAGATGATACATTTTCTTTATCATGATTTTTTGGATCTCATGAAAATAAATTAAAAGGATCATTGAACCATCCTTCTTCTTGATGAAAATGACAGGTGCACCCCATGGTGATGCACTTGAGCATATAAACCCTTTATCCAAATTCTCTTATAGTTGTTTCATCAACTCCTCAAGATCTACAACTTCAATTATATATGGAGTCTTGGATATTGGCAACACCAATGTTATAAGATTAATTGAGAATTAAATATCTAGTCTAGGAGTAAGACCAAAAAAATCATATACAAACACTTCAGTGAATTCCCTAACAATAGGTAAGTCTTCAAGGATGGTTTCTTCCTTAAACTCAATCATTTGATCACAACACGTCTGCTCATAGGGAAGTAATATCTATTCTTGAGATGATGGTGCTAATGAATATACATCCTCCTCCTTGCATTTATACCGAATCGGGGGTCTATTCACCATATGGAGAGTGATTTCCCTCTCTAGACAATTTATGTTGGCTCTATATAGGGAAAGACAATCCATGCCAAGAATTGCATCAAATTACACAAGAGAGAGTATGATGTGGTTCACTGGGAAGTTCAATCAACAAATTATGATAGGGGAGGATTTATATTAATGGGATGCAATGATTTTCCAATTTTCCATTATCACTTACATCTTTACTTCCATGATTTTTGGGTTGTTGGGATTTTTCTACTACACGTTTAGGAAATAAAAGAATGTGTAGACTGAGAATCAAAAAGTACATTCTCTATTATTGAATGAATAACTAGTGTACCATTCAAAAAATAATTTATGAGGAACCCTATGGTGGTATTGATGGAGAAATCTCACCCTTTCTTCCTTGGAGGTTGTTTGTTGCCTCCGAAGACCCTTGGCATAGGCCCCTGGTTTGAAAAGTGAAATGATTCATTGTAGTTGAAGCAATGAACAATGCATTGAGTGTCGAACAGAGCATCCCTCTACTCTGTTGCATATATGGGTTTTTCTTGTCGGCAGTTAATGGCCAGGTGCCCTTCTCTTCCACACCTAAATAATTTTTTCATCACCTTCAGGAAATTTATAGGGTGATTCTTTCCACACCATTGGAAAGTGGGGTGATGGATTTTCTTAGCTCCATTGGATTTTTCCATCATAGTGCCAAAATTAATGTCCACCTTATAATTATTATCTCCTTGATACCCATATGATTATCTGATCTCCATTTTGACTTTGATGGAACATCAAAAAAATTTCTCATAGCTATCGAAGTCACGGATCTCTAGGGCTTTCTGTAGGCTAGGTTTTATCCCACCAAATAACAGGACATCCTTGCATTCAAGGGTAATGACAAAGAAAGGGGAATATCATGCAATACTTGTGATGTTTTCCTCATATTCTCCAATGGATTTTTCATCTTTTTTCATGAGGGAATGGAAATTACTTTCCATCTTTAGTCAGAGGGTTCAAGGAAAATATTTATCAAAAAAGATTTTCTGGAAATCCTTCATTCCAACGCCATGATATCTTCCTTAGGCTTTCTATTTTTTATCAATTTCAACCATTGATCAGCTTCCCCCCAGTTGATAAGCACCCATAATAACCTTCTCTTTTTTTGAAAATTGAATTATGGAGAAGATCTTTTCAATGGAGTTGATCCATTGTTCAGAAATTGAGGGATCATATGATCCATTAAAATGAGGAGGCATTTGTCTCATGAAGCTCTTGATTTCGACTTTTTATTTCTCAGGGGGGTTGAACATTCCTCGTGACACATGATTCTAATCAAAACATGAGATAAATGAGAGAGAATCATGATAATGATCATGATTCCCGCTTCCATTAGATTGAGAATATCATTAGAATAGTAATCACATTGATCTCTAAATCAGTTATTATCACTTGTCCTCCTATTATCGACAATTTTCTAGTATAAAAGGAAATTTACGGGTAACATATAAATGGTAATAAAAATAAAAAAATGGATGAATTATAAATTACTTTTATTCCTTTAACTTATCAATAAATAGGCTTCAATCAATGTTATCTGTAAAGACCCCATAATTTCAAGGAAATTATTTTCTTAATTTCTTTGGGATTTTACAAGAACGCGGTTTCTAAAGGCACCTAATTCCGAGGACCAGTGTGCCCCGAATCAATTTCCGAAGTTTATCTCAGGTACGTTCAGTGAACGAACAATTGGCTTTTTTCGAACTTTTGAACCGGTGCTCGGAATTGAAATCTGAGGGTACCGATGAAATCGCAGTGTCGATATTTTCTTAAGAACACCTATTCTGGAGTTGTGTTTTCTCGGGTGTGGTTATTAAAATAATGGGTTAAGTAATGAATAAAAATAAAATTTGTGCAACCAATTTTTATTTTTTATTTCTAAGTTGATAAAACCTAAGCTTGGTGTTTGGATAGGGACCCACAATATCCTACTCCACTAGGTAGGATATTAGTGGGGTGGGGCCCACACAAGACCCACCTAATCAACATCCTCAAACCCACATTTTTGTAACACACCTGCACCCCCAATTAAATGCCTAGTCAACACTGACATTAATTAGACAGTTAAAATGCTTCAATTAATTCAATTAATGGGATGAATTATTTTGAATTTCAAATTGTGATGTTGGCTTGTGTGTTAATTAAATAAGACAAGTCTTATTTCATTAAGGGTGTGTTTGTTGTGCAAGAGGGATTAGGGATGTAACACCCCAATCTTCCATGGTACACTTCTCTTTGAATAATACAATAGTGTGTGTTGTACACAACACTGAGTTCAAGTACACCACGACTTACCAAACTAGCTGTTCAAAAGAGGTTATGAATAGTATTAACTAAATTTTAAATATTATATTATCCTTATAATTTTAATTCATATTATGATTTTCTAAGACATGATTTATGAACAAATTCTTTTTTTTAGATAAAAGAAGTATTTTTCAAAAAAATGAAATTTTACCGCCTTTTAATGGAGAAACCTTTTTAAAACCAATATTTGAAACATTTATATATTCAATTTGACAAAATGAAATTCTTATTTAGAATCGGGACATAAGATTTTAGTATCAATAATGTTTTGGTGTCTTTCTGATAACTTTCATATTTTGGTGAATAGAGAAAAAATACTATATTTTAACTGAAAACAACTTTTTTTAATCAAAATAATTTATATTGTTAAATTATACATTTTATTGGTTTGGAAGTATAAATAGATTTTATTTTTACTATTTAATCCAATTATAGTCATTTTAAGTAATTTCATCTTGAAATTGGACATAAACAAGTATCAAACTTTTGATAGTTATTATTTCTTAAAAATACGCCTTTTGGTTTTGAAAACGAGAATCAATTTTAAATTAATAAATGCAACTTTTATGTTTTTAATTTGGTAAAATAGACTTTATTTTTGTATTATGAATAACTAAATTATCCTAGGGTGAAATTTTGGTACTTTTCGGATAACTTTTATATTTTGATGAATAGTAAAAAATTATTAAATTTTAATTAAAAACAACCTTTTTAATCGAAATAATTAATAGTGATAAATTATGAATTTGAGTGGTTTTAAATTATATCTAAAATATATTTTTACCATGTAATACAATTTGGGTCATTGAAAATAATTTCACATTTATACCGAACATAAACAACTGTCAATCTTTTGATAGTTTTTATTTCTTAAAAACACCCTTTTTATTTTAACAGCGGGAATTAATTTTAAATTAATTTCTGCCACTTCTGTGTTTTGATTTTGGAAAAATGGATTCCATATTTGGAATAAGCATGTTCAAATTGTGTAAATAGATAACTTTTATTTTTAGACATTTTGAATACTTACTTTGGTAAATACTTTTTTTACCATGGTTAAAGGGTAAATCCAGTAAATAAGGGTTAAAAAATAATATTATAATAATAACAAATTACCCTAAAACGTGTCCTAACCTTATTGGATGATACATGTTCGACCATAGGCAACTTTGGGTCTATTTTGGGACCCCATGGTGCCACTTGTAAGTGATAGGGACACTTTATTTTAATTAAGTTAAAATGAATACAAAAATGACACAAACATATATCTTTTAGAAAAATAATTTTTACATAGGGTTATATATGTTGGATTTTCGATTGTAAATATTAATTAGAAATCTAAAAAGATTTCCTACATAATTATAGTTTATTTATAATTTTTAGACATTAAATAATTTAATTTATTTATGACACAATGATGATGTAGTAATTACCATAATAGTGAATAATTAAAATAATTGATATTTTAAATACCAAAATAAATATAATTTGAGACTTTTAATAAATTAAAATAATTTTATAGGTTAATATGACATGTTAGTTATTATTTAATTAACTTTTCTCGAAGTAATAATTCTGTTATAAGTTTAACAAAAATCAACTATTGAATAGTGTCAAAATTGACACAAAAGAGATTTTTAAAACAAATATTATATTATTAATTGATATTAAATTCCTAAAAATATAAGTTTAGTCCAAGAGACGTATATCATGATAGGTGTATCATTAATGGACCACTTGGGGGGTCTCTTGGATGTATGTTGTAAGTTTATTAACTATATAATATAAAAATACAAAGTGACAAGGTAAATGTCAAACAAATTAACTGAGAGTTAAAACTAAAAGATAAGGTTAATATAGTGTCCCAAACCTGTCTAAATTCTATTGGTTTAATTATTTTCAACCTATAACCATCTTAAACTTTTAATAAAAAACTTTGGAGTCATTAGAAACCGAATATGAATTTATTATAAAATAATATTTTTAGCTTTTCCAAAGGTGCCCCTCACCCCTCTTATAAAAGGGAACTCTTCCTTCTCATTTCTTCACACCTTCAAAGCCTATTGGTTCGGCAAAACTCTGCCCAAATACTCTCACAACTTCTTTCACTACATCCTAGATGCATTAGTTTGATAATAAAGACAACATATGGATCCCTTTTGATCAAATCAAAAGGAAGAACCCGAAGAAGAGGTAATGATTTCACCACCCTTTTCCAAGTTCCTTTCTTCTTCCACTTCTTTTTCCTTTGTTTTTACCATTCTAAAATAATAACTCCAGTATAATATATATACTGTGATTTTATTATAAATATGGTACCCCCATATTCAGTATTATGTCCATCCTTTGAATAACATGTCACCATACGTGCGTACGTACGGCTTACCGTCTCCACGTCGTGGTGTAATTGTTATTGAATATATTATTATTTGGGTTGGTATAATAATTATGTGTAAATCATTTAAATAATAAATATAACATGATAATGATTCTGTATATATGATATACCATCCAATTATATATTACTTTAATATCAAAAGAATGATAGTGTCGCTCGTGTGTACGTACGGACTACCGTATGCACAAACGCGATGAGATTCATTCTCCATCGTATCCATTCAAGTATAATTATCATTTTATGATTTAAAAATAATGTTGAATAACTTTATATCATTATGGATATGAATAATATACAACCTATCCATGAAAAATATGGCTTACATAACAAAACATATAAAAGAAAACGATTAAGGTAACACCAGAAACGCCGATAATTCTAAGATATTATTAACAAAGAAATGCTAAAAGATCATATATGATATAATATTAATGTATATGATTCATGAATAATTTAATAACTATTATTTAAACATTATAATGGAGGTTATCCTACCCCCAACTAAGGAAACGTACAAGGTAAGGGGTTTCTTAACTCACTCTTAATTTCGTGAGAATTCCATTGTTCTCCACTTAATTATTGCATGTGGTGTATGTGTACTACCCATGATTGTATTAATTGTGTAATATAATTTAATTTATGGGTATTTAAATCATCATGGTATGATCCTTCTTTCATGGGTGTATGTTTTGTAAGTTACCTAATCGATAAGGGAATTTGAGATTTCAATTTCCACCCATTTCGCTTTACGCATATTTCATTGATTATATTACCCCAAGATTATGTGTGGAATCACTATTCATTTGATTATGTAATAATTTACACTCCCCTTCATGTGGATATACTTTTGATACACATAATCACTCCATTGATAATTCTCAAGTCATTGATATGAATTTGATAAAAGTAATTTTAACTCATTCTCCATTTGTTGAATTAAACATCCAATTCGTTGGCGTTGTTTTTACAAGAATATGTGTGAATGTCCTTTTATTGTTTTACACTGAATATCCAATCATATTTAGTGTATTTATATTTGTCACACAAAATTATGTCATTGATTTATCCTTAACCTAAGGATATGGCCTTTATGAGAGATTTCATCTCAATTTACATTCTATTGAGACTTCTTTGTTGTTATAGACCAAATCAATTTTATGTGGTGTATATAATGTACTTTGACATAGTATGTCATGAATTCCGTTATTCTCATGATATTACAATGTTTTGATTACCTCAATTATTTGTAGTCAAGTTTCTCTCTTTTGGTTAGAAACTCTAATTAAAATACCATTTTTAAATGTTTTAAAGACTTATTCTTCTAAATCTTGTTCATTAATGTCCATGTTTTAAAAAATGGTTTTAAGGATTTATTTATATGTACATTAAAGTTTTAAAATTAAAACTCCTTTTAAAAGTTTCAAAGTGGTATGGGACACATTGATTCAAAAATCTATTTTTAAATAGCTTCTTGACAAATAGTTTGACTTTAAATGATTTCAAGAAAAAGGGGGATATTTCTCTCAAATAGTTTTGATGATTATTTTCACCTATGTCAATATCCTTCATTATTCTCGATTAAGGTTAATATGATACAATAAAATCTATCATATTGTATCGAATGAGTTATGTTTGACTGTGGATGTGCTATTTTCATACCATTCATGGTTTTTGGATAAAGTATTGACATTTTGTATGCTAGTTTTAATACGAATGTTTATGTTATGTTTCAAAACTGTTCATATGAGGAATGAATTCGACTTAATAAGTGATGGGTGGAGCCCGCTATAGCTCCTCAATGAATCGGTAGATCTCATGAGACAAAATAGTGTCTTGGCACAAGGCCTTGACAAAATCTTATTTGTAGCCTTGGCACGAGGCCTTGGATATGTGGTTATGATAGTATGACATTATTCATTCCATCATTATGAAAGTGGTTATTGATATTTCATGTGATTTTTTGACTAGTAGAATATCCATGTGAAAAAGTAAATGGAATTATTTCATTTTATCTTTTCCATATTACGCTGAAGTTCAAGTTTAAAAGGCCTTTGTTTTAGTTATAAATTCCTTTATGTGTTTATGCTTATCTATGAAATCTTCTACTATATTGTTATCTTTAATGAGCATCTGAGCTCACCCCTTTCAGTGTTTTATTTTTCCCAGGTCGAGAAGAAGTAATTTATGAATGACCTGCAAGGATTGTATGAGGGGATATGAAGACAAGATATTGTTTTAGTTTTTTTACCATATGATGTAATGTAAGACTTATGAATATATCTAGTGTTTTCCAGGACTACTAAACTAATAGGTCTTTTGAGACTTGATCCTTGGTGATCATTCCAATGTTATGTAATAATGCACCGACTCTGGGTATCTAGGGTCAGGGCGTTACCAGAGAGGAATTTCTCAAGCCTTGGAATCCTCTTCTTCCTCCATGAAGAACGCAAAGAACGCATCGTCGCCGATGAAAAACATCGTCCTCCGATGAAGGACGACGAAGAATGCCGAATCCTCAGAGATCGACGACGCAACGCCGTGTACCGCGATGCCGATGATTCTCTTCATTGTGATGTCGACGACCCTTACAGAACCTTTTTCTGTGACGCCATCTTCCATGTAGGTTATTTCCCGCAACGATCCTTTGTTCAATGACGCCTTGAGGTAGGGGTTATTTATTTGTTTGTGAATTCCTTTCCATTCATCGACTTCTATTATTGCGCCGCCTATTATCATTATAATGGGAGGATGTCGGACCGCATGAACATGGCTGACTCTCCTCCCCCTTCGATGTTGTGTTAGTCACGGTATGAACAAAGGCGCACAGTGCAACGACACCACGCAGAAACAAGAAGAGGGCGAAAAATAATCGTGGCCCCGTCGCGTCACGCCGTTGAGACCGAACATAACCGTGGCCGGAGTCGGGGCCACAGAGGCGATTCAAAGACTCTGTAGTTTGTTTTATTGACGTGCAGATTGACGGGCGATGTCGTAATAGGCTGCAGAGGTGATTTGAAGTCATCAAAGTGAAGATCGGGTCCCAGGAGGACCGCTGGCGAAGAAGGCAGGTGAAACGGACCACCAGAGCGCGTCTGGTGGTCCGCGGAAGGTGGCGCCGACATGCTGCTAGAACAAAACCGCCGCAGCTGAGTCGCCGTGGCCAACCAAACCGGAAAGACTTAGCCGTTTCGGAGGCAGGGCGGTGCGGCTTAACGCCCCACCGGTTTCGCTCAACCACGGGGGGTTGTAACCCCCCGCTCCACGCTGGCCACATGAACCGGTCGGGCCAGGCCACGCCCACTGGGACAGGCCGCGCCCTATTGGGCCAGACCCGGACCTGGGTCGGGTCACCCCTGTTCGGGTCGACCCAGGGGGTATCGGGCCGGGTCGAACCGGGCCCGAACCCCCTAATCTCGGGCAGTTTCACTTAAATGCCCGTAACATGGGCTACGGACCTCCGATAGATGCACCTCTAGTTGTGATGTGATCCTTGGATCCAGACAGTCGTTTTTGTATATTAAACTCAAGGTTTCAGAGAACATGGGGTACGACCGGTCTGGGTTATCTGTTGAGATCCTTCTTTGTGGTTATCCTTGTTGGATTTAGTGAGACCTTGAGGGTCTCGGGGTCCCTACTGAGTATCGTCTACTCACCCCTGCATAGGCTATGCCCGCACCTCGTTGTGTTGTTTGCAGATGATGGGCATCACTGATAGAGGCCGAGTGTTCGAGGACTGCACAATACTCGGAGGTGGATCTCACGACGAGTCAGTATCCGGAGGTGGACATCACAATGAGACGATACTGGGAGGTGGTCGACGGGCGAGAGCGTTGTGGAGGCTATATGTACCTACCCTTCAGGTAGGACCCATGGTGGACGATCCAAGAGCTGCTCTATCTACACCTACCCTTCATGTAGGATCCAAGGTGGATGAACCAGGAGCTGCTTCTTTTCTTCCAGCTGCTTTTCTTTTCTGTTGTACTCCCATTCAGTTCTAGCTGTACTTTTCAGTTGGGTTTGTATTATGGCCCTTTTACTTTTCTTCACTTTATTTTGTACTTAGTGTTTTACTTCCGCTTGTACTCTGTGGTGTTTTGTTTAAATTTATAAAGGCAATTCCTTCCTAGTTATCGAGATTTATGCCTTTGGTACTAGTCGCCAGCACCTGGCCTATGGAAGGCGGGCATGGGGTAGTCACAGCATGGGCCCTGAGGATGGGTCGTGACATTGTCCATGATCTACTTCCGAACATATATTCTTAGAGGAACTTTTTTTAATTCCCTTAATAATGGTTCATACTATGATTATGAATATACTAAAGAATAACCACTAGGAGTGTCGTAACAAAGAGTGCATCAAGGACTGTTTTTGTGCACCAGTTCCAATTCAAGTGTAGCTCAAAGCATTGTTTTTTGGTTTTACACCAAGAAACATATGTTCCATAGTCGCCTCTACCTTCTCATATCCAGATAGGGATGTATATTTTTTGATAGTCCACATACTCTATACCCACCAAAATGATGGGATGTTCTTATAATTCTTAGTCTTATCACTAAGGCTTTCACTAGGGTTCTCTAATCCTAATCCCAATAATACCTAAAATTATCCTTTGATACCAACTATAACAACCCTACTATTTATTTAAAATATAAACACAAATTATTACATAATATATTCACCTATTAATGCATATAAGAATAAGAGGTCTCGTGTATTTGGGTATTAGTAACATTAAATAACAACGTAAAACATTAAATACACGTCATTATTGAAAACTTCTTTTAAATGACCACACACATTCCTTCCTACATAGAATTTCATGGGATAACCTGAGGACATGCATAAGAAAATTGTGAGCTATAAATCCCATTAAGGGAGTAAAAAAGGCATAACATGAATAATATAGTAAATTTAAAGCAATAGTTTTATCAATGGAGCATAATAGAAACATGAACAAAAAGCATGATATAACATGATTATTATAACGTGGAAATGTGGCAATAAATTTTAACATGATATTAGCATGATACAAGGCTCATTGAACATGGATCACAAGTAAACCCTCATTTCACTTGAATTAGAACAGTTAAACACTCATTGTACTTGAAATATCATGATATTAATCTTTACCCAATGCATTGGAGCGCTATCAGGGTACACCCTTATTAATCATTTCATTTCAAGCATAAGTGTACCACATAGATCCTATAACATGGATTCCTTAAACATCATCATTTATTAGAAGATAAATTAATGTGTAATTAATGCATGAAACTAATTAATCAATAAGTATATGTGTATAATGGTGATTACGTTTCATAGAGAAATGGGAATGGTATTCACTATACAATGAAATTGGCTTGGAGAATCACAGTGCAATTTTGACAGCATAAAGAAATAGCATAAGAATTCATAAAAATGTTTGACAAGAGAGAAAGTGGTGTCTCATCATATATACATGAAATGGAAAGTATTGGGGTTATATAGATACATGTCCCAACATATTTAATGGAATTTAGATGCATAATTTTAAAGAACTACTTGAATGTAAATGAGAATAGAGAAATTCTTTATAGAATTTAGGTATGGTAAAATGTTATCATTGGAGGCATTAATGAGAGAGAAAGTAGAATCTTATCATTAAAAATATGTAGGTCAATATGGGGAGGTTATAAATCATACCCCAACATTTTTAATTGAAAACAAAAGGGTATAAAAATATAAATAAATTTGGACAAAAATGAGAAAGGACGAAATCCCTTACTTTGATGTTTGATCCCAAAGGCTTGGGAGAGGCTTCAGAGAGGATTCATGGGAGCCTATGGTTCATTGGGATGATATTAGACAGTGGAGGGTAGATTTTGGACGTTCTCCAATGGTTTTTAGTGAATAGAAGTGGGATCTTGGATGGGTTTATATACAAAAAGAGAGGGAATTATTTATTATTTTGGTATTGGACTACACACATTAAACTAATCAAAACCACAATCCAACCCATGGTTTTGCCTGTGGGTTTTTCCAAAGGGGAGTGGAAAAAATTATTTTATAAGTCCAATGGAAAATCTTATTAAAATATTAGTCATTCATATGTTGATTTGAGTCACACTCTCAAGGAAATCATTTTAAATTGATAAGATTTTTTACATGTCCTGGAGGGTCCACTGAGTTTTGTAAAATAAATCAAAAAAATATAAAATAACATTTTTTAATGGTAAAACATATATTTTCCAAAAAAGCCTTTTCTTTTATTTTATTAAATCACTATTGGATCATTATGATGTCATAAAATACATTATATATTTATACGGTATTTAACTATTACCCAAAAAATCGACAACCTTGGAAAATTGTGAAAAATTAAAAATTAGACAATTTCGATGTCATGATTCCAAAAATAATATTCATTATATATATATAATTTTATAAATATGTGATTTTTTTAAAATAAAAATCGGCATTTATCAAAAATTCAATTCTTTTGATAAAAAGAACATGTAATCCTTAATAAAAATCAAAATTGTATTCATAAAAATTATACAATGATTTATGTTTAATAAAATTTAATTTAGTAATAATATTTTATTAAATTATTATTTAATTAAAAAATTGATTAATTCATCAAAATAGATTTCTTAATTAAATATTAACTAAAAATACTATCTCTTCTTTAAAAAATAGTTACAAAGTAACAATAATAAAATGAATGTGTATTCATTATTCTGTACAACAATAATGAACATAATCATTGTGCTAAGGTCTTGTTACATAACCCCTTATAACACATGCATATGACCTAATGGTAAGGTGTGCAATGGTGACAGACTCTTGGTGTGTCCTAGATAACATTGCTCGGGTGGTAATGTCTATCAACTTCCACTTCTCCTGTAGGAGGTTCTGTTCGAACTTAACATGTTGAAGCTCGACATGAGATTTTTCAAGAGCGAACCCCAGTGATGCCACCTGCTTTACAAGTTGCAACAAATGGGCTTCGTATAGAGCAATTCTATTGGATGAGGCTATCTTTTCCTTGGTCAATGTAAATTAGATTTTTTGAATCCCTATATTGATATTAATCAATTGATCACTGTTCAAGGGATATATTAGCAATGGTAATAATTATTAAAGGTATTTTGATATCCAAAAACATAAAGCCAAGGAAGTGAATATTTTATAGAACCATAATACATTTAATTATATCAAGATGAATTTTCATTAATAAAAGTTAGGGTCATTACATTACCCCCAGTGTGAGCCCCATTTTAGGGAATTGATATCTATGAAACCTGAGTTTTAGCACTTTTCATATTATAAAATTTGGGTTTTTTAGGCTTCAAACATTCAAAATTCGTTACTTTCAACAAATTAACAAGAAAAATTATACTAAAAGAATTCTTTTCAGTAAAAAATGATCAAAACATATTCCCCCAATGAATCTTTATCAATAAAACATTTCTCTTTAAATCTTTACAGCATCCACCAATGAATATTATAACTCTTTTACTATCTTTTCATTCACATATATATAGTATTATTTTACATCCATAGAAATTATATGCAGTCTTACAAATTCATGAAAAAACTCTTAAAGGAAATATTTCTAAAAAGAAGATAATTAAAATTATTCGTGTATCTGAGAATGTATTTCATTGTAGAGTATAACAGATTTTTCCTTTTCTCTAAAAAATCATGAGAGTGTGTTAGGTTCTCCACCATGTTAAACCAATGAATCATCCATTTTAATATACCTCTATTCTAGATATGACATTTCATCTTATAGTCCATTAATATGCATTATTATGTATGCAAAAACATCAATAAAGAGAATTTAATGATAATCCTTAATTTGAAAATAAAAATCACTAAGTGATTTATCCTTTTATATCACTTTAAGATTTACACATCTTAAACATGTTTCTTTTGAGGAATATTTATCATTGGGATGGGTGTGACACTAACCACTCTTACTATCTTCATCTATTGTAGTTCATTATTATTTATGTTGTTTTTTATTATATTCATATCCTCTTTATTTATCCTTTTTTCCGTAGTTTTAAGTGAGAATTTCACATTATAAATATTGGGAATGGTTTGTGATTTCTCTAGATGATTATATTAAAACTTATAAAATATGAACTTCATTAAATTAAAATAAATTCATTAGGTCATCAAAAAATCCTAAATAAGAGGATGTTTTTATCCTTTTCTTGTTTAAATTCACAGTAAGATCTGTACATACACCAAAGAGGGGGTTGGGGTGAATCAGGTGTTGACTAGTTTTAGCAATTATAAATTTTCCATTGAAACATAAAGAAGTATTTTAGCCCAATTTTGTATTAAACCAATATACCTCATTATGACTTGTAGATATTTTCATTTTAACATGTCATACAATACAAAATTAAATATTATAAAGAAGATAAATATAACACCCATTAGTTATATGTTTCTTTCCCTCAAGTGAAACATACTCCTTTTTATACTCAAAATATACATGTAATAGATTCATCCATATATACATGTGGAGTTGGGTAGGTATCATCCTAAAATTTGGTGCATCAGAATCACATTATAATGTACACAACAAACCACTACAATTCACAAGTTGGTATCCCATGAGCTAATCTCATTTTTTCATCTTCTCCACTTGAAGCAGATCGTTGGACTATCTGGGAATGTCTCAATATTTAGAAATATTGATATAATTCCACTCACATTGTGTATTTAACTACCATGTAATGTTAAGAATATATGAAACATGTTCTCTAATATAGGTTGGTTTCCAAAATCTTTTCAAAAACATCCCACCTAACATTATCACTTCTAAAAATAAAAAATTCTTAATACTAGTTGATGATAGGAATTCATAATAGGTGGGAATTCATCTAATATTCTATGTTCTAAGTGTTTATACATTTGGTCTAATATTTGAAAAAAATTCACCTTCTCCTTCTCCCATTAGCTTCGCTAATCATACGATCATCAGCTTTAAAAGGGTATCAAGAAGGCCATATTCTTCTTCTAGAGTATTCTTAATAAATATCATCTAACATAATAGCTATCAATTTCATAATTTCATAAATCTCAAAAATTATTCTCTCTTTATTTTTTTTATATGTTGGTCCCTAATAATAACTATTTTCATTTTAAAATATGGAATATCTGGAAAATATTTGGTTCCCATGATGTAATAATTAATATCCTCACATTTTTGTACATGGGGTTTTGCCATGATCTCATATTTTATTTACCCTCAATTATTTCTCCTTGGATATTCTAGGACAACACTTACCTTTCAGTTTTATAATTATTTCTTATTTTTCTCTCAGTCAAATAAAATATTATTGAGTCTTCTAGAATCTTCTAGTTTTCCTCGAGTCTATTTCAGATCTTTCTCCTCCTCTTCTTTCTTACAATAATGGATTGAGATATTATTTCATTAACCTATACCCACAACACATAATCTCTAAAAAATAAATAACAAATCCATATATATATATATCATTTTATTCAATTATAGGGTAAACTCCTCAAAAAACTCCACAATAATTGGGAATAAATGTCTCCATATTAATAATACTTTTTATAATATTTCTTAAACAATGTGGTCAATATTTAAGTAGAATGATATATTCATTTAATAATAATGCATACATTAAAAATGATCTTTATAGTTAGATAGAATCTCAAATTAACTCAAATTATCCTTTACATATGTTGAATCTCATTTCTCATTATGATTTTTCAAAGATTTAAAATCATATAAATCATATTAATATTTTTATTCAACATTAATCATTATATTAGGATTTTTAAAGGATTTAATTATAAATCAAAATATAGTGAATAATGACTTTTTCTCTGTTTCTCTCATCTTTCTGCAACTAAATCTTCAATCAACGATCATAGAAGTATCATGGTGTCTATATCATGTTATAAAAAATAAAACAACATCAAAAATAATTCAATAATAATTCTGTAATTTCTCTTTGTGAATAGACTTAAACACTACTATAATTTCCTTCTTTATTTTAGCATTTTCACAAAACATGAGGACTAAAAACTATTAATTTTATACATTGAATTAATAAAATAAGGATTTTTCAATATTTAATTCAATTTTGATCTTTTATTTCATCATCCTATTTGAGTTTAACATTCAGATAATTAAATTTGAAAATATTTACATTCATTATACTATTGTTTTTAATTTATTCTATGTATTGGATCCATTGTACACTCAGGTAGATAGGTGACTATGAGGTGGATTTACTACATGACTATTAAAATATACCATGTTCCATATGAAAATACATTACTATATGTCAATCAATGCCATGATCAAAAGACTGGACGTCTTTATCGACTATGTGGATCAACCACATGAACAAGGAAATTACCATGGACTGATAGACCGAATGATAAAACCATACGGATAGTAGATCAAACCCAAGGGAAAAAATCAAACACATAACTAAATTGATATATGAAAAGAGATTTTGTTGAAGAATGATTAGTTTTGTGTATAATTTATTGACTGACAATGTGACAGTGGACCAACCATGCTTTATGGATCGATCATGAACTTCTAGATTTATCAAATAACCAAAATTTCATCAATAAACATTACGGATCATTAAAATAACTTCCTTCCATTATTAATCACTTATAATCATCTCATAACATCTTCTTTTAGTCATATATCTACCTTAAACACTAAATTATTTTTCTACAAACTTATAGGATATATACTCTACAATAATTACCATGGATATTCTAATGTACATCAAAATTGAACCTACTTCCAATATCTTAAAACATTCATCCATGAATTGATTAAAATTGATTTAATCAAAAAATATATATAATCACACTAGGATAGATTGATATTAATTGATGGGTTTTCAAACAATCTAATTAGATATCTTTTTAACACTATTATTAACATCCCTTCAAGTTGTTCATTATAGATGACACGTACACTATTTTAAACTATTATTGGATGTACTAGAATTTACCATTTAAGAAATTTCATATTCTTCTATAAATATCATCATATAAAATCAACTAATTTTTAGGGATTATTTTAAATTTTTTTCTTTCTAGAGGATCTTAATTAGTAATAAACTCTAAATTCCTTTTCAAATATGTTATGTAACAACCCTAAACCCATTAAAACAGAGATAATTTCTTAATTATTACATTTTTATAACATATAAGGAATTAAATCTTAAAGGATCGTATATTTTATTAGTCTTGGTAAACTTGACACATACATGATTTTCATATTTCTTTTCAATACAAAAAATTTAAACATAATTTTTTTTTCAAGAATATATTTATTACCCCTATAATATTGTTTCATATCATTCATATTACAATTATTATACTCCTGGGAAAAGAAAAAAATAAAGGTGATCTCAAATTCATAGTAAACGTTTCATAAAGTGGAAGTAATCATGAGTAAAAGAAGAAGAATCTATATGGAATAATCACTATGGAAAGGTAAATATATGAGTAGACATGAAATGGAATCAGTAACTTGACTATCATAATTAGGTAAGGAGTAATAAATATGGTAAGGTAAATATATTAACACACATTCCCTTTAAATAATAGGACTATAATGAAAATATATTGAATAATCAATATAGAAAACTACATGACTTAACATGTGTTCCATTTAAATAAGTTGAATAAATCCCACCGACAACAATGTTCTACAAACATGTGTCTATATGGGCCCTAAGTCTTGTTTAATATCATTTTGTTTATGGCGCAACTTCTTACAAGTTTTTATAGGTGGGAAACCATAAATGAGGGATGGGTGTGTTGAAACCCATCACGGGCTATCTGTTTTCCTTTTAGACTGATAGGCTTTATGACTGTTTTCCACATAGTATTTTTTATCTTGATTTTTTTTCATTAGAATTACTTATTTTGAATCAATTAGTAGCATAATAATATGGTCATCTCAACATAGAGATAGGTGCATTTGACCTAATCACCTAGTCATTCCTTCACCTTTTATTGTTGGAGGGTGCTCTACCTCTTTGTGATACTAGCATGGAATAATTGTTTGGAATTGGGGAGTGACACTTTTCATTAAATAATTCAACTACATTAGTTCATATTAGTCGAGGGGAATAAATTTTATCATATGCTTACCGGGATTTCTATATCTCATTAGACACTTGGGAACATTTTTTTCTTTTATTTTTTGGTTTTTTAGAAGTTTTCCATTGTTATTGTCATTGTTTCCAATACACAACATTTGTTAAAAATGGATCTATTGTTTTTCTTTTGAATGAAGGTGTCTTGACCATAACACTATTTAAAAAAAATGACATGACTATAATAAATAGATGAGGAATAATTAATATGGTAACGTAACTAACTAAAAACAAATATTATTTGATCAATAACTTATAATGAAATAAATCCAGATATAATATCATTATAAAAATATCATGGATAATAATAATTGAATTCTTAATGAAATAAATTCTCAATTATTGGTCATCATTATCTCAGGAATAAAGAAAATATCTACTATCTATACCTTCCAAAATATTGTTTAAAACTACTGGTAAACCCCATTTAATGCTATTATACTAATTTTCCACATCATAATACTGATTCATTGAGGGGATCATTAATTATGGGACAAACTATCCTTGCATTTCCAACTAATAATTCATATATTGAATATTTTATTTAAAATATTAATAGTACTACCTATCAAAAAATATCTTCATTGATTAAAAACATCATTTTCTCTATGTTTCCCCTATCAATCAAATACATTACAAAGTAAACACAATATGTAAGAATTATTTATTATTTATGAAATATTCATGACCATGATACAATGAATGCATATACCCATGAATTGAAACATTAACCATTAGGAATAAATAGGTATTAATGTTAAATAAATTAAGGGGTCTTATATGCAACACATGGAATTGAATAAGTTCATATTAATAAATAAGTATCGTTGAAATGGAAAATGAGAAAAAAAACTGTTAAAATGATCATAAAATAAAAGTGGAAATTAATCAATGAATGGATAATGTGTATCAAATATAAATCCACATTAAATTGTTATAAATAGAACATAATATAATCAAAATTAATTATAAAAATAATCATGGAATAAAAAAGGAAAATTAATAAGTAATATAACCTATCGAAAGAAATTTATTACCAATTGGAAACTTTCATGTCAAATCCACTTAAATGAAATAATTAAAATTAATACATAAAATAAATAAATTATAAATTATTCATGACATTACATGAAAATTGTTTTGTGTTTACAAAATTTAAGATAAATTATAGGTAAACCAATAAAATATTCTTCAATAAAGGGAAATTATGACGAAGTCCCTTGCCACTATGTAACATACATGAAAAATCCAATTGAATAAAATAACATAAATTGAAACATAGAGTATAATTGATTATTAGGGATTAATTATATTTTATGTAAAATAGAAATTATTTACACTATATAAAATAAATTAGGTAGAAAAAAATAAAGTATGCCTCATTGAAGGAAAATTGAAATGAAGTCCCTTAGCACTTGGTAACATACATGTAAAATCCCCTTGAGTGAAATAATTCATATTGATATATAAAATTCTATGAAATACGATGAATTCATGATATTATATGTAAATGTGGTACTATTTACTCCATATAAAACTAATTAGGTTTACAATAATAAAATACGCCTCAAAGAAGGAAAATTGAGATGAAGTTTCTCACCTCGCCCATTCATTTGGTTAAACATGATTGAACCAACTATATAAAAATTTTATTCATGTTATTAATTTACAATAGAACCATATAAATATTTATAATATTATATATTATCCTATTATAAAAATTTTCAACAATTTTTTTAATAATATTTTATTGTTTTTATTATTTTCGGTGTAAATTTCATTGTTCTTCCATGAATGTTTTGTCTGAAAGATTATAGATCTTATTAATAGGATATATATCCATATTATCCAGAATTATATTAATGTTATAAATAGTATATTAAATTATTATATTTTTTTATAACCATTTGTGAATTTCAAACATGGAAAATGAGTCGCATAGCTTCGTGGAGATGGTAGGTCATGTGTATGCAAGAGCGACGATATAACTTCCTTAATGAGTGAAAGGGTAAAGAAGTGGATCATATAATAATTTTAAATAATAAATTTCATATCATATATATAACATATATTATTTAATTTTAACCTTATTTCATTCCATGTAATGTTTTTGTGAAAAAAAGAATCACATCACTTTGTGAGGAAATTTTATATCGTACAAACAAGCGACGTTATCGTATCTTAAACAGAATGGAAAATAAAAATTCATATATGATATTAAAATTAAAATTTTATAATAATATAATTAATATCATATAAATATTTAAAATCTAACATCATATACAATATTGATATACATTGATTGGAAATGTATTACATTGGTTCGTGGGGTGGTAGTCTATCGTACACCCAATCAATAATATTATTTTCCATTTGATGATGGAGGAGATGGATATTTGTAATTACCCTAAAGTAATAATATACCATTATACGGGAGATAAAATTTCCATTATACTATCATTAATTAATAATATTATATGGAGTTGGTTGATGAAAATAAATAAAATTCTCATTTTAGAGTGTCACCTCTTCTTTGGATAACTTCTTTATGTTTTCACAAAAATCATTCCTATGATTAAATTTTGATACAAAATAGTTATATCAAATGTTTTTAGATGATTATTTATGTTATTTTTTCTTGTATTGGATGAAAACATATCTCTGGGAGTGTGAAGAGTGCAATATAGGGGTGTCACTTTATACGTGGGGGATATGGAACAACAGAAAGTTTTGAAAATATTTAATTACACCCATATTTTTACAATTTGAGACGTCTATAAAAGTGGTGATTATCAACCCTTAGAGATTATAATGGATATATATAACCATAAAATGGGTTTTGGGAAAGTTTTTATGTCATTTTATGCCTTATCGTATTAGTTTATCCCCTGGTAAATCACTTTTTACCTTAACTGTAGTAATTAATTTTTACTCATTTAACTATTGAAAATGGTAAAAAAAAAGAACTTATTATATAATTATATTAATAATTACACAAAATATAGAACTCATTTATCATATTCATTCATAGAAATGGCCAAATACAATTTAAAATTATACCCGTAGACAAGAAACAAAAGTTAGTTACTGAAGAGAAAATTCTCATAAGTATAGAATGTTATAATCTCATAATTAATTATGATATTGATGAAAATTACATAAATTAGTTAAATTTTATTATATTTTAACTAATATTACTTTATAAAATTTAAAATATAATTTAACCATGTAAATTATTTAAATAAAAATGAATCATAGAATAAAAATCAGTATTTTTCACTATTCATCAAAAATTGATAATTTTCAAAAAAATTACAAAACATCCCACTATGATAAATATGCTATTGTGATTTCAAAAATTAGTTTAATTTTTTAAAATAAATTTAATATTTTAGAATAAATTTTTTCAAAGTGGTAAAATTTAATTTTAAATTATGATCATAATGTGTGATTAAACGGTGTTTTCGAAAAATATAGTTTTTCATAAAACATTTATTTTTAATTTCAATAATTTTTATTTTATTATTAATCAACATATATCTATAATTTTTAAAATAAATTTATTACTATTCGTACACACCAATTTTTACAGCAATGTTATAATGTTGTACTATATTACTGTTCATTTAGACTTTGGTTACGTGTTCTGCAAGATATCTAATTGATTAAATTTAAATAAATGTATTACATGGGTTATTAAAGATTGATGTTAAGTGTCATATATGATATATAATACAATAATCTTATTTTAAAATATAATGGTTTCACATTCTCCACACATTCAATAAATTTCGTCTACTTAATTCAAACTTGATCTCAGTAAACATGGGTTTGATATTTCGAAATGCCATTGTTAAAAAACCAAAATCATAAATTGGTTCATAAAACATATTAATGACAAGAGATAAAGGGTAATGGGATGTCCATATATAATAACAGTTAAATAGTATTATAATTATGATATCAATGGTGTAATGTTAATATATTTACATAGAATAAAATTGTAAATAATTATTGTGAGTGATAGAGGTCATTGATCACAATAAAGTGAATGATCAATGGAAAGGTAAGGACCTCAAAAGAATTAAATTTGTGATGATTTAAAATAATATTTTATTAATCATATTTGAAGGTAATATGATAAACTATTTTTAATGATCCTTTTCATAAATATGAAGTATTATTTTCCTATATAAGAATATAAAGAAGTATACTTACTTGATATATTTCTTTTTCCAAAAAATTCATCCCTTAGTTGTTCCTCGATCAATTTCCAATTCATCACTAACTATAAGAAATTATTATCCAAAAGGAATAATTTATTACTAAATAACTAAAATTAACTTTTAATGGATCATAAGATAAATAGAAGAGTGAGAAGTATTTCTTTATTTCTCTAACAATTTACCAATATCAATATGGTTACAGAAATTTATCTCATAGAATACATTAGTCTAGAAACCCCAACTACAACACCACTAGTTCATAATTAATATTTATTAATCAAATCATTTAAGTATAAACAATGATATGTTAACTAGAACATAATGTATTCTAGAGGTACTAGTTAAATCCTTATTGCCCTTCAGTTGTGGGTTGATTCCATTTAGCCTTTCCGGATGCGATGGGGTTCTACCAAGCATGCATATTCTCTTTTTTCTAAAACAATAGTAATATACTTATTATAACATTCCCAAAGTGTAATAACACAAAATTACCTCAAAATAAAAGCTAAGATAATCCCTAAAGGTTTCAAATATATATTGTCTTATGAAAACAATTTAAAGAAATCCTTCCATAAATAAATTTTTCAAATACTAAACAAAGGGGTATTATTCACATTAATGTTTTCAATATGTGTCATTAATCTTGTTATATTCACACCACAAAAAATAAAAATGGATGTTTAATACATTGAACATATAATTAACATTAAACATATAAACCCATCATGGTATCCAATAATATTATTCTAATCACATAAAAATTCATATATACTTCTAAAATTTACACACTACTTAAATGTTTTGTGATTATTATTACCAATATACCATTAGAAATAAAAACTAATACAACATTTTTGTTAAATCCAAATACATAAATACATTAACTCTTTTACTTCAATATAAATGCTTCAATGGACTCGGGTATTAGTTTTAGAATAGCGAATTGACTCAAATAATTCTCAGGATCCCCACATTTAAGATAACGGGCTAAAAATATATCACTATTATGGGATTTATTTCCTTCTATAATACACTTCATTTTTCCTTGAAAATTCATTGTTTTATTCCCTTATCTTCCACAAATGAAACATTTTATACTACATTCAAGTAATATTCTTCTGTAAATAATTTGAAATATCTAACATGAATGAAATTGAGCCTTATTTGCATCACGGTCTTTACTGCTCGATCTTTTAGATAAATAAATCCTTCCCATATTTAATTGAATTTAATAGTTGGTTAACTTATATATTATTAATCATATTTTAGGATTACTAATTAGTAAAAACAATTATATCTTTCACTCCAAGAATCAACCCATTTTGTTTCTTATAGTCACCACATTTTATTGAATGTTCAATGTTAACATGATTCTTTCATGTTACATTCATTTACTAAAACCAAAAAACATAGTATGATAAACAATAATTATCCAAAACCAATCTGGTTCACCATCCAATATAGCTCCTAACCCATTCTACGAGAAATCCCTAAAAGAAATTCATGATACCCATGGACTAGCATAATTTCCTGGGTATCATATTTAACTAGGGGAAATGACTGACCAGAATTAAACATATTAAAATTACAAAAAAAAATCTGAAAAAATCAGCCAAATGTACCCTTAACAACTTTCATATTTAATCATTTACAACATTTGACAAAAACAAAAATGTACTATAAAAAAGGTGAAACAAAACTCTCTAAAAAACCTCCATGAAATGAGAATTACCACTTACTAAAACCTTTAACACCAAGATCCACACTGAATTCCATATGAAACTTACTCTAGAAACACAAACTTCTTTCTTTAAGAGAACAACATGGTCTACATACACCTAAAGGTTTGTTCTCGGTGTGATCCAAATACCAGTAGTATGCCACACAGATAAATTATTCTATCCCAAAACATTTTAAGACAATCTAAAATGATCATTTAAAATTAATGATATTAAAACATTTCTAGGAATAAATTTTCGAGTAAAAATATTAAATAAAAGAAACCGCTTACAAAGAAAATTAAAAAACCAATTTTCTTAAAAGATAAATATTTGTTTAATAGTACACACACACACAAGAGAGGTCCATTGTTTGCTGATAGATGGAACCTAATCATATATGGTAGAGCATTATAGTTAAATCCCTGGAGTCAAACTGGATCTCATGTTGGATTCTTGGAACCTCACATCTTGGTGAAAATGTTGTAATGAAACCACAAACATAAGTGTCCTAATGTATGATACACTAGGGGGAATCACATAAAAATGCCTATTGGTCTCCAATCATATCACACGTTTAGTTATTATAGTAGTGTAAATCTTACATTATAAAATTGGGATGAACCACTTCTGAATCATCTAGCATTCTAGTCCTAGTCCATCCACCATGTTACTAGGGATTCCATTTTTTTACTAAATCATGTTTCACATTCACAAAACACTTCACCTTCACATTTCACATAACACATCACATTCACAATTCACTAGCCAAATAATGCATTACACATGCATAATTCCCCATTTTCATACCCAAATCTCCTTTTAAAAACAAACACACACCTAAGAACCTCTCAAAATACATTTTCAGTACATAAAAAATGTGAAAAAAATTAAAATCACACCAAAACAATTAAAAACAAGTTTCATACCCCTTATGCAGTTTGATAAACATTTTCCCAATTTATTAAACATTATTAAATAACATAAAAAAGGATAGTAACATAAATTGCCCCAATTCCATGTAGAAAAGTCATTATCAAACTACCTTCACACAAAACCCATTTTTTAAACATATGCACACCAAAAAATTTCCCAATTATCCTTCACACATTTTTCATAATTTAATAAACCACTATAATAATTTATCAAATAATTTTAATAAGCAGTCCAATTTATTTTACACAAAATTTTTACCTGAAACCATCTTTAAAGTCAAAGGAAAATCTATGATACATAAAACCATAATTTTAATCCCACAGATACTTTAAAGGTCCAATTGTAAGAATTATAAAATGAAATCATATGGAATACAAGCGTTTTCACATGAAAAATACCTGATTTTACATAAACATGACACTTTAAAAATTTAACACATGCTCATTCATACTAAATACCACTATCAAACCACCAAAATATTATAATAAAAAATTTGCACAAATTATAAAACCACCAAAAATGGTTCAACCAAGGTTTACAGCCAAAAAAAAACTGGTTTCATATAAAAACACACTTCTACACTAAATGCACAACATCACCATATTAAAACATTTAACTCCCCCAACAACCAACCCATAAAACATTTTTATAAAATAACACACCAATTTTCCTGAATAAAACATATCATCTTTCCATTATAAATTATATTCTCAACACATAAACATCCCAAACCCCTTGGAAATAAAAATATCACCATGAAATGAAACCATAGAAGTATTTTATAAATTTATTAAAGCATAATAAAATAATCTACTTATGTTATGTCATGGAACCACCTACCGTAGGTGAAGAAATTTATAAAAAAATATGCGAATCCGAAATTGCACCTTAACTGCAACACAACAAAACCAAAAACAAAACCAATTCATGATGATCAAACCCAAAGTCACGATTAATCCATAATCATATAGACTTAAAGGGAAAAAAGAACCCTAAATGTTTACCCAGAAGAGTGTGACCATCAAAGGAGGGACCCCGGCGGGTTCGGCGCACCGTACATGGAAGGATACTGGTTGGTGGAGAGCTATGCGTAGGGGACGTGGCTGGCCCATGGAGGAGGCTGAGCACAGGGGGAGGTAAAGGGAGCAGGGTGTGAAGGGTTAGTAGGGCCCCATAGAGTGAGTAGGGCATATTATGGAGAGGTAACCAGGATTTACCAAGGTGGTGGAGGTGGTTCTTCTGAAGGGAGCTGGCCAAGGGGAGGTAGGTGCATTGCAATAGAGGTAGGAGGGGCAGGGGGTTCGTGAAAGAGAGGGGAGAAAGAGAGGAGGGGATGGAAAGCCTATCTAAAAAAATTAAAAATAAACTACTAATAATAATAATATGAATAATAATATGATTATAATATGATAATAATTATTATAATATAACAATAATAATAATATGATCATAATAAACATAATAGAATTAATAAACTATATAATAATATACTTTTAAATAATAAACTCACTAATAATAATAATAATAATAATATCCTTATAATTATTTTTTAACCATTTTATTCTTTTTTTAGTCTCATTTTCATTTCATTCATTTATTTATTTTGAACATTAGGTTGGCCGCACGGTAAACTCGGTGAAGCCGTGTGGTTTCCCAGACCGTGCTCTACCTATGCGCCTGATGCTTTCATGCCCAAAACAATAATATTTTCAATAAAAACTCATAACAATAAATTGGGATTCAACCCTAACTACCTAAGGCAAGGAAAATTAATAAAAAAATTTAATTTAAATAGGTCAGATGTGAAAATTATCCCCCCCCCAATAACACATTCCATCCATGGAAATCCACAACAAAGAATTGCCCAAAAACAAAAAATGATGTTGCTTCATAGTTTGAGGACATCCACAACATAAAACGATCAAGATGAGGCAAGAACAATACCAACAAAGGAAGGGTCTTACAACCCAAACATATGAGACCCCGAAAGGAATCCCCACCATGTTTTTCACACCCCGAAAATCTAATACACCTCTAGTTGATAATCAAATGATATGAACTCCCACAATGCACGTTTTCAACATCCTGGGAAAAAAGTCCTTAAAATTCCCAAAGAGGCTCATGCACAATACAAGAATCAATTGATGAGTTCAAACATGGCTACCACAACCTTGATTCACAACAATATTGGATAAGCTTCAACCACAACATTTCACTCAATTTAGGGGCTTTGGGTTTGATATCTCCGAACAAGACCACCTATAACCCTACCAATAAAAAAAATGTAACCACATTACTAACACAGGGAGGCCCAAGTGGACATCCTGCCATTGAAAATAGCTTTATCCCAGAGATAGAACTGGGACACCAATAGGTGGAGGCCCGAATGGACTCCCCACCATAAGGAATAGGCTGACACCAGTTCATTTCAGTGGGACTTTTAGCGAGATTGAAATTGGGTATCCCCACTATTAGAACTAAGCGGCTTAACCAACTAAGACACACTAGTACAAAAACCACACAAAGACCCAATCATAACTACCAGGGGACCGATGAAAGAAAATCTAAATCAAATAGATACATTACATGGTCTACCACTCGTTTAGTTCATAACCATTATAGAATGATCCCAAATCAATACCAAAATCAAAACGGACATACAAGGTTTTTGATACATGGATTGCCATAGATAGATTCATAGCCATAAGGGTATAAGCAGAGAGGTTCAATGAAATGACACAATCGAGCCTCCTTGTAAAAAAGGAGGAAATTTTCTACCCACACATGTTAGGATTTAGAGATGAAGTCTCCTTGCTTCCTTTCACTAAGACAAGCCATTAAAACAGAGATTCTAAATTCAAACCTCAAATTGTCTCCACATCCCACACCAGAGAAGAAATTTAATCCAAAATCCTTTACAACCCTATGGTTTCTAGAAGACATGAAATCTTCACTCTGGGACCTATATATAGATCTTTGATGATTTAATAATCTCCTTCCTCGAAGTCAAGAACTAAAAACCAATGTACATAACTTCTACTTCTCGTGCCATGCGTAACCACACATCAATCAGAGAGCACCAACCTAACACACGCATCCCAAGACTCATTTGTTTTAATAATGATACTTCACCATGATGAGATATTAACGGATCACCCCTTTCCAACTAGAACAATAAACAATGAACTAAGTGTCACTTGGATGGAACCTTTATACAGATTGAAAATTTTTAGGAATTCACAGAAGAGAAAAATGATTCTTCTAAATCATAATGTCTTTGAAGGTTCCACAACTTCCACTATTATATCTAAACTAGAACATAACTTCATAAGGTTCCACTTAACATGACACATGCAATTGATAGAGACATTACAAGGAGTGGGACCTTGAAGTGAGTCCCAAATAGCATGAGATTACCGTGAGTAGCCATAATAGCCTCTTATGACCAGATTTTCCACACAGGTGGCCTAACATGATAATTTTCTTAAACAAAACAATGATAGATCCAAAGACCCATTTAAAATAACTACCAGCATAGACAACTCTAAATTTCTTCAACCTTTACTCACTGTAATTCTTTTCACCACCTTCAGACAAGACGTTTGGACACACTGGTGTCAGACATCACCTTCAATGACTCAGGAAACACAAGAAATTATGATTTTTCTCACCTCCTCCAAAATTCACTATTTTTCTGAAAGATGATATTATTAATATAAAAAATAAGAGAGATTAAATCAACCAAGAAACCCAAGAACAGAGTCCATTCATTGATCCACTAGAGGACCTACCAATGGAAAATCACCCATGTATGGATTTCAAATGTGCTTCAATTCCTTACGGGGGGCGCACAATATAAAAACGGAATACAATGACCTAATCAAACCTTTCCTTTAGCTAAAAATACCATGAGAGAACAGATATTTCATGGGGGGAAATACTACAAAGGATTCCCAAAACACTTCTCAAAATAAATCACTAACCACCACTCTAAACCAACTCACCAACAAAACAAAATCATGGAACACCTTTCAATCAATGGAGGTTATCAAACCCAAAACACCCCACAAAAATATTCCCAAAAACACTAAAACGCACACCACATCTTTTTCATTCAAAAACATTATCATCAATAAAACCAAACTGGTGGGTCTCACATACACTAAGGGTTTCCCATTAATCCTATCAGATGTATTTTTCCCATTCCAAATCGGGAACCCATTAACATCTCACACATGTCTTATGCATGTGATTAGAAAAAAAATACCAAAGGTTACTGAAAAACTCATCCACATTTCAAAATAATTATTCAACCCACTTTTCCTTCTTTTGAAAATCAGTCCATCTCCATTTTAATGTATAGATTTTATAAATTTTTAAATTAATTTTATTCAAAACCCAAGGAGACACCATAAAATGAATGTGGAAATTAATTCTAGTAGGTGGCTTGGAAATATGGTTGGTGGCAATACATCAAGTGCACCATCGACATGTAGAGTGTTCATGGACAATGTCTCCAACTCCACATGGCTTGATATGACCTATGAGTTCACTGAGACTAATGACCCAAATCCCTTTTTATTTCAAAATTAATAAATAACTACAAGGATTAAATGAATTAAATGAACCCCGACTTCCCCTGGTAACATGATTCATAACCCAAGCTGTGTTGTCCAGGTATCATACTCACAATAAAAATTTCATGTTCTAAAATATCTAGCTCTAGTATACCCAAACTCATTCCCAAGGAACAAGACTCCAAAGATAATAAACTCCCTCTAATACCACTTTTTCACAAACTAAGATGGGATGCCATCAGACCTGGAACCCGACCAAGTCCGTGGTAAGTCTCGAAGGGTGTTCTCGATCCACACAAGATGGAACAAGTTCCATTTTATCATATAAAATATGGAGGAATTATTTTCCTGATTTCAACATATTAAAATGGAAAATAACAGCATTTATATATTAAATATGAATCCAAAAGCATCCATAAATACTTTCATATTTGAACATTTACAAAATTATAAATAACCAAAAAAGTAATACTAAAAAAGGGAAACAAAATTCTATACCAAAACTCCATGAAATGATAGGAACTGCATCCTCAAACTACTACCACTTGGATCCAAACTGAATGCAACAAGAAACTCAAACATCCAACTCTAACATCCTCCTTTAAAATTAAATAATTTACAACATGGTTTTCATACACCCAATGATGTATTCAGGGTGTGAGCCAAATCCCAGTAAAATACCACCTAGAACAATGATTCAATGCCATTAAATTATAAGAAAATATAACATGATCATTTAAAATTAATTCTATTAAAACATTTCTTAGAAAACATTTGCGAGTAGAAATTTTAAATAAAATAAACCACTTAAAAAATCAAACAAACCATTTGCATACCAGAGAACGGGTATTCTAAAATAACACACACACACACAGGAGAGGCCCACCACAAGCTGGTGGATAGAACCTCATAATATTAGGTAGAGCATCATAGGAGATTCCCTAGGGTCAAACTGACTCATGTGAGATTATATGAACCACACATCTTGGTGAAAAAGTTGTATTGAAACCATGACCATCAACGTTCTCATGCATGATCCATTATGGGGAATCATATCCCATGGTCTAGTGGTGTCAAAAAAATCACATATTTTGTTAGTGTTGTAGTGTCAATCCTAATAGAAGAAACTGGGTAAAACCACTAATGAACCATATATCATGCTAGTTCAAGTCCATTCTTATAGTTACTCATGATTCCCTTTTTGTTCACAATTACATTTCACAATCACATAACATGTCACTTTCACATTTAAAAAGACAAATAAAGAATTAAACATTTAAAAGACACCACTTTCAATCCCAATACCCATTTAAAACAAACCACACCCCAAATAACCATTCCAATTACATTTTCAATGCAATTAAAAGTGAAAAACAAGGAAATCACACCAAAATAGTTAAAAAATGATTCATAGACCCTGAAAAATTTAATAATTTTTTTTACCATTTATAAAACATTGTGAAATAAAACAAGAAGGGCTTACAACACAAATATAACCAATTCTATATAGAAAGTCAATTTTCAAACAACCTACACACGAAAACCCATTTTTGAAACATACGCATTCCAAAATATTTCCAAATAACGCATCATACATTTTTCACAATTTAATAAAACATTATTAAAATTTACCAAACCATTTCAATAAACACCCCAATAGTATTTACACTGAAATTGTACATGAAAACCTCTTTAAAACATAACTGAACATTGATTCTACATTAAAGCACAATTTTCATCCCACATATAGTTTAATGAACAAATTTCATGCATTATAAAGTGATATCATATGGCACACAACGGTTTGAACACAAAGATAACTAATTTTACCTAAAACTACCACTTTAAAAATTAAAATCATGCTCAATCACACTTAATTCCACTATTACACAACACAAACAATATAATAAACTATTTGAACAATTTATAAGTAATTCAAAAAATTTGAAACCAAGTTTTACACCCAAAACATTCTTGGTTTCGAATAAAACACCACTTTAAAACTAACCAAACAACATCACCATTTTAAAACATGTGTTGCACCCAAAAACCATCCATTAAAACATTTTTATAAAATAACAAAACAATTTTTCAAAAAAACATACCCTCCTTCCATTATAAATTATATTCTCAACACATAAACATGTCCATCACCATGGAAATATAATTTGAACTATTAAATGAAATAAGAAAACACTTTTATAATTTTAAACAAGAACATAAAATTCATCAAATATTCTTAAGGCATGGGACCACCATCCATGGGTTAATAAATTTCTAGAAAAAGTCATGAAACCACAATTGCGCCTTTACAACATCACAAAGATGCCAAAAACAAACCATAATCATGATAGTGGAACAAAAATTCTAGATTAATCCCTAATTATAAAATGTTAAAGGTAAAGTAGATCCCTAAATGTATACCTAGAGGAGTGTGGCTGCCAATGGAGGGAGGTCGTTGGGTTTGGCGCATCTTGTAGGGAAGGAAACTGGTGGGTGGATGGTTGTGTGCAAGGGAGGCCGCCAACGAGAGAAGGAGGCTAAGAACAAGGAGGCGGCAAGGGGATTAGTGTTAGACTGGGTGAGTATGGCACGACGGGGCGATCAGGGTGTGACGGGGAGAGTAGGGCCTGATGGGGTGAGTAGGACGTAACAGGGTAAGGTCGCCATGAGTGAATCAGGTTCCAGAGGTGGTCCGCCAAAATTGAGTCAGCCATGGGGGGAGGTGTGTAACGATGGATGTCAGAGGGTAGGGGTTCGTAATATAGAGGGGAGAAGGCAGGGACAGGGATGGAAACCCTAACAAAAAAATAATTAAAAATAAACAACTAATAATATTAATATGAATAAAAATATTAATAAGATGATGATAATAATAAAAAAAATATAACAATAATAATAACAATAATTCCATTATTATAATAAACATACCAGACTAGATAATAATGAACTTTATAATAATAAACATAATAATAATATTATTATTATTCATAATAATTATATGATTATTATCATTTTTAAATGATTTTCTTCTTATTTTATTCTCATTTTCATTTTATTTATTTATTTATTTTTAACATCAAGTCAGCCACATCGTGACCTGGGTGAAGCCACCCAATTTTCCAGACTGTTCTCTACTCGTACAATCGATGCTTCCACTCCCAAAACATGTGTTCTTCAATAAAAACTAAAAAACATAAATTGGGTTTCAACCGGAACTACCTAATTCTATGAAAATTAATAAAAAAATAATTTGAAAAGCTCGAGTGTGTCAATAATCATAGTGGGAAAACTACATTAATCATTTATAGAAATTCAAAAACATGACATATTGTTTTCAATTTAACACACTTTAGGTTTAACCATGGTCAATCATTTTCATCATATATTTAAATCCATTATAATGGTTTGTAAAGAGAATTTGATTTATCCTAAGAATATATCCCATGAGTGTCAACCTATTTTGGAATTAAGGCTCATTTCTTATACCATTTAATTCTAAAGTAAATCCCGAAGATCCTTTTTAATAGTTATTACCCCCTATTTACATCTTTTCTAGACCCACATCTACTTGAAGTATCTACAAGGTGATGAATTTTTAGGAAAATGCACATAATATAAGCCTTACCAAAACATGAACATGTTCCTATATACTTATCCTCAATGTCTTTTATTGGGTTTTGTTCCCTAAACTATGTTTTCCTTATTCTAGGTCCAATTGTTTCTACTAAACATCCTCTTATACCAACTGTAATGACCCCAGCCCTAATAACCCGGAGCCGATGTCTACTTTATTACATTGACATAAGATACAAGGAATCACATCCTAAATGATTCTATAATTCATTAATCTTGGAAAACTAGATTCATGCAAGATTCCTATATTACATTTGAATACGAAAATTTCAAAATATTTTTTGGAGAATATCATTATTTCCTATAACATATCCTTTGATATATTTTATAGTACACATCCTAGATTATTAGGAAAGAAAAAAAATATGGGTGGGCTCAAATTCATAGTAATAGTTATATAATGTGGAAGCTATCATGAATAAATTAAGAAAAAACAATGTGGTATAATCAAAAGGAAAGTAAAATATTTGGACACACATTTTAATTAATCAATTACTTGACAATCAGGATTAGGAAAAGAATAATATATATAGAAATGTAAATAAATGAACACACATTCCATTAAATAAATTTAATATCATTAATGGATAAGGAATAATAAACATATAAATGGAAATTACTAAATATATATTCCATTTAAATAACATTATTACCTTGATTAGATAAGTAATATTTAATATAACAAGGTAAATAAATGAAATCACATGACCATTAATTAAAAATGGAGAAAAAAATGTATCTATAGATAATATAATTAAGAAAATATCATGGGTAATAAAAAAATAATTCTAAATGAATGAAATTATTGATTATTTTATGCCATTTTCTCAAGAATCATTATACCTCTATTGTCAAGACCTTTGAAAAGGTTATTTAAAACGTTGTGTAAAACATCATTTAGTGAATTTTTATTGATTTTTTTTACGAGACTAATGATGCATCGATGGGTTATATAATTAATTTCCCTACCGTTTGATGAATTAAAAAATCATTCCTTATATATATATATAATATATTTAATTCATTAATAATTTTCTTTATAAAAGACATCTTTTTATAAAGAGAACAGATTTATCAATATTTCCCAAATTAATCTAATAACATTTAATGTAAAAATCATATGTAATAATGGGATATGGTTTATGAAATATTCATATCCATGATAAATAGAATATGTATAACCTTTAATTCAAACATTAACCATCATGAATAAATAATTATTCATGTTAAATACATCAACGAATATCATATACACCACATGAAAGTGAATAGGTTCATATTAGAAAATATTTCTCAATGAAATAATTCAAATTAAAACATAAAATAACATTAATTATGATGTATTAATGATATTAAATGTAAAATGGGAATTATTTTCCCCATATTAATTATATCAGGGTCACAATAATTGAATATTCCTTAATTAAGGGAAATTGAAATGAATTCCCTCACCACTTAGTAACTTACAAGTAAAATAATATTGGTCGAAATTATTCAAATTGAAACATAATGTTTTTTGAATTATGACAGATTCATGATATTATAAGTAAAAGTTTCAGCATCTTCACCATAAATAATAATGAAGGTGAAAAATAATAAAATACACATCAATGAAGGGAAATTGAGACAAATTCCCTTACCACTTGGTAACATACAAGTAATATTACCATGGATAAATTAATTCAAATTTAAAAAAAATAACAAGATGTATATAAGATTTTTATATTATATTTAATATGAGAATTATGTGAACCATATAAATTAAATTAGGTTCATAATAATAAAATATTCATTAATGAAATAAAATTGAGACACAATCCCTTAACACATTCATTCCCTCAGTTTAACATGAGTTTTCCTACTGTATAATTGTTTTTATCATGTTATTAATTTAAAATCGAACTATATGCATACTTATTATATTATATATGATCCTGTTACTATATTTTATCCCTTATTTGTTAATAATAACTGATATTATTCATTCATTCGGGTGTTAATTTCCTAGTTTTCCCATTCATGTTTTGACATGAATGTTCCAATTCATGTTAATTGGATATATATATCCATGTTATAAAAATTAAATTATTTTTATTAATATAATTTTTACTCTGTATATACATTTTTTTAAATAATTATGAATTATTGACATGGATAATGAATCACATAACTTCGTGGAGACGGTAGGTCGTACGTACGCACGAGGGATGATATCATTCAGTTAACATGTAAAATGGTAAGAAAGTGGATAATATATAAATTTTATATAATAAATATCATATCATATATATCACATATATTAATTAACTTAATAATTATTAAATTCCATGAAATTTGTATGTGAGTAATGAATCCCATCACTTCAGCGGTAGAAGTCCGTCATACACACGAGCAACATTTTCATATTTTCAACAGAATGGAACATAAAAAGGTATATGTGATATTAAAATGAAAAATGAAAAATAATATCCTAAATATAATATAAATATGTTATATCCATCGTTATATCCAATCCTTAGATGTGTTGATGGAAAATGAGTTACATCGGTTCAGGAGGTGGTAGTCTTCCATACACACGATTAATGATTTCTTTTAACATTTGATGGAGAAGAAGATGGATATTGGTTATTAATTTTACATAATAAAATCATAGTATATGGGTGATAATTTTTTATTATACATTAATTATTGAATAAAATTTTATGGTTTTGTAAGAATAGACAAAATCAAAATTCTCATTTTAGAAAATTAACTCTTCTACAGATAACTTCTTTAGGTTTGAAAAACAAAAAATTTATTATTTTTATTTACAATTTAAAAAATTTCTATGATGTTATTAGTGAAGTAATGAAGTTATTTATTTAGGTATTGTCTGAAACAAATGTATTTTAAAGTGTTAAAATGGGATAACAGTTTGTAGGATTTTATAAGAAGGGTAGAGGACATACATGGAGTTTTTAAAAATATTAAATTACACTAATGTGTTTATCTTGTAAACATACAGAAAAATGGTTAATTATAGACCATAATTTGTTTTAAGGATTGAATATATACATAAAATGGGTGATGTAAAAGTTTATAGATCATTCTAAACCTTATATTCATAGTTTAACACTTGTTAAATTAGTTGTTTCCTTTACAGTGATAATTAATTTATAAGACTTTTACTATTCATAATGGAAAAAAATTAATTTCACCTTATTTGATAATATAAATTATTCCGTTTACAATACGTAATCATATTTGGTATAATCCAACATAAAATTATATTCACATACGCGTTGAAAAAGAGGGACTGTAAAGAGATTATACTTATAAGTATATATGTTTTTAATATCAAAATTCAATAAGAAATTGATTAAAATGGCCTAAATATCTTAAATTTCATTATAATTGAACTAATTTTACATTATAAAAATTAAAATATTATATAACCATATAAATTATATAAATTAAAATGGTGTTTTTAATAAAAATTAGTATTTTTCAAGATTCATTAAAAAATGGAACTTTTCAGAAAAACATCCAAACATCACCCTAAGATAATTTTTATATGAAGATTTAAAAATAAAGGTAATTTTTTAAAATAAATTTTATAAAATTAGTAAAAAAATTATTATAAATTATGTGCATAAAGATAAATTAACCCCTTTTTTAGAAATATATATGTTTTCAGAGAACATTGTATTCTCTAAAAAATTGTTTCTTTTTAATTTATAATAAAAATAACAATACATTTAATAATTTGGATGTTATTATTCATTCTGTCTAATTTAATGGCTATTTTATAAATGTATACTATATTACAGTTCATTATGGATGAAGTTTTCATGTCTTGTAAGCTATCGAAGAGTTTAAATTTTAAGAAATATAATTTTGGGTTTGTTTAAGATCAATGTTACAGGACTCGTACATTGTCGAATAAAATTTTATTAATTAAAAATAATGGTTTTTTACATATGAGTTTTCCATTGTATCTCTATTGTAATTATCTTAAATCTTCTTTACCCAAACCATATGTTCAAAATTTACTTCATGTACTGAGTGTATACTCATTCCATAACCAATGAACCAATGATCTGGGAATAAATAGTCTTCCCCTCTATGCATTGAGAGTTTACGAAAAATAAAACATAAGAATCGTACAAAACAGAGGGGAACATTAAATATGCTTATGGTCCTTGTATCAGATCATAGGTGTCATTTTTATGTTTTACCTAGTATCCCTTTCCAATATCACATGATGAACTCAGATAGTACTCTTACCCTACCAAACCAATGAAATCTTCACCAGTTAATAACTCCAGTATATAACCTAACTCTCAAACAATTGTCAAATTCCAATTAATAATTACCCATACTGAATATAACCCCGACTAGGACAATAATGAATTCTAGTTTGACACTTGCATCTTGTCTTCAATAGACTATGGGTTGGTGAATATAAATGAGGATTTCAAACTGGTATAACTTGAGAAACTACCAATTTTTTTAAGAATCATATAAATAAAACATAAATAAACACTGAATCAAAATATAAAATAAAACCCACATAAAATTATGCAAAATAAATAAGAAAAACAAAATCCTTATGAAGAATCCATGAATACAAATGATTACTACACAAAAATATAATAATTTCCAACCTAATCGCAAAATCCATCATAAAAAATAGTATAAACATGATATAGAATAAATGTACGAGTATACAAGTATACATAGTAGGTTACTCTCTATAAATTCATGATAATTTTGAAAAAAATACCAATTCCTTAGTGAATAAATAGTGAAACCAAGCTATTTACCATCCCAAAATAAACTATAACCCATCCTCTTCATGCCTTATTAACCAAAACGATATTCAAGAAAGGTTATCAGAGTAGACACATTTTTTACTAAAAGAATTTACAAAATAATAACAGTTATAAATACATAAAATGTTATTATACAAGAATAATCATGGAGGGTAATTTGTGTGATGGTTATACTTTAATGGGATGATTTAGATTGCATTTACCTGGTAGTTATTTATAGTAATTCTATCTTCTTCTATAGGTTATTACACTGAAACCAAAATTATTAAAGTTTAGTCGGGGACTACTTTAGGAAAAACCGTAGTGATGGTAAATCCTTTTCATGTTTTAATAAATATACTTTATAAGGTATATTGTATATGTTTAATTCATTATTTCTCCTTTCTTCTCCAATTAAATTTTCTAATTTCCCATGTTAATATACATTAATTGTAAAATTCACATTATAATGGTAATATCACAATTAGTTATAATTACAAATGGTTATATAATGGACAAATTTACTATTAATTATTATAAATTCATCTATACCAATTGACCAAATAATACTTATCATGTTTAGTTCATACAAAATGTCAACTTTGTGAAATTTATTATTTTAATTTAATGTTATACTAGTTATAGTTGTGATTCTTATTAAGGAAGATTATCCACGAGGAATTTAAATAGTAATAAACTTTTTTATTGTCTATTATTTGGTATAGTTGGAATAATAAATCCATATATTTTATATTTACAACAAAATTTTTGGAATATGTTTATTGATTATTAGACATTCCCAGTTATTACTTACTATCCCATTATAATAATTTCTCCCATGAAAATTTAAATCAATCTATGAACAAATTTGGATAAACCATTATCATTGTGTTACAAAGTTATCATGTTACCTATTCCAAGTGAGTGATTCATATAAATACACATCACCAATTGACTCATATATTTATGGAACACTTACTCTCAAATGTCATTAATCTGAATTATATATTCATGATACGAGAAATTAAACAAAAAATTAACTTGATGAAACTTAAGAATAATCCAAAGATTTTGCATATACATCTTTAGAAGATATATTTGAAAGATATCATAAGCTTTATAACGGTTTGGTTACATGTAAAAGAAATATTACAAAACCCCTATCTACTCCAACATTTCAAATATATTTATGTCCCTTGGAAATAACTTCCCTTTCTTAAAAAATATCATAACCCCTTTCCATTGGGATATTTTAAAAAGGCATTGTATCCAATTTTGATTTCATGATCCTTACCCTATTTTTCAATATAAAATCTGAATCTACACAATTTGGAATTTATATTCTTATAGTTTTATCTTTCATCCTTTGATGTGTCTTCTAGATGTTCTAGTTCCAACAACATCCTTTCTCAAATATTAGACCAATATATCAGATTTTGGAATCTCTTTCCATAAGAGGCTTTTTATGGTTTCATTTGAATATTACAATGGTTTCTATTATTTTATAAAAACTACACTAAATGAAAATATTGACCCAAACATCTTTTTAATTCAAGTTATCATAAACTTACAATTTCCTAGAGAGATTGGATATTCCTCTTACATTGTCCATCCATTTGAGGATGATGAACTATAAAAAAATAAAGATATATATTTAAAACCATGTTATTAATTTCTTAAAATTTCAATGTGAATTTTGGATCATGATTAAATAATAGTGAAAAGGAATTATCATTAATTCTTATACCATCATTTATATAAAACCAAGAAAGAAAATTTAACGTTAAATATTCTCAAGTTTCTAGATTATGGGATGATTTTGTATGGGGGTCCACAATGAAGAAAATTTCATCATTACCCTTGGATGTATTTTGGATCCATGTAATGAAATACGTTATAATATTATCCCACATCTTATATAGTATATGTAATACATTCAAAATTCCTTAGGGAAGTTTTCATTAGGTCTTTATTGGATGACATACTAAACATATTTTAGTGTAATCTATAGTCATTCACTACATATTATCCCACCATAAATTAACTAATATGTATCCTTATAAATATTTGTGTTACTAAAATTTATATATAATTTTTAGGAACGATATTTATCCATGAAATTATTTTTCACCTTTATTATTTATGGAATTAATAAAGTCTAACCAATCCATTAAACTGCATCATCACCAATAGTAAATTCTGATAATTTTCTATGTCTCACATCTTATATATTTTTTGGTAAGGCCGCATCATCATGTTTATCTTCCTTAATCATATCCAAAAAAGGTTTGGTTAATACATTGAATGAGTATGATGTTTCTAATTTTATTGTAATACCAGATTTCATTCATCTAATTCCTTGAGAATTGAATAATTACAGACCATAGTCATGGATAATATACCATGTTCTTTTATAATCAATGCATTTTATAACTTTTTTTGTTTATTATGATTACATTGTATAACATGACCATAATCCATGAGTAGTTTTAAGAATCTTCTTTTCCTTATATTAAGATATTTTGAAGTAAATGTATATTTAAAACTCTTTTGGTTGGGGTATATATCATATTTCTATACATTGGGATAATATATCCAAATTTTATAGTAAAAAACATAATAACCTACCACAAATAATTAGTTTTATAAATAATATTATGGTATTTAAACTATTGATATATCATAAACCACCACTCTTAAATGTTTCATTAGAATACATCCAATACCTTTCCTTGTTATATCCTTATAAATAAAAACCCCATATTTACTAAATAGTAGGGTTAATACACGTGAAATATTCAATATGCTCACAAATTCCACCATGTTACCCTCCCATTTATTTTTCTATTTGAACTTGACCACCTCAAGTGTTAACAAAGTTTAAAAAAGTAATTAATCGAGTGAAGTTTTAAATAAATCATCGATAATATCTAGCTATTCAAAAAAATTATGGACTTCAGTTATATTTTTAATCCGCTTCCTAACATTCATAACTTCTACTTTTGAATGGTCAATAATATAGACAATTAATGTAACTTATTCAATAAAAAAATTATATTTATTTAATTTCTCATATAACTATTTTTTCCTCGGAACCATAATAAAAATTTAAAAATGAGTATTACGATCCTCATACAATTTTTATTGTATAATAATATCATCAATATATACAACTAAAACTTAAAAATATCATCCTAGAACACTTTTTCATCAGGTCTATAAACATATAATTTTCATTTGTTAACTCAAAAGGAATTATTTTGAACACATAATGATCATACATATTATTAAAAGTTCTCATTAATATATAATTTTATTAACTTTTAACTAATTATAACTAGAATTAATATTGGTCTATTTGAAGTATTATACCACTTGAAGTTGATAAAAAAAATTATAAATAAGAACAAAAGGATACTTTTTCATTACAGTAATTCCATTAATTTCTATATAATAAATAACCAATCTAATTTAACCATACACCTTATTCATAAAATATAATTTTTCCCTAGGATGAAACACTTGGATTAATGTGACACTTATCATATAAATATTTTATTTTCTAATATAAATTAATCAATTCTATTATATTCATTCTGTATGACGGATTTAATATGGTCTAGCCATCAAGGATCAAGTTAATATTGAATTTAAATTATTGATCAGGAGATTATCTATGTAATTTGTAAAAAAAATCGATTTTATGAGAAATACTTTTCAATTAATTTTTTTTCTATAGGTTGCATTACATGAAACACTAAGTTTAAATAAAATGCATTATACTATTAAATTTTTTTATTTAAATTGATACTTATAACCTAGAAATTTTATTTTTGGGTATGAATAAGAATTAAAAAAAATGAAAATTGTTATGGTTTATAAATTTTAAAATAAATTCAATGGCCATAAATTCAATTTAAAATAAAATAAAAACCATTTTAATATAAAAAATATATTTTCCTAAAAAACTATTTTTATGTGCGCATTATGTATTTATATCATAAAAAATTAAATAAATGACTATTAGTGTGTATTTTTATCAAAAAATATATATATAATTAAATGAAAAATTGTGTCAGTCATTTTATATTTTTATGCATGAGATAACAATAAATCCACTTTTATGCTTAAAATGGTATTTTTTATGAAATCATTTCATTGTGTTTTGTGAAATTATTTTAAAATTAATTTTTGTTCTAATTTTGGAAAATTTATTTCAATAAAATAAATCCATTTTTATTTAAAATTATATATTTACATAAGATATAATTTATTACAATTTTTTGAGAAGATTAATTTTTTAATGAATTGTGAAACTTCTGATTTTAGATAAAAAATCTTTTCATTTAAAGAATTTTAAAGTTACCTTTTTTTATAATATGGTTTTAAGAGTAAAATAAAATATATTATATCTATATTAATTCAATTTAGCTCATTGAACTAAGTTTTATGATAAAATTTCATATGAAAAACTTTTATACTTATGAAAACATTTTCTTTAGAAAACTGTTTTTCAATCACGTGTGCAGGTTTAATTTTAAGTTAAATTAAACCACTTATATGAATTAAATAGTGCAAAATGGATTCAATATTTTTAACCAAAAATAATTAATACTATATAGTAAGTTGAAATTAATTTTTTATATAATTAATATTAAAAATAGTAAAAATTAATTAACTCGATTAATGTTAGAATAAGTTTACAAGGGTTAATCAAAAATATAACAGTAAAGTTTAGAATTAATATTTTAAAAATAATATATTCTATAAATATTTTGAACTTATATTTTCTCACTGTATAATATATTTATATTTGGAATGATTTGTTATGGTAAATAATTTATCCTTTTTTATTATTTTAAAAAAATTCCATGTTGGTTCCCTCCCCCAATTATAAAACAAAATATCTTCTTCTATCATATCCACACATCAAGAGCCTTTTATTTTAGCTAATACATGACCCAATAACATATTTAAATCCCTAAACATGATATATAGTTCCTTTTTGACCATGAAACCGTCCTAGGAAGGGTTTAGGTATAAACCTAAAGAGGTTCTCTGAAGAAGATGTATTGTTAATAACCATGCATTCTCATTTTATTTCATCTTCTACCTAATTGAAATATTATTGACACATGATGAAATAATAAAACAATTATATAAGATATACTGGGATGTTATTATTTTATTTCCATAACTAATTTCTATCTTCCCTTTCATCAAATGGAAAATGAAATCGTTCACAGTGTGTATAGAAAACTACTACCTCATGAACCAATGTAATTTGTTTTCCATCAAAGTATCTCACAGCTGATTATAATAATGTATTTAATATATATTTATAATTTTTATGATTTAATTGTACTTTTGTTTCATGACCCTCCTTCTTAAAAATAAGGGATGAGATAGAGAGATGTAGAGACCTTCCTTCTTCAATATGAAGGAGAGATAATGACCCCCCGAGTCCCACCTCTAATAGGCCCCGAGGTGGTGACAATCACAAAGGGTATAGAAATCACACAAAAAATCGGAGGCATTATACTTTTTTACAGAAAAAAAGATCGGGATATAAGATATACCAATATCAATCAAATACAATATAGATAGATATAAGGAAACCAAAATCCATCCCACATGCATGTTCAAAGTGAAACTATTAGAAAACAAATAAAATGAAAACTACAAATTAATCATAATATTCAAACCAAGTAGCAACACAAAAAACATCCCCAATGTTTGAGTGAGTAATATACATCACCATCCACATTATCTCTATGGAAACATGAAAATATTTTTATATACGTAGGGTTATAATACAAGTATAATTTGTATGAAAATCCAAAGTCACAAATGCAAAAATGGGAGAACCATAATAATTCTCCTGTGAGAAAACAATAGAAACCAACAGAACCTATTGAGGAATACTAACCACCAAGCCTCATAAAGGAACAATAACCAATTAAAAGAAATCAGGTAATGTAATATAATAATCACATTGATATTTAGGTACCCCACATGACTTCCCACTGGTTAACTTCTCATCCCTAATGGTGAACGTTCCAATGCTTTCACTCTCATCCACAAGCCCCACTGTTACAACCCACCAACACAAACCTGGGTCAAAAACCACACACATCCCACCCTTAGATACTTGAGCCACAACCACCACACTTCTCTCTCAAAAACACTTGGGGCTCAACCCCAAGACACATGGGAGACAAACCACCTATCACACAGCCAATACAAAAAATCTAGTAAAAACCTCAAACCAGTAAAGCCTACCCAAAATGTCTGGGGAAATAAATTTGTAGAAGAGGGATCATGGTAATGTTAGTAACCAGCCATCCATCCTCCCATCGGGATGTTGGGAAATATACCCCCATAATAATGGGGGTTCTTGGTATATATTTCTTAACACGGGTGGGGTGCGTATAGAAAAAAAGTAACTATATGTTTATAAATATAGATAAAAAACACTTAGCCCGTCTTATGGGATTCCAAACATACAACCATCCCACACATAAAAACTGCATTTTTGATAACCCTACATAAACAACCTCAAAATAGCCAAACCCAAAACATCAACCCACCCCTTTCATTAAACTAGTTTCCATTATGAATTATCAAATAATCCATTTATTTAATTCCATCCATAGTCGAGAAACTAGAAAACCCTCAAACATAATAAGGTGGATCCACTGTACCAACCATTATCTTTCCAAAAAAAGAAATAATATTCCAAGAACCGTATTCAATGTTATCCCGCCAAATTAATTCTCTCACAAACCAACCCGGATGCCCCACTACACAATAACACCACACCCATCTCGCACATAAACATGATATCATGACACCAATGTCTTATGGCCCCACTTCCATACCACTTCTTAGATGTAGTCCCACTGCATAACGAGTCCATCCATTCAATAATAAATCAATCTCTATTCCTGAGATAACATCACACCACCCCATACACACAGTCACATAGCAACCACCGCCAAAACCCACAGAAAACAGAAAAACCAAAAGAACATATCACACAACCAAACCTATTAAACAAGGTTTATTTATATTTGTCCAATGCTATTATTTAAATTTTACATTGATAAGTAAGGGTGATCCCACAAGGGTTTTCATCTTGGGGAATCCATTTGTTTAACCAATTGTACCTGATTAATCATATTTATATTTCTATCAATCATCCTGAGGGAAAAAACAACAGTTATAAAGAATCACCCATGTGTAGAAAAAACCACCAATGACCATAATTTTTAGACGCCACATGGCCACAACAAATCACATCATAATAAACAAAACAAGTTAAACAAGAGATCATCATCGATATACTCCCAACTCATTATCAAGTCTATATTTTGTTATTAGTATTTATCTTTTTTTAAAGATGGATTACGTAGTTTCCCACAAAATAACCTTACTACACCCATCACGCTTGATACACCATTTAAAATAGATGAATGAAATCCATACCTAGAACAAGAGGAGGCCAAAACATCTACTTGTGCCAAAATAGAGGGGTCGAATGAGCATGAGACGCCAAGGACAACTGAAGAGGAGGAAACAGTACATGTGTACAGCTCATCAGGGAGGAAATTTTTTTGGCATGCCAAGAGAAAATAGAAGAAACCCTAGGAAGCGAAGGTATCCATTTAGGAAGGTCAGATCCAATATCAATGAAATGGGAAATGGTTTCAAAGTCTATTAAAGTCATATCGTGTCCAAGACAACGTGGTAAGACTATTTCAATATTCCCAGTGCATTAGGATATTAAAAATATAATTAATATACTTTGATTCTAACCATCCTTCGACCATCCATTCAAAGAATGACCCTGGTTAAAGTTATCATGTATTGCCTCAGCCGATAAGTCTCTACACTAAGAATCCTCTACATTTTTCCTCAGTGATGAATATACCAGAATCTGAAACATACAACCTTTGTTGCTATCCATTCCTACATCTATGTGTAAGGATACCAACTCCTCCATCACCCTTCAAGTGTCTGTCGATTCCAGAACTACCACCTTATATGAATTCCATCTAAAAAAATAAGCCACTTAATTCCCATTTCATAAGGTGTATGAGTTCTCAAAATTGTAATCCTGGAGAATCGCCATACACCTCTGTTTCCACAATTTTATTTCTCCTTGGGAAAACATGTACCTCAATATATTTTAATCCATGAAGATCACAAAGTTTTCCCCAATTAGGTAATTTCACCACAACATTAGTGCAAACAAAACAACTGTTAGTTCCAAATATTGTGTGACATAGTTATGTTCATGGGGTAGTAACTTCCTAGACCCATCAGAGATCACTCACCAGTGTTGAATTAACACACACCCCAATCCAAGTCAAGAATCACTGAAAAACACCTCGAACATCCCCCCTTCCTCTATCTACCTGAGCCTTGGATAACTGACCAATGTCCCCTTCATATATTCGAACCCCAAACAATAGATTGGCCTTTTTGGTCAGATCCATCAACGAAACTACTATTCAGGAGAAATTTGTAATTAATCCATGGTAGTAACCTTCCAAAACAAAAAAACTACAATCCTCTTCCAAATTTATTGGCACTACACAAAAAATTAATACCATAAACTTTGATGGGCCCATTGCTAAACCCTTCCGAGTCCCCACATGTTTAGAGAGGGGGACACCTCATATCATAAACATTGCCTTGGACTACTTTCTATAGATCTTTTTGTGTTGAAGGTCTTCTATGATAGTCCTAATATGTTCAATATGGTCCTCCCCTACTATTGAGTAGACCAGACTGTTGTCAATGAATACGATGAATAACTGGTCTAGGAACTCATGAAAGAAGGTGTTCATAATCCCCATGAACATGGATAGAGTGTTTGTAACACCGATTAAAATAAACATGAACTTGTAGGGCCCAAACCTACACCTAAAAGCAGAATTCGGGATGTCACCATCCATCACCCCCAATTGGCGATATCCCGACTATAGATAAATATTGGAAGACCATATTTCTCCCCACAACTAGTTGAAAACATCATCTATCCTCAGGAGATGGTAATGGTTATTTACCATTACCTGATTCATTCTTCGGTAGTATATGAAAAAATTCATACTACTGTCTACCTTCTTCAATAACAAGAATGGATCACCCCACAAAGATGTACTTGATCAGATGCAACCCTTCCTCATCTGGTTATAAATTTTCATCCGCAAATCCCACAACTCAAAATGCGTCATCTGATAAGGAGACCTTGAAATCAGACTATCATCGGATTGTAAGTCTATCCCAAACACAACATCCCGTCAAGGGGGTAGAACCCAACCTCCTCCAATAATACATCCAAAAACTCTACAAAAACTCCCAAAAAACTCCACCATCATAGAATCCATAGACCCCATTGACATCTTTGCAAATAATGAAAGACTTTTCTCTATACGTCAGCTTCCCAATGGATAGATTCACTCATAAATGAAAGCTACATGATGACCTTTCACGTTTGAAAACATATCTCTTCTCGGAAATAAGTTGATAAAAGAATGCATTGAATAAAATCAATCAATGAAAAGGATGAAATCGTATGGTTTCATCCAAAGTAGAAAGGGATTCCAACTAGAATAATGTGGCCTGAACATCAGTCTAAATCCTCGACGAACATCAAACTAGTTGTTCTAACCTTAGATTGGGGTACACAATATTAAGGGTATAGAAAGTATTTGTATGTATAGTCTCAAGTCATGGGCCATACAGGTTGAAATGGAGTAAAAATATCTAGAATCAAATAAGTCAAAAGAAAGAGTAATAAACAAACTGATCATACCTCGACCTATCTTCAGCCCCATTGGAACTGTGGATGCTACGGTGTGTAACTGCCCATACCAGGTTCCTCTACCCCTCTCCTATCAACCACTACCCAACCACACCCTAGTTGTGGTCCCTAAGTAGCACGTTGATGTTGGCCTCCACCTACAACATCCTCCCTTGGTGGGGCACGGGTCTACTTTCCCTAGTGTTGAAAAGGCCTAGATAGAAACTACTCCTATGGTGGCACTAATACTACCCACCTCTGACATACCAAGATCAAGTGAGGCCCTTTTACTGGATGTTCCCACATCCTCCACAAGAAAAACACATTATCCCCAAGACCATGGTAAAAGGGTTAGGACCAGAGGTTTGGAACTAAAACTGAAAGGGGGGATCCCCATTGGCTAAAACCTAGAAGGCCCTGACATGGAAGACTTTCTGTTGAGGGCCTCCCCTTTGAAGATCTTGTTTGACTTCACTCCTATGATATAACTCCTTGAGAGTGAATCCTTTCCAACACCTTAGCCTTCTTCTAAAACTCTAAGTATGTTGGTAGGATGAAGGGAGTAACTACATTGGGATGAGAAGGTTAGAGTGGATCCTATAAGTACCTCTCCCAAGACCCCTCAACCAGAAAGAGATTAGGAGCAAAGAATTGGATATCATTGAACATGATCCCCAATTCCGTCACAGACATACTCCACTAATAAAGAGAGAGTATATCTTCCCTCTTCACAACTTTCATCATGGAAGAAATGAATTATTCCCAGAACTACTTCTCAATGTCATCCCACAAAACATCAGTCCCCTTCCTCTACCTATGGTAAAGAATCCACCTAGGATGCACTAATCCCCTCATATAAATCACTACTATTGGAACCTAGTACTCTGTTAGTTCACGAATGAAGCTAAAAGTGATCACCAGCTCCTCAATCCAATTATCTATCTTCTTGTCCAAGACACTACCCACATACATTCCCAGCGCTTTCCTATAGAAACCACGAAGCATGTTTTTCCATTTATCATCCTCTTCTCTTTTATTGAACCTCTTCTGGCCAACCGGGTTATTGAGATGATCCACTACTAGTCATACCACATGTGGGTGATGTCTGGGAGCTATAGTTGAAATGGAAACAAGGAACTCTTAATCCCGTGTAGTATAGAATTTATTTAGGATTGATTTTTACTCAATGTTTATTTTAACTTCTAGAAAATTCCCCAAACAAACAAAAACACAAGTCATCAAGATGAATGTACATTTCCTAGGGTCTCTACCATGAAAACATTGTGGCCTCACTTGGTTTTTCAGTACGCGTAGATTCAATTGACCTAAAATAATAGGTATTATCCGATATTCCATGGGCTATATCATAAAGATCACCTAACACTATTTCCCTTTCAGCCCATGGAACCCTCACCATGCCTAGCTCCAAACTCCATCCTATCTTTCAAGCATCACCTTCAATACCATTATTTCCTGACTCGCCTTATTCAAGATGAGGGTACGGATAGTGAGATGTAGAGACCTTCATTCCTCAATATGAAGAAGTGATAATGACCCCTAAGTCACGCCTCCAATAGGTCTTGTGGTGGAGACCCGAACCAAGGGTATCAAATTCTCAAAAAATTGGGAGGCATTACACTTTTTATAGTAACCAAGATCAGGAGATAAGATGTATAAAACTCAAAAAACTCCCTGATATGTATATATATATATATAAAGAAACCAAAAACCAACCCACATGCATTTTTAAAGTAAAACCTCTAGAATTATTACAAATAAAACTAAAAAGTATGTTCCAAAATAAAAATAAGTTGTGACGTAGCAACAGTCCCCAACGTTCGAGCTAGTAATGTCCAACATGATCCATGTAATCTCTCTAAAAACCTGAAAATAGTTTTATATCTATAGATTGTTCATACAAGTACACTTAGTAGTAAAACCCAAAGTCATTGATCCTCAAGTTGAAGAAGCATACAAATTCCCCTGTGAGAAAACAACAGAAACCAAAAAAAACCTATCGATGAATACTAACCACCCAACCTCACCAAGGCACACTCACGAGGTAACAAAAATCAAGTAAGGTAATATAACAATCAGATTGCTATTTGGGTAACTCACACCACTTTACACTGGTTAGCTACTCATTCCTAATGGTGAACATCTTGATCCAACCATACTCTTCTACATGCCCCACTGACACAACCTGCCCACACACTCTTAGGCTACAAACCTCACACATCCTGCTCACAAATGCCTAAACTACAACCACCATCAGTCTCACCTGAAAAAACCTAGAAATCATCGTTAAGGTACTTGGGAAACTAACCACCTCTCACATAGAGAATACCATAAATTTGGTAATAAACCTCAAGTCATTACGGCCTACCTGAAAAGTCTCGAGAAATTAATCCCTAGAATAGGGAGTAGGGTAAATTCAGTTACTAGCCATCCATCCTCCAACTATGATAGTGGGAAGGACACCCTCCTCCTTAAGGATGTGGGTGTTTGGAACATAGTGCTCAGTAGGGGTTGGGTGTGTATAAAAAACATATGGAACTACAAGTTAATACATATAGATAAAAAACACTCATGACATCATATGTGATTCCAAACATATAACCATCTCATACATAAAAAATGCCCTTGCTGCTATCCTCGCATGCAAGGCCTCACAAAAATAATAACCAAAACATCAACCCACCCATTTTATTCAACTAGTTGTCATCAAACATTATCAAAGCATTCATTTATTTATATCCATCCCTACCTGGGAAACAACGAATGTCTATAATCAATAAACGGTGACACAAACATACCAAGAAATACCAAGCCTACAAAGAAAGTAACTACCATTAATATTCATTAATGTTTTCCCGCACAATTCATTCTCTCATAACCAAAATTGTCATTCCCACTGCACAACAATACCACAACCAGGACACCCATAAACAAGAAATCATGACACAACCATATTGTAGCCACACTTCCCATCCACTTTCGAGATGTAGTACAACAGTATAATGGGTCCATTTATTCAACAATAAATCAATTTCTCAGCCTTAGATACCATTAGATTGACCCATACACACAGCCACACAACTACCACCACCAATAACCCACAGGGCACAAAACCCAAAAGAACATTGCACACAACCATACCTATTAAACAGGGTGTATTCTGATTTGGCCAACGTTCTTATTTAATTTCCACATTGATAAGATAGGTTGATCACACAAGGGTTTTCATCTTGGGGAATCCATTTCTCTGATCTTTTTTATGTGATTAATCAGATTGATATTTAAATAAATTATGATCTGGGAAATAAGAACAGTTATAAAGAATCACCCATGCATCGGAAAAGACCACCAAGGTCCATGATTTTCAGAGACCACACTACCACAATAGATCACATCAAAAAAATATGACAAATAAAATAAGAAATCAACATCAATCTACTCCCAAACAATTATAAATTATGTATTTCATCATTATCATTTAAAATTTTTAAAATTTGGATACTGTAATGTTTCAAAAAATAACCATAGTACACACATCCCTCATGATACACAATTTAAGAGAGATAAATGTAATACCTACCTAGATAATATAATACCAAAAATCATTCTTGCACCAAAATAAATGGGTCATGCAAGAAAGAAACTCCACAGAAAATTGAGGAGGCGGCTAAAGTACAAGAAAATATATCATCTGGGAAGAAAAGTTATCGATGTGCCAGTAGAGAATAGAAGACACACAAGGAAGAGAAGGTCTCAGTTTAGGAAGGTCAGATCCTATATCAACGGATGGGTAAATGGTTTCAAAGGCCATTAAAATTATACCATGGTGAATACAACATGGTTTGATTTTTTCAATGACCCCAAATAATTAAGATATTATATATATAATTAACATCCTTCAAAATTTCTTTATAAATTCCCTTGATGGGATTTAAAATTTACTTACATCATATAAAATGTAACATGCATGAAACTGGAAAAACTAGAAAAAACTAGAATGGGTTACCGATGGTTGAGTCATTAACAAAAATCCACCGACACAGATAGTATGTCACCAATTCTAAGGTAATGACACGAACTACCGACAACTAACTCACTGATGCCCTGACTCACTGATGCCCTAACTCACTGATTCCCTAACTCATCGACGCATTGCCTCATCGATTGCTTGAATCCAAGATTCCATGACTCACTGATGCGAAACTCACTGACACCCTAACTCACCGATTCCATTACTCAATGATGACCTGACTCACTGAAACCATGAATCATCGATGCCCTAACTCACCAATGCCCTGACTCACCGACAGAAAAAAAATGTAAAATTTTGATAACTCATGAAATGAGCTATTGTTGCCTCCCAGAACACAGAAATCACTTTTATTTGAAAATTTAATGGACCATATAGGTTCAATATATTAAATTATAGAGTTATAATACCACCTCTATCATATTACCTTTCAATCCATCGAAAACCTATAACATCTCTCATATTTTCGTGTGGAATACCACTTCCATGAAGCGATGTTATATGTTTTTTATTTTATTTTTTCACGAATGGTAATGAGGAGAGATTTAAGGAATTTATATTATATATATTTTATATAAATGATTTTTTAAAACGTTTATTAATATTTAGCATTCATTTATTTCAACTATTAAAAAATTTAAACAGCATTCATGTATACATACGGCCTACAATCTTCATGAATGTTGTAATTATTTTTTCTATCAATAACATTTATGGAATACTAAAATAATGTATATATTGTAAATATGATTTTAGTATCATGATTAAAATCCTAGATATAATGATACTATAATCAAATTTCCAAGACCAAAACTACCTAACCAAAATATATATGAAATCTGAATTTATTATCTCATAGAATATTGATTTTAATAAAAAAATATAAATAAACCTGTCTTAAAATGTTTTAAGTAAATCCTATATTTTTTATGATATATATTTTTACGGTTCTATAAATTAAATATAAAAACATATATTCATTATACATAAGTTTATAATGTGTACGTGTAAATTTGAGACTTGCGGTAAGGGATTTTCATCTCAGATTTATTTCAATGGGACACATGCCATATTCACTACATTTTTGTGTGGTGTATATACTTCCCATGAATGTATTATATTATTATTAACATGGAAATTATGGGATATAAAAATCTATATATGGTTACTTATTTCATTTGGATCATGATTCAAAAAGTAACAAAATTCTAAGGGGTTTTAGTTATAATTACATTATTTATCAGCATTAGTTACGATTATGATTCTAATAATAAAATAGTCTGATATATCTCTTAAGAAAATCATTAATTTTTTAAACTCCATTTATTTATGGAATTTATATTTTTTAATTCAGTTTTTCTATATTTATGTAATCATGATTCCAAAATAATGTTTTTAAGTAAAAATTCCATTATGTATCTCTTCAGTCGAAAATACCTTTTGTAACGACCCGATGTTTTATCAATGGAATTCCATTCTTATAATTATTCTTTATAGTGTAATCCCATTCATAAGAACAATGAAATATTATGAAACTAAATATTATGTGATTACTATACATAATTTTTCCACTTCTATGTTTTTAATTGAAAAAATCTGACATACACGGTTGTGATCAGTAAAATGTTTAGAGCCTCATAGAAAAAAATTAATTTTTAGTGAATTTTAACCGACCCCTAGAAAATGTAGCCAACCCATATGAACAGTAATATCACCCTTATGAAAATTAAATCTTCCAAAAAAAGAGTAACCTTACCCATGAATAATTAAATAAAATATAGTCATCATATAAGTTCCAATTTAACCATATTAAAAGTATTAGTATTTTAGTAAGTCATAAATAATTAGTTAAAATTAATTAAATAATTTAAAATAAAATTTATTTTTTAAAATTTTTTTCAAAAGTTTCCAATTATATTTTTTCTTATTTTAAGAAAAATTTATAAGACCTTTCAAAAAATTTGATAGCATTATAAAATAAGTTTTAAATTTAAAAACTCTATCTTTCAATTAATTATGATTTTAATTAAATATTAAATTAATCATATTGAAAAAATTATTTTTCAAAAATGGAATTATTTTTTTTATTCTAAATGTTGAAAAATGGTTGGGGTGAATTTTTGGGATTTTTCTAAAATACTTGATTATTTATGAATAGTAAAATACCCTAATTTACCAAATAAGCTAAATAATCTAATTATAGAATCATGCATGATTTTTCTGATGATGTATGACCATATGGTTCAGGTTCAAATGATAAAATTAATATTCTTTTTCATGTAAGACTCAATATTCCTTGTATTTAGGGGAAATAATAAACTAATTAAATTTATATTGACAAATCCCCTCTCCCCTCCACTAAAAATACCACCCTTCACACCCTCATTTGGTCACACCTCCCATGCTGGACGCCTTGTCTAATCTCTACCCATGAATCATCCCTAGTCCCTCCCCCACTTTTAATAGCATATTGTCTAATCAAAATACTAAACCAATTAACATTAAGGATGATCTCAATAGGAGGATTCAAGAGGTAATTTCTCTCCCTCTTTTCCTTTAATTTCATATAAATTTCATGTTCTTTTCTTATTCTATCCCCACCGATCTTTGTCCAAATGGTATGGTAACTACCCTATCATAAATATACTGAAATTGTATTATACTAATGTTATATTATACCATCCAACCCCCCTTCTCCGCTTCCTTTTATTTTTTAAAAGAAAACATTGTTCGTGAGGTGTTAATCTATCACCTTCAAGAATGACATGTTTTCCTTCTCCATTTCTACCTTCAGATATGGTCATGGAAATATTTTTATTGTAGAAACAGAATATTTTGTATGTATTATGTCCAATTTAATTTTCTAGAACTAACTAATGTACATATTACTAATGGATTAAACAAAACTACATCGTTGTGGTCAAAAAACTGTACAAATTAACCCAAACAATCATAATGTAATTCTTATCTAATGATTCCTCTAAATTTTATATAATATAATTCATTATAAGTTAATTTTAAATTATATAATATAATTAATAACATGTAATATCAGTTTCGGATGTTTACCCATGTTCTACATGAACTTCCATTTATGAATACACATTAACAACTCAGGAAAATCATAAAAACGAACATTCATGAACAATGATTTTAAAAACTATAACTCATCAAAAGGACCATAAAATAACTTAATAAAACCATAATGAAACAAAATAATATAAAAAAATTTCTTTAATTTTCAATTAATGAATCTAATGTGGTTATACAGGGCATTAATGTGAAGAAAGTGTTCGGATACAAGCTAGAGGGAAAATCTCGAACCTATCTTTCATTCTTCCGGTTCTCCCTCTTTCACTCCATTTTTGGTATGGTCACTCCATAAAAATAATTTTTTCCACATTTTATTACCTTTTCTAGGATATAAGTCTTTTCTACTGAATTTTATATCAAACAAATGTTTTATAAAAGAACTATTCTTTCCAAAACACACCTTTTACTTTTCACTCAAGGTTGATGGTTATCGTATAAAGTACGTTATTCCCACTTAATTTTTGGATCCCAATGTTTATGAATGTGTTCTTAAGAGATGAAACTCATTTTTTACATGGGTTAGTTATGTTAATTTTTGAAATGTGTTCATTGTGGCATTCATGAAAAATGATAATGTTATGATGTGATGGGTGCGCCCGTAATTATATAGCACAATATGAATGTTTCAATATGATGGGTGATTCTAGAATTATACAGTACTCCAATGGGGTAATGTATGTCTGGATGGAAGAATGTGAGGGAATATTCATATAGCTTAAGAGAAGTTTGATCACTACACCTGTACTCAGACTACCCAAATGTGGGGAATGTTTTGTGATATACAGTGATGATTCAAAGAATGGATTAGGTTGTGTGTTCATGAAAAATGACAATGTGATATCATACACCACACGGTAGTTGAAGATCCATGAGTAGAACTACCCGACACGTGATATAGAGCTGGAAGCTATGATTTCTTCCTTGAAAATATGGAGGCAATATCTTTATGGAGAGAAGTGTGACATATTCAAGGACAACGAGAACCTAATGTATATATTCACACAAAATGAGCTCAACATGCGTCAAAGGATATGGTTTTAGCTAATCAAGGACTATGATTTCTCTATTGGATGTCATCCTGTAAAGGAGAACAAGGTAGCTTATGCACTAAGAATAAGAGAACCTTCTAATCTATCCATGTTATTGATTGAGAAAGACCTTATATTCTTGCATATGCAAAGGAGGGATTTAGAAATCATAAGGGTCGGGGATACATCCAACCTTGCCGAAATGATTGTGCAACCATCCATCCAAGAGAATATTAAAGAAACACATAGTGAGGATGTGGATATATAAAAGAGTCTGTATGCTATAATGGAAGGTATACTTCAAGAGTTCATCATCGAAGATGACAGTGTGATTTGGTTTGGAACACAACTTTTTGTGCCTTCATCACCCGGGATAAAGAAGGGTCTATTGGACAATGCACATATCTGAACATTCTTTATCCATCCTAGGAGTACCAAGATGTACTGTGATCTCCCTAAACAATTTTGGTGGGATAAAATTAAGAAGGAGATTGAGAAATATATATCAAGGTGCTTGGTGTGTCAACAAGTTAATGAAGAGCGACCAATGTCTAAAGGGATGATGCAACCATTGCCTATATCCATGTGGAAATGGGAGAATGTCACTATGGACTTTGTCCCAGGTCTGTCGAAGATGTCGAAGGGAAATAATGTTATATGGGTTGTGGTTGACCGACTCACCAAGACAGCCCATTTTATCTCTATTAAAGAATACCTATCACATGAAAAACTTGAAAATATATATGTGAAGGAAGTGGTGAGACTTCATGGAGTTCCACAATCGATTTTCACTGATCATGATCCAAGGTTCACCTCTATATTCTGGGGGAGCCTTTAACATTCTTTGAGTAGTGAATTAAATTTCATCACGACCAGTCACCCCAAAACAGATTGCCAATCTCAAAAGACTATTCAGAGGCTTGAAGATATGTTATGAGAATTCTCTCTAGATTTCAAAGGTGGATGGGATCAAAATATATCACTGGTTTATTTCTCATACAAAAATAGCTTCCAATCGAGTATTCAGATGTCTCCATATGAAGATTTTTATTGAAATTGATGTAGAACTCCATCCTGTTGGGATGAAGTTGGAGAAAAAAAGCTAATTGGACCCAATCTTGTTCATGAGATGACAGAAAAGGTTCAATTCATCCACAAACACTTCAAATCTGCTCTAATTCATCAAAAATGTTACACTTACAATCTTCGAAGGGACTAGGAGTTTGATGTTGGAGATAAAGTATTTCTTTGAATATCACCATGGAAGAGAGTCATGTGGTTTAGAATGAATGAGAAGATAAGACCAAGGTATATTGTCCGCTTTGAGATCCTTGACCACATAAGATCTATGGCTTATCGGCTTGTACTTCCACCAAATATAGATCATGTTCATGATGTATTTCATGTATCACTCTTGAGGAAATACATACCAGATCCCTCACAAGTACTGAACTCAGAGGTTGTGTAGCTGGAAGATGATCTCACCTTTGAGGAGCAGCCAGTGAAGATTCTGGACTGAAGAGATAAGGTTATACACAACAACAAAACCCAACTTGTCAATGTGTTATGAAGCAACCATAATTTTTAACATGCTACTTGGGAACTAGAAGAGGCGATGAAGGATAAGTACCCTCACCTATTTATGTAAAAATAAATTTCGATGGAGAAATTTCATAAGGGGGGAAGAATGTAATGACCTAATGTTTTATCAATGGAATTACCTTCCTATAATTATTCCTTATAGTATAATCCCATTTGGATGCACAAATAACTATTATGATACTAAATACTATTTGATAATTATCGATAATTTTTCCACTTTTATGTTTTGAATTTCAAAAATCAGACATACACGGTTGTGATCAGTAAGATGTTTGGAGTCCGATAGAAAAGACTTATTTTTTGGTGAATATTAACCTACCATTATGAATAGTAACCTAACATTATTAATTGAAATATGACCCTTATGAATAGTAAATCATCCAAAATAAGAGTAACCTTACCCATGAATAATTAAATAAAATTTAGGCATCTTAAATGTGACAATTTGACCGTAGTAAAAGTATTAGTATTTTTGTAAGTCATAAATAATTAATAATAATATTTTTAATTATTTAATAGAAACTTTATTTTCAAAAAATGTGATCATAAATTAACAATTCTTTGTCTTTTTGTTTTATGATAATTTTATAAGACCTAACATAATTTTTGAAAGCATTATAAAATCCATTTTTAATTTAAAAACATTATATTTCAAGTAAATTATGATTTTAAATAAATATTAAATTATTCATATTTAGGAAATTATTTTTGGAAAATAAAATTCATTTTTAGATTCTAAAAGTCGAAAAATGGTTTGGGTGAATTTTTGGGATTTTTCTGAAATACATGAATTTTTTATGAATAGTAAAATACCATAATTTACAAAATAAGAAAAATAAGATAATTATAGAGTCATGGATGATGTTCTGATGATTTAATCCCATTTGGTTCAGGTTCACATGATAATATTACCATTATTGGTCATGGTATACCCACTATTACTTGTCTTGTGGTGAAATAATAAACTAATGAATTTTATATTCTAAAATCCCCTCTCCCCTCCACTATAAATACCACCCTTCACACCCTCATTTCCTCAAACCTCTAAAATTTAAAAAATTTCCTAATATTTGACCAATAATCATCCCTAGACCTTCCCCACATCCACGATATTCTGTTCTCATCAAATGACCAGACCTAGGTCCCTTAATGAGGATCTCAAGAGGAGGATTCAAGAGGTAATTTCTCTCCCTCGTTTCCATTAATTACCATTAAATTTCATGTTCTGTTCTTATACTATCCCCACCTATCATTGTCCAAATGGTATGGTAACTCTAGTATCATACATATACTGTAATTTTATGATGATAATTAGATATTATACCATCCAACCCCCCTTCTCCTCTTTCTTTTATTTTATAAAAGAAAATGTTGTTCTGAAGGTGTTAATCTATCACCTTCAAATATGACATGTTTTTTTCAATTTCTTCCTTCATATTTTGATATGAAACCATTTTTTTGGATGAACCAGAATATATTATATGTATTCTTATGTATTTAATGTTCTGGAACCAACTTATGTATATATTACTAAATGATTAAAGAAAACAAGTTCATTGTGGTCGAAAAACTTCCAAAATTAACCAAAACAATCATAATTTAATTCTTATCTAATGATTCATCCACATGGTAAATAATATAATTCATTATAATGAAATTTTAAATTCAGGAATATAATTAATAACATTTAATATAAGTTCTATCTGTTTACCCATGTTCAACATGAACTTCCATTTTTGAATACATGTGAACCGCTCAAAAAAATTAAAAAAACGAACATTCCTGAACAAAGTTTTTAAACTCTATAACTCATCCAAAGGACCATAAAATAATTTAATCAAACCATATTAAAAAAAATCATGTAAAAATGGTTCTCTAATTGTCAATTAATGAATCTGATGTGGTTATACAAGACATTAAAGTGATGAAAGCATTCAGATACCAGTTAAGGGGAAAATCTCGAACCCAATTTTATTTCTTTGGTTTCTCCCTCTTTCACAAAATTTTTTGTATGGTAACTCCATAAAAATCATTTATTCATCATTATCTTACCTTTTTTGAGATATTTTTGTTTTCTACTAATGTTTATGTCGAACAAATTTTTTCCAAAATAAATCTTCTTTCAAAAACACACCTTTTACTACACAGTCAAGGTTAATGGTTATCGTAACAAGTATGTTATTCCCACATAATTTTGGGAACCCAATGTTTATGAATGTGTTCTTATGAGATGAAATCCATTTCCTTCCATGAGTTATTTATTTTCATTTTTTTATATATTTTCATTGTGTCGTAAATGATAAATGAAAATGTTATGATGTGATGGGTGTGCCCAGAATTATATAGCGCAATATGAATGTTTCGATGTGACCTGTGCTCGCGGAATTATACAGTGCTCCAATGCATTGGAAAAATTGATGAATCGCATGAGTTAATGTGAAATGATGTTTGAATAAGATGATATCTTTTTCCAGAATTATTTTTGTTATTTAACCACTAAGGCATGATGTTTCATTTTTTTTATGCATTGCCACATTTCAAGTATCTTATTAATGTTTCCTCTCATGTCCATGATCCTTTGCATATGTTATAGTTATGCTAACCCATTGTTATATTGTTCTTATCTATCACCTTATTGGGTTTTTAGATCACCCATTTTGATTTACATCCTCATGTTACTACATGTACTAAAGAGTGTTCAAGTGTCAATAAGAAGCTAGAGAAGAAGGAATTAAATTAATTTTTATGATTGATGTTGTAATTGTTATGAATGGTCATAGTTTTCCCAAGACACAAAACCTTTGCATCCTCTATATGTAATACTATTATTTTGTAAATAATTAATATTATGTAATGCTAATGTAAGAAAATTTTGGGTTTCTATAGTTTGTATCAGAGGCATGGATTAGTTAATTTGGGAATTAGGATTAATGAACCCCAGAGAAAACCTCTAGCATGAGACTAAATAAAAATATTCACACAAGAATAATTACATAGGGATCCAATATTTTATTATTTTTGTATAAATCATAAAATTTAATAAGTTATTCATGACTTGTTGACTTTTTTTTCTAACCTTTTCTATTTTAGATAATTTTGTGAACCAAGAGAAACTTGGCGAAAAAATTGTGTGAGGGCCAATGCAACTATTTCCAGAACGACAACCCCAATGATTTGGTAAGTTGATTTCAAAACATCATGGTGATGATTACCCGGTTATCTCAGGTTATGAATAATAGCCCTAATAATGGGTAACATCCTCCTTCACCAAAGTGGGAGAAAATGGCTATCAAATGATTTATGCGTCAATGACCACCGACGTTTAGTGGATCTTCTGATACACTAGTTATGGAGAAATGGGTCTACTTCATGGAGAATATCTTTTTAGTGCTTCAATGTTCTGATATAGAGAATGTGAAACTAGTCATTTATCTTCTAGAATGAAGATGCTAATCAATGGTGGGAATTTATTAAGAACACCATGCCAAGGGAGGAAATTGGGGAGAAGGAATCGGAAGACTTTAAGATAGTGTTTCTTAACAATTATTTCCTAATAACTCCTTGCACAATTATGGAGTGAGAATTCATAGAGTTCCAGAATAATGAACAAGAATATATCACAACTTATGAAGAAAATTTCACAAGTCTTGCAAGGTACACTTCATGTTTTGTTATCAACAATGATAACAGAATTTATAGATACATTAGTGGATTTAAACCACACATTAGAAAGGATCTTTCAATTCTAGACATTGGGATTTATGAAGAATTTGTTTGATGTGGTCTGAAAGTGGAGATGGAGTTTGGCGAATGGTCCCATGGCTATGGTGATGTGAAACGAAAGATAGAGTTTTAAGCTGGTGGATCTAATTGCAATGGTGGGAAGAAAAATCAACAACCCACATACCAAAAATGTGGGAAGTTTCCCAATGAGATCTACCTCAAAGGGAAAAGGAAGTGATTCAAGTGTGGGAAAGAAAGACACCATGAGAAAGAGTGACGAAAGCACATGAATAAGAAGGAGAATATGGTGGAAGAAAGGAGAGAACCACCCATGGTTCAATGATAAAACTGTAGGGAGATTGGGCACTATATAAGCGAGTGCACAATATAAGCCCCTAGCCTTAAACCTTACTTGATCTTGAGTTATTACAAGATTACACATTGAGGATCTTTTCAGGTTTAGAGTTTTAGAGAATTATATCATAAAACTTGCATTACACTCCACATTTAAACAATGTGGTTACATAAAATACATGATTCATTCTTCCCATAAAAGGAAACATATTTAAAATAAAACTTGGATTATTTCTTGACACATCCTTGACACTATCATCACATCACGTACCTTTCCCTTGACCTGTGAAAACATTTCAAAAACTTGGGATGAGCATAAAAATCTCAGTAAGGGATATAAAAATATGGAAAGGAAACATGAGTTCATATATACATAAGAATGAAATCATACATTACCCATAAAACATAGGCACATTAACATACCTCATCAAATCATGAATAAATCATAGAAATCATAAGACATAAAAGGTAACTTGAGGCATTCATAACATTCTTACGTAGGGAGTAACCCTCTTGGTTACGTTTTGGAATACCCATCATAGTATATTCCATAAATATCTTAGGAGAAACCTTAATGTTTCACTCCTTCGCATTACCCAATGCATTGGAGAGCTATATCGGGCTCACCCGCCCTTAGTTTATCACGGAACCACCCATCTTCATAATAATGCCCAAGAACCATAACATAATCTTATCACATAAAACATGCATAAAGAAACATAACATTTCCACCTTTCAATAACAGGATATCAATACAACAAATTTATATAAATACGTTATGAAAACCATTTTAAATACCAAAATAAAAGAAAAGTAAAACATGGTATTTTTTTTAAAAAAAAGATGGTATGGCTTGTAGAGGAAGCCGAAACTCAAATAATGGTCATGGCGGTGGAGAAGTCGTTGTCGCCGCATACGTACGACAAAAAACATTCCCTTTTGACATTTAATAAACACTTCGTATAAAAAATATTCCTTTTGAATAAACGTAAAAGTCAAAGGGGTTTATACACCGTATAAAAGAAGGTTGTGTATAAAACAGAATATGCCTCAATGAAAGGAGATTGAGACGAAGTCCCTTACAAAGACGGTATCCTTGGTTTAAGGATAAATCAATTACATAATTATTTGTGAAAAACTAATACACAAAATATAATTGGATATTAAGTGTAAAATAATCAAAGTTCATTCACACATATTCAAAAGATGACATATTCAATAACTACATGTTGAACCCAAAGAAATCGAAATTGGGTTAAGAAGTTCCCTTGACAGCCTAACGGCGTCACATAAAAAAAAGTTATCTCAACACTTGGACATAAAATTTACATCAATAAGGATGTATGATATCATATCCCAACATAACTATATGTAAATTAAAAGACCCAACAAAAGAAGTCTTTTAAAAAGAGGAGGGTGAAAGGTTCCCTTACCGACATGGGTGTCTTTCGAAACATACACCCCGTGAAAGAAGGAAAATGAAACATTGATGTAAATACTAATAAATGAAAGAATATTACACAATGAGTAAAATAATGGTCAGTACATACACCACTCAAAGGAAATTTTGGCAAATGTAGCATAAATCTCACAGGAATAAAAGTGAGATGAAAAATCCCTTACGAAAACTCGGCAGCCTAACGGTGCCACTTAAAACTTCCAAAAATTGATTGATGATATCAAATAGGTTATCTCATCACATTAAAATAAAATTTACAGAACTAGGAATATAAAATAACATCCCCCATAATAAAAAAAGAGGATCTTAATAGAAGTGACATAAAGGAGAGTACTTAAATAGAAAGAGAGAGGTTAGATCTCTTACGAAAATTCGGCAGCCTGACGGCGCCACTAAAAACATCCAAAATAGATTGATGAGAGAGAATAGGGTCTCTCATCATATTAACATAAAAATTACAGTAAGAGTAATATAAAATAACATCCCAATCAGAAGAAATATGAGCTTAGAAGGAATGACATAAAAGAGTGTACTTAAAAAGAAAGAGAGAAGTAGGATCCCTAACCTCAGGTCCGACTTGACTCGATCGTTCTTTAACGTCCTGAATAATAAACTTGAGTTAATTTAAACATTATTAAGAACCTTTTTCTAGTTCATTATTCCTTTTATATCACTTATTTCCATGTTATAAACATTATGTAATCGTTTAAGTTAATAATGTTTGTTTTGTCGATATTTGGTTCTTAAGTCGAAAGTGGACTTCTTACAATTACATGTTGTTCGTGTGGTCAAATGTTCATTATATCCAGAATTATATTCATGATTTTGATATCATATATATCATATATATCCAGAATATACATGTATTTATAATATTACATAATCATTTAGAGGTAAGAAATGAAATGCACTGTTCATGGAGACGGTAAGCCGTACGTACGCATGAACGCTACTTTCATTTCTATGTCATATTAATGGAATTAAAACTAAATGAGAGGTATGTGTATTTTAATTCCAGAATTATATTCATCATTTAGATGTATCATTGAAAGAGCGTTGTCGTGGGTTCCCTCAAATGATTAATGTGATTTGGGGTACTTTGGTGCAGCAGAGTGGCTGACCAAGGTCGTCTCTCAAAGAAGGAAGTGAATTAAAACAATTTTTAGAGGTATTATAGAAGTAAAATAAAAGAGAATAAAAAAACTACTTGAAAGGATGGGGGTGGTTGTTTATAGTTTATGAATCTAGAAGAAGTTTGCTGGAAGAAGATTGTATTTTTTTTGTTTTTAGTTTTGAAATGAAGTTTGATTAAAATGACACAACAAAAAGATGTTTGTTTAGACAATATTTAAAAGACGTAATCGATCTAACTCTACCTCTTCAATCATTTAATAATAATTATCATTTAAATTAATATTCACTTAATTATGATCCCTTAATTTGTTAAATCCCGAACCCTACGAGAATTAACTTTACCACGAAGATTGAAGTGAATTTAACCTTTGGCTAACTTCGGAACATGCAATCGCAGCACCCTGCTTTGATTGATGTTCTAAGATTAGCTTATGGTCAGTGGTAAATTAAGGCACATATCCACTCTGTAAATGAGGATGAATTGTGTTTAGGGATTATATTTGAACTCTACAAATTTATCCTGTGTGGTCTTGTATTACCGATTAAGATCGCGCTCTCACAATTTACACAAAATCCCGACCTCGCGTGTTTTTGTGTACATTGTTCAATTGCTTGCTTAGTTTCTTACAATATAAAAACACAATTAATGGATCATATTAAGTGAATTACAGTAGCTCATTTATTCAAAATAATTAAATGAAGAGGGTAGAAGATAGATCGATTACTAAAAGACTACTCTTCCATGGGTGGCGTAATCATCGTAGAAGCATTTTGCATGTGCAAAGGTTTAAAATGGGTATAACCCAATAACACTTCTACTCAAGAATTCCAGCCCAATTAGGAAGATTAAGAGAAGAAGAAATTTAAACAAAACAGAAGAAAATGGAAGAAATAAAAGAAGAACAAAGAAGTTTATTACATAAACAAAATCATTACAACATGAAGCAGAAGAAGGCTTCGTCGAAGGGATCCTTGCTTCAAGAGCTACCCTTATTAAAATGGTTGGAGAATTGGAGTGGATCCACTTCTCCTCTGCCTATCAACTTCCCAATTCACGTCCCAAAACCCCTCCAAATGAGAAAAACTCCAATTTATAGAGGGGAGGGGAGGAGAGGTTACAAGTGGTTTCAAGTGTGAATGTGGAAATTCGGAGAAATATTTTATGCCAACTTGCACCGCCCATTTGACCTCCACAACGCGTGAATTTACCGGCCTTACAGAAGGATGATTTGTGCCACATCATTTCCCCGAGGTTTCCTCAAAATTTGGACTCACTCCAAGCCCTTATGTAGAGGATATGGCCCAAATACAGAACCTTCTCCATTCTGGCGAGCTCAGCCCAACTTTGAATTCATGGCCCATTTCAACAACCAAATGAACTCTTTAGCTTTAGTGTCCTGAATAAAAGTTCTAGAAAATTAATTTAGGAACACTGTTACAAAATATCAAATTCAAATAATAAACATAAAAATATTTATCTTCGAAATACTACAGTGCACTATTAAGGGTAAAACTGGAATTTTCACCAAATTTTCAAATGAATGATCAAATCCAAAATATTTTATAAATAAACATGTTTAACACAATGTGAGGAAATTATATCATTTATTATCAATAAAATATTCAATAAAATATTGTTTTATCAACTCCCCCAAACTTTCCCTTTTGCACACCTGGGCAAAACCTCATATCAAGTAAACATCAATATCAAATCAAAACCAATTTTAAAACACATATCTTTAAGATCAATCAATTTCACACCAAGAATAAAAAGATATCATGCCTCATAAAAAACCTTATTTCAAGTTCTCCATTTATATCATTCAATATATTTCCACTTCATTTATCCACCCATGCACAAAACACTTACCTCGCTTGAATTTTCTCTCATCACTCAAATATCAATTTTTTTGCAATGTATTTCTCATCCAAACTCATACAAGGGTCACCATAGGCTTGATAGATTCCTACATCGCTACCCGATGTGAGTCAAGGACATATGTTTATCATTAGGACTTTTCAGGGTTGTTCTGTGGCTTTCGGTTGGTAGGATTAAGATGTGAAAAACTCTGAGGCTGAATGAGGAGGGCTTGACTCTTTTGAAGCAAAATTGCATTAATCTAATTTTCACTTAATTATGGTCTTCTCTTCAATCCCCATAGTATCAATTCAGCTCCATCATCATGAAAATTCATGAAAGGTTTACACCATTCATCATTTCAGCATAAAAAATGTCAATCTTCTCAAACATGATTTTCTTGAAAGCTCCAGATGGGAACAGCTTTCCACCTCAATTAGAAGCTCCAGAAAAGGCACAGCTTCACTTGTCATGAAAGCTCCAGAAAAGGCACAGCTTTCAATATAATGACTTTCTTTAGCAGCAAACACATCTCTTCAGAATTTAATTTTCCACCCAAAGTATCACATAATGTGGTGGCACAACACAAGACAGCTTCCCCCACACATAAGCTCAACTAGATTATGCAATTTCACTTCAAGAGTTGGTTGGATAGGGAAAATTGGCTTGTAATGTGGCTTAACCTAACAGGCTGTGCATGGCTTCTAAGGGCTACAAGGATTAAATATTCAAGGTAGGCCATTAAAAAAAAGGATTCTTTGAAAAGGGGGCTTTAATACCAAACAAATGCCTCAATCATTTAAACATATGTACCTCAAACCCTCAAGTTTTGACAGGAATAGATCAAATTCTGGTTAAATCAAGCATGGTTTGGTTCTCTCAATAAGTGAGGTGAATGTAAAGAATATGAAAATAATGGTTTAGAAGCCTCACAGGAAAGTGATTTCAAATATAAAGACAGTGAGATTGGCATGGGATTCAAAATTCAGCGTACTTTTCATGAAATTACTAAATATTTGAACTTGAAACAATGTCAATTCAGCATTCATTTAAGCTTAGTTTCAAGGGGTAAATTGTTTCACTTATTTATATGGATTTAAAAATTGTGATGAGAATCATTTTAGCTCAAAATGTTTCAAAAAACACATAAAATTGTAAAATAAACACACAAAATTTGAAAAACACACAAAATATTTTTTTTGGTTTTTTTAAACAGGAAAACAATTGAAATTACTAAACTAAAAGGTTCCCTCCCCCACACTTAAAATATTGAATTGTCCTCAATGTGAACCTATGAGAAGATATATGCACATGAAATGCAGAATTTTTAAATAGGACAAATAATATAAAAGTGAAAGGGTTAGGAACAGCCTGATGTGATCAAGTGATGATGGGGTCATGCATTGTGATAAAATCCACTGCATCAGTAGGATGACCCTCAATGTATCTCTTCAAATGTTTCCCATTGACTGTAAATCTCCTTCCAGTGTCCTCTTGTGTGATCTCCACTGCACCATAAGGAAAAACATTAGACACAATATAAGGACCTAACCATCTGGAATGCAACTTACCAGGCATCAACTTCAGTCGTGAACTATAGATAAGGACTTTATCTACAACATGAAACTACCTTTGTTGGATCATTTTGTCATGAGCTACTTTTGATCTTTCCTTGTAGAGCCTTGAGTTCTCATATGATGACAGTCGAATCTCCTCAAGCTCTTGAATTTGCAACTTCCTTTGAATTCCAGCTTGGGCCAAATCCAGGTTACATTTCTTTATAGCCCAATATGCCCGATGCTCGACTTCCACGGGGAGATGACACGCTTTCCCAAAAACAATCCGAAATGGGGACATACCAATGGGGGTCTTGTATGCTGTCCTATAAGCCCACAATGCATCATCCAAGCGCTTGCTCCAATCCTTCCCATTTGGTTGCACGATTTTCTCCAAGATTTGTTTCAACTCACGATTTGAAACCTCATCCTGGCCATTTGTTTGGGGGTGGTATGGTGTTGATGTTTTGTGTGTCACCCCATACTTTCGATGGAGGGAAGAAAAATTCCTATTGCAAAAGTGTGTCCCTTGGTCACTGATGATGGCCTTTGGTACTCCAAACCTGCAGAAAATCTGTGCTTTGACAAAGTCCACAACAACATGAGAATCGTCAGTCCTGGTGGCCTTGGCCTCCACCCATTTACTCACATAATCAACAGCAACCAAAATATACAAAAATCCAAATGAACTAGGAAAAGGACCCATAAAGTCGATGCCCCATACATCAAAAATCTCACAAAATAGTATGGGTTGTTGGGGCATCTCATGTCTCCTAGAAATGTTCCCAGTGTGTTGGCAATGAGGGAATGACTTACAAAACAAATGGGCATCATGGAACAAGCTAGGCCAATATAATCCAGACTCTAAAACCTTCCTAGCTATCTTTTGGGGTCCAAAGTGTCCACCACATGCAAGTGTATGACAGAATTGCAAAACAGACTCAAACTCATGATCAGGAATACACCTCCTAATAACTTGGTCACTACACATGCGCCAGAGGTAAGGATCATCCCACACATAAAACCTAGACTCACTTTTTAATTTTTGGACTTGATTCTTCTTCAAATTTACTGGGATCTCAGAGCCAACAATGTAATTAACTAAATCAGCATACCAAGGATGCTTACCTGAGATGGTATAGAGATGCTCATCGGGGAAAGTGCCCCGAAGTGGTACCTGGTCCAAGGTGTCACCCTCTAGTGTGTGAGTAAGCCTACTCATGTGGTCTGCCACCAAGTTTTCTGACCCCTTTTTGTCCTTTATCTCGATGTCAAACTCTTGAAGAAGGAGCATCCAACGGATAAGTCGCGGCTTTGCATCTGGCTTCTTTAGGAGGTACCTCAATGCTGCATGGTCAGAAAAAACAACTACTTTAGAGCCCAATAAATATGAACGGAATTTATCTAAAGCAAATATGATAGCAAGAAACTCTTTTTCTGTGGTTGACTTTTAACTTTTATTAGATTCCTTACACAAACTCATATTTTATCCAAAAGACGAGTGTTTAGGAAGACTTTTTCATATTAAGAGTACTATAATCAATTTCTAGAGAATCACCTAATCCACAATAGAGAACTATATACTTCCCATGTCTTTAGACTCTAACCAAAACCAAAACCAAAATGGTTAGTACATGATCAGATAATCTAGAAAAGGATAACCCTTTACAAAAAGAAAATCTATTCTTAATCTCCAAAATTTTTCCATCAAAACCCAAAGTTCAACGAGGACCATTCGATAAACAATTTTTCCATAAAAATTGTTCAGAGTAAACCAATCTATGATTGAAACCCAAATATTTGAAAGATTTAGTCACATAGTCTTCCAATTTAAATCGTAACATTTATCTCCAAACAACATCAGTTGCTCCTAAAGTCTCGTATTGAAAAGTAATTGACCTAATCACATATCCTCCATGATAGGTTAATAATTTCCATAGATAACCCAAAATCAGCTCATTATAGATTCATAAGATCATATGACTAAAAAGAATAAGTTAAACTAACCAGGGACTTCACGTAGTCTAGTGGTAGGCGATAAATACCAGTTGCACTTTGTTTGTGGGTTAGATTCCCGCAGCTTTGTCCGACGCGACGGGTTGTCACACGGTCTGCGTGTTGTCCTTTTTCCAAAACTATATAATTCTCAAAACATTTCCCAAAATGAGATAAAATCATCAAAAATAAATATATCATATTTTAACCTCATGTTTATCTCATGCCTTTCATTTTCCATCATATCATATAATAACCCATAATTACCTCAAAAGTAAGGATCATATAAACTCTAATGGTTACCTTTATAATTATTACCTGAACTTCCACATCGATTAGTCATCTTGTACATGATTCATTACAGAACATACCACGTTTCAAGTGGTTGATCATGACTCCTTGATATTTGGTTTAGAACAACCACGAGTTTCCTCATTGAATCCTCCATTTTATCTAGTATCTTAATCCGAGAACCACCACAGTTTCCTTCAAACCTGCTGTCTCTTTGGTGCCTGCTAGATCCATCCATTCACTAAAAACAGAAAGGTCAGTGTGAGTATATCAACAAAACCATCATGTACTAATGAGGAAGATAAACACTAATATATACTTACTCATTTACATTATCTAAAACTAGGACTCTTTCTGAAATCCTAACCATTACGGTAATGTCACTTATGCTTAGAGGATACCCTAACCTCTAAAGTTATCTAAACCGACCTCTGATACCGACTATAAGGCCCCAGCCTTAAACCTTACTTAATCTTGAGTTATTACAAGATTACACATTGAGGATCTTTTCAGGTTTAGAGTTTTAGAGAATTAGATCATAAAACTTGCATTACACTCCACATTTAAACAAAGTGGTTACATAAAAGACTTGATTCATTCTTCCCATCAACGGAAAAATATTTAAAATAAAACTTGGATTCTTTCTTAACACATCTGTGACACTATCATCACATCACGTACCTTTCCCTTGACCTGTAAAAACATTTCAAAAACTTGGGATGAGCATAAAAAGCTCAGTAAGGGTTATAAAAATAGGGAAAGGAAACATGAGTTCATATATACATAATAATGAAATCAAAATTTACCCATAAAACATAGGCACTTTAACATACCTCATCAAATCATGAATAAATCATAGAAATCATAAGACATAAAAAGTAACTTGAGGAATTCATAACATTTTTACCTAGGGAGTAACCCTCTTGGTTACGTTTTGGAATACCCATCATAGTATATTCCATAAATATCTTCCGAAAAACCTTAACATTTCACTCCTTCACGTTACCCAATGCATTGGAGAGCTATATCGGGCTCACCCGCCCTTAGTTTATCATGGAACCACCCGTCTTCATAATAATTCCCAAGAACCATAACATAATCTTATCACATAAAACATGCATAAAGGAAACATAACATTTCCACCTTTAAATAACAAGATATCAATACAAAACATTGATATAAATACATTATGAAAACCATTTTAAAAACCAAAATAAAAGAAAAGTAAAACATGGTATTTATTTTTCTTTTAAAAAGATGGTATGGCTTGTAGAGGGAGCTGAAACTCAAATAATGGTCACGGCGGCGGAGAAGTCGTTGTCGCCGCATACGTACGACAAAAACATTCCCTTTTTCATTTAATAAACACTTCGTATAAAAAATATTCCTTTTGAATAAACGTAAAAGTCAAAAGGTTTTATACACTGTATAAAAGAAGGTTGTGTATAAAACAGAATATGCCTCAATGAAAGGAGATTGAGACGAAGTCCCTTACAAAGACGGTATCCTGGTTTTAAGGATAAATCAATTACATAATTATGTGTGACAAACTAATACACCAAATATAAGTGGATATTAAGTGTAAAATAATCAAAGGTCATTCACACATATTCAATGGATGACATATTCAATAACTACATGTTGAACCCAAAGAAATCGAAATTGGGTTAAGAAGTTCCCTTGACAGCCTAACGGCGTCACGTAAAAAAAGGTATCTCATCACTTGGACATAAAATTTACATCAATAAGGATATATGAGAACATATCCCAACATAACAATATGTAAATTAAAAGACCCAACCAAAGAAGTCTTTTAAAAAGAGGAGGGTGAAAGGTTCCCTTATCGACATGGGTATCTTTCGAAACATACGCCCCGTGAAAGAAGGACAATACAACATTGATGTAAATACTCATAAATAAAAGAATATTACACAATGAGTAAAATAATGTTCTGTAAATACACCACCCAAAGGAAATTGTGGCAAATGTATCATAAATCTCATAGGAATAAATGTGAGACGAAAAATCCCTTGCGAAAACTCGGCACCCTAACGTCGCCACTTAAAACTTCCAAAAATGAATTGATGAGATCAAATAGGGTATCTGATCACATTAAAATAAATTGTACAGAAATATGAATATAAAAGAACATCCCCCATCATAAAAAATGTGCATCTTAAAATAAGTGACATAAAGGAGAGTACTTAAATAGAAAGAGAGAGGTTAGATCTCTTACGAAAATCCGGCAGCCTAACGGCGCCACTCAAAACTTCCAAAATAGATTGATGATAGAAAATAGGGTCTCTCATCAAATTAACATAAAAATTATAGTAAGATTAATATAAAAAAACATCCCAATCACAAGAAAGATATTCTTAGAAGGAATGACATAAAAGAGTGTACTTAAAAAGAAAGTGAGGAGTAGGATCCCTTACCTCGGGTCCGACTTGACTTGATCGTTCTTTAACGTCCTGAATAATAAACATGAGTTAATTTCCACTTTATTAAGAACCTTTTTATAGTTCATTATTCCTTTTAGATCAATTATTTCCATGTTATAAACATTATGTAATCATTTAAGTTAATAATGTTTGTTTTGTCGATATTTGGTTCTTAAGTCGAAAGTGGACTTCTTACAATTACATGTTGTTCGTGTGGTCAAATGTTCATTATATCCAGAATTATATTCATGATTTGGATATAATATATATCATATATATCCAGAATATACATGTACTTATAATATTACATAATCATTTAGAGGTATGAAATGAAATGCTCCGTTTATAGAGACGGTAAGCCATACGTACGCATGAACACTGCTTTCATTTCTATGTCATATTAATGGAATTAAAACTAAATGAGAGGTATGTATATTTTAATTCCAGAATTATATTCATCATTTAGATTTATCATTCATCATATATATCCATTATATACATGTACTTATAGTATTACATTACATTTGTGGATAAGAAATGAAATACACTATTCATGGAGACGGTAAGCCGTACGTACGCATGAACGCTACTTTCATTTCTATTTCATATTTTTATGGAATGGAATAATAATGATATAGAGGTATATTATAATTCCAGTATAACATCATATATAATAACTTTAAATCCATCCTTTATATGTCCCACATATGGCATTAACGAATCGCATCACTTTTAGGGGGCGGTAGTCCGCACTTCCTTAAATGAAGATATCGCGTTTACCCATAATGGAAACCATAAAGGTATTCCCAAAACGAAAAATACAGAAGCTTAAGGAAAACATAAACATATTATATATCATATATAAATATAGTGTCATCTTTATGGCCACCTTTGAAGGTGTTAAAAGAATGTTGAACAATCATCGTTTCGGGAGGCCGAAATTCGCCATCCACGGAAACATTATGTTCTTTAACCATTAGATGTAGGTGTGTGAAAGCGTAGCTCGAATACTTCTTATAAAAAAATCCTAGTATATTTATTATACTGGATTTGTTACAAAAGAAATGAATAAAAAGAGTCTAGGGGTTGGGGAAGAAAAATAAAACAAAAGGACTCAAGTGAATACATTACCTTAACATCGGGTAACTCCCTTTGGTTTGAGCTCAAAGGCTTCCTTGGGAAGACTTCTGCCAAAAGTGAGGCTTCAAGGAGTAATAAAGGGAATTGGATAGAAAACATGGGTAGATTTTGGCCAATCCAAAGGCTTTGGGAGTGTGGGTAAGGAGGTAGAGGTGGGAGCCTTTTATAAGAGGAGAGGAGGGGCACTCTTGGAAGGTAAAGAAAAGTCACTTTATTTTAAAATGGTATTCAGATTTAAGAGGACCCACATTGATGTGTTTCGAGGATAATTTGATAAAGGTTAGAAATCCACTAATACAATAGGTTTTGGACATGTGTAGGTCTAAGATATTACATTATCATTCCATTTTATTTAAATCGTTAAATAATGAGGTCATCGCTGCATCATCATGATGTCATAAATAATTTAATTTATTTTATGTATAAAAATTATAAAAAAATACTATGATGTAGGAAATCTTTTTATATTTCCCATGAATCTTTATTGTCAAAAATATGATTTGTATAACCCCATGTAAAAATTGATTTAGTAAAACATTTCATGTTTGTCTCATTTTTACTTTAACTTTAAATAAAAAGATATTAATGTCATTTTCCAACCAAAGTGACTTCATGGGGTACCCAAGATGACCCATGGGTTGTCTTGGTCGGCCAGGACACATCCAATGAGGTTAGGACATGTGTATAGGTCATTTCATTTTATTAAAACATTATTCTTACCTTAAACTACACTAATTACCTCTAATCGCAATTAAAAACTTAATAAGTTACTATTCACCCAAAAATTATTTTTATCCCATTGAACCACATTTTACTTCATAATTACAACCATTTATGTTAGATTTTTAAAATTAAAAACCCAAATATGGCAAAATTTCATTTAAACGGAAAAATCATTTTTTATAAGTACCACTTAGTGGTTTCACTATTCATCAAAAATTGAAGTTTTTCAGAAAAATCCCAAAAATTCACCCTAATCTATATTTCATATTCCGAATTCAAAAATGAATTCTATTTTACAAAATTGAAAACATATAAGTCACATTAATTAATTTAATAATTAATTCCCGCTGTCAGAGAAAATATCGTGTTTTTACGAAACAATAAGTATCAAAAGATTGACACTAGATTAAGTCTGATTTCAAAGTGAAATTAATTTCAACGACCACTATTGGATTTAATGGTAAATATATATTCTAATTTTACTTTAAAACCAATTAAAAATATAATCTAATCATATAAATAAATTATATTAAAAAGGGGTTTTGAATTAAAATACAACATTTTACATTATTCATTAAAAAAATGAACTTTATCGGAAAGATACCAAAAACTTACACAAAGTAAATTTTGATGTCACAATTCTTAAGAAGAGTTTTATTTGGTCCAATAGAATGTATAAGAGTGAACAAAACTATATTTAATTACGGTTCACCATCAAAAGGCGATAAGTGAACCTTTTGTGAAAACCAGGGCATATACACCTAAAATTGAATTCTTTCCGTATTTTATGCCTTTATATTTTTTTTGATAAATTTAAAAACATTTAAAAACATATATAATCGTATTTTAGTTATTTCTATCCATTCCCGCCAATACAACAGCTACATGTTAACTACCATTTAAAATAATATTATTTTATTATTAGAGTGCAACGTAAGATTCCCAAGAAACTCGTTGTTGCGTGTTGGGTACGCCATCAAGCATAGTGTCCCCTTTAAAGTCATATTAATATTTTATTCACAAATATGTATAAATATGAAAATTTCATATTCTTTATTTACCTGGGGTGTTACACACAAAACCTCGAGTTCTCGAGGGTTATCAACGTCAGCAACCACTAAATCCATGGAAATAAGGTAAGGATTATTCCTTCACTACTGTGGAAGTGGAGAAAGATAATGAAGTAGTAAAAGGTATACTTACTATTCACTTAAGAATGGAAAAAGTTTTATTTGATTCTGGTTCTACACAATCCTTTATATCTTGAATGTTTGCTAGTACTACATAATCGAAGCCCAAATACCATGAAGTAGAGATATATGTAAACACACCAAGTAGTTGAATCATTTCAACCCAAGTTTTTGACTCCTCTCCCATTGGAGTATGTGGTATGATTCTTCTAGAGAATATTTTAATACTTCCTTTGTTGGATTTAGATTCTATAATTGGAATGGATTGGATCTCATTATATAGAGAACATATCAAATTTCGGGAAAAGGAAATATCTTTTAATATTCTGACCCATCCCATGCTCCTCTAAAAATTAATGTAAGACCATGAATCTCGATTGAAAAATCCATCAATGGTGTGGGTTTTGATTCCCTATGAAGAAGCGTACCTCACCCAAATGGTCGAGTCAAAGGAAAGTCAAAACCTTTTAATAATTCCCATCATGAGTGAATACGGTGATGTATTTCCCGAAGAGTTATCCAGAATTCCCCTAGATTGTGATGTAGAGTTCTCAACATAACTCATACTCAGAGCTAATATTTTCTCAAAGTGTCCCAATAGGATGTCTGTTATCAAATTGGATGAGTTAATGAAGCTTCCATAAGCGAATCTAGAAAAAGGGTTCATATGTCATTGTACATCACCTTGGGGTGTTCCATTGGTCTTTGTGAAAAAGAATGATGGGACAATGCGGTTGTATATCAATTATCAGGAACTCAACAAGATCATCACAATGAACAAGTATCTTATGCCAAGTATTGTAGACATGTTCGATCAATTAAGGGTATCTCAATACTTATTAATGGTGGATCTTCATTCTAGATATCATCAGCTAAAGGTGATGAAGGAAGATATTCAGAAGACATCCTTGTGTATAAGGTATGGGCACTATGAGTTTCTGGTGATGCCCTTCAGACTTAACAATTCCCCTGCAATCTTCATGAATTTGATGAATAGTCTTTAGACATTAACTTGACAAATTTTTGGTAGTGTTTATTGATGATATTCTTATCTAATCCATGAGAAAAGATGAACATGAAGAACATCTATGACTTGTGTTGTTAACATTGAGAATGGAGATGTTGTTCACCACGTTCTGTAAGTGTGAATTTTCGATGAAGCAAGTCACGTTCTTGGGAAAATTGATCCCAAGTGATGGAATTTCCATGTACCCTTCAAAAAGAATGGTGATTGAGGAATGTCCAAGGCCCTCTAATGTCACATAAATCTATATTTTTCTGGGATTAGTTGGGTACTACTGATGTTTTGTGAGATATTTTCATAATTGTCAAGCCCACTAACTAAGTTAACAAGGAAATGGGTAAAGTATGTTTGGACGGAAGAACATGAGAGAATATTCAAGGAGATAAAGGGAGGCTGATCACTGCACTTGTACTCACACTACCGAGAAGTGGAGAATTTTTTGTGATATACAGTGATGCTTCAAAGAAAAGATTAGGTTTCGTACTCATGGAAAATGATAATGTGATAGGTGACGCCTCACAACAGTTGAAGATCCACGACTAGAACTACCTGATGCATGATCTAGTGCTGGGAGGTGTGTTTTTTGCCTTGAAAACCTAGTGGCACATACTTTATGGATATAAGTGTGACATATACACTGACAATAAGAGCCAAAAGTATATATTCACACAAAAGGATATCAACATGCATCAAATGAGATGGTTATAGCTAATTAAGGATTATTATTGCTCTATTCACTATCATCCTAGAAAGTCAAACAATGTAGCTAATGATCTAAGAAGAAAAGAACCTACTACTCTATCCATGGTACGGATTGAGAAAGACCCTATCTTCATGGATATGCAATGGATGGATTTATAAATCCTAAGGGCAGGGGATACATCCAACCTTTCCCAAATGATTGTCCAACCACTGATCCAAGAAAAGATTAAGGAAGAACATCGAGATGATGTGGAGATACAAAATAGGGTGAATGCAGTAAAGGAAGGTAATTTGCAAGATTTACTTATTGGTGATGATGGTCTGATTCAGTTTGTAACATGGCTTTTTACGCCTTCATCACCCAGGATAAATAATGAGCTATTGGACAATGCACATAGCCCAAAATTCCCTATCCATATTAGGAGTACCATGATGTACTGTGATCTCTAAAAACACTTATAGTGGTACAACATGAAGAATGAGATTGTGTAATATATATCAAAGTGCTTGGTATGTCAAAAAGTTAAATTAGAGCTACAAAAGTCAAAAGAGGTGATGAAACCATTGCCTATACCCATGTGGAAATAGGATAATGTCTTTATGGACATTGTTATAGGTCTCCCAAATATGTCGAAGTGAAATAATGTGATATGGGTTGTGGTTGAATGACTCACCAAGACTACCCATTTTAACATTTTTCTGGAAGACCCCTCACTTGAACAACATTCACATATATATGTGAAGAAAGATGTGAGACTTCACGGAGTTCCACTCTCAATTTTCTCTGATCATGATCCAAGGAACACATCTAAATTCTGGAGGACCCTTTAACATTCTTTTAGTAGTGAATTAAATTTCAGTAAGACTTGTCACCCCAAACTGATGGCCAATCACAAATGAATATTTAGATGCGTGAAGATATGCTAAGTCCTTTCTCTCTAGAATTAAAATGTGGATGGGATTAGAATATCCCATTTTTTGATTTCTCATATATTAATAGCTTCCAATTGAGCATTAAGATGGATCCATATGAATGTTTTTAATGAAAGCGATGTAGAACTCCAACTTATTGGGATGATTTTGGAGAAAGAAAGCTACATGGGCATGATCTTTTGCAGGAGATGACAAAGAAGGTTCAAGTCATCCACAAACACATCAAAGATAATCAGATTTGGAAAAAAAGTTATGCTAAAAACCATCAAAGGGGCTAGTATTTTGACATTGGAGATATATTATTCTATATAATATCACCATGGAAGAGAGTCATGTGGTTTAGAATGAATGGGAAGCTAAACCCAAGGTATATTGGCCCCTTTGATATAATTGACCACATAAGAGTTGTGGCCTATCAGCCTGAACTACCATAGAATATGTCTCAAGTTCATGATGTTTTTCATGTATCACTCCTGACTAAGTACATACCTGATCCCTCACATGTACTAAACTCAGAGGTGGTGTAGCTGGAAGATGATCTCTCTTATGAGGAGCATCCAGTGAAGATTATGGTCTAAAGAGATAAAGTTCTATAAAAAAGACAACGCACCTTTTGAAAGTGTTATGGAGGAACCATAATTTTGAATAAGCTACATGGGAACTGGAAGAGGTGTTGAAGGAGAAGTACCCACACCTATTTATGTAAAATGAAAATTCAAGGGTGAAATTCCATAAGGGGGGAAGAATGTAACGACCCAAATTTTTTATCAATGGAATTACATTCTTTTAATTATGACTTATAATATAATCTCATATAGAAGCCCAATGAAATATTATTATACTAAATACTATTTTATCATTAACCATAATTTTTCCACTTCTATGTTTTGAATTTTAAAAATCTGACATACACGATTATGATCAGGAAGATGTTTGCAGTCCGATAGAAAAAACATAATTTTTGGTGAATAGTATCCTAACCTTATGAATATTAACCTAACCTTATTAATAGTAATATGACCCTTATGAGTATTAAATCATCCAAAATAATTGTAACCTTACCCATGATTAATTAAATAAAATTTAGGCATCTTATAAGTGACAATTTGACCATTGTAAAAGTATTGGTATTTTTATAAGTCATAAATAATTAATTGTAATTAAATAATTAATTTAAAAGAACAGATATTTTCTTAAAATATGGTTATAAATTAAAAATTCTATTTCTTATAGTTTTAAGACAATTTTATGAGACCTTACATATTTTTTGAAAGCATTATAATGTCAGTTTTAAATTTAAAAACATTATTTTTCTAGTAAATTGTGATTTTAATTAAATATTAAATTATAAATATTTAGAATATTATTTTAATAAATTGGATTTCATTTTTGGATTCTAAAAGTCTAAAATTGGGTTGGGTGAAATTTTTTGGATTTTTCTGAAATACATGAATTTTTTATGAATAATAAAATACCATAATTTACAAAATAATCTAAATAAGCTAATTATAGATTCGTTCAAGATGTTATGATGATGTAATCCCATTTGGTTCGGTTTCGCATGATAATATTACCATTCTTGATCATGGAAGACTCACTATTACTTTTCTTGTGGGGAAATAATAAACAAATGAATTTTATATAGGGAAATCCCCTCTCCCCTCCACTGTAAATACCACCCTTCACACCCTAATTTCCTCACATCTATTATGATTTAATACTTGTCTAAACTCTATCCATGAATCACTCCTAGCCCCTACCACACGTCCAAGATCTTTTGGTATCATCAAAATACAAAGCCTAGGTCCCTTAATGAGGATCTCAAGAGGATAGTTCAAGAGGTAATTTCTCCCCCTATTTTCCTTTAATTTCCATTCAATTTCAAGTTCTTTTCTTATTATATACCCACATATCTTTGTACAAATGATATGGTAACTCTGGTATCATTCATATACTGGAATTTTATGATAATAATGAGATATTATACCATCCAAACCCCCTTCTCCTCTTCCTTGTATTTTATAAAAGAAAACATTGTTCGTGAGGTGTTAATCTATCACCTTCAAGAACAACATGTTTTATTTTTTCCTTTTCTACCTTCATATCTGGTCATGAAACCATTTTTATGGTTGAACCAGAATATATTTTATGTATTGTTTTGTATTTAATTTTTTGGATCTAACCAATGTACATATTACTAAATCATTAAACAAAACAAGTTCGTTGTGGTCAAAAAACCGCCCAAATTAACCCAAACAATCATAATTTAATTCTTATCTATGATTCATCCACATGGTATATAATATAATTCATTATAAGATACTTCTAAATTCCGTAATATAAATAACAACCTGTATTATCAATTCTAGATGTTTATCCATGTCCTGTACGAACTTCCATTTATGAATACTAGTGAACCACTCAAGAAAATTAAAAAAACGAACATTCCAAAACAATGTTTTTAACTATATAACTCATTCAAATTCCGATTAAATAACATAATCAATCCACAATAAACAATATTCATGTGAAAATGGTTCTTTAATTGTCAGTTAATGAATCTGATGTGGTTATATAGGACATTAAAGTGAAGAATGTCTTTGGATACATGTTAAGGGGAAAATCTCAAACCCAACATTATTCCTTCGAGTTCTCCCTCTTTAACTCCATTTTTTGTATGGTAACACCTTAAAAATAATTTATTCATCATTATCATACCTTTTCTAGGATATTATTGTTTTCTACTGAATTTTGTGTCAAAAATTTTTTTCCCAAAGAGCTCTTCTTTCCAAAACATGCCTTTTACTTCTCACTCAAGGTTGATGGTTATCGTATCAAGTACGTTATTCCCACTTAATTTTGGGAACCCAATGTTTATGAATGATTTCATATTTGATGAAACCCATTTCCTTTCATGGGACAGTTATGTTCATTTTTTATATATTTTTATTGTGGAATACATGATAAATGATAATGTTATGATTTGATGGGTGCGCCTGGAATTATATAGCACAATATACATGTTTCAATGTGACATGTGTTCCCATAATTATACAGTGCTCTAATCCATTGGGCAAAGTGATGAATCTCATGAGTTAACATGAAATGATGTTTAAAAAATATTATATATTTTTGTTCAATTATGTGTGTTAGTCAACCATTAAGACATGATGTTTCATTTTTTTATGCATTGCCACATTTTGAGTCTCTTATTAACGCTTCCTCTCATCTTCCTAATCCATTGCCTATGTTACAGTTATTCTCACCCATTGTTATATTGTTCTTATCTATCCTCTTACTGGGCTTTTATATCACCACTTTTTATGTATATCCTCATGTTACAACATGTACTAAGGAGAGTTCATGTGCCAATATGAATCTAAGGAAAAAAAATTAAATTAATTTTTATGCTGGATGTAGTAATTATTATGTATGGTCCTAGTATGCCCAAGACACTAAACATTTAGATCCTATATATATAATATGATTATGTTTTTAATCGTTAAAAATATGTAAAATTAATGTAAAAAAATAATAGGTTGCTATTCCTTTCTTTCCATCTCCATATTTTATAAAATAGTATTAAAAATATGTTTTCAATATTAATATATAATTTTTTAAATTAATTTTTACCCATGCTTTATTTTTTATAAAACAATTTAAAATGAATCTTGTTTTTATTTTCCAAACATGTTACTCTTTAATTTTTATCAAAAATGTGAGAGGATTATTTTTTTTATTGTACACAAATTGAACAACATTTTCCACCATCATAACCACTAAATTATTTTGAAATCATTTCATATGCTTATAATGTTCTTTAAAAAAAATTAACCTTTGAGATTGTTTTATATTTTAAATATGTGAATTCAAAGTAAAAATTATATTTTCCTCAAGAAACATTACAAGTGGTCTCTTAAAAATATTTTCTGTCTAATATGACATCAATTAATGCCTCCTAACCTATATTGGGGATATGATTCAACGATATCATCCTTATTCTTTATCTGGATGGTTCAAGACCCTGATGACAAGTTTTTTATGAGGCAAATTTATTTTCCATGGGTTATGTTATGATGAAATGATTAACAAACTCATTTTCTTTTTATGGGTTATTATATGATGAATGTTTTATTACCTTTTGTGAAATATATGTATTATTTTTGTTATTTTATGGGTGGGTGGAAATTATATATACCTACAATGCATTAGGTAATGATTAATTTTCTACGAACTCAAATGGAACATGGGATGTTATAGAAAGCTAAAAAGTGTGAGTAAACTAGAGGTTATACAATGATTAAAAAAGAATATAGTGTACAGAGGAGGTTATCCCATTACCTAAGTAGGTACACAGGTGGTTTTCCCAATTCAATCTTGTTTCGAATGTCTTTATAGTTATCCTTTTCATATGATTTTTATGATTATGTGTATATCATAGTTTATATCTAATTCAAATGATATACTCTCATGGGTTATGTTCATTGATTCCATTATGATTCATGCCTTATGAAAAGCCATGATTTATTTCATGACTCAATATTATAATCTATGATATATATGTTGTGATTTTCAAGTTATATTCTCATTTTCTCATACCCATATATGCATGCTATGTTTATATCTCCCTTGTGTACCCTTACTGAGAATCTGATCTCACCCTTTTTTATGTATCATTTCCCAAGGTTATAAAAAATGTTATTATGTATGATATATATAATAAGGCTCTTAATTATGAAGAACATAGAGGTAGATGATGTAGTTCACTTATGAACTAGTTGTCCATGTATCCGAGTTTTGAATGATACTATACCTATATGATTATGGAATGGATCAATATATTATGAAATGAATATACGTCTAATTATATGATAAATCTATGTAAGAAAATAATGAGTCGATATAGTTGGAATCTAGGAAATGTTTAGTTATCCTTTTAAAACTACGGTGATAAGAATTTAGTGAGACCCCTAGGGATAATTTGATATATAGTAAAATGTAATGGAATTTTTTCAAAGTCAAAGATAGTGATTTCTAAGAAATTAAATCCTTATATGGATAATATAAGTTGGTTTGGTAGTTTCATTGTTGTACCTATGTGTAATAACAATGAAATGGTAAAATTTGGATTTGACTCGATCATCACATGTTTTATGAAAATTGGCCTTCATACACACCTTGATTGTCTCTCCCAGGGGATATGTTTTGGAAATTCATTAACTCTTTACAAACTGTCATAAATGATTTGAATTTATTATTTCCATTAACAAACTGGGTTAAAAATAATTTTTCAAATATTGAAATGAATATTTCATGATTTAGATATACTATAAATTATTTTTCATGACTATGTGTTTTCTCACTATGATTATTGTTACTCACACTATGATTATTGGTTTTCGTTCATGGTTAGAACCTAATAGAATCTTGTTAATTATTAATGTGATGGGAAGTGAAATAATTTTCCTAATGAGTTACCAAGTGATAAGGTATCTAGAATGAAAAATATTATCTTTATGATAACAAAATACTATCAATATATGAATCATATTGAACATAAAAATGAGAAAAAAATAGGGGGATAACATTATATTTATTCTTTCATGATGAAACATCCACTTTAATTTAGTGTATTCACTGGTCCACTAGTTACTGAGTAGTGGATAAGTAAATTTGAAAATATATTTTCCATTATCCATTGGTTATAGCCTGAAAATTCCATTTTATTGATCTATATTTTAAATGGTGATGCAGATCAATAGTGCAATCTTATAAATACTATGAGGAAACGAGAATAAATTCATTCAATGGAGTTGGATGAATTTAATATCTTATTTTTCATTAAGTACATTCATCATATTCTTCATACACAAATTGAAAAATAATTACATGTTCTAAAGAATATGGTTGGTAAATTTGTTTGTACCTATGAAGAAAACTTTACAAGACATACTCGGAATGCTTCTATAAATATCATCCTACTTGAATGTATGTTTGAACAATTTTTTGAGAAGCATAAATATATGTATCCAAAGGGAGATAACCATAATGAACATTACTAACTATGAATAAATCATTCTATGTGCTATCAAGGTGTAAATGAATCTTTGACTTACCCATTAGTCTCATTTTTTGATAATAAAAAACATGGAATTCCAAAGAATCTCAAAAACCCCAGATAAATAAAGATGAAATTAACTTCATTCTTGATGTGTGGAAGGAGACATTGAGAAATTTGAAATAATCCGACTAGTACAAGATTTATGCATGGAATATGTGGTCATAAATCACTTCAATACTGACGTGATGGGAAGAAGTTATCTATTGATGTGAATGGAGATAAATGTACACAATATGAAACACCCACACAATAGTATTTCAAATTCAATGGGTTTAGATATTATGTTACTTTTTTCTCAAACCTAAAAGGTTAATGATGATTATTAATGTTAAAAACCTATTATTCTGAGATATATAGTGAAATGTCATGAGATCACCATTTATGATGAGGGGTATGATAATGACCTAGTGAAACATACACATACCCTCCAATATAGAGCAATTAAGGTCATATTTGAATCAATATATACTCAATATTTTTTATTTATTGGATTTTCAAAGGAAATCAAAATTACACCCCCACAAATAAATGTTAGATTAGAACTGGAAATCACTAATGATACAATGATTGCATCTGAATTTTATTATTCTTATATGATTAGAATTTTTGGTAGTGTCCTTCCTAAAGATATTATAATTATCCCCCTAGTTTTATTTGATGTAAAATATTGCACGTATTAGGTTTATCTACATTGATCCCACATTAATTTCTTGGTAAGGGAATTCATGTTTGACATTCAAAACCAACCTATGATCATATATTAGTATGAAAATAAATAGGAACATCCAATGGAAAATATATCCATTTTATGGGTCTTGATTAATATTTAAAATTTTAATTTATCTTATATGTTTGGGGAGAAACTCAACATATTATATAAGAATACTGTTTAAGAGTTTGTTGATGTCTTTTTTGAAGAGTTTCCTAGACTTCCTCTGAATCGTGAACTATTTTATCAATATTACTCTTACATGGAACCACAACAATTTCAATGATTCCCTGTAGAGTACCTTGATTTAGTTGTATTAATTAAAGGATCAACTCTATGATAATTGTGATGATCAATTTATTCAGTTAAGTCTGTGACCATGGGGTGAACCTATTCTTTTTGTTAAGAAGAAATATGTATCAATGTGAATCTACAATGATTATCAGGAAATGAACATGATCAAAATCAAGAATAATTATCATAAACCCTATATTTGTGAATTTTTTGATCAATTTCAAAGTGCTCAATACTTTTCCAAGATTGAACATAATTTGGGATATCATAAATTGATGTATTATATGGATGACATACGCATGAAAAAATTCCGTACAAGGAATGAACACAATAAAAATATATTGATTCCATTTTTTCTAACTAATTATGTTACTCTATTTATAAATTGAAGGAATTGAGTCTTTATAGATTACATCAAAATGTTTTTGGCAGTCTGTATAGATGACATTATTATATATTCAAAGATAATGAAGAGCATAAAGATAACTTTATAATTTTTCTAAAGACTCTGAAGAAGGAGAAGTTGTATATGAAATTTACCAAGCATGAATTTTTTCTACAAAAGGTTTCATTTTTGGGAAATATAATATCAAGATAAGGTATATATGTGGTTTTATCAAACACTGAATTTATTGAATGTTGACACATATCATCTATTATTACTATGATCAGAATTATTAATTGTTTAAATGGATACTCTTTTCAGTTTGTATATAATTTATCAGGATTATCTAATCCACTCATCATGTTAACATGGAAGGGATCCATGTACCTCAGAAAAATAAAATTTAATAAATTTCAATGAAATAAATATATTTTTAGTCAATGCACCTGTGCTTATATTACCTAATTGTATAGAAGGGTTTGTAGTCTATATTTATGTGTCTAAGAAGATATTGGTATGTTTTATCATATACAATGATAGGGTTATAGCTTATGCCTTATTATAATTGAAGGTTCATTATAAATATTTCCCAAATCATTATTTGGAGATTACTATGGTAATTTTTCCATTAATTATATAGATACATTATCTTTATTGGGAAAAGTGTGACCTATATACTAATCATAAAATTATAAAGTATATATTCACCTTGAAGGAGTCAAATATATTCATGAGATAATGGATGGAACATATTAAAGATTATTAATATTCAATACATTACCACCTTTGGAATGAGAATAAGTTTTTTGATTTCATCAGTCGAAAGGATCATTCTAGCATATCTATGAAGAGGATTGAAAAATATCCAATATTTATGAATTTTCAAAGGATGGATATAGAATTCGTAAAGGAAGGTGAGACATATTATCTTTCATAATGATTATTCAAGAATTTATCCAACTGAATATTAAATAGGAATTGATGGAAGATGTAAAGAATAAAAAAAAGGTCAAAATGAAACACCTGGAGAATTTAAAATAATATTCTGTTCAATATTGTATTCAACATGTAATAATGAGTTTAAATGAACCATGATATACTATTAAAATACATTTATTTAAACACTATAATTATAATCATGCTGTTAAATTTGGGGGTTTGAATAAGATTAACTAATTTATGAGATATGTATATATGTGATACTAATTATAAATGTAATTATTAATTATTAGGAAATAATCACTCAATTATTACAAAAAACATTTATTTCTAAAATGTTTTTATCGCTTTTCATAGAATAATATTATAATTAATTTATATAACTTTTATTAATATTATTTTATAAAAATAAATAAAACTGAAATCAGAATAACTATATTAACATAAGGTGATTTTTTTTAAGAAAATATTTATTTTTATGTTAATAGTGAAACATATATATTTTTTTAAATTCCATTTATTATAATAAATTATGTAATTTAAAAGTAAAATTATTCTTTTAATATTATTTAAAAGTTAGAAAAGTCTTAATTATTTTTATATAAGCCAATTATTTACATTTAAATCATATTTATTCTGAATCTTTTATATATGTTTATTTTTAGGCTCTAAAACAAATACTACTAAAAACTGTTTTGAAGTGAATATTATTTCTCCATTTTAAATAATTAAAATAACAATTAATAAGGAATTTTTTAAATAAATTTTTTCTTATATATATATATATATTAATTAAAATAATTTTAATGTTATTACTTAAGATATAGTTATTATGTGATCATATATTTCTTGAAAATGAATTTCTTGAAAAACTACTTTTTCAACACATCCTGAGGTTTAATTTTAAATTAAATTCTACCATTTATGTGAATTTAATTTTATAAATTTTCTTCCATATTTTTAATCATAATATTTTACATTACCTAATAAGTTAAATTTAATATTTTTCACAATGAATAGTAAAAACTGTAAAATGATAGTTGTATTGGTAAAGAATATAAAATGTTGAATGTAAGTAACCTTAGAGGTAAAAAAGAAACACATGTTTAAGGATACATAATTTTTAATGGTAGGGGAATATTATGGAATTATATATATATATCCTAAAATATTCTATTTTTCAATTTTTTAGGCACTTTGATTGAGAGTGACATCCCATTATTGAATAGATTTTTGTATTTATACGAATACCACTCCTCAACCGTTATAAAAGGGAGCCCCACTCTCTTCCACATTACATGATTTCAAAACCAGTTGGTTCAGAAAATAAAAAAATAAATTACTATATTCACTATAATCATCCTAGAATTTTTTTTATCATAATTCAAATCTTGGATGTCTTTTGGAATAATCCTAAAGAGGTTGTCTAAAGAAGAGGTAATCATCTTCACTGAGCTTCTACTTTTCCCTAATTCATTTTCCACCATAAATTATATCATAAAAATTAAAATATAATAACACCATTATATAATATATACATATATTTTGTTATTTTTATTTCATAATATTCATTTATCTCCTCTTCTAACAAATAATAAATGAAACCATCATTCGTGTGTGTAGAGAACTTCCAACCCATGAACTAATGTAATTTTATTCCATTATCACCTCTCATGGATGTTAATAATTATGAATTTAATTTTTAAATTTTATATTTATAACATATTAATAATTATTTAGAATTAAGATATCACAAACCATATTACCCTACCACCAATTGAAAATGATAACATTGTTTGTGTGTATGGGTGAATATTGCCTCACAAAACAACGTGGTTAAATTATTTTTACAACATCACTTGGATGGTATATGTAAGTGTGATTAAATAAATAATATTATATTCATTATATAATTATAATAATATAAATTTTAAAATAACACTATCCTTCTTTAAATCATGATCATTGAAAAATAGAGATGTTACTCATGTGTACGTAAGACCTACTCTCTTCATGATTATATCATACTTAATTTTTCATAACCATGTTTCATGTATTATTTTAGAATTATAATTGATTTATAATGATTATTTATACCTAATTATTATTCTTATGTATATTATGTAATAATGACCCATTTTCCCATGTTCAACACGCCGATTAATATTTCAAATTATAAATCGAGCGTCCTCAAAACACTTGATGTGGACATAACAGATTAAGAAATAAAATATATCATTAAGATAAAAAAATTAATTGATTTAATTATGAGGTAATAAACCTATAAATTATTCCCAACAAAAAAATAATTGATATATGTTTATTATAATTGATAGAAAATATATAGACAACAATTATGAACTTAATGTAAGGGTTTTGACTCAAAACATTATTCATTGAAAAACATGTTATTTTATGCACCTATTTCTTTTATATAGTTTATATACTTATATTTTTTATATTATATAATGAATCATTAATAATTATTTATATTTTATGTTATAGTTATTTTAATTCATTCATTTGGGTTTTGATTTAATTGTTACCAAAGCAGTAAGGTTTTATTCCCCAATACAATTTTAATTAGGATTCCTTATAATTTAATATCCATTAAAGAAAATTATTTTATCATTGTTTAATAAAACACTTACATTTTAATATCTTTTTTTATTCATGAAATTTTAATTAAATATATCAATTTTCCTCTCTTTGGTACGTAAAAAAATTAGAAGATGTTTTTTAGGAAAACCGACAACATTTCTCACTTCGGTCAAACACACTTTATCCTTAATTTCTATGTTTTATATAAATTTTTTTCAAACATGTTTTCATACTATCCTATGATCATTTAAAGTCATATTTACCCATGATTATATTTGAGGAAATAAAATGAATCTTCATGTTTTTTTCAAATAATGTACTTTTGACATTTCATAAAAAAAATATAATAGAATTTTTGTTTCAATGTACTCAACATTTATGAATTTATCTACAATCACGACCAGTAAACTAGTTTAAGATTCTTTCATAAGTTTACAAGTTTATTTTTAAATAAAATATTTATATAATTTTTTTTGGAAACTTTTTGTTTTAAAAACTGATTTTTAATGTAAAATAATGAATATTTTCCTCATGAATGTTTTTAAAAATATTTCAGTTCATCAATTAAAACATGCTATAATGTTCTGGATTGATTCTATATTTTATATATATCTCTTAAATATATATCAATATCACTCTAAATTACTATTAATGGATGATTCATACATTATTATCATTTCTAAAATTAATTCATTATGTAATTTATATTGATTACGATATGAGAAAAGATTATGCAACTCATTTTATATCCATGGATAATTCTTCTGTTATGCCTTATGATTGTCTAACTTAATATAGAAACAAATTGATGAAAAAAATGTTATTATTAGTGCAACTAGATAATTCTCTTATATATTGGGTAATTTTATAGTCTCATGAGATGTAATTTATTGGATTATGGAGTAAACCTAATCCATTATGGTACATTGACACCCATGTGATATTGTCTAGGTAGTAATTTTTTACTTTTGTTTATTTATGCTATATGATGTTTCCAAATATCCTATAATTCCATGATCTTATGATACCATATTCTGAGTGAAATAATTCTATGTGATTACCCATTATCATTCTCTTTTAGGATATTATATTATACCACTGTCTAACATGATATCTTTTTTTATCATGTGTATTCCCATAATAGGATTTTTATCTCAGTTGTTTTTTTTTTCACATGTTATCTTATACAGTTTTTTGGAGCTCAAATGTATTTAGGTTCTCATTATAGAGAATAAAATAATTTTACCATTTTTATGTTTCATATGATCTAATATAAGTCGAGCCTTCCAAAGGAAATGGGCCTCATGATCATTGGGGTTTTGATATTAGATTCCTATGTTTAATAATTAGGTAATAATATGTCTAAAAGTCTTGGGTCAAGATATTTTGTATTAGAGAAATTGTTAGTTAATATTTGGAAAATAGGTTGAGAAATATTTCGTAATAACTCTAAAAATAAATATAAGTAAAATATTGTGTATAAGAAATATTTGGGAATCGTGGTGATGCATAGAGTGAGTGGATTCTAATAAATTGTGTCACATTTTAGGTACTAGAAGTGGAAAGTTTTCTATAACAAATGTACATATGGGTAATAACTTATAAAAGGTGTTTTTGGATAGAATTTCGTGTTATATAGTACATCAAAATGGTCCTCACTATGAACCCAATTTCAATATCTAGAAAGATATGTTATAGAAATTCGCAAACTCTTTAAGAACAATTATGAGAGACCTAAAATAATTGTTAGGCTATGAAATCTAAAAGGAATCATTATCATTGATAAGCTAGATTGAAACCTGGAAACACAAAATTTGGGAAATAATTATAATTTATAACTTATTCATTTTAATATTACAATTTTCTATTTGTATTCTAAAGTATTCTAATATTTTTTAATTAATTGAGGGAAGTAAGAGAAATAAAGCTAATAACCTATATGATGGGAAATTTAATGATTTCACAAAGAGATGACTTAAATAATTGGAATTAAATATAATATACCTATAATAATTCAAAATGATCATTCTCAAAATACAATTGACAAATATAACATATTTTCATTTCCAAACACACTAAAGAATAGAGGTATGAAATCTTAGGTAAGTTCAAATGCTAATGATTAAAAAAAGAATAAATTTCATACCTGTAAAAAATATTGGAAGAGGCAGCATAGAAAAGTACTTAAATGAACTTGAATATTTTTTATTTGTTGAGAATGATGTTTTAAATTATACAATTGCGAAATAAATATGTATATTATTTTTAACAAGACTCAAGGAAATAATGTTCAGTCTAAAGAACCCAAATGGTTCAGTGTCATAAATATGTGAAAATTTTTCTTTATCTAATTCAATTCCCTAATCCAAATATTAATTACTATGTTAATTTTTTATTTGAATCAATTAGGTTTAAAGATTTAAGTGTTTAGGTTTTTTAACACAAGAATCATGATGTTTAATTATTTTTATTAATGGTATTCTATTTATAAGAATCATGAAACTTCTATATATTTTTTTACTGTAGTTTTTTATTTATGTATTTTAAAGAATATGATCAATGGAACTGGGGACCTTGATAGATTATTTATTGGTTAGGTGATATTTTATAGAAAGAAACTAGAATGATGAAAATATAATTCATGATATGTGATTCATGTTAACGTAACTGTAATCAATTAATATTATATGACTTTGTGAAGAAATATAAATTGTATAAAAGATTTAGTTGTTAAAAGATTATTAGAAGTTTTATGTTTTTTTTTCTCATTACATTTTTGGGATACATTTAATTTGTTTTACATTTATAACATTTAGGTTTAATGTAAAGGATTGTTTGGGAATAATTCTATTATGTTCATTGAGATGTAAGTTGAAGGGTATGAGATAACCATTGAGGTTAAATCCTAAATTCATATTGTTGTTTTTAAGGTTATTTTGGATATATCGTTACTTATTTAAGGAATGGTCTATGTCAATCCATTTCTTTTATTTATTAATTTGTTATATTAGTACCTTCATATTCAATTTGGGTATTATCTTACACTGTAAAGCTTTTTGGTTTTAATATATATAAGAGTATTTTATTTCACTATTTGGATCTTATGATCTATTAAAATATTATTTTAGTTCTAGGAATAAAATAATTTTTATTTTGTATTCATTCCTTAGAGTAATAGTTGAAGTGAAAATTAATCTAAGCACAACGAAAGTATGAAATTGTGTTTAGGAAATAAAATTACAACATGTTGATTTTATACTGTTATATATATTTATAGAAAAAATTACATCAAATCTAGGAAAGGTTTTTGAAATTAAAATTTAACCCTATTACATTCATACCTGATGAATCAATGTTATTATAACTCATCACAGATCTACGGTTTTGGTTGTTGTTAACATTCAATTGATCATTCACTTTCTTTAGATCAATGATCTCTATCACGCCCATAATTATTTACTCTTTTATTCCATGTCCATATTTTAAAATCCCCCCAAGGATCTCCAACTTGTAACCTTTGTTATATGTTACACTATATGACCTTCGTATTTCCCATTACATCATTCTATGTGGATGTTTTATTCACAAATTTTTATATGTGGGTTTTCCACAAGTGGAAAATTTCAAATGTCAAATCCTTGTTTACCAATAACATGTTAAAATTTTTGGGACACAATTTATTTAATAGATTTATAATGTAACACACTAATATTTTAAAAAAACACTCTGTTTGATAGCATATTCCACACACAACACTGAGTTTAAATGAACTGTGATATAATATTAAAGTAATATTATTTAAATTTAATTTTTATAACCTTACCATTAAATTATATGGTATCAATAATATTAAATACCTTATAATATATATAGGTTATAATTAATATAAATTCATTTATATAATCCTAGGAAATAATAAATCAAATGTTAATAAAAACATTGATTTCAAAATTGATATTTAATTATTTTCCTTAAAAAAATATTTTAATTAATATTTGGATATTTTAGAAAGGTTATTTTATAAAATTAATGAATTTTTTTAAATCATAATATATATATATATTAAAACATGGTGAATTTTTTTTCAAAAAATATTTCAGTTTTTGTGAATAATGAGAAATACCGATTTCTGTAAAACTGTCAATTATTATAACAAATTAATTAACATAAAATTCCTAGGGTCATTTTAATATGATTTAAAATTAAAATAAGTATTATTTAGGTTTATTTAATAAAATTATTTACATTTATATAATCTTAAAAATATATTCTAAAATAAGAATATTTTTAGATTTAAAACACATTTATTAGATATCTTCTTTTTAAGTTCATAATGTTACATCATTTTAAATAATTAAAATAACCACTAATGTATAACAATTTATATTATATGTATATATTATATATCTATAAATTTTAATTTTAATACATCTAATTATGATTTCTTTTTTGTATAGTTGTTATAAGATTGTATAATGCTTAAAAAATGCATTTCTCCACAACCGTTTTTTCAACATGCAATTGTGTATAATTTTAAATTACATTTTTTCACAAACATTAAATGAATTTTATAAAATGGGTTAAATATTTTTATTAAGATTAATTTATATTATATAATAAGTTAAACATAATTTCTGGTCATAATTAATAGTTAAAATAGAAAAAGAATCATAACAGTGGTAAAAAATTAAAAGGGTCAAAGTGAGTAGCCTTATAGGTAAAGTGAATATTAGGTTTAAAACATGGATCACTTGAATTTAAGATGAATTTATCATAAATATATCCCCTATAATAATTTTTTTTAAATTTTGGAGGTATTTTTCTTTATAGTGACATCCCATTATTGAATTGTTTTGGGTATTTACAAGATTGTCACTGCACACCCCTTATATAATAGAAAACCTTGTCCTCAAATTTACACACTTAATATGTAAATACCCAGAAATTTCAAGGATATTTTTTTTTCTTAATTTTCTTTGAGATTTTACGAGAACGTAGTTTCTAACGGCGCCTAATTCTAAGGCCCGATGTGCCCGGAATCATTTTTCGAAGTTCAGCTCGGGTACGTTCAGTGAACGAACGAGCGGGTTTTTCCTAACTTTTGAACCGGTGCTCGGAATCGAATTCTGAGGACACTGATGGAATCACATGACCGGTTTTTTCTTAGAAACACCTTTTCCAGAGTTTCATTTCCTCGGGTGTGGTTTTTAAATTTTTGGGTTAAGTAAAGGAATAAAATAAAAATGGTGCGACCTATTATTATTTTTTTAAGGTTGTTTAACCTAAGATAAGTGGTTGAAGAGGAACCCACTATATCCTACTCCACTAGGTAGTATATTTGTGGGGTGGGGCCCACACGAGCCCCAACTTTTCAACTTCCTCGAAACCCCCACCTTTAATTACGTAACGCACCCGCACCCCCTTTAATTGAGATTCAACTCTTACGTTTAACTTAATGTTTAAACGCCTCATTAATTTGGGCGGTTTAAACTTCTCAATTAATTCAATTAATTTATTGATTCAATTTTTTATTTCAAAACGTTTGGCGTGAGTAATAAAAATAAGGTAACACTTATTTTTATTTTTGTTGTCTTGGTTGTGCGAGGGGATTTTGGAGAGAATTGCTCAAAGTCTTGATGTTCTTCTTCCTCGATGAAGAACGTGAAGAATGCCGACCTCCAACGACATACGAAGGTGAGATATGCCTTCCTCAAAGATCGATGACCCGATGCGCATTCCTTCATTCCTTCTTCCTGCATCAAAGGAAGGGAGACACTGTTTCTCCTTGGACGATCTTCGTCAACGTGTGCGGAACTTTCTTCTGCGGCGCATTCTTCAACAACATTCAATTTCGTGACGAGCCTTCGTTCAACTACGCTCGAGGCAGGGGTTTGAATTTATGTTCTTGGATATTCGAGTGTTCTTTGTAATCTTAGCCACTTGATATCGATTAACGGGAGGGGTCCGGACCGCACAAACACTGTCGACCCTCCTCCCTTAATTCTGTTGTTGACCTTGTTTTGGTTTGGAACGGAGATGGTGTGGTGCCGTCGCACCGCACGGGGTCATGCGGCAAGGTTGCGTGGCGCCTTTGCGCTGCGCCGTTGAAGTCGAACAAGGTCGTGGCCCCGTCACGCAGCACCGAAGAATCACGAAAACACCGCAGCCAGAGCGGGGCCGCGGCGGAGGGGTGTGGAACTGTCGCTGGGTGCCTGTTTGACCAAGGCCGTGGCCTTAGGCCGTTACGGAGCATGGAGCAGCGGCCGACTTCCGGCCACCGGCGTCGGAGCAGGGGGACGGGACCGCGCCGGTCCCATGGCGGTAGCAGCCGGCCGGTCAGAGAGGGTCGGCCAGTCAGGGGAGAAACCGGGGGTTCGTAACCCCCGGCTGGGAAGCAGGAGCGGCCCCCTACGTAGGGGCCGCGTTTAATTAGACAGGGGGGCAGTGCCCCCCCCCCTTGTCTGCCCATCTCGGTCATGCCGAGCTGTCCAGTAGACCACGCCAGTGCGCCGGCCGGGCCACCCAGGGCGGGCCGCGCCCCGCCCAAGCGGGCCGGACTCGGACCCGGTTCGGGCCAACCCAGGGGGTCTCAGGCCGGGTCGGTCAGGGCCCGAAACCCCCAATTTCGGACTGTTTTCGTTATTTTTCCCATATCATGGGAAACGGACCTCCGATCGACGTACCATTAGTTTTGATGTGATCCTTAGATCGAGGCGATCATTTCGGTATATTACACTCAGGCTTTCGGAGAACTTTGGTAATGGCCGGGTTGGTTCGAACCCGAAACCAACCGGGCCCTCGGAGCAGAAACGCTTATAACATGAGCTCCGGACGTCCGATTGACATGTCGTCGACTTTGTTGGATTCCTCTTGATGAGATAGAACTTATGCCATACTTCTCCTGAGGTTTGGATTCAGTTGGATGGTGGCCGGGTTGGATTGTACATCAAATCCAACGAGGCCCCTGAGACGAAAAGGCAAATAACTCACAGACTGGGTGCCCGATTGACGCGCCGTCTGTTGCGTTTATACCCTATGATGAGGAGTTCCTTTGAATACTTCTTCGTGGGACTTGTGATACTTGGAGTATCGACCAGTATCTCGTGGAGCGGACCCTCCCAGTGATGAGCTACCAGAGTGTAGAGACCTAGTAGCTGACTAAGACTTGACGACTGCTGATCGATCGACTCGAAGTGATTAGAATAGCCAAGTGGGGTGCGATTGGTTGTATGGGCATACACATGGTGGAGGTGCGCTTGGTTGTAGTAGAATACCCGTGGTACTCAACAGATGGAGTACCTCTGTAGGCTATGTGGGTGTGCGCTTAGTTGTAGCGGCTGACCCATGGTGGGATGCGCTTGGTTGCAGCGGAAGGCCCACATTACTCGACAGGTGGAGTACTTCAGCAGTCCAAGGTTAGTGAGACACGCTTGGTTGTAGAGTCAGACCCACTGTACTCGATAGAGGAAGAGTTCTTCAGCAGACTTGGTTTCTATATCGTGAATAAAATCCTCGTTTGAGCCGAGTCTATGACCTAGGTGTTTACCTCATGATTGAGATGAGTCACTTGATAACGTAGGTATATGTCTGGGAATATATCTAAGTAGATGTTATCCGTTGATTTAATAACCTCTGTTTTTCCTCATTATTGTGATGGGTTACTTGGTAACATAGGTATAAGTATGGTCTTATACCTAAGTAAGGGTTATCTGTTGAAATCCTTCTTTGTAGTTATCCTTGTTGGATTTAGTGAGACCTCGAGGGTCTCGGGGTCCCTACTGAGTATCTTATACTCACCCCTGCATGGGCTATTCCCACACCTCGTTGTGTTGGTTGCAGATGACGGGAAGCGCTGACAGAGGCAGAGTGTTTGAGGACTGAACGGTACCCAGAGGTGGACCTCACGACGAGTCAGTATCCGGAGGTGGACTTCATGACAAGATGACACATGGAGGAGGTTGACAGGCGAGAGAATTGTGGAAGTTATCTGTACCTTCCCTTCATCTAGGATCCCTGGTGGACAATTCAGGAGCTGCGCTATCTGTACCTACCCTTCAGGTAGGATCTGAGGAGGACGACCCAGGAGCTTCTTCCATTCTTCCAGCTGTTTGTCTTTTTCTATTGTACTTTTGTTCTGTTGTAGCTGTACATTCGATTGGGTCTGTATTCTGGCCCATTTACTTTTCAACACTTCCTTTTGTACTTAGTGTATTACTTCCGCTTGAACTCTGTGGTGTTTTGTTTACTCTTATAAAGGTAATTCCTTCCCAGTTATTGGGAATTACGCTTTTGGTGCTAGTCACCAGCCCCTGGCCTATAGAAGGCGGGCTTGGGGTAGTCACGGCACGGGCCCCGAGGACGGGTCGTGACATAATAAGCCCATTTTATTAGTCAATAAATACCCAAATAACTTTCTTAATTCTCTCCATGCACCCTAAATTCCATTTTTTTGTCCTCAAGGCAATCTATGAAGGCTTTAAGTACAATCATAAATAGGTTCTTCGAAGAATATTTAATAGTCTTCACCGAGATCCTCCTTTTTGATAATTCTTTATTCCACCTTAAATTATGTCTTAAAAATTACAGTATAGTAACAAAATATTCTCATTTATATTTATATGATATTATATTAATGTAATAATGTCTATTCATCTCCTTTTATATCATATTTTAATGGATCCATCATTCGTGTGTACAGGGGACTACCACCTCACGAACCAATGTAATTCATTTTCTATCATCACTTCTCATGGATATTAATAATTATGGATTTAATTTTTTATATATTATATGAATGAAATATTAATAATTCTATAACTATAATATCTTATAATATTTTTCATCTTACCATCCATGGAAAACTTATAACATGGTTCGTGTGTATGACATACTACTACCTCACGAAGCGATATAATTATTTTTTATACCGCATAACATAGATGATATAGGTAACTGTATTTAAATAAATCATATTATATTTATTATATAATTATTATTATATAATTATAAAATAAAACATACCTTACATTAATCATTATCATTAGAATATGGAAATGTTACTCATACATAGGTTTAACCTACTGACTCCATGACTGTAACATACTACATTATTGATAAAAAATTCATAGTTGTTATAAAAAGTATAATTGATGTATAAATATTTAATTATTTAATTATTTATATTATTTATATAGTGGAATAATGATCCCTCTGACCACCATCAACACACAGATTCCATTTGGAGATTATGAAACGAGCGTCCTCAAAACACCCGACGTGGACATAATTGATTAAATTATTAAATACATTATTAAAATAAATGAATTAAATGATATAAGATTATGTTATTAATCCATGACAAGGTAATTCAGAAAATAAATAATTTTTATATGTTAATTATACATGACATAAAATATATATAAGACATTTCTGGACTGGATGTTTGGGTTTTGTCTCAAAACTCTATTCTTTAAGACCCATGTTCTTTTATGAACCTAATTTTATTTATAAGGAATATATAATTACCCTTTATATAAAATATCAGGAATAATTTATAATTAACAGTATTTCAAGATATAATTCATATAATTCATTCATGGGGGTTTTGATTTAGGTGTTACCAAGGTGACAATGGTTTACGCTCCCAACTCATTTTATTTGTGATTGTTTATACTTGAATTTTCGTTAAAATAAATTATTTTATCATTTTATTAGAAAATCACAAAATATTATTCTACTATGATTATTCAAGAAATTTTCATCTAATAGAACAATTTTCCACTCTTTGTAACTTAAAAATATTTTTAATCATTTTTTAGGAAAGACAACTTCATTTCTCTCATCGGTCGGAACTGCATTCTCTCCCATGTCCATGATTTCTCTAAATTGTTTTAATTTTTTTAATATTATTATATGAAATTTAAATTAATTTCTACACATCATGGGATTTTTAAAAATAGTTATAAAATGAATCTTCTTATTTTTTTCCAAATAAGGTACTTTTGTCATTTCATACAAAAATGTGAAAGGAATATTTGTTTTAACATACTCAGCATATAAAAAAGTACCCAAAATCATGAATAATAAACTATTTGAATGTTAAATTACATGTTTGAATATTTATTTTTTAATAAAATACTTTTTATATTATGTTTTTAATATTTTATGTTTTTCAAAAGTTATTTTCAAATTGAGAAGGTTTTTTTCCTCAACATTGTTTTTAAAAGTATTTTAATTCTCCTACAACAGTAACCTATAATGTTATGTAATGATAATAAATTCAATATATTTTTCTACTACATACATACCAAGCTCACTCTCAATTATTTTTTGGGGTAAAATAATCCTTGTGATTGTAAGATCATGTCTTTTGGAAAGGTGTTTTTTGGTTATGTTTTGGTTGAATCACTTATTTCGTGCTTCAAGGGGTGTCTTCTAAAAGTATGGGAGGTCTTGGGGGTGTTTCAGGTGTTTGGGACACGAAAGAAAGGAAAGATGGGCAAGACAAGCCATGGCGCACGGCCAGGGAAAACCGTCCACCCTGCCTAGGTAAACTATGCAACCCTCTTCCTAGAGATAGTACCATGCGCACAGTTTGCGCACGGTTTGTTAACCCGTGTGGACAAACCGTGTGGCCTCTTAAAGTTGGGAAAAATTACAAGTTTTCCACACCAGGATTTTAAACCCCAACTCAGGATTTTCCTACATCCATCCCCTCTCAACCCTAGTGATGTGCATGGTCGAACCAGGCTTCCCAAGGGTGGTTCTCCTTTGATTCTTGGCCGTTTAGAGCACCATTGGTTGCGGATCGAAGCTTCAGGTAAATTTAATCCCATCCATGCTTCTCATTTTGGTTTAGGGTTTGTATCTTCTCTACCTCTTGTTCTGAAGCTCTAAAACCCTTTCTTTTGGGAATGTTTTAGGTTGAAGCACTGAAGGTTGGTCGGATCGAGATCAAATTAATTGGTTGAGAGTGTGTTCAACCACGGAATTGAGGTAGGCAGTCTAAAAGTTATATCCTATGGTTATTTTGGTATTTTTGCATGTTTAGTTGTCTTATTGTTTCCCCTTGGTTGTGTTTTGAATAACCTTGGCATGTTTGGTAATAATGGTGTTTGAAATTGAAAATGGGAACCCTCACGATCCCCGTCGGATGTGTTGGGATTGACTTGATCTAATTTAGGGCCATCCATGGGATGCGTCGGTTTTCCTGGGTTTAGGGATTGTTATTAAATATATGACCTTGTTTTAATATATGGTAGATCCCTTGGAGAATATGTTGGCATTATTGGATGAACTTGAAATAGAAGTTATTTGATTCAGCAAGACTTGTAAATAACCTAAAATTTAATTGGAATGGCTTGAATGGTTGATTCATGGGAATGATGAACGAGTTAAATGGGTAAATGTGTAAACTGATTAAAGACCACACGGGGCTGAATTATGGGTCTAGTGTTGAATGCTTAGTGAGATAGGCATAACACATGGGAATTGGGTGAATGGTTAAATGATGTTAAATGGTAATGTGTTAATGGGTTAAGGCATTATGTGAATTCCCATGTGGTTTGTTGTGAATGGTTTGTCCAAGGGGAAATGGTATGGATGATTGATGGTTACTTATATATATAAACATGTGCACATGGCTTGGTAGAGTGGGGTATGGCATGAGGATCTACGCCCATGGTTCGAGTGAAGACTGATGTTCAAAACTCCACCCTAAATGCACCGGTATGGAATGAGGACTGATGATCTATTCTCCTAACGGTTTCATTCACCCAGACTAGGGCTTCGAGGTGAGAATATGGTTGCTATGTGGTATCCACCCGGACTGAGGCTTCAAGGTGAGGATATGGTTGTATCCACCCGGACTGAGGCTTCGATGTGAGAGTACATTTATTATGAGGTCTTTATCCCTAGTGACATAGGATAACCATGTTTTTACCCTCTTGCATGTGATTATTGGCCTTGGACCCATGTAACATAGTGTATGTGATTAACCCATAGAAATGTGATGAAATGGTAAGTGATGGTGAATGGTGTGAAATGAATGGAAATGGAAGTCGCAATGGATTTGAGTCTAAACTGCTTAATTGAACCTTGAATAATCACTTGATAATTATCATTCATTTTCCTTTTGCATGCACTACATGTTTATACTAGATATTTTGTAGACACGTTGGTGGTGTCATACTGATTTGTACTAACACCCTCATTGGGCTGCCATTGGGTACCCGAGCAAACTTCATGTTTGTAGGTCAGGAGAAGGGCAAGGGTCCTTACTAGATAGTTGAGTGGACATGGGTTTCACTTGGTGGTGGATCCAGACATTGATTCGGGACCGTTTTGGGGATTTTGGCCATTGTATTTATTTTGGGTTTTTGTTCACTCTTGCAATTGTAGTATGACATGGCATATTTCTTGTTGGAAATGGTTTTTATACATGTTCCTTGTTTATTGGTTATTATTTCCACTATTTGGTTTATTTTTGTTGTGGATTACTCTGATAAAATGGGGGTATAGTCTCCCCACTTGACTTCATAGACCCCCGCTGCTGGTCGGCAGCCTTTGGCATATAGGGAGGCGCGTTTAAGGTCATGTAACCACCCGACAAGGAGCACTAGTTTAGTGGCTTCTAGGTCAGGGATGTTACAAAGTGGTATTAAAGGAGGTCTTTCTTCTCATTCTCTGAGGTCTTGTTATTTGGGATAGGTTTCCAAGCTTTAAGATGTGTTGGGCCATGGTAATGAGCTTATCCTTGGGAGTAGCTAACCCATGTACGGGGAAAACCAAAGTCACCCTGGGTGAGAAATGTTGTTCATTGTTGTGCATTGTTATAGTTGATGATATTTCACCATTGGGTGATGCACATGTGGTTTGATGTGACTATTTTATGATATTTGGCTCATGGCCTTAACGGCACGAGGATTTGCATTCATTCATCATTGTAGGCACCCAGGGAGATAGGTGGCATGCATCGCGTTAGGCACACACATGGGATGTGTGTGTGAGGCAGTAAATTATGGTGCATCATGAATTTCATGAAACCAAGAAATGATGAGAATAATTAAATGAAAACAAGTGGGTAAATGATGTTTAATGTAAAAAAAGGGTTTGAAATGAAGTGGAATTTTTTTTTTGTAAAATGTTGTGTGAGTTTGGTGGTAGTTTATGGTTGTTTACCCCATGTGGACCATGGCCAGCGGTAGGGATGGTCGTGGCGATAAATTTGAGGTGATAATGTTGTTTAATTGGCATATGAAAATGGTTTGTTGTAGCTAGTAAAGATCTTTTTGATGAAGTCATGAGTGTTTTATTGTGTGTGTGTTAAATCTCGTGCTTTTCAGTGTAGAGAGATACCACCATGACGTCGATTTCCAGTTGGGAAACGGGAGGATGTAGCTAAGAACACTCCTCCCATAGAAGAGCCCGAAATTGTGGCGATCAACGAAGGTAGAGGATACCAGTTCCGAGAGAACTTGGATCGCCCTATACAGATGATGGATCAGGAGCCAGGGCGGGTTGAACCAAGTATGTTTGAGCTGACCACAGAGTTCCAGCTGCAGCACCCTCCAACCTTCACTAAAGAGGGCGGGCCAGAGGCAGCGGAGATCTGGTTAGATTCTGTCCAGACAATACTGGATCATCTGAAGACCCCTATTGAACAGCGAGTAAATATGGTCATTTACATGTTGCGGGGTCAGGAAAGGTGTTGGTGGGACATTTAGGCTCAAACCGAGCAGGCTGAGGGGATGTTGGGGAACATTTTCCAGGAGAAGTTTCTAGAGCATTTTTACCCAGAGAAATTGAGGTAGGAGCGGGCTGTAGATTTTATGAGCCTGACTCAGGGATCACTATCGGTGATGGACTATGATAGTCTTTTCACTAATTTGCGATGCTTTATCCCAGTTTTAGCTGGGGACGAGGAAACAATAGAAAGGCGTTTCCAGGATGGGTTGAGACAAAGATCATTTCTCAAGTAAATATCTTCTACTTGAAGAGGTTTATAGAGTTGATGGATTAGGCACTCATCTCTGACGGTAACCTAAAGGGAGCTTTGGGTGGTGGGATTTTCATTCCAGCTGGGCGGACAAGTGGTGCATCTTCTGAAGATCGGAAGAGCCATTTGGAAAGGTTCCAGCAAGGTGGTCAGAAGAGAGGGTCAACCTCTCAGAGTGGGAACCAGGTGTTTTGTTATCAGTACGATAGGTCGGGGAATATGTACGGTCAGTGTCCTTGACCTCCAGTTGAGTTTCATTCGTGCAACAAGATGGGACATGTGTAGAGGTTATGCAGGAAGCCTTGGCATGTGGGAGAGTATGATGATGAAAAGTAGGTTTCGGGTACGGGGAGGGGATCAGTTGCCTCGTATTAGGCAGGTAGTTGGAGCTCCAAAGGCTATACTGGTAGGGGCGGCGGATGAGGGACACCAGGGAAAGATCGCTCACACCAGCAGGGTAGTGTAGCATAGGGTACTCAGGCAGGCTCCCAGGGTAGAGGGGCAAGTCAGCTTCAGGCAGTTCAGTTTGCGTTTGGTGATGGCGAAGCCAGACCGTCGACTATTCGAGGCACGATCCTTGTAGGTTCTACTTTTTCTAGTGTGTTGTTTGACACAGGAGACACACACTCTTTTATCTCTATTAATCTTGTGGTAGCGCTGGGTTTACCTGTGGAGAGGGTGTGTGGAGTTATGTCAATTGACACTCCATTGGGGGTATGGGTTGAAGATATCAAGCAGTGAAAGGGATGTGCCATGGAAGTCAGTGGGTATCGTTTTCTATGGGATTTGTTTGTTCTCGAGATGTCAGGGTTTGACTTAATCTTGGGAATATATTGGATGGTGTTGTATCAAGTGCACATAGACGATTATCATTGCTGAGTATCATTCGGGTCACTTGATGGTGACGCTTATGTCCACCATGGGGAATGGGATGTTCAAGAAGGTCGTTTAGGACCGTTTTGTCAACATATGAGTGGACTCATGGATCAAGTGGCATGTCTCATGCTTGATGATAATGAAAGAGGGTAATAGTCTGTTTTCCCTCCTGTGGTGGATCAGTTTCAAGACGTGTTTCCTGAGGATTTCTCGGGGTTACCCCCCGAGAGGGATGTTGAGTTCGCAATCGAGTTGCTGCCGGGAGCGGAGCCAGTTTCCATTCCGCCATACCGAATGGTACCGTCAACTTGGGTGGGGAGCGAATAAGAAACACAAAACTACAAGTATATATATATGTACTAAGCAATCTCCCAAGTTTAGTTTTTTCAGCCCGCCTATGGAACACAGACAACACTCAAGTCCGAGTCACAACTCTTTCCAACAAAACCCATTTGTCTCATTCGTTTTCATGTTCAGTAATTATGTTTAAATACGTTTTCTACAACTACCAGGAAACTAACACCATAAGCACAAACCAAGGGGAAATGATCCAGCCAAATGTCAATTTAATCATTCCCACCTGGTTCTCTTGTAAAGCCACATCAACCAAAGAGAACCCTAGGATACAACCCCATTCTCAATATCTAGGAGCAAGAAGGGTTTCTCAACAACAGAGGATCCCACCCCAATTCATGATATAATCAAGGTGACCACCTGGTCTTAAAATTCACAACCACTGAAAGCGTAACACAGGGGATCCCATCCCCAATTTCACAACCACTAAGAGTATAATAACAGGGGATCCCATCCCCACCCATATCAACCATAAAATGGCCCGTGAAGGAAAACAAAAAAACCACCACCACCAAGCAGGACCATGCTGGTATTTTCAGATTTATAAGATTTAACACACATCTTGATTTTCAAATTTGTTGTAATTTAACAAGGGTTATCACAGAAAGGATTTGATCCTGGTGCTTTCAATTTTTTTAGCTGAATATAAGTAATCAACCGATTTACTTCTCACGGTAAGGGTTCACAACCACAAAAACAATCCATTTAACATCACCAGATGTAAGGTTTGTTAGTACATAGAGAAAGACCACCAACGACCGTGATTTTCAGAAGGCGTAAGCCCCCATAATTCATAAATCAAAACAAAATATAAAAGATCATAAATCAAGGAAACATCATCGATCAGACCCCCCTTCATTATTAAGAGTCCATTCATTATCTTCATTATGGTTCGGGTTTATCCAATTCTAAAAACTCAAAATCATTCCCACCCCGCATGATACACAAAAGGGAGAGACGAAGGAGAAATTTCATACTTGTTAATCAACGATCGACGCTAATCCTGGGCATGGAACTCCATGGATGGAGATGTAGCTCGTCTGAATTAAAGGAACTTCTAGCACAGGGTGATCGAGAAAGGAAACCTAGGAGTACCCTTTCTTTTGTTTATAAAGGCCGGGGACATTTGAGATAAGAATTGTGAAACCGTGTAAGGAGTGGGGTCTTGGGTTGACCACGCGGCCCCACACGCCATTAAGGGTCGGTCAGTTTAATCTGACCCACACACCAGGTCAATTCATTAAATATTTAATTAAATGACATTTATGGGAATTATTGGGGTTAAAAAAGGTCAAAATTAGGGTTTAAAACCCAATTTGCGCACGTCACTGGAAAAACCATGACAAGGCTAGGTGACACCGATCGGTCGGTCTCACCGATCGGTCGGTCTCACCGATCGGTTGGTCTCACCGATCGGCCTGTTTGTCTCACGGATCAGTTTCGTCGATCGGTCTCAATGATTGGTAGCGCCGATCGGTCTCTCTGATCGATCGCGCTGATCGGTCTCCCTGATCGGTCACGCCAATCGGCCTCACGCCGAGATGCTACCCCTTTAGGATCCGGATTTTTGGAAAAGGAATGGACCCTGAGATTATGGGTCATCACAATAATATTATGATTTATCAAAACGTGGGATGAAAACATTCATTGACACAACAGTATACCCTGTTTTTTAAATCACAAAATAAAAATGAAAACTCAAGTAAAAGTATGTTTGAGACAACAAAAGAAACAGAAAAACTCAATGGATCATGTATTTTCCGAATAACCTTCCCCTGAATGTAATGCCTATGAAAACTAAGGTTTCTCCTTCAACAAAACATACATGGTCAGTATAAATTTTTATTAATAATATCATTTATAATAACACACCCCCTTTTAAATTCACCATCCTCATTTGAAACATCCCCCCTCAATTAATTTCTTTTAAACTATTTGAATTCACATTCCACCCCCCAATTAACATTATTAAATTCTCATGTAAAAATATTTACCGATAATAATTGATAAATTATATAATTTTAATGATAAAAATAACAAAAAAAGAATCTTATAAACAATTAAGAGTATTAATGATAACTAAGATAAATAATGGAATGAAACACTTCCCAATAATTTCCAGGAGATTTAAAATCATGTATAAGACTGAAAAAATATTTTCATCCAAATTTTTGTTACTTATAGATTTCACCTATCCTACGTACTAAAATAGTACAAATAAAAACATATATTTATATTTTTTATTAGAAAATATAATGATATTTTTTGATAAATATTAAAAAAATGAAAATATCAAAAAGTGTGAATACTTTGGAATTTATCTTTAGCAACCTATGGATAATATTATTCTATCAATGATATTTATAGTTAATGTTAAAAATAAATACTCCTATAATCCTTGTAATATAATATTATGATAAAGTAAATAAAATATCTCTCCTTTACTTACCAGTTAATTGTATTATTATCAAGTAATAAATATATGACACTGACTCAAAAAACCAGAAATGTAAAGATCAGTTTAGAAAAATTATACTGTAGAGCATAAAATAATGAATATATACATGATATAAAATAATTTGTGTATAGGAATTAGTGAATAAAAATAATATGAAATAATAAAACATGAAGTAGATATATCACTATAAATGTTAATTATATTAAAATTTACTAAAAATATAACTTCACTAGGGTGTGGTTTTGGTAAAATTTCAATATAAATTTGATAAATTCAATTTGAAAAACAATCTGATGATGTAAAGTACCTTCATGAAAAGGATAATATAGTTATAAAATAAATAATTCCCCCCCCCATTCTCAAGTAAATTTTCATCATCATAATTCACTTGAAACAGGACAGATAATTTATTATCACTTTTAATTGATCAAACCAAAATTCTGTTTAATATATTCAAATATATACAACATAATTGGTTTCATGAGACACTATATAAAATAAAATGAAATTTATAGTGTATTGGTCTATACATATAACTTCTTGAAAAAAATAATTTGCTACCATATATTCAGACCACATTGTTTGAGTAATTTTATAAAGGGTTTGATTCATTTATTCTTATACAAAATGTTGTTGAGGATTTCTTCATAATAAAAAATTATGAGTTATTCCTTTTCACAAAAAAACGTTTCATGATTATATTTTAAAAACATTAAACCCTGATCACTATAAAAAATGACTAAACTTTTTTTTATAGTTTTTGATCATGGGATATAATACTTATTAAAATAGATAGTTCTTATAATTTATGCTTTAGAAAATAAGGCCATGTATTACCAGTGTAATCATCAATTAAGTCATAAATGTAATGTTTTCATCCAATAATTTTTTTTCTAGAACCAAAATTATCCCCATACATAAAATATTAATAAATTGATGTTGAGACTTCATCCATGGACTTAAATCATAACTTTTGTTGCTTAACAAATTGGTAAGTATTATATACTTTGGAGAAAATAAATAAAAATTGGGGTAGAACACTGACTAGCCCATTCCTAGATAGATTAGTTAAGTTCCAAACATTATAGTGTCCTAATATCCTCCCCAAATCCTTTAGGACTCTGATACATCACATTAATTGGGTAAATTATGGTTAATGGGGTCCGATAAGTCTATCAATTAAACCTTATCATGTATATCATTAGATACAGTTTTCACTCCACCCAAACTTTTAACATTACATTTATCATTCCAAAATATCATGGAGTAACCTTCATCACACAGTTAGATATTTTTAATTTGGTTTTGATTAAATATTGAAACATGGAGGATGTTATGAATTAATGTCTTACTGATAAAAATAGCATCACTCATTCCATCAGTCTTATCTTTCCCATTGTCTCCAAAAGTGACTCATCCCTTGATCAATTATTTTAATTTATAGAAATTATAATTATATCATGTAAAATGTTATGAAGCATATTTTTCCATGTATTATAAGTTATTTTTTTAGATACCCAACCTATATTCTTAAAAACTTCAACACTAATGATTTATTACCAAAACTTTCTTGGGACCATTATTATAAGAAACAAATATTTAATAACCCACATATATCAAACTCTTTCATGTTATAATGTTTTAATCTCTTTTCAAATATATTCATAATGATGTTTACTTGATTGGAACTTATTCACAAAATAGTTTTTTTTTCTATTTTCCACCTCTCTAAAAAAAAAAAATTCATTGCATAGAATAAAAATATTTATTTTGATATAGGTATCATCTGATGAATTTATAAACATGTCTAGAAAGTTTCCATTTTTGATTTAATTATTTATATAATTATTCAGATGAACATCTTCCTGTAATAAAATTAGGCAATAATCTCTTCAAAATTTCAATTTAGGATTTCATATAAACATTTTAATTGATAAAAATTGATGATATTATAATGAATATTTTAGTTGTAAATTCAGCAGATGATTTTGATTTTATATTTAGATCCATTTAATTAATTGATGTGTTTAAATTTATCCTTATTAACCCCCTAATTTTTTACATTAATATATTTTATCTTATTAATTTATATTTATTTTCATCCAATTCATTGATGATATTACTTTTTTATATCTCCACTGAATAAATTTTAACATCACTATTGTTTAACCTAGATGATATAATATAAGAATCATAAGAAAAATTATAAATCCTATATTCCTCTATAGAAACATATGACTTGGTAATAATAATATCTTTTAATAAATTTTTATTTTTATTTTCATGAAAATCCATATATCTATTAATTTATTAAATCAATTTATTTTAATTGTCTTATTTCATTGAAGTTGAATAATTTTCATCATTAGAGGAAAAGGATACTTTTACATTAAGATAAGATTTTTTTAATGTTCTATGTGTCCCCTTTATCATTAAGAATATATCATTTTAAGAAATATTTTAATAGAAGCACACAATATATCCGCTATCATCATCTAAATCATAACTTTTATTTAATGATTGATCCTAATTGACACTTCATGTATCATTTCTACCATCGATTTTTTTCCTTTCTCATGAAATATATTCCATCTTTATTATTTTTCTTCACCTAAGGAATTTTTTTTTGATATATCTAGATTTCCTATTTTCCTAACATATAGAGTCCTATGTTTTCAATTTTTAATGTTTTGGTTATTTTGTTATGATTGTCAAACCAAAATATCTTTTTTTTATAATATTATTCATTATCCTTTTAATATGTGTGAGATATCCCAAATTATCTAAAGTATTTTTATCTTTTTATTGATTTCATGATTTCTTCATAGTAATTGACATCGATATCTACATATTGGAAGCTAAAGCACCATAACATAAAGAGAATATAACTTTATTATTTATTCTCTTCTTCTCACTATCCCACTTAAATCAATTTTCAAACTTCATTAAGTTTATACTGAGATAATAAAGTCCACTCTTTGTCAGTTTCATTGTTCCATCTATATAAATTATCTTTACTCTCATTACTTATAAAAAATATCATTAATTTTTTTCACAAGTTACTAATAAGTAATATCCAAAAAACGCAAACACGAAAGTCAATTAAGAACTATCATGTAGTGTTAATGCATATGTGCCATTAATTCTCTTTGTAGAAAATCAAATACTAGATGATCATATATCAACATTAATCTTTTATTAAAAATAAATTTGAATTTTATGAGGTGATTAGTTTCTATTTTTATCGATATTTTATTTGATTATCCACATAATCAAATTAGATTATAAATATTTCAGGTAATCGATAAAAGTAATGGATTACACACTTTATAGTTCTCCTAATACTCATTCTTTTCATAATGAGTAAAAGAATATTATTATTCCTTTGTGATTCTGTAATTTACATTCATTGTATGAAAATTATCAATAACCATGATGGTAAAAAAAATATCCACCCAATCATGAAAATATTAATATTCTATTAAATCATTGATTAGTGGTCATCTAGGATTTAAATTATCTAATATTCAATCTTTAAGACCTAAAATATCACAACAAAAGGATCATTCATCATCTATATATTATTGTACGGAATAATATTATAAATTTCAAAAAAATGGATAAAAAATAGCCAATTTCAAATACATGGTATACCCAAATATGATCTTGATACAATAATCCTTAGGCTATGATACCAATTGATTTCCTAGAAGATAAAGGATATGGAATAACAAATTAGAGTGAATTGTAGACTACAACATGATAAGAAATTTTTTTCTAGTCAAATTGTCAAGTTGGTGAAAAAATATCATTTATGATAATTCAAAATTTAACAGAGTATAACATACTTCTGTTATAAAAGAATAGGGGTAAATTATTAAAATTTAATTTACCAATGTCCAATAAAGATAATAACTCCATAGAGAAAATAGGAATGGAAGTAATATACTTATCTAAAGAAGGAAAAATTAAATTTATTGGATAACAATTTAAGTATAGAAAGAGTAAACCAAGTTAAGGATAAAAATCCACAAACTCCTATAAATGATATTTAATACCAATATACTTCCAATTTATTAGATTCCTTTAATATTATCCAAAGCGTCATGAGGATCTATAAACCTAATCATTGGTATCCAACTTCCATGCCTTAAATTTCATTCATTTAAAAAATCATCGGATTATATCTCTCTTCTTATTCCTAGTATACATCGATCACACAATCAAATATAGGATGTTATAATATTGAGAACATCTTTGATATCATGATTATTTTTAAACTCAATCACCATATACTTCATTGACTATAACTTTCGTAGAAGGGATCTGTATTTTTTATCCCTAGAAGCATTTGATCTTTCAAAAAAAATCTTGATTGAATATGTGGATGTTCTTGAAAAAATAATTATAAAAAAATAACAATTAAAATAGGTGATGTGAAATTATTTATAAAAAAACATATTATTACAACTACACTTATCTCACTAGAAATATATTACAGGCATGAGAACTCAGAATACATGTGATGTTATCACAACTTCACCAGTAATAATTTTTTTTTTAACTTTTAATAAACATTAGTTCCAAAAAATACATAGGTATAATTTATATATTTCATGTGTATTGAAATCCAATGGTTGGATTCTAAGTTCATTAGGCTATGTTTCAATATAACCAGACACAAATATCCATCATACAATCGATGTATCTCCAAACCCTAGGTTCTAATGTGTTCACCTTTATATGAAATCACAATGCACATTCTATGTTATAGAATATTTATTTACCTATTCAGTTCATCATAACATAACATTCCTATAATAATATTGTATTAAAAAAACATAACAATCCATCATAGAAAAATAAAAACCTTATTTATGTTTGTTTTTATTATAAAAAACTTTAGGTAATAAGGGTCATTGGATCACCATTATTCATGATTAATAATAAAGAAATAAATTCTAAAAATGATCCAATATTTGGTGCAATATTGGTTGAATCATTACCTGCTCAGCTTGAAAGACCATAATAGCCATCTATGCAGTATTAGCTCCCAACTAATAGTGATCAAGTACAATAATGTCATCCTTGAATTATTATTCCCATATAAAATCATGCTCCTTTACAATAAGTAGTATAATAGAAAAATAAATCCGGTAATAATTGATGAAATCCCCAAATCATTTCATCCAAAAACCTCTAAATTTAATGTCCAAACTAGAAAAATAAGGAACATATAATTTCTATAAGTTCAAATTACCTCATGTAAAATTTTGATTCATTTATCAGTATAATTTTCTGAGGATTTAAATGAGATGGTTCCATGGGAGTTAAAAAATAATTTACCATATCAACATACTAGTAAACCTATTCATTAATCATGTATATCTACTCTCATTGAATGTGATCATTAAGTGGGATTTATTTTGGAATCTATTCCACTTCAATTTCGGTAGTCCTACACAAGTGATCAACCAAATATTATTATCTATTTTTTTATCTCTGACATCTAAATTCAATTTCTAAAAATAATGTATTCATCATGCCATCATAGTTTTCTCTTTATCTTTCTTCTATAACTAATTAAGGGATGCATGATCGAAAAATATTGTAACTTTAATTCCTAAAATATATGATTTGGATTTGTATAAAGTAGAATTCAACTATAATAAATTATTATTTTTCATTTTATAGTTGAGTTTTTTAGAATACAGTATCCTTGATCCATAGGTAATGACTTGAGGTCTTCCTTCGTTGGTGTCAACATCACTGTTAGGGTGATTAATATCCTTTTTTCTAATTAAACAAAACCCTAAAATCATTATAATAATTAAAATAATAGTCTTTCAATAGTAATATGGAATGATAAAGAGAAATATTTCTAAAATCATTCAAGAACCTTTTATAGAAAACAGCATTTACAAAAAAAGGCCAGCATGTTTCAAAATATTTCGGTGAGGAAATGATTTTTTCCGATCAATTTTTGATTTATTGAACTCTATGAATTTTAGTAAAACAATGTTCCCAATTAAAATTCAACTTTATAAAAAAAATCACATTAAAAAAATAATAATAACATTATTTTCATGAATATTTTCAAAAAAATATATATTTTCAAGAACTGATCAAATTAATCTCCAAAATCAAAAATTAATCTAAAAATACGTCCCAAAATTATTCAATTGTATTAGAAAATATAATTACCATAGACCTTTGAAATATAATTGGGGAATTTCACAATATGAATGAATTTTTTTAAGAAATGGTTCCAAAGTAATAGGTAATGGTTTCACACCTTGACCGGGATTCCACTAAATTGGTTACCTAGGCTGGTGAAACACATGGCCTCAAGTGAAGCTCCCCACACACTTGAGGTTGATGACTAGTGATGAGGATATGTGAGGTTACTATGTTGAGACTATTAATGTCTTACCATTGTGCACAATAGAGAACTAAATAAGGGAAATCATAGAGAACATCAAAAATCAAATATAAAATGGTTGGTTCTACATTATAAAATCTCATCCCACGAGATATCATAATGTTTCTACATATATAATTGGTAGGGATGTACTCAATAATAATGTAATGTATAGCTATCCAAAAAGTAAAATGAGGACCGAAGACCAAAATATTGTATATCCCCGGAATCAATGATCTCTAGAATAAATTCTAGCCCTCAAGCTTTAAGCAAGCCACCCAATCATCAAGATCCAAACTCAGGACATTCTCTTACCTAGAAACATACTAACAAATAGAATATTCTCATGTAAACAAGTGACATGGTGTCTCAATCAATGTGTGAGTACAACTCAGTAGGACACCACCAGTATTGTCGCATTAATATCCAATCTCTAGGATAAATCATAATGGTCTGAAATAAATAAATGAACCATTAATAATATTATGCAGTGAAAAATAAATATAACCTCATAGAACATTAGGTATAAAGGTTACAATTCATTATCACACCACCATCGTGGAAAATAATAGTATTTAAACATATAGGAATACTCATGTCTCAATTTGGTTCCATGTGGAATCACTAAGGAAACCATAACCAAGTAGCTCAAGAGGAATCCACATGGATCATATCGGCATTCCCTCCCATTAATTCCCTAGAAAACCATATTTGGTGTTCGAACTCCAGGGACCTCCCTTGACATTCAGAAGCACAAATCCATTGGAATACAAGGATCACACATAATGAATTCCTAAAAAATAATAATCAATCTGAATTCATGGACATCACCTTGTAGAATCTAACAATGGTTTCCCTCAAGAATCCAAAATGTTAAACTATGGAATTTGACTTATATAGACATTATCCAAATCCAAGGGGGAAACCTCATCATATTCATTATAATGAATCTAGGTAGAATCAACTCATTCACACATGAAATATCATTTTATCAAAATTTATTTAATTCGAGGAATTATTCAGTCCAAGAAATAATACAGGCCACCTAGTGGAATCCAAGGCTCGTCAATGGTATTCCATTCCAATAAATTTCATAAGGAATCTAATTATTTATCAAATTCATTCACATTCTCACATATCATCCCAAAAATATCAAACAATACATTAAAAATATATAAATAAAAAGAAATTTAACGTATCAATCCAATATTCAACACATATGATAATTTCACATGATAACAACATTAATAATTTATGTTAAAATCACAATTTAATCAAAATTCAGAGTTTCTTATATTATTTCCAATTCCATAATAATTAATGGTTCATAAGGGTCATCCTAGGAAGCTATTGTTCCAAGTTAAACCTTAACATCATAAATGGAATCCCTATACCACCCAATTTCATTCACCCAAGACTAAGGTAATACCCTAACCCAACAATTTAATGGATTCAAGAAAGGTATACCCATTATAGTATATTTATCTAAGTCTTTGGATGTTTTCAATACATTGAAATGGTAATAAAATAATTAATTTGATTTTATAGTCCGTAAATCGGTAATTTGGTGTAGTTAAAAATTAAAAAATAATTATGATGACATATCCTTATAGTAAACTCATTTAGGCCACCTACCTTAACCTCAAAAGACCCCCTAGTCTAATATCAACATTTGGTTTGATCCAAATGAGAAAAATATAAGAACCAAACTAACAAATTAAAATAGGCAATGTTAGCTTCAAATGATGATTCACCACTCAACATTGAGAGGATAATAATAGAAGGGATAGAGGTAATAGACCTACCTGAATCTCCCCAATGCATGTGATGTTAAGCCAAAGTCCCATGAAATATAGGAGATCCACCATGGATAAGGAGATGGAGAGGATATAACCTATTTTGGATTAAATGGACAGGAAATGAGAAAAAATAGGTAATGACGAATGGGGAAGGTAGTGAAATGAACCTTTTTATCCCTTATAAAACCCTAGAACCAACTGGCTGGCTGCTGCTAGGCCAGCTAGCACGCTTGTGAGCCTAGGTAAACCTTCTCCCAATTGAACTACAATCACGTAGCCTTTGGGACGTCAGTTCCCTGTTATAGTCAAATATCAGGCTCCCAAGCCTCTAGAGTGTACCCGAGATCCCTTGATCCAGAATTCCACCTCATTCCATGACAAAAATGGATCTTTTAAGTGGTTTAACCCTAAAAATACAAATCTTAATACTAGAATATAATTTGACCCCTCCCTTAAATGAAAATAAGAAAAATACTCAAAATCTAAACACTACTAAAAAATGGGTTTTAAAATATCCAAACCATACAATAATTTCTCCATGAGCTATTCCCCTAATAATCCTTAAGACTCAACTCATGAATAAACTACACTTGTACATATCACTTGTTAAGGTTATACCAAAACAAAAACATCTAACTTCACTATTTAAAACCACCATTGGCCCATATACTGTGGTGATAATATAATAATCAAATCAAACATGACACATTGATACCAATGGTATCCAAAAACACTTGATTATCCAACTAACACTACATGGGTTGATGTCATAGGTCAACACCATATAACTATCACAGAAAACTACATCCTAGGGGTAGTCCTACTTCTAAGAAAATCCATATCAAAAGCCCTCACCTCTATAGTAAAATTGACATATCAGTTAAAAACATTGATGTCATACATAACTAGTCACCCCAAGAAACTTACCTCCCGATATTTATAATCAGTCTGGAAACATGACCATCATCCCGCAACTACAAGTCAACAAATTTGAACTAACCAACTCCAATCATCTCTGAAGCTAAACCCTGACCTTCTAGGAACATCAAAAACTCATTCCTAACATTAACTAAAAACTACTCATAATGAGAACCATGTACTCAAAAAAAACTAAAGTGTTATATCTATTATAAGTCATCCTTATTACCAATCTACAAGTACAATCCTTACTAAAATACATCCTCAACCAACACATTAATTCTTTAGCTTCACTCATGTTATCGGGATGAACTAACAACCTCAACCTTTCTCTTTGTTCAATTAACATAGATCTATCTTAGTTAACCCCCATATGACCTAATAAAAAATACCAATAGACACTCATTCTGACCATGATTATATAGTGATCCAACACACAATAGCCAACTCCCAGAAAGAGAACTATTTAAATTCTAATAAAACCCCTCGTCCATGGTAATTGACCAAACTAATGATGTTCATTATCCCCCATCCTCCGGGTTCAGTACATCAGTTTTGATCCCTCCATGTCCATTTAAAAGAGAGTTTAAATTAATTATATGATCATATAAATACTTAGTTATACCTACTGACACAAAACCCAAACACCTGGTCATGATACCCATTACACGAGAAGCATTCCATACCAACAATTCAATTAAACTCCTTAGTTTAATCTCTGACCAAATTTTCTCATTATTGTGATCTACCAAGATAATTAACACCCCACCAATCAATGTCACCCTCTCACCACCTTTAGAATGTCTCATATTAATGTAAACTCTAAAAAATCTCCAAAAAATCCTAATTTTCCCTCAGAACCCTCCACCGGGGATCCAGATACTCCCTGATTAAACATCTAAACATCTAGCCTCTTTAGACCAATAACACCATAACATAATACTCAAGACTCTCATTGAATATTTTTGGATCCCAAACAAGGATTCCATTATCATCACCCAAGGATCAAAAATCACAATATCTATGTCCCATGACTTATTTATCACCAAACACAACAAATAGTAATGGTTATCCATCTCAAATATGTGAAAAAAACATGATACATCAGACCTAGAACATCATTAATCTACAATAACATCATCCACTTTATCCATCAAAACCTCATTCAAGATGAGTGTCACACCCACAACTATCTGTGGTTTACTCACCACCAAATGAATTTACTTATACCATCCTTATAAAATAGTCCCATTAGGATTAACCAAAAACATATAGGTGTCGATTAATTCAAGCCACACTTCCCTAGATAATCTATCCCCGGCACACCTATTAGGATAAACTTGGATTAATAGTTATATAACACCCACATCTTCCACAGAGTCACCACTAATAAAGATTTAGTAATTCCTTTGTCACCTAACTCTTATAGGAACATCCAAAACAAACCATTGTGGTTCCATGAATCTTTATAAATTCATCATAAACCCACACCCATCATGACACCTATTTCTTTGCATCTCTCAAGTTCCTATAAGAAACAAATTATTTATCATTGGTCCATGAATTTCATTCTTTAACAACCAAATCCAAAAAATCATACTAGTAACCAATGTGAACCACCTTAATCATGATGAAAATATTAGGCATTCTCTCCCAAGCCATCGTGCCACATCACCTCAATGGATCTACATCCCTCTATTGGGCGCTTAATACCACTATGATTATACCACCCTGGGGTTGTTTAATTCCTTGATAACTACTTCAATACCATGACTCACAATCCCTTGTGTTGTTCTATATCAATGCCAAATCACATGGTGAGTCAAGAACCTAAGCAATCCATAACTCTAATTAAGACCACTCATCATATGGGGGTCATTCTAGCACAAAGCATCTAACCACGTACACCATATATCATAATGCACCAAATATCCATACATAAATGCAGAACAATAATAATACCCTTGCATTTAGCCTATTCTCTAAGATAACTATCACTCAAGGTCCCCCTATCCCAAAGAAGGTGATATAACCCATAGGTATTTTTCAATCCCTTATATGGGTGTTCCCAAGGTATCTCTATACTTAAACTGTAAACATTAAAGCGCATCACATGATTCATTTATAACTCAAATCCGTTCACCATGATTCACTAAACTTGAACTGTGCTATCTATGACTCTCGCCGACCTGAAATTGAAACTCGGCTATAAGATAAACATCTTGACATTTAAATAATCATAAAATCCAAATTAAGAAATAAATCTAAAATAACAAGAACACTAAGATATATTCTTCAAAAAACACAAGCCACTATTATTATAAAAAACACTCTCCCTATATCACCTCATGCCCATAAAATCAATAATAAAAATTATCTTATCAAGCATCATGCATCCAACAAAACATAATAAAATGATAACCCCCTCATGAGTCACCCTCACAGATCGCTATGCATCAACTCACTAAAAAATGCATAAGTCCCACTATGATCATCCCACTAACGCAAACACCATAAAGGACCAATTCACAAAAACACATGCACCATAAAATTATCACAACATGGTATTACTCTCTATACCAACCTACCAAAAACCAGGGTCATTTTCTATCAAATATGATCACAACACGAGTGATACCACGAGCCTCACCTACCACCCAAGTCCAAAAAACACAATTTTACAATGATTAATTTTTTCTATTTCATTTAGGGATCTATTAGTTTCATATATTTTAAATTGTTTTATCTCCCTTATATAGTCTCATGTTACCATGATTATTTAAATACGATATCACTCACTTTTTATGAGGTAAATCACCCAATTAGTTTTTTATAGGAATTTTAGTTAACCTAATCCTTCAATTATTTTGATATATGTAAAAACTATCATTCACACTGAGGAATATATCTATTTGTAGCTCTCTTATAATTTAAATTTTCATTTTTACAATGTTCTTATATCATATGTCAATAATATTATAAAGGAAACACCCTTTATGTTGTGAATGGAACCCAATTTAACTGAAACCAATATAAACTAAAAATTATGATGGCATAGTTTATGTGTAAAAACAGGTAACTAAATCCCATTTTTTATAATTCAGGTGCTCTACTGGGGCCCATTCACTATCCCAATCCATACACCATTATTTCCAAAGATTAAAACATTATACCTTTTCGCATTAATCAAAATTCCATGTTTTGTCCATTCATCTAGTTTTTGGATATAAAAAACATTGTTTTTCTTAGATAGGATTCAATGAAAAATTTATAGAGTAAAACACATTATAATTTTCTTATTTTAACATTATTTAACCATGATCATTACATTAATAACCCAATTATATTTTCATAAAATTTACAAGGGGTTTATCAAGGAGTTGATCAACTAGAATTACACAATAACCATATGTGAGAAATGCCATATAATTATATTTGGAAACATTAAAGAACAAAACTATCTCAATTATATAAATCCATAGGCAGTTATGATTCACAAGTATATAAAAACCATAATGAGTAAATAAAACAATAATGTATGTGAATACCTAGAAACTATCAATCATATAAAAAATAAAAATGAAATATATTTTCAATTTTTCTAGTATTATTAATGCATACACACACCCTCTTTATATACCATAAAAGAGTTAGAATGTCATCAATCAATAACATTACACACAATTGAACCACTCCATAGAGAAAAAAATCAACCATAAAAGCACAAAGAAATATCAAAATTATTATCCTTTGAAACTTGTATTTTCACACATACATAAGTCTATAGATCCCATGATTCAGTTCATTACCAATCCCTAACAACATCCTATTCCGAAATCACCAATGCCTAAATATTAATATAAATTAAAAAACATGACTATGATACCAATTTTTCATGCCCTGACCCAAATTCCATTGAAGTGGTTCATTGGTTACTGTTCTATAGAGCCTCATGAACGTCTTTTTATATGCTAGGGGGTGATAACTAGAACTAAGTTCCTATGATGTTATCATGGTTATTTTATTCCCTCCCCACCACAATGAAAAAAATATTGATGTATATAAGTTAAACAACATATAACATCACAAATCTGATAAATGAATGATTGGTGCTGAATTCAATAATCTCATCCCATGAAATATATTAATTATGATACATATATAATAGGAAGGGAAGTACATAAACATAATTCCAAGTATAACTATCCTTAAATTAAACAAAATTCATAAGATTTAAAGAGATTATAATCCCATATTGGATTGAATCCAATCTCCCAAGCACCAACCTCGCCACACAATCATCAAGCATCAAAATCAAACAACAGCTTGAGCATGTAACCAATGAACAAGGAGTTCCTTCTTTAGTACTCAAGTGTCATGGAAACTCAATAAGGGTGTAAATAAAACTTATTATGCCACCATAAATGGAAGTTAACATAAATCTAGTATGTGAGAATAAATAATAAATGTGTGTAAAAAATTATTAAACAAATAATAATCATAAGATGTAGAAAAAAAATGAACCCAATAAACCCTAATGCATCAAATGGAAACCCTATGGGAACACAACACACTAGTCCTATGTCATTTTATAAACATGATGGAAGCATCATGTCTCAATTTGATTCCAAGGTGAATCATCAAGGAATCCCTAACCATGTAGACTAAGTGGAATCCATGTGGCCTATATGATAATTCCCTCCATAAAATTCCCATTAAAACCATCAATACGGTTAAAACTCAAGGGACCTCCCATGAAATTAAAATGAATGGCTTTATTGGAATCCAAAGATTGCACCCAAGGCATTCAATAGAGACAATAATTGGGCATAATTTTGGGATATCATGCCACAAAATTTAATAAGAGTCAACTTTGTGAATCCACAGAATTAATCTATAGTATCCAAAAAATGATCAAATTTCATGAATCCTTGGGGAAGATACCACATGGAATTTAGTGTATTGAATCTGAGTAGAATCTACTGGTTCCCATTGGGAATTCGATATCATTAAAAATCATTTAATCCAAGGAATACTTTACTATTATCATTCACATGATCCCATTAGTGTAATCTATGGATTGTCCATGGAATTCCATGATAATACATTTTATAAGGAATATAGGTAACTTTCTTATTCATTTTGATTCTCACATACTATGATAATAATATCAAACAAGCCCCTAACCACATAAAAATACAATGAACCTTCACATATCATGACACGATTCACAAGTTTTACTAATTTAACATATTTAAAACATTAAATATTTAATCCAAAGTATTTATTTAATCCAAATTAAAATTTCATCAATAATTTCCAAGTCTATAAGTACTAAAATTTCCTATGTTTAATATTAGTAATTAATATTTCTAAATTAAACCATTGCATCACCAAGGGTATCCCTAAACCATCCAATTCAATTCACTAATGATTATGTCAATATCCTAACCCACCAAATTAAATAATTCAATAATTTTCTACCTAATACAACAAGATTTACTATGTGTAAGTGAGTTTTCAAGACCTTAAAAAAGTAAAAAAAAATAATTTAATTTTTATGTGATGCAAATGATAAGACGGTACTACTACATATAATAAAAGTTCTATGAGGACATATCCATAAGGTAAAATTATTAAGACTACCTAAATTAACCTACTAGAGTACCACTCATATAATATCATCATTCAGTTTGACCTAAAACTAGAGAAATCAAAGAACCACACAAAAAACTAAAAATATGGCATGTTATTCCGATTTAGTGAAACACCACTTGAAAGTGGGTGAAGAGATTAATAAAATGGAGAGAAGGAGTATCCTTAACTCAAGCACCTAATAACATTTGATAATAATCCAAACACCCAATAAATGGATTAGATCCCTCTTATCCAAGGAGAGCGAGAGGAAAGAGCCTACATGGCTAGAAATTAATACCAATTTGGAAAAAATTTGGTTAAATATTAAGAGGGTAGGGGTAAAATTACCATTTTTCCATATAAAAAGAACCTAGAACCCAGCAGATGGAATGTGTGATTAGCCCAAGAAGATCATAACCCATACTGGTCATACACTGAATAGTGGGTGGGACTGTAGCATCTTGATGCATTCCTATATCATGTTTTCAAGCTTCTTAAGCACAACTGGGACCCCCCAAACTCCTATAGCACACAATTATATAACCAAAATGGGTCTTTTGAGTAGTTATAACCCTCATAAATATAATATTAATGATGGTAGAAAATATGACCCCTACACTAAATGAAAACTAAACCATTCCTTAAAAACTAAACACCCATATAGACAATTGGTTTTACAAAGTAATTCTTCTCTGGATCCTCCAGAGTAATTAGAACCTATAGGTAAATTGAAAACCCATCTAGAAAACAATAGTGAGTTTTTCCTACTACTGTATCTAGCATCTGATAAATAATAATAATTGGGAAGTGATCTTTTATAGTTACTAAATTTAGATTCCAATAGTATATGAAAACACTAAAACTATTTTTAATTCTCTCAGGGGTCAAATAATTCTTCTCACTCCTCACTATTTTCATGCATGTTTTCTTGGGAACTATGTTAATGGGGTTGACCCATTATATGTATGAAATGGGGTATATAATTATTTGTTTTACTCAACATTCTATTTATTTTTTCATTTCCTCTATCAATGATATATGCCTTCTTCCTTGGGGCTTTCTAACGGGTCTTTAATTCTCCTAAATAAATTTTTGTGCATGGATATTTTAGGATGAATCTATATAATATACCCTAAAATCAAACATATTTGTTCACATTTTTAACGTAAAATTACAAAAAATTTATATTCATGGACTTTGGAAAAGTTATTATCAAATATCATTAGTATATGTTTTTTAATTAGTTAAATATATTTTATATCATAGAGAAGGGGTCGAAATTCCCTATTTTGGTTTTATTCTAAGATAAAATTTAATTATAGTACCTCACATCCATAGCTCAGATTTATTATAGGGAATGTCACATATTAGAATCATAGTCATTAAATAAATAATAAAATCCATAAAAAAGCCAAATGTAACAACTATCACTAATCTAAAAATATATTTTCCAAAATAATAAAAATCTTAAGTCTCCATGTTATTTTAAATAATTAAATATTTTCTTAGAGATAATAATTTAGGAAGCACACAAAGGACTTAACAAGGTTCCTCATCTCAATGTGGGAAAGTGTAAATATTTAATGGTCCTATCTTGTATTCCTTATGGAATTAAAGATATTGAGTTAATAGTGTTGTGTCCAAAATATATGGTGAATGATAGTTCATGTACATTGATTATTGTCTTTGATTTCTTAAAGATGTTTGACCCAAAAATTATGGGTGAGTTTCCTTATTCATTATCCTCTTCCATGTTCAACAATTATATTTCATTATGGAAATAAAAATTATTCATCACATAAAATATCACTAAGAACCCCACTAGAAAAGTAGTGGATAATTTTTCTTATTGTACCACCACTTTTATGATCTTTAGTTACACCATATAAAATGAAATAAAAACTAAGTGAATCAAAACATTTATAGAAGATCAAAAATCACACAAATAAATAAAAAAGTTTAATAATCCCCAGGGAATGTGATATAAAATATTCATAGATCATAGATTTTTTTAGATCACTATATTATGATTAGGAAAAATATTTTTATTCCAAAGTAGTATTTTATTCATTTAAGCATTCCCTTATCGGTGAAAATATATAAAAGAAATTTTTCATACTTAGACATTTTTTGAGATCTTCTAAAAGGGAAAAATTAATCTCAACATTAATGAATGTTTCAGTAATTTATCTTTATAGGTTTTCCTTTTTAATCTACTTATATTCGATCATCCTTTATGGGAATTTAGGTGGAATGTATTTATTCTTCCTCTGCTTCTAAATTAGGGGTTATTATTAATTATTTATTCTTAGTTCAAAATTATATTCTACCAATTTATTTCTTTTTCCATGGGTCTATTTTTATTGAATATTTCCACATTTTTTATCATATCTTTCTCAATTTTTTGTTTTTTGTAGATTATGTTCAAATTTGGTAAGTAATGGATGTTATTTCCCACTCATTTCAATCATCATACTCACATCCCCCGTGGGATTAAGGATTTATTGGGCTATAATTTTTCCATGATTTAGGAAATAATTTCTATTAAGATTCTAATTTTTTTATGTTCCATAACATAATTTTAGATATCTTTAATGACGGGTCCCTATTGGTGTTTTTTCGATGGTGGCGCATCGATTGAACGATATTTAAAGGGTCATTTTGTAGGAAAGGCGGTGGATGGTTGAATTATTTATTATAAATATAAAACCCCCAAAAATTAAATGAAGAAAAAAATTCATTGTTTGTATGACACGCAACACCAAACATAGAAGAAAATATAACACCAAGTATTTTACTAAATATTTTTAAACGAAATTTAATCTATTCGATAGCTTCTGGAACATGAAATCCTGAGTAAAAATTAACCGTAATATATTTTACCACTATAACATTGCCATTAAATTATTTTTTATGAATATTAGTAACTAAATTATGAAGATAATGGTTATATATTTATTATAAATAATCAATAGTCAATTAAAAAAAGAAAAGATTTCAAAAAAACTGTATTTTTATAGAAAGATAGTTTATCAGGGCTTTTCGTACATAATATAAAATTAGTTTTTTTGGAATTTTATAAAATTTATTTTTTAAAACTAATTTATTTATTAAAATAATAATATAAATATTATGTTAAGGTGATATTTTGGTATTTTTCTGAATGGTATCATTTTTTGATGAATATTGAAAATACTGAATTTTATTTGAAAACTACCTTTTCGTTTAAATTATTTATAATGTTAAATTATAATTTTAATTTGAATTAAAGAATAATTATGTCAATTATATATAAATAAATCCAATTTAGGTCATTTTAATAATTTTCATATTAAATTTTTATTTTAAATCATTTTATAATTTTGAATGTTTTCTCTTCGAAAACCCACATTATCTTCATGTCTATGGAATTTATTTTAAATTTAAATTTCCCACATATGTGAATTGAATTTGGAAAAAATGATTTCATATTTTTTATCATCATAATTTATATTTTATAATATGTTCTACTTAATTTCATACCAAAATAAATATTGAAAATAGAAAAATTTATTTATTGTGGCTAAGGTAAAAAATCGATTTACTATGGGTTAAACTAAGAAGATAAGGGTTAAATTGACCTAAAAACATGTATAAAATATATTTTATGTAAATATTATTATCCTATCACTTATAAGGATCTATAATTTTAAATTATTCACCCTTTTAATTGGAAAAAAGTGGATACTCCTTTTAATTTCAAAAAATTACAAGTGTGCCACTCACCTCACATATAAAAGGCCACCTCCACACATATTTTTCACATATTCATACCCATTTTTAGTTAATTCCTGACCAAATAACATCCCAAAATCTCTAATACAATCCCATAATTCTTATTTGTTTTTAAATCAATCCTAAGAAGGATTTTGTGCAAACCTAATGAGGATACCTAAAGAAGAGGTAATGTTCTTCAATAAGATTTTTTATTTTTATTTCATAATTCACCTCCCCCATAACTAATAAAAACTAGTTGATATTATAAAAACTATATATTATATATAAATATATTTTTTATGTCAATTTCATGACCTAAAACCATCTTAATTTCAATCAAATTTGTTACAAAATCGTCATTCACGTATACAGTGTATTACCGCCTTGCAGACCAATGTCATTCAATTTTTCATTACCATATATCATGATTGGGTATAAATATGGATATAAAGAACATATGATATTTATAACATAATTACACCTCTATATTCATTATATAATATATATATTTTTACCCACCATTTCATAGGGCATACGATAATGCCATTTGTGAGTACAACGGACTACCGACTCATGATGCAATGTCATTAATCTTTCACAAACACGTAACATGGAATGTAATACAGATAAATTTAATGATTATATGTGATTTAAATGATATAAATTTGATATTCATGAAATGTCTAACACTATAAAAAGATAACATTTATCATTTATTTCTTACCCTATTACTTAATGAAGCATGAATTGTCATTCATGTACGTGTGGAATATCGCCTCCATGAAATGATGTGACTCACTTTTCATCACCACACTACATGTATGATATATTTTACTATAGTTAATGAAATAATATTATATTTTTGACATTATTATCATTCATTAAATATAAAATATTTCTTACCTTCTTTCCATAATTAACATGGAAAAATTGAAACATTCCTTATGTGTACACACGACCTACGATCTTCATGATTATAAAATATTCGTTTTTCATAACCAACATTCATGACATGTTTTAAAAGTATAATTTATTTCATGATATCATAATTATTTCTTTTTTTTTTACTTTAGGTTATATAACTACATAATATGTGAAAGAATCGAATCTCTCATGGAAAACACACATGATAATTCAAGGAAATTAACACACGAAACAATAATAATAATGAAATATTGATAAAAAATAGTGAGATGATTTTATAAAAGGAAAATATATGATATTATAAATGTTTATATGGCTCTAACATACATTAATAAACTATTTAAAACCACAAATCAAGGGGTTTAACTGCGTTCAACTAAATGTAAGCATGAGGTAAGGGACTTCGTCTCAATTTCTCTTCATTGAGGAATATTGTAATAACATAAACCTAATTTATTTTGTATGGTTTATATATTACGTCTTTGAAATTTATAATCACTATTCATTAATAATTCATGGTATTTTATGTTTCACTTTTAATTATTCCATCTATGCGTATTTTACTTAAGAGTTACCATGTAGTAATTATTTACATAACTCAATCAGTTTTCATTGGGTTATATTACTTATTCGTTGGCATTGATAATATAAAATTATTTGTGAAATGAATTTTTATTATCTTGTATTTAAAATTTTAGATTTAGCATTTATATTTAATACAAATAATGGATTCCTTGATCAATCCTCACTTCAACACATAATCATATTAAATGTTTTTGTCAAAATCAAATTCTTATCGAGATAGTTTATTCTAGAATTTAGTTAAAATAAATTTTTATATCATTATCAACCCCCCCCCTCCCTCACCTAATTTTATTATCCTATAGATAATCATGATATTTTCAAGTAATAGTACCATTTCCAACATTTTGTACTTAAAATTATTTTGAAAATGTTTTTCAGAAATTATTACTTCATTTCTTTCTTCGATCATAAATCTATTTTCCTCTACATCCTTATTTCCTTAAAATTATTTAAAATATTATGATTTTAAAAATTATTTATTGAAAACATTTTAAACCTATTTTTCCTTTAAAATGTTTTTTAAATGTAATCATAATGTATTTTTCAAAGTAGTACCCCTTTGGATATTACCAAAAAAGTGAAAAGAATATTTGTTTTAAAGTGTACAACATGAATGGAATTTCCATCCATCATGACCACACAAATGTTTTAAAGAATCCTATATATTGTTCAAAGCTTATTTTCAAAGAAAATTATTTCGGAAATGTTTTTCGAATGTTTAGTTTGGAAAATTTATTTTCAAAATGATAAGGATATTTTTCTCAAGATTGTTTTTAAAAATATTTTTATGGTATTAATCAACAACCAAAACCATTTATTTTTAATCCAATGGGTATATATTTTCTCAAAATCATCATTATAATTCCTCTAGAGGGTTTAGGAACATTTGGAACAATGAATGAATTGGAATTCACTTCCTTGATTACTTTTTGTAGCCATTAAATTTCTCGTGAATTATTCACTTTCCTAAAGACATTATATGTCCCCTAAATGTACATATTATTTATAATGAGTACATTTTTTCATAAACTATATATATTTTATAGATATGTTTTACTAAATTGATCATTATTTTATTATCTAAGGAAATGTTGATAAATTTTTATCCCTACTCAATATGAATATTTTATGATAAGTCACATTGTTAATTAATTAATTTTATTATTTGATATATGTATAATGATTTAGATATGAATAAATAGGTGGGGAATGGTTATAGATATCTCCTTGATGCATCAATAATATCATGAGGTGAAGTAATAATTCGATAATGAAAAAAGTTGGTAAAACCAAATGTTTTTGTACCCAATAGTATTAAACAGCCTTGAGAATAAATCTTGACTATAGAGGTTGTCATAATACCTAAGATAATGAAGTTGAATAATTAATCATTTCATTTATTCAAAATTATGTTATCATTATCCATGATATTTTCATAGTGATATTATCTCTCGATGAATTTCATTCTCATATTTTCAGTAAATGAAATATTTTTTCAATTACTTACCTTTCTATTTTGATTATTTCATATTGAGTTTTAATTTTCATATTATTAAAAAAAATGGAAGGTTTTTTAGTTACATAACATCCTATATTGATTATTAACAATGATATTTTTTCAATGATACTATCTCTGGATACACTTATTTTTTATTTTATTTATTACATGGAATGTTAGTTTATGTATTTACCATTCAATATTCATTATGCTTATAGAATCATGATTTATTTTACTATACATAACCCTTACCTATCATTTTTTCTCACCCATAAATTTTTTCCATTCTCACAAATTCATGAAGAGTGTTTTGTTTTATATGCAATTACATTCTAGAGGGAGTAAATTTATTCATGAAAAAAATTATGTTGTAATTATTTTCAAATGTAATTTAAAACTTAAGAGTCTTTGTAGTTTACAATGACTATAAAACTGTTCAGCCTTTCTGGATATGATACCTTGTATATTATGGAAATGTAATAAAGCATACACTGGCTCTGGGATACTAGGGTTAGGTCTCAAGATTTTGTATCAGAATAATTTTAATCGAAACATTGGGAAATAGATTCTAGAAAACAAAGAATATGGATCATAACCCAATGATAAAAATTGGGGATTAGTATAGAAGAACATAAAAACGTTTTCGTATGGTAGTGATTATCTAGTTTTTCTTAGAAATATATCCTTATATAGATACTAAAAGTGGAAGTGAATTTGAAATAACTATACATATGGTGTAATATTATTGAAATGGGTGCATTGGTCATGAATCAATCCACAGCTGGTGCCCAAAAAAAGGCCTTATTATGCACCTGGTTTGACACTCTCGAGGGATATTCATTGGATAATTCACATTTTCTTTAAAAACTATAATGAAGTATTTTAATAGATGATGATGATGATTAATGACCTAGGATAGACATGAGGTTCTTTTTTTAAGAAAGGTGTAATGATTTAGTCATCCAACAAATGATTATATAGTTAGGACATTATAATTATTTTTATGCACATTATGATTTTTGGTTTTAGTCAATAGCTATAACCTGATTAAATCATGATAAAATTGAATATTTATGATTATGTGGGGACTATGGGAAACCAAATGTGATTATGAAAGAGGGAAATATATCATGACTATTCTGAATCAATTTTACCAAAACATGATTAGTTTCATATAACTTAACCAACTCCTAAACTCACCAATGAATAGACTGATGGATTTCTCTAAGACCTTAAGTGGTGGAACACATGGATAAAAGAATGACCTATTTTATTCATGTCAAAAATATTTAAGGAGACACTCATGAATGTTTCTCACTGAAATGAGAAACATCAGTATGTGTGGACGGAAAGGGAATAAAGCAAAGAATGTCCAATAAAAATGCAGAGTATGATGGAAGGAAATAAATCACATAATAGGGATCCATTTACTATTATTTGACTTATATATGGATAACTTGGGAACTATTTAAGCCAATTCCCTCTTCTAAAGGTTAAACCATAGGCCGAGGAAAGACCAATGTGAAAATAAAATGGATGATGAATTTATGTATTTGGGTTCTAGAATTAAATTATAGAAGTATTTTTACCAATTATATTTTGAAATATTAATTAAAAAATTTATGATTTTTTTTATTTGGGGTTTCTGCATCGAAATAAAATATTTTTATTATATATTTTATTACCAATATTACCAAAAACTAACTTACACATCTAGAACTCACTGATCATGTTTAAGTCCCTCCTATGGTAAAGGATCACTTATGAACACAATTGTTCCCTTGGATTTCTTATCTAGGCACTCATTTAGAAGTTATTTCTATTTTAATGAAAAACTTCGCATGCATTTTATTAAAAACATAATAGTATTTAATCAATTGTTCTGGGCACACCAAGCCTCAGAATCACACTTCATCTTAGTTCCTGGTCTTTTAAATTTCCAAATTAAAATATTAAAATAAAACTTGAGAAAATAAGAGTCATTAAATTCTCCCCACCTTGGGGATTTACATCCCCAAAAGACCAAACAAGGGCTACTCAACAAAATGATGAGGGTACTGAGAACAAATTTGAGCCTCCTGCTCCCAAGTGTTGTCCATGAGACTCTTATGTTTCCATTGAATTTGAACTAGGGGAAACGACTACCCGAGAAGGATCCTCTCCTATCGATCCTTGATCTCCACTAGGTACTACGTAAAAGTCTCCCCATAATCAATATGTAGCTCTCCCTAGTCGATGATGTGCGAGGGATCATGCATGTACCTCCTTAGATGTGACACATGGAAGATGTATTTCACCTAGTGAAACTATGGGGGTAGAGCTAGGCGGTATTCCTCCACACTAACTCAATGTAGAATCGGAAAAGGTCTAATGTATCTCAGATATAACTTGTCACGCTAGATATATCTCTATAATCCCTATTGAGGTGAGACCTGAAGGAACAGATGGTCTCTCTCCTTGAACTCCAATGGACTCTATCTTCTATACACATAAAGCTTTTATAGGCTATGTGCAGTCCTCATCCACTCATGGATGATATGCATCTTCTCAATAGTAGTTCGCACCAACTCTTGTCCAAGGGGTATTGACTCTCCTCGGTCACTCCAGTAGAGTGGTGACCTAAATGGCCATCCATACAAGTCCTTGAATGGTTTCATAAAAATTTTGGAGTGGTTGTTATTGTTGTATGCATACTTCAAAAATGGTAATTGATCCTCCCTGCTACGACCAATGCTCAAGACGCAGACTTAAAGCATATACTCTAGAACCTGATATGTCCCCTCCGTCTGGGGATGGAACATTGTGGTCAAGTGTAAATGAGTCCCAAATGACTCCTACAATCCCTTCCAAAACTGGGATGTGATGCTATCATCACAATCTAAAATGATCAAAAACTGAACCCTATGGGGTCGAACTATCTCTTTCATGTATATGATTCCCATGATTTCTACTAAACTCTACAGCTGAATAGGTAGGAAGTGGGACGAATTGGTGAGTCGGTCAATGATCACCCAGATGGTATCATGTTCCCAAGATGGGATAGGTAAACCCATCATGAATTCTATATATATCACATCCCACTTCTACTCTAGCACCATAAGGGGTTGGTCCAAGCCTACTGGAACCTGGTGCTCAACGTTCACTTGTTGAAAAGTGAATCTTCGAGAAATAAACTCTACCACTTCCTTCTTCAGCACTAGCGACCAGAACTAACATATAAGTTCATGGTATATCTTTATCCCACCCAGATGTACATCTAAAGGGGATGTGTAGAAAACTATCAAAACCTTTTCCCGCAATGCCACTGGAAAAATTGTGCACCCTCTAAAAAGATATATTTGCTCCCCACTTATTAAATATCCATTAGGGGAATTTCATGTGGACAATTGAGCATGTCACGTCTCATAGTTGGTATCCCCAAGTTGTTCCTCCCTGACTTGTAGCTAGAGTGGATGGGTGAAAACTAACAAATGTAGGTAAACTTCTCCATCTTTATCCACAAAGGAAATTTGTGACATGGCCAACTGCTCTAATGCATCACTAAGAAACTACAAGATGGATCACCTACTGAGAGCATCCACCACCACATTCCCCTTCCTAAAAGTATATACAATCTTAAAGTCATAGTCCAAGAGGAAATCTGGCCATTTTCTCAATCTCATGTTTAGATCATTCTGAGAAAGGATATACTTGAAACTCTTGTGGTCAAATTAGACAATAAATCTCCCTCCCTTCAGGTAGTGTCACCACTTCTTCAATGAAAAGACTACCCCCACTAGCTCAATAACATGGGACATGTAGTTCTTATCATTATCTATCCACTAGAGTGAACCATCCGTAATAACCACTTTACCCTACATCAGGACACAAAAAGACCAGTCCCTAATGTATCACAAAATAATACATACCTGACTCCATCCACTAGTTGTCTCATGATGGGAGCACTCCTCTATCTTTTCCTCAAATCCTGAATGCACTATTGGAACTTCTGTGCCCATATTAAAGGTTTCCCCTTCTATTTCAAACCCTTCAATGGTACTACCACTATGGAAAATATAGGTAAAACCTATGATAGTACCGATCCAAAACCATGAAATGTTAAACCTCGGTAACGCACTTGTGTGGTCCCAAGTAAGAACCTCCTCAATCTTTTCTGGATACACTGTGACTCTGGCCTCTAAAATGAAGTGTCCTAGAAAGTTGAACTCTCAAATCAAAAACTGAAATATTGATAGATTCCAATAAATTAGGTGCTCTATGAGTGAGTCCAAGACCATCCTCAAGTGTATCGTTTGGTCCTCCTTGGATGCTTAGTACCCTAGGATATCACTAAGGAATACCACCATGAACCGGTCTATGTAAGTCTGGAAGATTCTTTTCATGAGTCCCATTAATAATGTTAGGGCATTAGTCATGCCCAATGGGGTTACTATGTACTCATAGTGGCTATGATGAAATCTGAAGGATGTCTTCAATACATATTCATCCAATACACATGGATGTTGATAGCCAAATATGTGGTCGATCTTTGAGAACCACATCTCTCCCTTCAGCTAACCGAGATTTCTTCGATCATTGGATGTGAATACTTGTTCTTCATGGTCACCTAATTCAAGCATCATAATTTCACACATAACCTAAAGCTCCTATCTACCTTCTTGGTAAATAAAACTAGGGCTACCGAGGGTGAAACATTAGGTCGTACGAATCCCTTCCTCTAAAGGACCACCAATTATACCCTCATCTCACAAAGATCTACTGGATCCATCCTATATGTAAGGGTAGATATCAATTCCATCCTAGGGTATATATCAATTCCTAACTATACCTCCCTTTATGGAGGTAATACAAGGACTTCCTCAGGAATGATGTCCTCATACTCCACCACCACTATAGGGAAATGAGGACTCCTATCATCCACTACACCGAGGATGAGGCTATACAACTAGTGATTAACAAACATAACCCTTTTATGAGTAATTCTATCCTATACTTCATGTGTTTCCTTTTTTTCCTACAAAGGAAAACTAGGTCACATCAACAGAAAAACACTACACTCTGTGTCTAAAATAGCTAATCTAAGTAAACATTGTAGATGACAAGTCTATACCAAGAACGACATCGTAAGGCCTCGATGCCGCTACCAATTGATCTCAACCAAAAATATCTCCTCCAAGAGTAATCTCACACTATTGAGACTTGTATGTGATCATCAAATCCCCTCCATTAAGTGTCTTTAAACGTAAGGGTTGAGTCAATGATTATACTAGAATCTCTAAACCCTAAATAAAGTCTATGGAATGAAAATAATGACTAGAACCTGTGACTATAAAAAAATTAGCTTGGGTGGAAAATATATAGATCATACTTATAATCATCCCTAGATCACCAGGGTCATAAGCTTCCATCACCTATAGATATCTGCATCCCTATCCACTACCTCCTTGAGCCTTGTGTGGACAACCTAGGTGTGGTGGTGGTGTCACATCAAACCTCATCCCAACTCATGCTACTCTACCTAAACTTCTTCCACATCCACTACTCTGCAGACCACCCTGATCATGTCTCTGCCTCTACTAATATGGTCCCTTAACCATCCCATGATCAACCATAAATCGAGTTTGTCTTTCTCGAGATAGATACCCCTGATTGTGGCATGCGTAACGCTTCATATCTCTATGAAGACTTGAGTTTTCATGGGATACCTATAAAACTAATCCAATATCTTGGGGTCATATCCTAAATTGTATGACCCACTTGAGTACCAGTGGCTACAATATTCTTCCTACATCTAATGTATGGATCACATAGTGCCTCCTGGTAGCTCCCATAGTTGGGGGTTTCTCTGCTAGAAACCTCTCCACTAGTAGATCTCGCTCTACTACCCCTGAATATGTAAAATTTCTATGGAATATCATGGATTCCTGAATCTTCTAGAATATCCCCTTATAAATGGTTTGATCCATAAATAATTGGTATCTAACCATGATTATGGAGTAGTGATAAATATTAGTAAACCTCATTGAGTACTCCACCACAATCTGACTTCCCTATTATTGATACAGGAGATTTTGGATGTGCAGTGATTGCAATGTATCTAGAAAGTAATCCACCATGAATATATTCTCAAATTCAACCAAATATTGAGTCGCATCATCTTGTTTCTAGGTCACTAAGGTCCACCATCATTCCACTAATCCCTATAGAAGACTCACGACTAGAACACCATCTGGTCGGAAGGCATACTCACAAGGAGTAAGACATGTTTAAAAACCTCCAACAAATCTTCAACTATGTGGGGGTCTATCTCACCAGAAAACCTAGGAGTTCGCTACCTCTAGAACACATGTAACCCACTCATTCTGCATGTATCCTCAACCTATACTGATGGGATTAACTATTTATTGATAAGTGGTGGTATCACTGGAATACCACCTAGATGTGCTTTCTCTTATACAGATAATATCACTAGTATAGGTCCATTTACTGATGCATCATCTATAGGTGGATCATCCTCATCATCATGCCATATAACCTCCTCTAGATGTCTATGTGGAGCCATCCTTAAATGATACAAGATGTACATCAGTCAATAAAGAATACCCGGTGAGCTAACTCCAAAAGTAAATGTGAACACACTCAAAATCCTATATAATGCATGTCCCATTTATCCCATGTAACCAATGTTTTAGTGTTCTGAGTAAAAAAATTAGGTTTCTTTAGTCCTGGTCAATGGATACATTAGTCACCACACCAACACAGGAGTCCCTAGCCTAAAAGTCCAACTCGAAACACTTAACACTATTTTCCAAAACTAACCTCATAGGCTCTCGTTACATAAGTATAACCAACCCCCTCTAATACCACTATGTCATGACCCATCCTAAGGAGAACCATTCCATGAATACCCCAATCCAACCTCTAATAGGCCAAGGCCTGACGACTAGCACCGAGTATGCATATCCCACAAATGGGAGGCATTTTTCTATGTACATATACACACACAGACAACTCCAAGAACTAAGTGTTGAAATGTTAAAACACATATTAAAAAATACATAAATACACTATGATAACAACCACATAGTGTGATAGTAGGAAACTAGAATTTTAACAGGGGTATAATACAAGCCCACCAAAATAAAGAGTTAGAAAAAGTGAAAAAACAAGTTTCTGGGAATGCATCTGAAGAAAATCCTACCTGAACGGAAGGTGTAGGTCAAATACCTGAAGTCGTAAGAGCAAACCACATCTTTATAATCTCTCTAATCTCCACCTAGTCCTGCTCCACCTAGGGCTCCATCAATGCATCGATCATTATCACAAGACACGACACAAGCGGTCCAAGCCTGTGTAAGGGTGAGTAAAACAATACTCATTTGGACACCATAAAACCACGAAGGAATACCACTAAAAAATAACTGAAGTACAGAACAATGGAAAATAGATGAAGCACAATCATCTCTACATAGGTATATGTCTTTAGACCATATATCATGTATGCATAAGTATATAGACAACCAACCAAAAAGTAAATAGGTATGTCACAACAAATCATCAACCACAAGATTCTTCTCGAGGTATTCTCATTCTGGGAGAACTCACTCCACGACAAACGATGTCAATGGAGTCTCTTTTAAAAAGGTACCACTAATTTAGGCCCCACCTAAAGAGAATACACTGTTCAAAGATCATGGTATACATAGAGTGGGTCTTTCAAAAAGAATATTGACAACCCATTCTATATTATCATGGAATGTAAAGGAAAATTATTATAAAATACTGACAAACCTACTGATGCGGTTCATAATGCAGGGGATCCTTATCTGAGAATACTATCTACCTTATTCATATGACCCAATAGGGGTAATAATTCCCTAAACTCGGAGGTCACATCAATACCCAAAATATACAGTAGGCATGATATAGGATCACTCCATTCCCAATGAGGGATACTAAAACTCAATCCAGAACTCGGCCTCTATTGGGGACTATTGTCCAGTGATGTGGACGTAATGTCATAATAAACCATCAAGGAAATAACCAAGGGATACTATCCAACTATACTTCTACATACTAAAACTCCAACAAAACATATCAAAAGTATTTCCTCATCTCGATGGTCCCAACGTCATAGACGTCTCGTCAAATGGAAATTCCGTTTAAAAGTTACAATCATTTTAGTGAAAAAGTTTAACCCAGGTCCGAGTTGGGTCTGATCCTGCACTACCCACCAACCCAAACCGATCCGGTCGAATGACCTAGCCTAGCTAACTAGGATACTGGGAAACTGGGTTTTGGTCCACTGGACTACTGGACCCATCCCACCGACACGCTGCATGCAGGTTGGCCCCCTCCTCCCGCACGAGGCCGAACCATCCGCATCAACCTGGTCAGTGCGGTGCCCCTGTGTTCAACATGGATATCCACCACATCCTTAGTCTCCACCATGGCCACCCCCATTGCGGGCTCCACAAATCCCCTCGCTGCTACATCCTCGATCTCCACCTGCAACTTCTTCCATCATGGGCTCCCACGTGTTCCCACCTGTGTTGTGGCCCTGCATTCCACCGCCGACACCCCCCCCCCCAACATCTTTGTATCCACCTCGTTCTCTTCCCATTCTGGCCCCAACTAGGCCGTATGCTGCCTCCATTATCCCTCTCTATACTAGTGGCCCGCTGTCTGCCTCACGCTCCTCCTGAACTCGGCCATAGCCACTACTTCGGGTGCCACCTTGTGCAGTTGCAAACCATTTTTTCAGGTTATTCACACTACACCTTCTCTGTTTCATCTATGGGATGTCATTGCAGTGTCAGATCCCTCATCTCAGATCATTATTCTGTAGATCGAAGGCGCAAGGATCCTCTATTCACATTCCATAAGGAATGAGGAATGAAAAAATATTGGGGGAAATAATTAATGCACTGGAAACCCAAATAACGTATCTAGGACTTTTCATGTCAGTCTCGATCCGTTTATGCTATAATGAAGAATAGGGAGGAAAATAAATTTAATATCTAAAAAAATCATCCATTAAAATCAACTCGCATAAATTATCCATCACGCGGGAATGATCGAACAACAGATGAACATGTTCGTGGGTTGGTCCATGTTCATCATTGATCATAAAAAAATTGGGAAGATATCATGAAGAAAAACAATTCCTTACTTGGAGTTCAGATCAGTTGTCGACAAAGGTCGAGGCTACATCGCCAACATTTATCAATCCTTCAATCTTCAATCTAAGATCAAATCCTCGATCCGTCATTGCCATAGAGAGAACCACCTTTTCGTTTTCTCAAGGAAACTCTAGGGTTATGGTGACATCCCTGGGTCCATGGAAGACCCTAATATAAAAATTGTGTCACTATGTTGAAATAAAATATTTTTATTAAATATTTTATTATGGATATGCCCAAAAATTAACTTTCACATATGTCCTGCACCTATCGATGTTAGGCCAGACCTAAGGTAAAGTCTCTATTAAAAATGCAATAGTGCACTTGGATTTCTGATTTGGGAACCCATTAAGATGTTATTTCGGTAATAAAGAAAAACTACCTGTGTGTTTTATTAAAATCTTAAACATTATTCAACAAATTGTTCCTAGAACACTGGGCCACAGAATCACACGCTGTCTCATTTCATGGTCTTTGAATTTTACCTATTAAGTTATAAAAATAAAACCTTAGAAAATCCATATCATTACATTTTTAGTGGGATTTCACCATAAAATGGGGAGGAATATTCAAGTAAGGTTTTCCCTATCACCCCATTGGCTTCATTATCCTCCCTCTATCAGTTTTTTTATTCCCCAAGGTTATGAAGGCCTAGGGTTTCAATAATATAAACAAAATGGTTATATATTTGATGTCTATGGTTTTATTATTTCATCCATAGGGTCTTCCCTCTTCTTTTCTTGTTGATCCAGACTAGTTGACGGTGATTTAAAGTTTTTATAGTAAGTTGTTTTATGATTTAACTTTTCATAATGAATTAATTGTTCTTAACTTAATTTCGAAATTATTTTTAATTCTTTTGATATATAATATTATATTTTTTGGGAAAAATCCCTCAAGGTAACATTGCATCATTTTTGGGTGGATTGTGTTTATTGACAAAGCAGGTTTCCATGGAAAATTTTCATGTTCCAGAGAAGTTTTAGACAATCAATGTTGACAAAGAATGATGAAAAAGGAACCAACAATATGGAGGTGGTACAAAAGAGTAGTACAAGGTGGCACCATTTTCCAGTGTTCTCCAAATTTTTGGGGTCCAAAATTTGGAGTTTGGTGAGCATCGTGAAAAGTGTATATCCTTGAATATCTCTTCAAAATATGGAAAAGGCATGAATTTTGTGAATATTTACTTCATGGATTGGATTTCGTGAAGACCAAAAAAATGATGGTGGTGATTCTTCGTGATTACATCAAGCTTCGAGAATGGCAGAGTTTAAGCACATCACGCTGGTGAAGGGCTTTACGAGGGTTCTTCGTGGTGAAGGCATGAAAGGATTGACAGTCATGCTCCGCGATTACGTCATGCTCCATGATGGGAAAATTGTTGTGGTGCTTCACGATTTTGAGAGAATTTCGGTAGGAACTTCGGAGCATCATAATTTGAGATGACGTGGTGTTGAGTTCGTGTGGAATGTTCGTGGGTTAATAGAATCCCCAATAAATAATCCTTGACCCCTTCAACAGAAGTACCGAGAAAGAGAGAATTTTCAGACAGAATATTTTTCTCTTAGTTTGCAAAGGTAGTTCACGAAGGCAGTGTGCTTCGCGAAAGAAGAGCCTCGCGGCAGCTAATATATCTCCACTAAAGTTTCTAGCTCCACGTTGGATCAGTGATATTTGTGAGGGAAGTTTCTCTGCGATGATTTGAGCTTCGTAAGAGTGCATTGAAAGAGTGCTTCACGAAAAGGAAAGAGCTTCGCAAAGGCTTTTTTGTGCTTTGTAAAATTGGGAGCCTTTCGAAGTAGGGTTCTTTGTGAAGGTATTTCCAAAGTAATTTCCCAGTGTTTAAGAGGAAAAGGGGTATTCATCAGTTGATGAAAGTTTTACATCAACAGAGCATCTATAAACAGTTGATGATGCGTGAATTCATGCAAATTAAAAGACCTACAAGTCTATAAACCAGGCGTGGATCCCTTCCAAGTGTAGTGAGAAAAGTAAGAGGAAGAAGGTAATCCTTTCTACCGACAGTGAGCCAGTGAAATATAAACTGGGAGTGACCCTTGGGAAAGAAGTGAGCTGACCCTAAACATTGTAAAGGTAGTGACCATGGGAATAAAAGTGATCTATCCCGAACATTGTGAACAACAGTGCGCTTTTAGTTGATTTGGTACATCGGCACAACTCCGGTGTATGCTCCTTGGGTGTAGCCCAGTGAGGGTGAACCAAGTAAAAATCGTTGTGTCCTGTGCATGCTTTAGTTTTTTTTATACTTTTCAATAGGAAAAAGTGGGAAGATATTCTTGCTTAAGAGTGAGACAATATCAATAGGGGTAGTTGTTTTAATCTTTCATACCTTGAATCACCCCCCCTCTCAAGGTATATAACCTAGTGGACCTAACAATTGGTATCAGAGGTAAATGTTTTTATTGGTGGTTCTCTCTCAAATTGAGGTCACTAATCATAAATGGATTCTGATTTTCGATGGGAACAATTTTCATCTATGGAAGAATAAAATTCAACACTACTTCTGATCTTTGGGAATGGATGTATTCACAGTAGCAATGCATGATATAACAGTTGACATCAACAATGGGGCATTATCGGAAGCCGAGTGAAGAAAATTGGATTCTGACGCCAAGGGCATAAATTCTTTAGGGGATCCCTATCCAATCTTATCTATAAAATGTTGATGTCATGTAAAACATCACATGCTATGTGGGAAAAGCTGTTAAATATATATGAAGGAGATACAAAGGTCAGAGAAGAAAAGCTGCAAGTGTTATGGAACAATTATGGAGATTTATGAATGAACCTGAATGAGTCTTTTGATACATTTTTTGACAGGGTAAATGTTTTAGTGGAGGACATACAGGTTCTTGGAGAAGTTATTGAATACATAAATATTTTGAATCGCATCTTGAGGAAACTGGCACCTCAATTTAATCTGACAGTTTCGGTTTTGGATGATAAATACCCGAAAGAGTTGACATTGGATAACCTACACAACACCCCTATTTCATATGAAATTAGAAATGATGATAACGATTCTGTGGAAAAGTGGAGATCCAAAGAGGTCCAATTCAAGGCCAGGAAGAAGCTCACCATTGAAGACTCTTAGGAATAAGAAGATACAAATGAGGTGATGTAATACTCTCCTCAAACCTTCAAAGAGTTATGGTAAAGTTTAAAGGGAAGCTTCCACTTGCTTGTTTTCGATGTGGAAAGGTTGGACATCTTACGGAAATGTGCCTCAAAAAGTTCCAAGAGAATGATGATGTCGATGAAATCAAAATTCCCAAGAAGAAGTCTCCAGACTATGGGCAAGGCAAGAAGTAGTTCAAGAGAAATTAATTTAAGAAGAAGAACCTTCTATCAAAAAATTTGATAGTTCAGACGAGTCTGAGGTTGAAGAGGTTGAAGAGATAGAGTACTGCAGATATTGTGGAGAAAAAGCTATGATGGCAGTTGTCGGTAGTTCTCAGAATAAGAATGAAACTGAAGCTGATGAAGAAGAATAAGAAGAAGTTGAGGGAAGAGTTGATATGAAATTTGAGTTAGTGGATTCTCTTGAGGAGATAGATGTTTGGATAGACAAAACAATGAAAGTCAACAAAGTTGTTCGTGATTCCAAACTCTATATGCAGTAGTAGGAAGAAGAGAAGTCTGAGTTGATGGAAGAAATTAAGAAACTGAAGTCATCAACACTAGAGGACTCAGAATCAATTAGTGAGTATAAAATATAAATTTATGAATAGAAAAGAGAGATCGATAGCTTGAACCACACAAGGAAAGATCAAATCAAGCATATTAAAGAACTTGAAGGAGAAGTTGTCAGTTTGTGGAAAAAGGTCAAAGATCAAGAAAAACTCTTAACACCAGTTGGATCATCAGGAAAGCAGATCACTCAGAAAACTGAGAAGCTGAAGATGGAGAATAGTGGTTGAGAAGAAAATAAGGATCAACAGTGTTCAGATGCGAAGACCGATGGGGGAGAGATCTTAAACAAAATGTTGTGAAAACTAAGGTCAGACCGCAAGCACCCACTCTGAGATTGAAGGTTGTTTTGGGAACAAGGAAGAATCCAAATATTCAGAGATCCCAAGGGGAAAATCACTATAGAGAAGTCACAAAAAAAGTGCACCTCATATCACGTGTTATTGTTGTGGAAAGATGGGACATTCACAATATGTGTGTTCCATAGACAAGAGATATCCATGTGCACAAGAACAAAGGTGGTAGCCAAACAGAGAACGGTTATGTAGAACATATTTTAAAGGACACTATTTTTGGTGCAGAGGATTTGGTCACATGGCTAGGTATTGTACTTTGACCATATAGAGGAACGTGCCAAAACAGAATCAAAATGTTCACAAGATGTAGATCAATGAACCAATAGCTGAGTTGATTATGAAAAACAGATTTACAGCTTTGCAAGAAGTATCTGGTCCATCATACTTTGAGAAAGATAAGAATTCTAAATCCATGTCAGGTATGATGACCAAAATATGGACCAAGATGAAAAAGGATGAGAAGGCGGTGGTGGCAGAAATTTCCATTAAAGCATCAGATCGCTCTGGTGTGTGGATCCTTGACAGCGGTTGCACATCTCACATGATAGGTAATAAGGATCTTGTTATAGGCATAAAATATGACAAAGAAGGAGTCATAAAGTTTGGAAATGATGGAGGCCAGATGATAATTGGCTCAGGAAAGGCCATGTTTGGGGGCAACGAGATGAGATGTGCTAATTTCTTGTAGTAGAAGGCCTCAGTAACAATTTTTTCAGTGTCAGTATACTATGTGACTCAGGACACTCTATAAGGTTTACTAAGAAGGTGTGTATTGTCAAAGGAAGAGATGGAGAAGTTGTTCTAAATGGAAAAAGAGAAAAGGGGAATCTCTACCTAGTAAGTGGAGAAGAAGATATGTGCTTTCTATCCAGAGAGGAAGAAAACAAGTTTTGGCATAATGGCTTGTTCATCTATTCCAACAATCCCTGGAAGATCTAGTAATGTGTGATGTATCAAGAGACCTCCCTAAGATATCATGTGATCTTACTCACACGTGCGATGCATTCCGACAAGGTAAGATCATCAGAAATACGTATAAGGAAAAGGAAAATAAGTCAACAAGAGTGCTCTAATTGGTGAATGATAATGTTTGTGGGCCTATCACACCACGAGAAATTTTCAGAAAGAGGTACTATGTTATTTTTATTGATGATTGTAGCTTTATAGGATTGGTATTTCTTATTTCCCATAAGTCAGATGTGTTCAGCTGCTTAAAGTAGTACCAGGGGGAGTGCAAAAGGATTCTTGGACAGAAAATTCTGAAGTTTCGTACTGATAACAGTACAAAATTCACAAATAGTCTAGTGGAAGACTATCTCAAGAAACACGGGATAAGGCTTCAAGTTTCTTCATTGAGAACTCCACAAATTAATGGAGTGGTTGAAAGTAGAAATCGGATCATCAACAACATGGCCAGAACCATTCTTATTGAAAAATACCTACCAAAGATGTTTTGGAAGGAAGCAGTATTGACATCGGTCTAAATTTCTAACAGGGCTCTGTTGTGTCCAAATAAAGGAAAGACTCCATATAAAATGTGGTATGGAAAGAATCCAACAGTGAAATACTTTCGAATATTTGGAAGTAAGTTCTTCATTATCAACAAAGAAAATCATAGAAAGTTTGAATCACGTGGAGATGAGGGAATATTTCTAGTCTACTCAGGATAAAGAAAAGCTTTCAAATGCTTTAACAAGAGGCTTGGAAAAGTAATTGAGAGAAATGATGTCACTGTTGTGGAAAATTAAGAGAACATTCAATAGAATAGTGAACAGTTTCTTGATGAAAGTGATGAAGAGGAAAGTAACGCGGGAGGAGCAGAAGTGGAAGATGCTGACTCTGAAGAAGACACTGATGATGAACTAGAAAGTGTCAAGTTTGTGTCTGTAAGGAAGCCAATGAATAGAGTGGAAATTGATAGGAAAAATATCATTGGTGATCAGATATCTCTAGTTCAGACAAGAAGAATGAAGTCACTGCAACAGAAATATTTCCTATCTCATGTAGAGCCAAAATGCTTTGCTGATGTTGCTAATGATGAAAATTGGGTTCAGGCTATGAATGAAGAGCTTGATCAGATTGAGAAGAACCAGATATGGGAGATTGTGTCGAGACTAGCAGATAAGAATTTCATCAGGACTAAATGGTTCTACCGAAACTAGAGGAATGAAAATGGCACAGTGGTTCGAAACAAAGCACTACTAGTGTGGAAAGGATACTCCGAGATATAGGGAATAGATATTGATGAGACATTTGCACCGGTTTCAAGGCTGGAGACAATCTGATTATTCCTATCCATTGTAGTGCAACAGAAGTTTAAAGTGTTCCAGATGGATGTAAAATCCACATTCTTGAATGGGGTTCTGGAGGAGGAAGTGTATATTGAGCATCCAGATGGTTTTCTCATTCATGAGGATGAGATCAAGGTTTGCAGACTGAAGAAGGTGTTGTCTGGGCTGAACCAAGCACCAAGAGCATGGTACTCAAGGCTTGATCAGTACATGAAGAAGCTTGGTTTCCAGCATGGGGGAGTTGATTACAATATCTATTTCAGCAACGATAGTAATCAAATGATGATGGTGTTGGTTTATGTCAATGAAATAATTTTTTGGGGATCAAATAAAGCTCAATGCATAAAATTTTCCGAATTCATGAAAAGTGAGTTCGAAATGTCAATTATTGGAGAGAAAACATTTTTCCTTGGTCTACAGGTGACACAAGGAAGTAATAGAACATTCATTTCACAATATAAATATGTCAAGGATGTTTTGAAAATATTTGGAATGGAAAATTCCAAGGAGATGAAGACTCTGGTAGCTAACTGGATGAAATTGTCCAAAGATGAGGATGGAAAGGTAGTTAATATCACAAAATACAGGCACATCATTGGTTGTTTTCTATTCATGACTGCAACAAGGCTTGAAATTTTATTCGCCACATGTCAAGAAGCGAGATATCAGAGTAATCCCATGGAAATCCACATGCTTGCAGAGAAAATAATACTTCAGTATATCAAGGCCATAGTGGATTTTGGATTGATGTATAATGGAAAATCTCAGACAGCGTTATTGGGATATACTAATGAAGATAGGGATGGTTCAATGAATGACAGGAAATCAATATAAGGAGGTGCATTCTACATTGGTGGACTAGGTATTTCTAGGCTAAGAAAGGTGCAAGATTTCATCTCATTAAGCACTGTAGAAGGTGAGTATATTGTGGCCACTCAAGCATGCACACAATTATTATGGATGAAGCAGCAGATTGATGATATGGGAGTTTAAGTGAAGACTCCGATCGGAATCCAATGTGATAAATCAAGTACTATAAATCTCAGCAAAAATCCAGTCCATCACTCAAGGACAAAGTACATTGAGATAAATTATCATTTTATCAAAGAGAAAGTTGAGTAGGGAATCGTGAAGTTGGAGTATGTGCCTATAGAACTACAGGTTGGAGACATTATGACAAAGGCCTTACCGAAGGATGATTTTGAGAATCATCGATTGGATTTGGGAGACTAGTCAACTTACCGCACCTGAAAAAGTGTGGATGTGGGACCCCCTCTCCCCGAGATATTGTGTGTTTTTCTCTAATGTGTTAATCTGTGTTCTTTCCACTGTTGCAGCTGCAAATGGGTGACCTTTGGGTTCATTGACAAATGTGGAGAAATATTGACTCCTCAAGGGGGAGAAAATGTGGCTAAGGAAGGGAGAAATGTCTTATTAAAAGACACAGGGAGAAGCTGACAGGTGGAGCAGCAAGATAGGGGGAGATAAATGAGATAGGGGAGAGTATTAAATCTGACGATTCTAGAAGATATCGATCAAATTCTAGATATCACGATATCTGAGGATCATGATAAAAGCCTAAAAGTGATGTTGGAAAGGGTTGAGAAGGTTTCCAGCTATCACCAATTGGTATCAGTGTGGTTCAACAATTGGTATCAATTTAGCAATTGGAATCAGTTTGGAATTGACAATTGGTGGCTGACATGACGTGATTCATTGATGAACTTTTAATATTACTATTGTATCTCACATCGATCATTGATCATGTGGGTGTAGAGTATGTGTTAAGTGATTCATGGAATGTTATCATAATTCTAAGAGGCTAATGGTGGTAGCGGCTGGAAGGAGCTTTAGAGGCTATCAAAGCGCAGAGAATTATTCTGAGAATAGTTTTCAACAAACCCAAATGGGGAGTTTGTTGGGAAAAATTCCCTCAAGGAAACATTTCATCATTTTTTGGTTGATTTTTTTTATGAAAAAGCAGGTTTCCATGGATAATTTTTGAGATCCAGATAAGTTGTTTACAATACATGTTGACAAAGAATGTTGACAAAGGACCAGATGATATAGAGGCGGTACAAAAGAGCAGTATAAGGTGTCATTGTTTTCCAGTGTTTGCCAAATTTTTGGGGTCTAAAATTTTGATTTTGGTGAGAATCACAAAAAGTGTATATCCTTGAAGATCTCATCAATATATTGAAAGGCATGAATTTCATGAAGATATTCTACCTGGATTGGATTTCGTGAAGACTAGAAAAATGATGGCGGTGATTCTTCACGATTATGTCCAGCTTCATGAATGTCAGAGTTTAAGTGCATCAAGGCTGTGAAGGGATTTTTGATGTATCTTTACGGTGAAGGCATGAAGTTATTAATGGTGATTCTCCATGATTACATCAAGCTCTGCTATCGGAAAATTTCCATGGTGCTTCGCGAATTTGAGAGAATCTCGGCAAGAACTTCAGAGCTTCACGATTTGAGATGATATGGTTTTGACTTCGCACCAAAAGTTTTTAGGTCAGTGGAATCACCTATAAATAGGCCTCAACACTTTGAAGACATGTATAGAGAAATAGATAATTTTTATTGAAAATATTTTTCTATCGGTTCGCGAAGGTAGTTCGCGAAGGCAGTGTGCTTCGCGAAAGAAGAGCTTCACTGCTGCTAATCTAGCTCCACGAGAGTTGCGATCTCCACGTTGGCTCAGGGAGATTCATGAGCGAAGTCACTCTGTGATGACTTCAGATTCGCAAGAGTGCTTTGAATGATTTCTTCAGGAAAAGGAAGGATATTTGTGAAGGCTTGTTTGAGCTTCTCAAAATTGGGAGCCACGTGAATTAGAGTGCTTTGCGAAGGTATTTCCAAAGGAATTACCTAGTGTTTAAGAGGCAAAGGGGTATTAATCAGTGTATGAAAGTTGTACTTCAACCGAGAATCTATCAAAATTTGAGGATGCGTGAATTCATTCAAATGAAGAGACTTACAGGTCTATAAACTGTGGGTGAATCCCTTCCAAGTGTAGTGTGAAAAGGAACAGGAAGAATGTAATCCTTTCTACCAGAAGTGAACCAGTGAAAGAGAAATAGGGAGTGACCCTTGGGAAAGTAGTGAGCTGACCCTAAACTTTGTAAAGGCATTGATCTTTGGAATAGAAGTTATATATCTCGAACATTGTAAATAGTAGTGTGATTTTAGTGGATTTGATACATCGACCCAACAACGGTGTATGCTCCTTGGACGTAGCCCAGTGAGGGTGAACCAAGTAAAAAAATTTGTGTCTTGTGCATGCTTTATTTTTTTTATACTTTTCTACAGGAAAGAGAGAGAATAGAGTCTTGCCTAACTGCGATACAAGATCAATAGGGGTGTTGGGAAAAAATCCCTCAAGGTAACTTTGCAGTATTTTTTGGGATGATTATGTTTGTTAACAAAGCAGGTTTTCATGGATATTTGTCGAGTTCCCAAGAAGTTGTTCACAATCCTTGTTGACAAAGAACGATGACAAAGGAAAGGATGATCTGGAGGTGGTACAAAAGAGCAGTACAAGGTGGCGCCGTTTCCGAGTGTTTACCAAATTTTTGTGGTCCAAAAATTCGAGTTTGGTGAGCATCCCGAAAATAGGATTTCCATGAAGAGCTTAATTTAATATAAAAAAGGAATGAATTTCAAGAAGTTAGGAATCATGGTTTGAAAATTGTGAAGACCATACGAATGGAGGCGGTGAGTCCTCGCGATTACGTCAAGCTTTGCGAAGTGCAGAGGCTGAAGCGCATCGCGGCGGTGAAGAGCTTCGCGAGGGAGCTTCGCGGCGAAGGCGCGAAGGAATGTTAACGGTGATGCTTCACGATTACGTCAAGATTTGCGAATGGCAGAGGCTAAAGTTCATCGCGGCGGTGATGGGCTTTGCGAGGGAGATTCGCGGTGAAGGCGCGAAGGAATGTTGACGGTGATTCTTCGCGATTACGTCAAGCTCCGCAAATCGAAAATTTCCGTGGTGCTTTGCGATTTGGACAGAATTCCGGCTGAAACATTGGAGCTTCGCTATTTGAGATGACGTGGCATTGACTTCGCGCGGAAGGGATGAGGTTCGGTGGAATCGCCTATAAATAGAGGCCAACCCCCTCGAGAGAAAAAGAGAGAGAATTTTCAGAGAAGATCATTTGCTCTCATTTTGCGAAGGTGGTTCGCGGAGCCTGTGTGCTTCACGAAAGAGGTGCTTCGCGGCGGCTATTGTAGCTCCGCGAAACCTGCGAGCTCCGCATTGGCTTAGTCAGCTTCGCGAGGGACGTTGCTTTGCGACGGCTTGAGCTTCTCGGTAGTGCTTCGTGGCAGTGCTTCGCGAGAGTGCTTCGCGGAAAGGCAGGAGCTTCACGAAGGCTTGTTGAGCTTTGCCAAATTGGGAGCCTAGCGAAGTTAAGTGCTTTGCGAAGGTCTTTTCAAAGGTAGTTTGCCCAGTGGATAGTGGCAAAAGGGGTATTCATCTACGGGTGAATGTAGAACTTAAACAGAGCATCTATATAAAGAGAAATATGCATTCCTTAATGGAAATGAAGAGACCTACAGGTCTATAAACTTTGAGTGGATTCCCTTCACAGAGCAGTGAGCTGAGGAAGAGGATGTAGGTGACCCTCTCCACCGGCAGTGAGCTAGAGAGATAGAAATAGGGAGTGACCCTTAGGAAACCAGTGAGCTGACCCTAAACCTTGCAAAGGCAGTGAGACTGGGACAGAGTGAATGTACCTTTACATTGTATTCCATAGCTAGTGAAGTTTATTGGAATTGGTACGACCAGCAACTTGTCGGCGTATGCTCCTTGGACGTAGCCCTTTGCGGTGAACCAAGTAAAATTGTTGTGTCCTGTGCATGCTTTACTTTTTGTTTTCTTTGTGAAACATGAGAGAGAGATAACCGTGTTTTGCTTAACAGCGAAACAAGATCAGAACAGGCGTTAATTTTAAATTATTCATACCCTGATTCACCCCCACTCTCAGGTTATTCAGCCTTGTAGACCTTACAGTTAGTATCAGAGGGAAAGGTTAACAATTTTTTTTTCTCTCAAATGGAGGTCACCAATCATAGAGGGATTCCGATATTCGACGGATGTAATTTTCATATATGGAAGAATCGAATGCAACACTATTTCCGATCTTTGGGAATGGATGTGTTTTCAGCAGCTATGCATGGTATCACATCTGATATTACTAGTGGTGCATTATCAGAAGCTAAGCATAAAGAGTTGGATGCTGATTCCAAAGCAATCAATGCCTTACGGGGAGCCCTTTCCAATCCCATATATACAAAGGTGATGTCATGAAAAATGTCACATTCCATGTGGGAAAAGATTTTGAATATTTATGAAGGGGATACAAATGTCAGAGAGGCAAAGCTTCAAGTGTTGTGGAACAAGTATGAAGATCTGAGAATGAACCTGAATGAGTCTGTTGATGAATTCTTTGACAGGGTAAATGTTGTGGTAGAAGATATGTGGGGTCTTGGAGAAATTATCGAAGATATAAAAATTTTGAAGCACATAGTGAAAAAACTTCTACCTCGGTTCAATCCGAAAGTTTCTGTTTTGGAAGACAAAGACCCAAAAGAACTGACATTGGATAACCTGCAAATCACTCTTGTTGCATATGAAATGAGAAATGATGATGACGAGAATGTGGAAAAGGGGAAATCCAAAGAGGTGGCATTCAAGGCCATGAAGAAACTCACCATTGAAGATTCTAAAGAAGAAGAAGAGACAGATGAGGTGATGTCATTCCTTTCTTCAAATCTACAACGAGGAAGAGGAAAGTTTAAAGGTAAGCTTCCACTAGCATGCTTTCGATGTGGAATGGTTGGTCATCTTGTGGCAAGATGCCCCAAGAAATTTCAAGATAACGATGATGATGATGATGAATTTGAAATTCCCAAGAAGAAATCTTCAGCCTATGTGAAAGGGAAGAAGCAGTTCAAGAGAAATTTCTTCAAGAGGAAGAATCTTATTTCAGAAGAAATAGACAGTTCAGATGTGTCTGAGGATGAAGAGGTTGAGGAGTTTGAAAATTGTAAAGATCATATACAAAATGCTATGGTAGCGGTCGTCGGTAGTTCTCAGGAAAAGGAAGAAACTGACGTTGGAGAAGAGGAAGAAGAAGTTGAAGGAAGAGTTGATATGGAAGCTGAATTGGAAGAAGCTCATGAAGAGATTGATGTTTGGAGAGCCAAAATGAAGAAAGCCAATAAAGTTGTTCGTGATGCCAAACTCTATATGCAACAACAGGATGAAGAAAAGTCATAACTTTAAGAAGAAATTGAAAGACTAAAATCGTCAACACCAGAGAGCTCAAAAAATATTGTTGAACATAAGCTTAAAATTGAGGAACAAAAGAAGGAAATTGATTGTTTGACTAACACAGGAAAGGAGAAGGTCAGACGTATCAAAGAGCTTGAAGAATAAGTGGTCAGTCTGCGAAAAAAAATGATGGATCAAGAAAAACTCTTGACCCCCAATGTGATATCAGAAAGTCAGGCCATTCAGAAGACAGAGAAGATGAAAGAGGAGGCTTGTAGTTCAGAAAGAGTGAAGAATCAAGAAATATCAAATGCTAAGGTTGATTTAGGTCTTGATAAAAAACAAAAATCAGTTGCAGTTAATGTCAGACCGCAAGCACCCGTCCCGAAATTGAAGGTTGATTTGAGCACAAAACAGAATTAGAATATTCATAGATCCCAAAGGGAAAATCGTAGTGTTGAAGTATCACGAAGGAATGTATCCTATATCAGGTGTTATTGCTGTGGGAAAATGGGACATTCACAGTATGTGCGTTCCATAGCCAAGATATATAGAAGGGAACAATAACAGAGATGGCAGTCAAACAGAGAGCGGTTTTCCAGAACATATTTTGAAGGACACTGTTTTTTGTGCGGAGGATTTGGGCACATGGCTAGGTACTATACTTAGACCATTCAGAGAAATGTGCCAATATAGAATCAAAACATTCGCAAATAGCAGGTCAACAAACAGACAGGTGAGTTAAAAACGCAGAATATATTTGCGGCTTTACAAGATGAGGCTGGTCCATCATACTCTGAGAAAGAATAGAAGTCTCAATCCATGCCGAGTGTGAAAGAAAAATTAAGGACCAAAAAGAAGAAAAATGAGAAGGCTGTGGTGGAAGAGATTGCCCCTAAAGCATCAGATCGATCTGGTGTTTGGATCCTTGACAGTGGCTGCACATCCCACATGATGGGTAATAAGGATCTTGTTACAGGAATCAAATATGACAAAGAAGGATTTGTCAAATTTGGAAATGATGAAGGCCTGAAGATTGTTGGCTCAGGAAAAGCCATGTTTGGGGGCAAAGAGATGAGACGTGCAGATGTATTGGTAGTAGAGGGTCTCAGTCATAACTTAATCAGTGTCAGTCAACTATGTGACTCTAGGCACGCTATCCGATTTACCGAGAAGATGTGTGTTGTGAAAGGAAAATATGGAGCAACTGTTCTACAGGGAAAAAGGTCAAATGGAAATCTCTACCTTGTAGGTGGGGAAGAAGATACATGTCTTTTATCCAGAGAGGAACAAAACCAGCAGTGGAATAAGTGACTTGGTCATCTATTCCAACCATCTATGGAGGATCTCATAAAGTGTGATGCTGCTAGAGACCTTCTAAAGCTATCACGTGATCTCACTCATACGTGTGATGCTTTCCAACAAGGGAAGATCATTAGAAAGACATACATGGAAAAGGAACAGAAATCAACTAGAGTTCTCGAACTGGTTCATGCTGATGTATGTGGACCTATCTCACCATGAGCTATAAATGGGCAAAGGTACTATGTCATTTTCATTGATGATTATAGAAGAATGGCCTGGGTATTTATCATTACCCATAAGACAGAGGTGTTCAGTTGCATAAAGTAGTATAGGAGGGAATCAGAAAAGATTCTTGGGCAGAAAATTCTGAAGTTTCGTACTGATAAAAGTACAGAATTTACAAATAGTCAAGTTGAAAACTATCTCGAGAAACATGGGATAAGGCATCATGTTTCATCGGTAATAACTCCCCAACAGAATGGAGTGGTTGAAAGGAGAAATCGGATCATCAACAATATGGCCAGAACAATGCTTATTGATAAAGACCTACTAGAGAAATTTTGGAAGGAAGCATTTTTGAAATCGGTCTATGTTTCGAACAGGTATTTGTTGTGTCCAAAGAAAGGGAAGACTCCGTATGAACTGTGGTACGGAAAGAAGCTAATGTTGAAATACTTTCGAATCTTTGGAAGTAAGTGTTTTATTCTCAACAATGAAAATCACAGGAAGTTTGAGGCATGAGGAGATGAGGGGATATTCCTTGGCTACTCCGGGAAAAGCAAAGCGTATAAATGTTTCAACAAAAGGCTGGGGAAAATCATTGAGAGCAATGATGTCACTATAGTTTAAAATGAACAGAATACTCAACGATCCAGTGAACAGTTCCTGGATGAAAGTGATGATGAGGTAAGCAACCCAGGGGGAGCAGAAGTGGCAGAAGATGACTCAGAAGAAGATACTGATGATGAAGAAGAAAGTGTCAAGTCTGTGTCTGTGAGGAAGCCAAAGAGTCGAGCTGAAATTGATAGGAAGAATATCAATGGTGATCAAACAGCTCCAGTTCAGACTCGAAGAATTAAATCATCACAAAAAACATCGTTTTTATCTCAAGTGGAGCCGAAATGTTTTTCTGATGCAGCTGATGATGAAAACTGGGTTCAGGCTATGAACGAAGAGCTTGATCAGATTGAGAAGAATTAGATATGGGAGATTGTTTCGAGGCCAGCAGACAAGAATGTCCTTGGGACTAAATGGGTCTACCGCAATAAGATGAATGAAGATGGCATAGTTATTTGAAACAAATCACGACTAGTGTGCAAGGGATACTCCCAGATAGATCGAATAGATGTTGATGAGACATTTGCACTAGTTGCAATGCTAGAGACAATCAGATTATTTTTGGCCATAGCAGTGCAAAGAAAATTCAAAGTGTTCCAGATGGATGTGAAATCAACATTCATGAATGGAGTTCTAGAAGAGGAGGTGTAAATTGAGCATCCAGATGGTTTTCTCATTCATGAGGATGAGAACAAAGTTTGCAGGTTGAAGAAGGCATCGTATGGGCTGAAACAAGCACCAAGAGCATGGTACTCATGGCATGATCAGTACTTGAAGAAGCTTGGTTTTCAGCTTGGTAGAGTTGATTACAATCTCTATTTCAGTAATGATAGTAATCAAAGGGTGATGGTGTTGGTTTATGTCGATGAAATAATATTTGGTGGATCAGATGAAGCTCAGTGTAGACAGTTATTCGAATTCATGAAAAATGAGTTTGAAATGTCAATGATTGGAGAGATAATGTTTTTCCTTGGTCTACAGGTGACACATGGAAGGAATGGAACATTCATTTCTCAATGTAAATATTCCAAGGAGGTCCTGAGAAGGTTTGGAATGGAAAATTCCAAGGAGATGAAGACTCTGGTTTCCACCCGGATGAAATTATCGAAAGATGAAGATGTCAAGGCAGTTAATATCACAGAATACAGGCAAATTATTGGAAGTTTGTTGTACTTGATTGCAACAAGGCATGATATTGATTTCGCCACATTCCAAGCATCGAGATATTAGAGTAATCACAAGGAAAGTCACATGCTCTCAGTGAAACGAATACTTCGGTATATCAAGGGAACGGTGGACTTTGGCTTGACATATACTAAAAAATCTCAGACAGAGTTATTGGGATATACTGATGCAGACTGGGCCGGTTCATCAGATGATAGAAAATCAACGTCAGGTGGTGCATTCTATCTTGGTGGATTGTGTATTTCTTGGCTAAGCAAGGATCAATATTGCATTTCATTGAGCACTGAAGAAGGCGGGTATATTGCGGCCACTCAAGCATGCACACAATTATTGTAGATGAAGCAGCAACTTGAAGATATGGGAGTTGAAGTGAAGTCTACGATTAGAATACAGTGCGACAACTCAAGTGCTATAAATCTTAGCAAAAATCCCATCCATCATTCAAAGAAAAAGCACATTGAGATTAAGTATAATTTTATAAAGGAGAAGGTTGAGCAGGGAATCGTGAAGTTGGAGTATGTGCCTACAACACTACAGGTTGCAGACATTCTAACAAAGGCCTTACCCAATGAAGCACTTGAAAGGCATCGACTGGCTCTGGGAGTTCAGTCGATTACCCGCACATGAAATAGTGTGAATGTGGGACCCCCTCCTCTCCCTGAGGTATGATGTATTTTTCCCTAATGTGCTGATATGTGTTCTCTACTATGTTACAGACTACAAAGGAGTGTCCTTTGGGTTCGTTGACAAAGGGGGATAAAATAGTGATTGTTCAAGGGGGAGACAGTGTGTAAATTTGTTAAATCATAATTGATACGGGAAGAAGCTGACAGGTGGAGCATCCAGAAAGGGGGAGATATGAGTAAGGGGGATATTATTAAACATGACGATTCTAGAAGTGATTGATCAAAGCATAGATATTATGACAGCTAAGGATCGTGATAAAAGCAGAACAGTGGTGTTGGAATGGTGAGAGAAGGTTTCTAGCTATCATCAATTGGGATCCATGTGGTTCAATAATTGGTATCAATTTAAGAATTAGTATCAGGTTGGAATCGACAATTGGTGTTTGACATGATGTGATTCATTGATGAACTTTTCATACTACACTTTTTTTATCATGCTGAGCATTGCTCATGTGGGCTTAGAGTACGTGTTAACTGAATCCTTGAATGCTATCAGAATCGCAAGAGGCGAATGGTGGTAGAAACTGGAAGAAGACTCACTGAGGTATCAACGTGCAGAAAATAATTCCGAGAAAAGTTATGAATAATTGTCAACAAACCCAAAGGGGGAGATTGTTGGGCAAAAATCCCTCAAGGTAAATTTGCAGTATTTTTTGGGTTGATTGTATTTGTTAACAAAGCAGGTTTTCATGGATATTTGTCGAGTTCCCAAGAATTTGTTGACAATCCTTTTTGAAAAAGAATGATGAAAAAGGAAAGGAAGATCTGGAGGCGGTACAAAAGAGCAGTACAAGGTGGCGCCGTTTCCCAGTGTTTACCAAATTTTTGGGTCTAAAAATTGGAGTTTGGTGAGCATCACGAAAATAGGATTTCCATGAAGAGGTTAATTTAATATGGCAAAGAAATGAATTTCACTAAGATAGGATTCATGGTTTTCAAATCGCGACGACCATAAGAATAGAGGCGGTGAGTCTTCGCGATTACGTCAAGCTTTGCGAAGTGCAGAGGCTGAAGCGCATCGCGGCGGTGAAGGGCTTTGCGAGGGAGCTTCGTGGCGAAGACGCGAAGGAATGTTGATGGTGATGCTTCACGATTATGTCAAGATTCGCGAACGGAAGAGGCTGAAGCGCATCGCGGCGGTGAAGGGCATTGCGAGGGAGCTTCACGGCGAAGGCGCGAAGGAATGTTGACGGTGATTCTTCGCGATTACGTCAAGCTCCGTGAATGAAATATTGTCGTGGTGCTTCGCGATTTGGACAGAATTCCGGCTGAAACATTGGATCTTCGTGATTTGAGATGACATGGAGTTGACTTCGCGCGGAATGGAAGAGGTTCGGTGGAATCGCCTATAAATAGAGGCCGACCCCCTCGAGAGAAAAGAGAGAGAATTTTCAGAGAAGATCATTTGCTCTCGTTTTGCGAAGGTGGTTCGCGGAGCCAGTGTGCTTCGAGAAAGAGGTGCTTCGCGGCGGCTATTGTAGCTCTGCGAAACCTGCGAGCTCCGCATTGGCTTAGTTATCTTCGCGAGGTACGTTGCTTTGCAATGGCTTGAGCTTCTCGGTAGTGCTTCGTGGAAGTGCTTCGCGAGAGTGCTTCGCGAAAAGGCAGGAGCTTCGCGAAGGCTTGTTGAGCTTCGCGAAATTGGGAGCCTGGCGAAGTAGAGTGCTTTTTGAAGGTCTTTCCAAAGGTAGTTTTCCCAGTGGATAGGGGCAAAGGGGTATTCATCTATGGGTGAAAGTTGAACTTCAACAGAGCATCTATATAAAGAGAAAGATGCATTCCTTTATGGAAATGAAGAGACCTACGGGTCTATAAACTGTGAGTGGATTCCCTTCACAGAGCAGTGAGCTTAGGAAGAGGAAGTATGTGACCCTCTCCACCAGCAGTGAGCCATAGAGAGAGAAATAGGGAGTGACCCTTGGGAAAGAAGTGAGCTGACCCTAAACCTTGTAAAGGAAGTGAGCCTGGGACAGAGTGACTGTACCCGAACTTTGTAATCCACAGCTAGTGAAGTTTAGTGGAATTGGTACGACCTCGAACTTGTCGGTGTATGCTCCTTGGACGTAGCCCTTTGCGGTGAACCATGTAAAATTTATGTTTCATGTGCATGCTTTACTTTCTGTTTTCTTTGTGCAACATGATAGAGAGAGAGAAGCGTGTTTTGCTTAACCGCGAAACAAGATCAGAACGGGCGTTAATTTTAAATTATTCATAACCTGATTCACCCCCCTCTCAGGGTATTCAGCCTTGTGGACCTAACAAGGGATCATTGTTTTAATCTGTCATACCCTGATTCACCCCCCTCTCAGGGTATATAACCTAGTGGTCCTAAAAATATTTTTTATAATTAATTTCTGTGATTGGTTGAAATTTTTTACTTTCTATATGGAGGTGAAAATAGATTGAAAATGGGATGTTTTATTTAAAGAAAAATGGAAAATGGAATTTGAATTGAATGGAATGGTAAAAACACATGGTAACCCTAGGTACCTAGATGAGAAGTCTAATAAAATTACTTCTATTCATGTTAAACTCTCTATAACATTTTTACTAATCTATAATAATACAAAAATATATATGAAAATTGGATGTGGGGCCGTGATCGTGTGTCACCACACTACTAAGAACATGATGATTATCTCCTTAGTAGTCAAGTTTATATGGAATATTTATGATCAATCATTGAGAGTATGATGATTCTAGGATGATACCCTAACCTTAGTTACCCTATGGTAGTCCAATGGTTTATGTATTTGTTTTTTGTTAAACCCTATTGGAATATTTTAAAATTCAAAAGAATGTTTTATTTAAAAAATATAATCTATAATGTTTACTTTTGTCTAACGATGGTTATTTATGAATAGAATGGTAGTATTATACTAAGATAGATGTTATTACACGCTATATACACCCAATGGTTGTTTGTAGAAATTTATTTATTCTCTAACATAAAAGAAATAAATATCAAAGGGGTGGAGGATACTTCTGGATAGTGTATCATTGTTGGGTGTTGGTGGTCACATGATGGAAGGCTGACCCTTGTGTCACAAATTAAAATAATCACACACTCATGGGGTAATAAGGGGAAACCACACCCACTATATGGTTCTATCTACTCTGTAGCTGGCTCATTATAAATTTTAATTTCTCGGAGGATTAACATTTGATGGGGGTTTTATGGGGTTGAATCCCCAAAAATGTGAATGTATAGCCATAATCACACATCATAAATCATAAAATGATGTCAATAACAACTCGCATATAAATGTAATGTTTGATGGGATTTTATATGCATTTTTTAATACATTAATGAATGTCATACATGATATAAAATTATTTAAATATTGTTTTTACTTCTTTTTTTCTATATAATATATATATAATACATATCAAATTAAAAATTTAAAATACTAACTTATTAATTTGAAGGATATTTTTCCTCTATGTACATTATTCAAAATACCTATGAAAATGGTTCTTAATGTGAAATCACATTCTTCAATGACATTTTAGATAATGAACCAATGATAATGTTTTTTATCTTCTTGTGAAATCCAACCTTGATTTTTTAAAACATGGTTCAACCAGTAATTTTGTAATTTTTTTCAACATATATGGAAATTTCTATATTTTAAGAATAACCCTTAATATTTTTCTATTAATACAAAATCCATAAAATCAGAGTGAATAATCAAGAAAAAACTGTGATCAATCTTATCAAACGAATTAACAAAGGATATATGCTAGATTAGAGTATAATTATAGATCGGAAGTAAGAGTGGGGGTGTGATACAACCAAAACAATAAAAAGAATATCATTTATAGGTCCTCTAGGTTCATATCAAGAGAGGAAGAAAAATATTGTCCCTTTTCTAAATTAAAAAGTATAATAGGAGGTATAATTAAAAATGATAATATATAATCATTAATCATGTACCCAACACAAATGTTCACAATTTAATAAGATTAATGAAATGTTTATAGGGTTAAGATAATGAATTCCAAACATAGTTAATATTTTCGTAGATTATGGATATAATTATTTGGATATATTTTGAAAATATAGGCCCTCAAATCTCCCTAACAGAGGGGTGGATTAAGATAATCAAATTTATATATAAAATAGATCTATATATATTGATAGATATAGTATTTAAAGCAATCATGAAAATAAAACTATTCATAGCATCCAAATAAAAAAATAAAGCATAGTGATTTGAGATTTTTAAATTGTTCACCTAAAATGGTTCACATAAAATCGGCATACACCAATGATGTATCAATGTTCCATGAAATTAATAAATCATTATTGAAATTAAAATGTTTAGGATCATCACACCACTAAGTCCAAAGGTCACTACCTCTACTTATAATTCTTCACACTAATTAAATATAATATTTTGTGGATTATGATTCATGGGTTTTTGTAAATTTAATATTCATAACAGTATCATAAAAAATTATTCAGAAAACTAGAATAAAAAATACCACTCTTATTATGTGTTCTCTATCATTAATTTTTCTCATGTACCAGCCTTAATATTGTAAAAACCCCACTTAATATATTAAATAAAAATCTTCAACAAGTCATTCCACTGTTTTTAGAATTATGAAATAAAGATAAAATCATGTCATTATGTCCTTAACCACATTGTGCTTTGTTTTGGGATAAACCACATCATGTTGGATTTCACCTCATTATGGATTCGTATATTTAGATACATGTTTTATTTTATAATTAATTATAATCAGTATTTATCTCACTATAAGTTATTTTTTCTGAGTTAATCATCATGAGATTATATTATTATGATTTTGGATGTCTAAATAAAATTTCTAATTGAAAAATAATTGATCACTATAAATGAGTCAACATAACAAAGTTTTTTCAATAGATAAAATTTTAATGAAACACATAATTGAATGTTAAATGTGGACGAAACATTTGGTTTCAATATAGTGTCATTGTATATCCCATACCAATAGGTTTATGGTTTGTGTACATGTGAATAAAACTTGATTTAACAATTGAAAATACTCAAGATTAATATCTCTATATATATATATATTATCTTTTATAATGAATATTTATGTAGGCCTTATGGAAGAAGGAATCATATAGAGGAATTGAGAGATTAATTCATCCAATAGAAACCCTTGAAAGAAGAATATCATCAATTGATTCTCAATGATCTCTATTAATATCATGTAAATAATCTTGTAAAGACCTAATAATTATAGAAAATGTATTTTTTTCATCATTTATTATATTTATTCCAATATTAATGGGATTATCATTTTTTATAAATAATATTTGTTTTATTTTTTCTGTTGTGTTTTGATATGTTTTTTACCCTCCAAAACCCCTCAATGGTGTAAAAATAATGTTTAAAGAGGTAACCAATTTCTATGAATTCTCATTAATGATCTTGAAACAAAGTGCGGTTTGTTTCCCAAGAAATTCATTATTTATATAAATAGTTTCATAACCCACAGATTTTCTACAAAAAAGTTAGCTCATTAGTTCATATAGATTTCAATTTGGATATGTTCATATAAGTGATATGATCTTATAACCATTAGTATTATCATATCATCTGCCATATTATTTGGATTGAGTTTTTAAATAATTAAGGAATCACATAAAATATTATTTACTCAAACCATAACATGTTTAAACAAATAATTGTCAGTTTTATTCAGGTTTTTATAATTAAAAAAGTTTTAATATAAAAACCAATATGGTTATGTAATTTCAAAAAACTATATCATAGTTTTTTAAAAATGGCCCTGTAATTTTTGGTAAAAATTATTTCATCATAAAAAAATGACACTATTTAATGGTTTACCAAATAATTCTCTTGGTTAGTATTGAAATGTCATATCTATATGATAGAATAAGAGTAGATGGGTAAACATGATTTATCATTTCAAAAGTATGACTTTTATAGAATTCTGTTGGAGACAAATTTATCTATAAAATAGTTTTTCTTTTACATTATAAACTGTTAACACCATGGATAAACCATGTTGTTTATTATATCAAAAATCACTATGATTTTATAATTTTTCTAAAAAATTCCTAAAATTATTTAAATAAAGCATCAACGTGAACCAAGAGGGATCACAATAAATAAAAGGGTGATTCAAACCATATCAAAAACATATCGGTAGATGTAACTAAGGTTTAATGCAGTTTTACATAGTGAATTTATAAATTGTATATAAATTATATAATAAAGAGAAATATTAAAGTGTTTATGTTGATATATAAAAGGTTCATACATGAGAATATGAAGTTATCATGGAAAATTATTTATTTTAAAATTCTTTTAAAACATAACAAACTTAATCTTTTAGATTTGACCAATGTTTGAACTAAAATGAAATATGTGATATCTATTTTGTGTAATTGTTCAAATAAAACATGAATTTTTTTTATTAAAAACATTTTCATAAATATAATATATTTTAAATATGATCTAGTTTATATAAAATTTCATTTTAATTAAGAATATTGTAGATTTCATATTGAAATAAATGTAAAGAGTTCATGTTTATTTATTTATGAAATTTTTAATAAAACATTTCTAAATTCTATTGCCTTTATAATTTATTTATTTATGAAAAGTTAATAAATTTTTATCTCATGTAAAAATATTTTAATTTTGCATTTATTTATTCTATTCCCTTATTTATTATTCATGAATATAAGTATGAAATTTTAAATGGTTGTGTGATTTAGTATAAAGTGTTAAACAACTTATTATAAAATATTATTATATACATATAAGAAGTTACATGCTAGTTATGAAATAAGATTTTTTTTCAAATATGACTCCGATATTATTATGGGTTTTGAGATTGAAATTAATGGTTGATTATGTTTTTTATATATTCTATATTAGGATTTTATTTTATTTTATATCTCTCTTGAATAGTGATACATGGATGTTGGGACTTTGGATCAGACTAGTCACTCGCCTATGGACTTAGGGTTTTTCTGGAGAATTTGTGGTTGACTACCTATCCTTCCACGATTTTCATTATGGGTATTTTGGTTTCAAATGATTCAAATACTATTCATGAAAACAAATTAAGTACATTATTCCTAGGATACATTTTTATATGATTGAATGTAATTGACATTTACTTCTGGAAAAATAATATAAAATAATAGTTTTATAAAGTGTCATACATTAATATGTTTTGAGAATATTGATTTTTATAAAGGTATAGTTTCATGACCTATTCCAAATATAACCCCACTAGGTTGGTAGTGAAGTTGAGTGTAACCCATCAAGCCTGCATCCAATAGTCCACGGGTTGGTGACTGGTACCAAGGGTATAAATCACATAATGTGAAAAATTACCCTATAAATACAAGGAATGATAAAAATGAACATACAATGAACCTAAAATAATATATTAAAATTAAACCTATAATCCCAATGATGTATGTAATTTATTACATATATAAAATATCCAAAATAAATACAAAATATAAACTCTAAAGGCTTCCACACTGACTCCAAATGATCACCACAGCATGAGATCCTAATTTCTATCACAATCACCAACTTCATGTTATAGGTCAATAAAAACATGATATAGAAGAAAGGGTAATAATATAAATTATACTTAGTAGGTTCCCCATATAATATCATATGTAATTATGGAATATTTATACTAAATCCTTAGTTAATAAATAAAAAACAAACTCATTAACTATACTGCGGTCAAATACATCCCAAACACAGTAACTATTACTCACAAAATCCAGCTATAAGTATAATAACATAATAACCATGATGATATATCGAGAAGTTACCCTACACCCATTTCCCCAACTAGTGTATTCACCTTCATGTCTAAATAGCATACATGTTTCCCATCCAATATATTATATATCCACATACCACATCCACATAATAATATCAAATCCCCAAGCACATCATCATAACAAAATACCTTATACCATTACTAAAACCTTATAACCATATGAAAATAACAACAGTATACTGAGGTTGACAAAGATGATTTGGTGTCATGGTTTTAATGTTAGTAAACAATGATAAATTGTAACATCCCAGGTAAATAAAGAATATTACATTTTCATAATTATTAATATTTTTGAATAAAATATTAATTTTCCATTAAAGGGGTTTCTATGTCTGATAGTGTACTGAACACACAACAACAGGTTTATTTTAAATCTTTCGTTGCACACAACACTGAGTAATGCTGAAAAATAATTTAATATTATTATTATTTAAATAGTGGTTAACACCTAGACGTTGTATTTGAGAGAATAAAAATAACTAACTACAATATTATTACACATTTTTGGTTAAATGTTTTTACTATTATATGATAAATTTTAGAGGATTAAAATAAGAATGAATTTGATTTTAAGCATGAAATACTCTAATATTCTTGAAAAGGTCGATTTACTACCTTTTCATGGTGAAACGTTTTTAAATCTAGTTTTTTTCACTTTTATATGTTCCATTTTACAAAATAAACTACTTCTTTAGATGTGCGAAATCAAAATTTAATTTGGGTAAAATTTTGTTATTTTGCTGAAAATGTTCATTTTTTGATGAATAATGAAAAATACTGCATTTTAATTCAAAAATGCCTTTTAATATAATTTATTTATATGGTTATATTTTATTTTGAATTTTTTTTAAAGAATAATCAGATTATTATTTTTACCATTTAATTCAATTTTGGTCCTTGGATGTAATTTTACTTTTTAATTAAACAAAAACACATGTCAATCTTTTGATAGTTATTATTTCATAAAAACACGCTTTTTGGTTTGGACTACTAGAATTAATTTTAAATTAATTATGAAAACATATATGTTTTGAATTTGGAAAAATGGATTACATATTTGGAAATAGTAGGTCCAAATTTTTTAGATAGATAACATTTATTTTTATACATTAAGAATAGTAACTTCAGTAAATATTTTATTTACCATGCTTAAATGGTAAATCTGGTAAACAAGGGTAAAAATAATATTATAATAATATTAAATTACACTAAAACATGTCGTATCCCTATTGGAATATACATGTCTGACTGTGGGCATCCTTGGGTCGATTCTAAGACCCTATAGAGCCACATGTAAGTGAAAATGACACTTTAAAAAAATAATTTAATGTTAAGGAAAATATAACGTAAAAAAATATCTTCTAGTAAAATAATTTTTATATGGGGTTATATAAGAGATATATATGACTATAAATAGTCATTGGGAATCTAAATAAATCTAATACATCATTGTATTTTATTATAATTTTTAGATCTGAAATAAATAAATTTATTTATGACACATGATGATGTAGTGATTACCTTTTTAATGAATGTTTTAAATAAACATGATTATAAATATTAATATAATTTTATTTTGAAACTTCTTATGAAATCCAAGAATTTTAGGGAAAAAATTACTTTTTATGTTTTAATTAATGGTTTTTTTTTCAATTGATTAAATTTATTATAGATTTTTTAAATTTATTTATATGAATTGTTTATAAATTGACAGAAATCAGTTTTTAAAACAATTAGTATTTAATTAAATGATACAACAATCCTAAAAATCTAATATTCCTACAACTGACATATATGATGTTACAAAGGTCATTAATTATCCATTTTGGGTATTTTTTTCATTTTAGAGTAAATATATTAACCATATAGTATGGATATACAAGAGGACATGTAAAAGTTATATTAGTTAACTAATTGTTGAAGCTAAAAGATAAGGATTAAAAAATATCCAAAACTGGTATAATTATTATTTGATGATTTTATTTTGACTTATACGCAACTTATAATCGAATTAAATATGTTTTCAACCTTTTGAAACTGAAAATAATTTTATAATAAAATAATAATTTCAAACTTTCTTAAAGTTCGCATCCTCCCTCTTATAAAAGTCCACCAACTCTAACCAATTACACACACCTGTCAAGCCCCTTGGCTCATCCAAAATCAGATGAAAGAATCATCCCACATCCCTATATTCCTCCTATAATCCTTCCCTTAGGCATAAGGCTTTTCAAGAAATCCTTTTGGTCCAAACCAAAGAGACTTACATGATTTAATGGGAATGTCTTCTCTCAAGTTCTTTTCTCTTATTTTTCTTCTCCAAACCCATAAAATATCATTGTTCCATTATTTTATAACAACAAAAGTATATATGATATACAATGATGTTATTATGAGGCCTATTCTAACTACACATCCACACACCTTCATTAAATGGATACAAATATATTGTTTCTATGGACAACGAACCACTGCCTCATGAAACAATGATTGTTCAATTATCTCCTACCGCCTCTCATGGTTGCCATTTTAAGGGAACTTTATTAATATGGGATATATATTATATTTATTTTGTCTCTAGGAATTGGTATTTTTCATTTATATCATACTTTTATGGTTTCCATATTGGGTAATATGATAATTTCATTTGAGGAAGTGCCGAATACCGCCCCCTCCAAGTGATATGACTCGTTCATTCCATTTGTGGAACGTATAAAGGATAGAGTTAATGAAAGTATATATGATATTATACTGTAATTATAAAATACCTATGTATCGTTATGTTTTCATTACATTAAATATGAAGTAGAAATGAATGTAGCATTCGTGCGTACGTACGGCTTACCATCTCCATAAAAGTTGAATTTCATTTTTAATCTCCAAATGTTGTGTACTATTATAAATATATATATATATATATACTGGATATATATTATATTTATGATATATAATCATCATTATAATTATATAGATAATGCACTTTTTACCACAAGGATTGTCCTTAATTTTAACAAGTTTATTTTCACTCAAGTAACAAATATCGACAAAATGGCCGTTATTGACTTAAATGATTATGTAATTTTTATAATGTGGTAATAATTGATATAAAAGGAATAATAAAATTGAAAAAATTTATGAGGAAAGTAAAAAATTAAATTTATATTATTATTCAGGAGATTAAGGAACGAACGAGTCATGTTGGACATGAGGTAAGGGTACTTCTTAACCCAATTTCTGTTTTTTGGGTTGATTTTCAACATATTTTTTATTTCATTCTATGAATATGTGAGAAATGAATTTTGATATCCAATATGTTATTTATACTTGATTTAAGTTCACTTATAGTGAATACACATTATTTATCTATTTTATTTGTAAAATGATTTTTGTAAGGAAATCATTCATCCTCCTCTTTTAGTTAAATATTTCATTATGTTGTGTCTTTTAATTTCCACTTTATTTTATTAGGATATTTTCTTGTATATACTTATTGCAGTAAACATTATGTACAAGTGTTGATAGACCCTTTGGTAGAAGGATGGGTACCGAGAGTGAGCCGAGGAAACCCTCGGTTCCAGAATCTTGCCCCTTCAAATCCTTGCATCCGAGAGCAGTCAACCTCTTCGCTTATGATTCACAACACAGATTCCCTGCTTTCCTTCACAAAGTTTCTTTGAAGGAGCTGGTATGTGAAGGGAAATTAAGCGATTTTTCACTCTCTGGAATCCCTGCAGGCTCATTTGTTTTTCCAGAAAACCGTAAGCCGAACAGAATAATTCGAAAGGGTTCTACAGCCCATGTTTCAGCAGCAAATGGCCCAATTACAGAACGCCTTGAACTCTGTAAAAATTCGTTCATTGCTAGGGTTTCTCTCTCAAAAGGTACGCAGCCCTGGAAAAATGTTGAACTTGTTGCTCGATTATCTTCCATTTGGGGTTTCAATGACTTCAAAACTGTCTCCTTGGGTAGAGGTTTCTTTCATATTTTATTTCCATCAGCTGATTGCAAAAACCGAGCATGGTGTTTTGGATCTGTGAACCTTAAACCAGGAACTCTTAGGGTTTATGAATGGAATCCAAATTTTAGTTTAAATGATTTCAAAGATTCATTTGCACAGATCTAGATTAGAATACATGGGTTGAATTGGATTTTATGGCATTCTGAAATTTTGTTTGATATAGCTTCAGCAATAGGCATTCCTATTATGATGGATCAGGCCACTAAAAAAACGTCCTTTGGTCACTTTGCTAGGATTCTGGTAGAGGTGGACTTAAGTTTTCCCCTTATAGACAAGGTCATTCTGTCCACAACACACGATGACATTAACTTAAGTATTTCCTATGAACGTTTCCCTTTATACTGTGAGGTGTGTTGCATCATTGGCCATGAAAAATCCAAATATAGAGCGAATATCATCTGCTCTATTTGTAATATAAAAGGTCATGAGGGATCAGTTTGTAGAAGGAGAGATAAACAATATCCCCAACAAGGGATAGCATTGCAACCTATTATACAACACAAAGATGATCAAACTGCTACAAGTGGCTGTGAACCTGATCAGATTTCTAGACAGCAGGATCCTAGGGAAATAGATCCTTTAAATTTGCAACAGAAATTGCCCAAAATAAGCTGGGCCAATCTAGCGGATGATGTTGAAACTCTAGATCACCAACCTTCTTTTAAGGATATGTTAATCAAAGATATGACTGCACAACATAGTGAATCAGATTCTGATGATAGTCATGTGGAAAGAGAATCATTTGCTCAAGCTGAAGCTGATGACAGATTCTTGAATGAACATAATGCTGCTAGTAATAGAAAGGGTAAGATACCATTGGAAGCTGCTACTTCAAAGAAAGTTATAACAAAAGAGGTTCACAGGAGGGACCTTGTGAAGGATTTCAATCCTTCTCCAAAGTAGAAGGACTCTGAACCTCCAAAAAATTTGGAAATTTCTGGTATGGACTGTTCAGTTGATAAAATTATTGCTGTTAAAACCCCTTCCCCCATGGGCCAAGAGGGGTTAAAGTCATCTGGTCCTTCTCTCAGGCAGAAAGTTTCTGAAACTCCAATGAGTTTGGCAGCCTCAGATTTGGTCAAATTAGCTAGTAAATCTCCCCTCTTCTCGGGTTCTATTTCAATGCAGGAAATTGAACATTCCCCCCATACTCCACCTGTATCGAAACTTTTCAAACAGCATGACACTAACCATGCTGCTGGTGGAAGTCAAATACAGGTATGTTATCCTCCCCCTTCACAGGGGACTCCAGGAAATGATATAAAGGTTGGTCAAGCCTTGTGTACCTGGAACACTTCTCCAGGGAATGTTATTCCAAGCTCTTCAGCAACTGCATGCAAAAACAAGCAACATGCCATAGGTAAAACCGTTCAGGTATGTACCTATAACCCTTTTGCACTGCTTTCTTCTTCAAGCAGGGATGATGATGGAGGGAAAGCAGGCTGTTTACTTGATGATGGTAGAGCACAACTAGATGATGACTCTAGTTCAGAGGAGAGAAATGGCCCATGGATACAAGCGAAGGCAGGGAGAAGAGGACGTCGTGCTCGTGGCAAGAGTGGCAGCTCATCATGTCACAGCATGCGTACTCACTCCCGGGGTTTTTGATGAGTTTTCTTTCGCATCTGTCTTGTTTCAGATTATGTTTTATGATGTATCCCCCTTTTTTTACTTTCTTTCTTAATTTATAATAAGAGACCTCGAGTCTCCACCTTTTAAAAAAAAGTGTTGATAGACCCTTTTCTCTCCCATCATCTCATTTTATGAATATGAATGTAACGCCGTTAGGCTACCATATTTTCGTAAGGTATTACGCCATAATCTCCTTTCATTAAGGAATATCTTGATATTCTGAAAATTTATTATCATATAAGGTGTTTATACAGACCTTGGAAATATTATATCATTAATATATTTATTATCATGATATTATAAGTTTTGTTTTATGTTATTCTTTAATTATTTTTACTGAAGTATTTCTCAAGTGGTAAAGGACTCAATACCTAAAAAACATTTTAAATTTTTAAGTGAATTATTTTTCTAAATATTTCTCACTAATTTCCATGTTTTCAAAATGGGTTTAAGGATTTATTTATATGGACAATAATGTTTTAAAATGTTAATTAATTTTAAATATTCAATGTGGTATGGGACACATTGATTCAAAAATAATCTTTTTAAATTTTTTACATGTGTCTTTTGGGAAAGGATTTATTGTGTCAATATATTGACATGTTATATTGTGATTGAAATGTGGAAATGTTATCTTTAATTTATTTTTCTTTTATGTCTTATTATTATGTTATATTTCTTGGGAATTAGTTATGTATATGGGTGGTTACAAGATAAACCTAGGGCAGGTGAGCCATAGATAGATCTTTAATGCATTGGGTAACGTGACAGAGGTAAACATTGATGTTTCTCCAAAGTGATTTAAGGAATATACAATGATGGGTATTCTAAATGTAACACTCTATGTAGCTGTGAAAGATACAATGTAAGTATGTTAGGGATGCCACAAGATACATTTATGATTTATTATTTCAGCATGTTATTCATAAAACATATTCTTTTTTGTGGTATGTTAAAGATTGAAAAGTATGATTTCATTGATTTGTATGTATTGATGGATTGATGTTTTCGTTCCTTGTTTCATAACCCTTACATATATTTTTTTGCTCATCATAAGTTTTTCAAATATTTTTCACAGAGTAAATGGAAGTTTAAGAGAAAAAAATAATTCAAGAATATTTATATCAATAAAATAAATATTATTTTATTTAAGGAGTTTTATTATTATGAAAAAAAAATGGATAGAGTATAAGTGTCTACTTTGTAATTTATAAAATGTAAAGTAATTTTTAAGGCCTAATTATCTACAACTCTAACCCTAAAAAGATCCTCAATTTGAATTATTAAAATAAGTCAAGATTATGTAATGTTTTAGGTTGTGTCCTTATAGTAAGTATCATAGGTCGGTTTAAATAATTTTAGAGGTTATGGTGTTATTTAAGCATAAGTGACATAACCATAATGGTTGGAATATTATAAAGAGTCATAGTAATTTTAGATAAAGTTAATGTGTTTTGGAAAACATGAATTAGTATATCTTAGTGTTTAACCTCCTAATAAGATATTATATGATGATTTTACCGATATACTCACACAGACCTTTTTCATTTTCACAAATGGATCGATCTAGCAAGCACCAAAGTAACAATGGATATGAAGAAATTGATGACAGTCTTCTGAATAAGAAAGAGAATGAAATGGTAGATTCAATGAGAACCATTGTCGTTATTCTCTGCCAAAAATATGGAGTCATGATTGACCACCTAAACCACGGTGAATTTTATAAGGCATCGTATATGTGAGAAAAAAACCCTACGGATGTTTAGGTAATAATCATAAAGATAAGTATATTAAAAAAACTATGTGATAGGGGTGTGGAAAGAAAAATCTTGGAAAATGCTTCAAAGGGACAGGAAGATGATATCAAGATTGTAATGAAGGTCATAAATCAAGAACATGCCATGGAAAAGGGAAGTGTCCAGTTGACTCCAGGAAAGGGAAAGAAGTTATTTTTGAAGAATCAATTGAATGTTTCTAATGTGGTGTGCATTGTCATCATACAAATAGATGTCCTACGAAGAAGGTTTGAGAATGGGATCCATAGGTTCATAAAAATATATGTTTACCAATTCTTAATTTCAGTCCAATTGATGATGAAAACACTTAAAATGACTTATAAAAGGTATGGATTATTTCTTAGCTGTTGTTTTGATATTATTTAATCTTAGGGAATGATTCAGGATTTTGATTATATGAATTAATTATTATGGAATTAGTTTGAAAATAATGTTTAATGGATCATGAATAACATTTAATAAGTAAGAAGTCTATATATAATTGATTCATGACTTATGGTACAATTTAGTATGATGAAATGATTAATAGTTTTAAGTCTCTTTTGATTATAGGATTACTTTAGAAGAATTTTTCTAGAATGTGAAAACCTGATGTTTGATATGTGAAAATTTTATTCAAGGGGGAATTATCATTTATTTTGTGGATATAGTTATAAAGAACTATTTAGGTTTATATGATCCTTGAATTTGATGTAATTATAGGTTATTACATTTTGGGATGAAAATGCGTGGTATGAGATAACATTTGTGGTCAAACTATGTTATGGTTATTTTTGATGAATTTAAATAATTTATCGTATTGTAATAAAATTATATATTATTTGAAAAAAGTACAACATGAAAGCCATGTGACAACCCATCACGTCAAACAAAGCTACAAGAATCGAACCCACAACCAAAGTTTGGTTGGGATTTATTGCCTACCACTAAACTATGTGATGTCCTTGATTAGTATGACTAACTCTTTTAGTTAGATGATTTTATGGATCAAGAATAAGTTGATTTTTGGAACATATGTTTTATGAAATAGATATCCTTATTATAGGAAAATTATTTCGAGATTAGGTGGTAAAGGTTATTTGGGAAGACTTTCTCTCTTTTGGGAACACTATATACATAAAAATATATAATACTATGTGATCTCATTTGTGGAGTAATGGTTTAAATTTATTTTAGAATAATTTATGTTTTTATTGTGCACATATAGTATTTTGTGTTATTTATATAAATGATTAACATTACATAGAGAATATGTGATTAGGTTAGTTACTCTTAAGTATGAGACTTTAAGAGTATTCAATGTTATTTGGAGATAAATGTTAAGATTTACTTTGGAAGACTATGTGATTAAATCATTCTGAGCTTTGGGTTTTTATATTAGTTGGGATTATATAAAAGGATTTTAAGGAAAATTGTTTATTGAATGGTCTTTGATGGAAATTGGTTAATGTTTGTTCAATTTTAGAGATTAAAAGTAGTATTTATTTTTTTGATGTATTATCATTTTTATCCAATCTTATGCTAACCTTTTTTGTTTTTGGTTAATGTATAAAGATACTGAATTTATATGTTTCATCTTTTTTGGATCATGATATTCTCTAGAAGATAATTCTAGCACTTCAGGTGTGACCAAGTCATCTTTAATACTCATTATTTGGAGAAAAGATGAGTTTTTGGTAGCAACATATTAAAAAATGAAACTCTACATGAAATGTAACTATATTTCCTTATTTACATAGTCAATATCATAAATAAATTCACCAACATTATGAAATGGAATATAAAACAAAAACATTGTCCGCATAAATTTCCTACTAGGAAACTAATGACAGATTAACTTATTACAAGCATATGGTTTTCTTGTTGTTTACATTCTCTTGATCATGTATTCTATCGCTCTCCATCAGAACTTGAAACTTAGTTTCTCCTCCAAATCAATGTTTTCATTGAATCCTAGTATGTTTTATATCATGTTATCTTTTTTACTTCTATTTATTTCTTTTAAATTGATAACTTTATAGACTTTTTTTCTGATTTGGTTCTTTCAAAGAAGTTTCTAAGCCCAATTTTAAAATTGTGAGGACGCAATTCCTAAAAGGGGGGAAGGATGTAACATCCTGGGTAAATAAAGAATATGAAATTTTCGTATTTATTAATATATCTGAATTAAGGTTTAATTTTAATTTCATGGGGGTGCGACATCTGATATCATACTCAACATGCAACAACAGCTTTCTTTGAAATCTTTAGTTGCACACAACTTTGAATCATACCAAAACATAATATAATATTATTATTATTTAAATGGTAGTTAAAACCTAGACATTATGTTGGAGGGAATGAATAGAAATAAATACAATATTATTACAATTTTTTGTTAAATTATTTTACTTTTATTCGATAAATTTTAGAGGATTAAAATAAGAATGAATCTGAATTTAAGCATGAAATACTCTAATATAATTTAAAAGTTCGATTTACTACCTTTTGATCATAAACCCTTTTTAAATCTAGTTTTTCCCCTTTTATATGTTCCATTTGAAAAAAATAAACTTATTATTTAGAATTAGGAAATTAAAGTTTACTTTGGGTAAAATTTTGGTAATTTTCTTCTTAAGTTCATTTATTGATGAATAGAGAAAAATTCTGCATTTTATTTCAAAACTGCCTTTTTATCTACATTATTTATATGCTTAGATTATCTTTGTAATTGGTTTTAAAGTGTAATTATATTATTTATTTATAATTTAATAAAAAAAATTTCTTTGGAATTAATTTCAATTCTTAATTAGACATAAACACATCTATATCTTTTGATAGTTATTATTTCATAAAAACACGCTTTTTGGGTTTTGACAAGAGGAAATAATTTTAAATTAATTTCTGCAAATTTTGTGTTATGAATTTGGAAATTTGGATTCCATATTTAGAATTAGGTGGTCCAAATTGTTTAAATAGGTAACTTTTATTTTTATACATTATGAATTATAACTTCAGTATATATTTTATTTACCATGGTTAAATGGTAAATCTGGTAAATAGGGGTAAAAATAATATTTTAAGAATATTTAATTACCCTAAAAAGTTTCTTAACCCTATTTTGTAATACATGTACGACCATGGGAATCCATGGGTCTATTTTAGGACCACATGGAGCCACTTTTAAGTGAAAATTACATTTTATAAAAATTAATTTAATGTTATGGAAAATGTAACATAAACAAATATCTTCTACTAAAAAAAATTTATATGTAGTTAAATAAGATATATCTTAGACAATACATAGTAATTGGAAATAAAAAAATATTTAATACATCATAGTATTTTATTTATAATTTTTAGACATCAAATAAATTTATTTATTTATGGAACATGAAGATGCAGGGATTACTTTTTTAATGAATTTTTTAAATAAATGAAATTATAAATATTAAAATTAATTTATTTTGAAACTTTTTTTCCATACACTAATTTTAGGAATACAAATTAGTTGTTATATTTTAAATAATGAAGGTTTTTGGAAAGAATCATGTTGTTATATATTTTTTAATTGTCTTTATATGAATAGTTTATAAATTGACATAATAGAGTATTTAAAACAATTAATATTTTATTAAATGATAAAATAATCATAAAAAACAAAAACTCATCCAAACAACATATATTATGTTAAAAATGTCATTAATGTTCCATTTTGTTTCACTTTTCATTTTATATTAAATATATTAACGATATAGTATGAATATACAAGAGGACGTGGTCAAAGTTAAATTAGTTAACTAAGGGTTAATGCTAAAATATAAGGATGGAAAAAATATCAATAACCTGTCAAATTCTTATTGGATGATATTATTTAGACATATATGAAAATTATCTTTGAATTAAATTTGTTTTTGAGCTTTTTAAACTGAAAACAATTTTATAATTAAATAATACTTTCAAACATTCCTAAAGAGCCCCTCCTCCCTCTTATAAATGGCCACCACCACAAATTATTTACACACAACTCTCAAGCCTCTTGGATCATCCAAAATCTACTCCAAGAATATACCAACATACCTATTTTCAGCATATAATCTTTTCTAGATGCATAAGGGAATTCAAGAAATCCTTTTGGTACAAACTAAATGGATTTACCTGATTTAAGGGTAACATGTTCTCTCAAATTATTTTCTTTTATTTTCCCTCTCCAACCCCCTAAAATTCTTTATTCCATTATTTTATAAAAACAGAAATATCTTAAATATAATATGTTTTTGTTATTATGAGTATTTTAACTATAAACCAACACACCTCTATCAAATGCATACGAACATACTGTTACAAACATACTGCTTGTGTGGACAGTGAATTACTGCCCCACGAAACGATGATTGTTCAATTATCTCCTAATGCCTCTAATGGTGGACATTATGATTGAAATATATTTATATGTGATATATATTATATTTATATTGTCTCTATTAATCTTTATATTATTTTATATCATACCTTTATGGTTTCCATAATGGGTAAATACGATAATTTAATTTGAGAAAGTGCGGAATACCGCCCCCACAAAGTGATATGACTCATTCATGCCAAACATGGAACGTATAATGGATGGATTTAATGAAATTATATATGAAATTATATTGTAATTATAATATACCTATTAATAATTATGTTTCCATTCCGTTATATATGAAATAGAAATGAATGTAGTGTTCATGCGTACGTACGGTTTACAGTCTCCAAGAACGGTGCATTTCATTTCTTATCTCCAAATGTAAAGTACTATTATAAATACACACACATATATATATACTGGATATATATGATATATATGATATCTAAATCATGAATATTATTATGGATATAATTTACTTTTGACCACAAGGACAATTTGTAATTTTAACAAGTTTATTTTGACTGAAGTACCAAATATCGACAAAACTACCGTTATTAACACAAATGATTATGAAATTTTTATAAAATTGAAAGATGTGATATAAAAGGAATAATAAACTTGAAAAAATGTCTAAAGAAAGTATAAATTAACTTTAGTGTATTATTCATGAGATTAATGAACAAACTAGTCAAGTCGGACATGAGGTAAGGGAACTTCTTAACCCAATTTCCATTATTTGGGTTGATTTTCTACATCTTGATTCTGTCATTCTATGATTATGCGAGAAAAAAATTTTGATATCCTATATTTTATTTATACTTTATTTATGTGTACGTATAGTGAATACTCATTATCGATCTATTTTAATTGAAAAATGATCTTTGTAATGAAATCTTTTATCCTCTTCTTTTAGCCAAATAATACAGTATGTTATGTCTTTTAATTTCCACTTTTTATATAAGGATACGTTATACTATATCCTTATTATTTTAAACATTATTTAAAATTGTTGATAGGACCTTTTCTTTCCCATCATCTCACTTTCTTAATTTTAATGTGACACTATTAGGCAACTGAATTTTTTTAAGGGACTACGTTTCAATATCCGTTCATTAAGGCATATCTTGATACTATTCACCTTTCTTATCATATAATGATTATATACTACCCTTTGAAATTTTATATCATGAATCTCCATAATACATGATATTATAAGATTTGTTTTATTTTATTTTTTAATTATTTTTGTTCAATTATTTCTCAAGTGGTAAGGGACTCTTTAACTAAAAAATCATTTTAAATGTTTTAATGAATTATTTTTCTAAATATTTATCACTAAGGTCTATGTTTTAAAAATGGTTTTAGGGATTTATTTATATGTACATTAATTTCATAAAATTTTAATTTATTTTAAAAATTCAAAGGGGTATAGGACACTTTGATTCCAAAATATTCTTTTTAAATATTTTAAATGTGTGTTTTGGGAATTGATTTATTATGTCAAAATATTGAATTGTTATATTGTGATTTCAATATGGAAATTATATCTTCCTTTATGCTTCATTTATGTGTTATGATTTTGATACAATTCTGGATTATTGGTTACGTATATGGGTGGTTCTGTGATAATCCTAGGGAGGGTGAGCCCGAGATAGCTCTCCAATGCATTGGGTAACATGACAGAGGTAAACGTTGATGTTTCTCCTAAGAGATTTAGGTAATATACCATGATGGGTATTCCAAACATAACTTTAAATGTAGCTATGAAAGATACACTGTAAGTATGTTATGGATTCCACATGTTACCTTTGTGACTTATGATTTCCATGTGTTATTCATAAAACATATGATTTTGTGTGGTATGATAATGACTAAAAAGTATAATTTCATTGATTTGTATGTATTGATGGAATAATGTTTTATTTATTTGTTTTATAACCTTTACTGAGCTTGTTATTATCATCCCATGTTTTTGAATTGTTTTTTACAGTGTATAAGGAAGGGTAAGAGAAAGGAATAATTCAAGATGATTTATATCAAGAAAAGAACTATTATTTTATTTAAGGTGTTTCATTATTGTGAAAAATTTTGGACGGAGTAGAAGTGTCTACATTGTAATTTTTTAAATGTAATGTAATTGTTATGGCCTAATTATCTAAAACTCTAAACCTGAAATGATCCTAAAAGTGAATTATTAACTTAATTCAAGATTATGTAATGTTTATGGTTTGGGCCTTATATAAAGCATAAATAGTAAATCTTTTTACTTTGTTATCTAATAACTAATGTTAAATCCTTTAGGGTGTGGGTTACAATATCAGTTATTTGATAATCGATATTATAAGTTTTTTTATATTAGTTATATAATAACAAGAATTAAAACTATGTTGTTACCATTGGTTGTTTTGTAATTGAAATTAAAACATTTAAAAAAATTAAAACACACAAGTACTTGTTTCTATCCATATTTATAAAACTCGATTATGTAAAACCCTAATCTTTGTGACTCAAGACTAAGATCAATTTTATTTCAATTTCCATATTCAAACAATATATTTGGTTATATTATTCATTCCTTTACTAGGTTCTATCATCATAGGCCATGTTCTCTCTTCCTTTTCCAAGTTTTATGTCCCATGGATGTGTTCCATTTCCAACTGCAACATTTTAACTTCCTTCTTATGTTTCTTTATCTCTTCCACAGTCCACCGCTTTTAATCAAATACTTCTTTCTATCATATACCTTCTACATAAATCCCTATTATTTATAAGTTTAAAATTTTCATTTTATCGACTATTATCATCACAATTAAAAATTCATTGTATTCAATGTCAGTTAATTATTTTATTTTAAAGGATTTTATTTTTTATTTTTAATAGGTTTATAATTAAATATTATATTAATTTTTAAAATTAACTATAAATCTTGTTGTGTATATTTATGTTTAAAATATGTTGGTAAAAATTTTATCGTTAATCTACTGCTAAAATATCCATTTTTTTGTTTTTTTATTTTCAATAGATTCCTATAAATTCTTATTTTAAATGTTTTATTTTTATATTTATATATATTTATATATTTATATGTTTATATAATAAAATTTTCTAAATTTTTATTTATTTTATCTTTTAACATTCTTTGGTTATCTATATGTTAATATAGATATTTATATATTTTCCACTTTTGTTGTTATTTTATGTGATTTTTTATCATAGTTTGATAAATGATAAAATATATATGATGAATATAAGAAATGGGTTAATGATTTCTTAGAATTTTATAGTTTTAAACTTTATAACATAATCATGTTTTTATGTTCATGCCGGAAATATTTGTATATGAGATAGTTAAGGTCTATAGAAATCAAATACCATAAAATTTTAAATTGTTTTAATAATCGTTATATATGTTGGAAATAGAATAGGGAATTAAGAGGAATGTCAAAATCTAAAAATGATTGAAATGTTAACTATGTGATGTGGGATTGTCTTGATGAATTAATTCATTATATTGGCTTTCACTCAATTAAAAATAGAAAATGTGGAATGCTTATATTCAGATTCTAAAAAACTATTTTCTAATGTTTTATATAATATTTAGTTTTATAAATACTACTAATATTGGTAAAAAAAAAAAAAAATTGGAGTGACAAAAGTGTCATTGAATTTAATTCACTTTTGAATAAGTTACTTATAGAAGACAATGGGCTTCTAAATTCCAAATGTGATGAAAAATAATATTATGTTCAATTAGAATGTGAATTAATAAAATACATGATTGTCTGTAAATTTTATTTATATTATAAAAATATGTATATTTATATATGTTTTCTAAACATTGGAAAATATGACATGAAATGAATGATAGTTAAAACTAAATTTCATTCTAAAGGGAAGAAATTAAAACTTATACTAAGTAAATAAAGTACCTTCAAATAATTCATCAATTGAAGTGTTTATCTGAAAATTAAAATGATGAAAATATATTAAGGTGGAATTATGCTGATTTAATCTCCTATAGACCTTCATCACAGTACTAATTCACCTAAATGGGAGATATTTGATAAAAAATTCTTGGTTTTTGAAAACAGAGTATAAAATATTAGAATTTGGTTGTACATAAGTGGAATGAATCAATATAAGATCCTCACTAGAAAACGTAGTGCATGGATTTAATTGTTAGTTGATTATAACATGTACCCACATATATGAATGGAGAAACAATATAAATAAAATCCATAAACTCATAATCCTTTCTCCAATGAAAATACATAATCCAAACAATTTTATATTTGATAATGATAAATATGATAAAATTTATCTATCCAAATAATAAAAAATCAAATCGAAATTTTGTATTTCTTATATACCCAAGGATATTTTAGGCTTATTAATTTATATAATTATGAATAAATATTACATGACAATACCCATGTCATTAATTGGAAATAAATTACCAATATATACATCATATCAAATTCCACATTAATTCTTCAGCATCTCCCACATGAAAACCATTTATACATATTATACTTAAAATATTTCTTTATAACATAGGGAAAATATACATAAGAGGGGTGAGCTCTAATGACCCAAAAGTTTAAACATATGCATCAATAGTTGATAATCTTCAGTGACAATAAAATGATCATAATGGTATGAAAATATATTAAAATTACTAGGTTATTACAAAATAAAATTTATACGCATAACAACATGTATATTAAATCCTGAGACATCGAATGTATACATTAACAAATTCAAGAGTCATATGAGTTAACAATCAATATAAATTTAAAAATAATCCAATATCAAAGTAATCATTATAACTCATAACAAGAATTGAAAATATATGTAGGTATGTTAGGAATTCAGAAATTAATCATAGAATCACCTAAATAGGATATCTATAAAAATATATAAGGAGTAACATACATAAATTAACTATATCATCTATTAGGAGTTTTAGGTATTAGTGTATCCCATTATCTCTTAGGAGTAATATAAATCTATCATCGTATAGGAGTTACTTTAATCCAGTTATCTTTGTCTCATTTCCTAATGCATTAAAGGTCTATAACAGACCCACCCATCACATAAAAGATGAATAACCATAAGGATTTGGGTTCAATACCAAATACCACATTCATTAGTAATTTATATATATAATATCATGTAATAATATAAATGTATTCTTGTATTTCATAGCTATATTCATACCTTGATTTACCCATGAAAAAGAATTGGATTTCCTAACAATCACATTAAAACAACATCATAAGTAATTCATTTAATGTATGTGAGTTGATTTATATAAACATATCCCCAGTGATTTATAAGTATCATTAAAGGATGTTTACATATATGAAAATACCTTTAAAATGGTATTTAAATCTTTTTTTTGGAAAATATGTGAAAATCCCTTTTCTTTCAATACAATTAAAAAAATTCTAAAAAAATTGAAAACATAATTTTATAAGAAAATAATCCTAGATACAAGTAAAGTAATCATCACAAATAAATAATAGTTATAATTTTCAAAAATAATTTTTCATTTCATAAATTCTAAAAATGAACAATCTTTTCAACCTTTTATAGAGAGATTCAAAATTGATCAATATGAAAAAAGTAAATAAATTTCCTTTTAAAAAACTATTAAAATTAAGAACCATATCATGGAAAATAACTTTATGCACTTAATTTTTTTTAAATAACATTCTAAAAATAAGATAAATTGAATGGAAGAAGATTTTGGATAAAAGTATTTAAATATTTAGAGAAATATTTTAAAATAAAAACCATTTATATCATATAAAAATGAAAAACCCAATTTGAATGAATGAATATATAAAGGAACAAAAAATATCATTAGTATAAAAATATTTATGATATTATATTTCTAGATTGATTATATACACAACATAATTGTATATAGGTGCACAAATCAAAACATTTCTCAATGAAGGATTTTTGAGTCAACAAACACTTGAATATTGTATAATGTTTGAATAAAAAATCCAATAAATGAAAGAACAAAACATGATTTTTTTTAAACCTATATTTTATCTAAAATAATATGTGAAAACAAATCCATGTGATGCATGTTTCATCTCATAACTCACATTCAGATAATGCCCTTTTATTAGATTTTTTTATCATTAATTGTGTGTGTCATGGGACTCTCCATGATGGAGAACATTTTCTGATCAATGTGACTTAATGTTCAAGGATGGATTTTATATTGAATTAATGTAATCTAGGTATAAATGTGTTAATATATTTGTGGGGTTCCCCATAATCTTATAGGATGTCTGAGATGGTTATTATGTTTTATATTATACACTAGGTGATTACATGATGTGTAAAGGGTTTACATGATGTGTACATGATCACCATATTCAAGTCATTGTATGTGTGCACATCATGAAAGGATTACACAATGGGTAATGGTTATAGGATTGGTAATGATAAACGATTTTTTAATTAAAAATGTTATTCATTTTTTTGTGTATGTGATCATCATGTATTACACAACTTGTAAAGGGATTACACACCATGTAATTATCTGAGAAGAAATTGTTATGGTGTCCGGAAAATGATTTTTCATTTCATTCTCTCATATATATTTTTCTATCAACTATGATGGATTATCTGGAAATTTTTAGCGTCTCCATTTTATATGGATTGATATTTTATCCATTGGTTAAATGTATTAATTGGTTATCATCTCTTTTAATGAGTAGGCATTTCCACTTCTTCATTGATTTGATCACGGTAGCGCAATGGTGTTTCATTGTTAGATTTATTAACCTGTAAGGATAATTCCTCGTGCACATATTCTATATACATGTCCTGATCATGTTTCACGGTTTGTTTCCTTTATAGGTTGTGGTTTGATGGGAGTATGTTCTTGAGGTATGTTTTGAGTCCTCATCTCAGCCAACCCATATTTAGAATTGAGTCAATTTTAAGGTGTGTAGATTGATTCTAGGGCTTTTGTATCCATTTTGTATTCTTCTTATTGGTGGATCCTTCATGGGAATGTGTGACCCTACATTTTAGGTATGTGGTTCTATATCAAGTTCATGTTGGATAAATTTTATTGCTAATGTTTTTGATAAATTTATTTATAAATGATTTTTTCATGGTTGTTTTGTTTGTGTGAATAGGTTTGTGATAAAATTTCAATTTTCCTAGTTTTTTGTAAATGGAAAAGGGGGATATTCAAATCATAGAATTTTTTTTGAGTTCAAGTCCAAGGGAAACCTTGGGTATGTAAGTGGAAGGATTCTCTTAGGTCCATCACCAATGTTACCACTGTGAGGCTTTATCATGTCGTTTATCTCTTCTCCTATGACCAATTAATCTAGGGACATTTTTTGAAATTTTTTGGGGTTTCACACATTGGTTGTTTCTAGGATCCTTAAGGCTGTATTATATAGAGTTTTTGAGCACCAGGCATTTTCTTTTGTATGAGGAGCTTGCTATCTTGTCCTATTGAGTTCCTTGGAATGACTTATTTATTCTTCATAATTGTACTGATTTAGTTTTTTAATTGTTTTATTTGAATTTAATATTGATATACCTAAATTTATTATGTAATTCTATGAAAAGTGCAATTTTTTACCATTATTTTTATAAAAAACAAATTTCCACCTATCATTCATTGTTTTATTTGAAATGAGAATACATGAATTGTTTTTTCAAATACTTATCGTGGAACCCTTGGGTGGGATCCTACTGATCTTTTCAGTTAACTCTGTGCACATTTATTTGATGTTGCATAGTCATTTTGTTTGTATTTTTATGCAGGTAAAGGCAAGGTGCCAGAGGTAGGTAGTGAGTTTTTTGTTATGATATGTTTGGGTAGCTATATGGTGATTTGGTATGGGTTTTCCCATGATATCACAGGGAGTGGTAGGTTTTCCAATTTTTTGGTCCATTGGGGTTAGACTTTTATATGTATATTTTTCTAATATTGTTTTTATTTGGTTTCAAACATATTTTTTCTATTATGGAATATATATTCCTTCCATTTTTTCACTATGTATATTTGTGTGTGTGTGTGTGTGTTCTATTTCAATGATTTGGGTTCGGGGAAATAATTCCCTCTTATTGTTGTTCGATTCCTGGGAGCTAGTTGCCTACCTATGGGGATTGGGAATTCCCTTTAGTTATGTGGTGTCTAAGATTGGATATAAGTTCAAAAGGGTATTCAGGTTGGTTTGTTATAATTTATTATCAACAGTTTTCATTCATTATGAGTACTTGTCATGGGATATCTATTTGATTATATATAGTATTTTCAAGACATGATAGGGATGTTGTGGTGATTTCTTGCCCATCTATTTCCATGATAAGACTCATGTTATCATGGGATTTTTATATGTGTGTCACTTGTTTTGAGTTCTTACAGTTTATACCAATTTTTATAATGGTTTTTCTTGTTTTAATTCTGATTGTTATATTGTTTGATTGTTTCATATTTTTTGGTTTATAGTGGTATTATTTTGAGTCCAATTCTATTAGTTCCTCTATGGGTTGAAATTAACGCTCCTCAAGGTAATCCTTTGATGGATCATAATTTCATCAAGGAAATTGGAAAAGTTTTTTGTGCTATTGATCCTAATTTTTTGCAAGTTGAGAATTTAGTTGTTGATATACATCTATGTGTTGGATGAGACATGGATCGATCACATGAGATCTTGGGTAACAATCCCACATAATTAAAATTTATAATTGAACCTCAAGAGGTATAGGACTATCATGACAAGATTGATTAGATTATATAATTATTGGGAAAACCTGAAAATATCAAGGAGAAGTGTGTAACATTCATACTTTTGGGTTTTATAAATTAATGGTGGGATTCCTTACTACAGTCTGATGACAACGTGGGATTAGACTATAAGGGTTTCATGGATCTATTCCTTTATTATATTTTTTAGAGTCGCTAATGATGGTAAAGTATCTGGAGTTCCTCTCTTTACAATAGTGAGAGCGTTAGATGTTTGTGTACACCAATTTATTTTTTGATATGGATTGTTTTGCAATAGAGGTTGTAAAGAATGACCATATGAAAGCTCATAAGTACCTTTACTGTTTGAAGCCAGATATCAGATCATTGGTATTTATGCTGAAATTGTTTTCCTATGTAGAGACTATAGACAAGTTTATTATGGAATAGATGACTATGGTCAGAATGGTTGGAAATTCCACACTGTATCTTCCACCATGTGTCAGAATCAGTTGATCACGAAGGATAAAGAGGAAGTAGTAGTATTATCATAGGAGTGGTGGTGGTGGTTCTCGGAATAAGGGGTGTTTGGGAGCTCCAAATATAGCTAGTGGTGTGCCTAAACTTTCTATCATTTTGGAATGGTCATAAACACATTACTATCTTGTCATTCACTTGCTAAGATGTGTCATAGTTGTGGGAGATATGTTCATATGTATCCCTTATATCAGTATATGTCTATACCTTGATAAGGTCATGGATCATTGCCTCCAATGTCTACTGTGACAGAGTCAGATACTTCAAAGACTAAAGGGATCCAACCAGAAGCTCTGAGAGTAAATCACCATCACATAGTATATTAGTTTCTTGCAGAGGTAGATGTGGGTCCAGTGATAGTGAGAGGTACCATATTTATATAATCCTCATTATATATTTCTTTATTTTACATCGGTGATTCACACTCATTTATACTTATCTATTTTTTTGATATCCTTAACATTCCAATGGAACTCATTACCTTTTTTATGGAGCTAGTAACACCTATTAGAGAGAGGAAATATTGTGGGATTTAGGGTTTTTATTATGTATTATCTATCAATTACACATAGTTAATCTAGGATTTCCTTATTCTCAATCTATTTTTTTTGGACTTCATCATTAATCACACCGTGATTCACTATTTCATATTCACCCTTACATCATTGTATTAAACTGAATCGGTTTTGTCAATTTTAAATATAATAATAAATTACACTTCATGTTTGATGAATTTATTTATTTTTTATCACTTTTAAAAAGGGAAATTATACTTGTTTTGATATTTTCATTGAAGGTGGAGATGATATAGAGGCCCTAGATATGATCTAGAAGAAAATGGGCCAAACTACATGGCATCCCATGGAAATATGTCAACTATTTTTGGAATTACAAGAATTCTGTGAATCCAAATATGTTGAAACATTATGGTCCACTCCAAAACATCATGGGATACCATACCTATCAAGGAATCCAAGCCTCATTCATCCAATAAGGTTCACATTAAAACAATTCTATCTAGAGAATAGAATCTGAACGAAGTGAGAAGTTTGGTTCGGTATATTTAAAATATCTCCCAATAAAGATATCTAATGACCACCAAATTTAATAAAGATACATTCAAGAGGTCTTAAAACAATTCTGTAATTTTTTCCAAGTCATGATATGTCCGTTTACTTTTCCAAAACACAGTCTCAAATGGTATCACCATGACTAGGTGCTCAATACCACTTACAATTTTGGATATAAAAGCGCACCAAGGGAACCTCAATTGGATGTTCGAACCATAAGCTAAGATATTACAGTTTGGAGTCCAAATGGAGTCTCCTCTTCAGCCTAGAAGTTATATAGGCCCATATCCTCATAGGGGGTCAAGAATGGGGAACGAGTTGCACCCGAGCTTCCTCCTCCTCCCAATGTTGAGGTAAGCGGTGGGTGATCATTATGAGTGAGATACACACATGAATAGGGAGTTTCAACACATAATTATCTACTAGTTTCAATGTATATTATTGTTTCATTTTTCTATCATATTAATATTAACTTTTTTTTATTCATTGAATTGAAATTCTTTTTATTTGATAACTAATTGGTGTTCGATTTTAAGTGTGTGTCTTATGTGGTTCCAATTGGAGAACATAAGAACCCTTTTCATCCAAAAAAAAATGAGAACCCAATGTTCCTTTACATACCATAAAGCAGGATAAGTGTATAGAAATTGACTAAATGATTTTTATTTCATGGTTTAGTTCTAATTGAATCATTTTAAGAGGCTTCTGGGTAACCAAGATCTTGGTTAACACTCAACTAAAATATTACACCAAAACATAATAATCAATTATGAATAAGGAACTCTTTATGTGTTGTAGTAACTTATCAATGATCAATTATTAATCTTAAATTGTTCACAATCCTCTTGGTATTTAAACATTATATCTATTTAAAATATGTTACATTATAGAAACTGTATTCAACACCACACCATATTTCAGTAATTTTTATTAATAATAAACACTCAAAACCTGTCAACGCTCCCTGTAGATTTCCTAGGGTCTTCCCCAGACTACAAAATCAACACTAGATCATTTTCAATTTGATGTTTCAGGACAGCGTGGTCAAAATTTGGTTCAATTTTTGGGAAGTTCCCTGGTTTTTTGTGCATTATTTTGATAAGAGTTTATTATTTTTTTGAATATTTATTTGTTTTCTATTCAACCATTTCAATCCTTTCGAATTCTAATCTATTTATTGGTAGGTTTGATGCATGATTCGTTTTAATCTGGGATATTTAGAACCTTTAAATCCCAAAATAGATAGGAACATATTTCAATGTCACCAAAACACACAAGACAACCCTTTACTGGAGGACACACCAAAACTTTGAAACTTTTCTAAATCCAACTTCTTCTGGAACCAAATTAGAAACTAAAATTAAGATGTATAAAACGAATGAAAAACTTATTTTCTTTCCTCTGATCCCCTTATTTAGATTTCATCATTGACAAACATGATAGGTACTGAATCATGAATTAATTGATTTAGTGGTCTAGAAAAATGTCACGCATGCTTATTAATTAATGATTTCTTAAACAGTGAGGATCTCATGAATATCGATGATACTGCTAGGCCTATAAAATCTCATTCCTCATATGATGATGTTACCATTCAGTAGTTAGATGAGATCAATGGCCTCTCACTTTCACATTCAATCCCTGAACATGTTGAACATTTATTGTATGGGTTGGAAGAAGAGGTGAAATTGGTTTTTTTGGAGGTAACTGAGACAAATGATTCCTACATTAAAATGGGTGACATTGATAATGATTCTTCATTTTTTAATTTTAATAAAATAGATTTAAACACTGAATTTCCATTTTATACCATCAATAAAACATACCTAAAGAAATCATTGGGAAATGAAGAAGAGGTTATGCAAGTGGAAACCAAGAAAGAGGAGGTCTCATTCTTTTCCATACCCCCAAAATGTAAGTTGTATCTCATTACAATGGGGATGGATTTAGAATACTATATCCACAGAGTCCTTAATAATAAAAAAGTAGTCAAATATGAACAAAATAACTTCTATTGCTTCATGTCTAAGAAACTCAACCCACCATCATTTTGGGGAGAATCCACTTGAACTTCCCATCTAGAGGTAGTCAAAATCTAGGCCTCACTTGGGGGTTAAATCCAAGAGTTTTTGTTCTGTTATTTTCCATTATTAGTATAATAATAAATTTATTTTATTCTCTACTTTTTCATGTAGTTTTTCAGTGAGAAACATTTAGGAGATAAAATCTAAATTTCACTATGAATAAACCAGTTTGTAACTCTCCATTACTCTTATTTTCTTGTTTTCATTCAATTAAAAATATGTTATACAGTGAGGAAAATATACACTATAGGTGGGGGGGATGGGTATATTCTTGGGTTTGTTAGGAATTTTCATCACTTCTTCTTGTTTAATAGTACTGTCAACCCCCCCATTTTATCCCTCTCAATTTTTCAAGAATATTAATTTTGTAAGGAAAAAAATGCCCTATTTAAAAGAATTCCAAATCGTTTTTCATTCTTGAGTCGATTGTGTGGGAAATTTCATTATTTATGAAAAAAAATTAATGAATGTTGATATAGAATATTTTTATATATTTTAAATTTTCAAATCATTATTAGGTTTTTAAGGTATTTTTTAACCCAGTCCTCATTATCACTAACCTATATTTTAATCCATTGCCTGAGAAACATTCTAAGACCTTTATTGCATATTCATTCTTTTAACCATGTTATTCGGAGTCTCTGGTATTGTAGAGAAACAATAACTTTCCATGTCATTGTTTGAAGCCATAAGATTCAACTCTACAACATCCATGATAGATTCCATCATTCATTGAAAATAAATTTGTACAATTAACCTCCAATCCTGGAAACCTGGACATTTTACCCTTCTTAAGCCTTAGATACCATGAAATTCTTGTTTGGTAGTAAAATTACAAACTTATTTATCCCAACCTACACATCTATTTTTTAAATTTTGGTTGTACATTCATAAAGTATGGGGTAGATGGTGTTTCTAGGGGAATGATTAAGAATGAATCTATTTTATGGGTTTATAGAATGTGTTCCTACATTCACTACTAGAAAATTAGGGTACTTCCACAGACCTATAGCCAAGATTTTAAAATAGTGACTATAGGCTAGTTTTCCATGGCATGTTTCCATGGTTTTGAAAACTCTAGATATAGGTCATGGCTATATCTAGGATTTTAAAACTGTGGCTATAGGACATATTTTTCAATAGCCTATATCCATGATTTTCCAAAACTGTGGCTATAGGATTCCCGCGCTTCTTCAGGAAAAACATTTCCTGCCAAAAATTTGGTTGAAAGAACTACTCCAACGGTTTTGTGGCTATTTACATGGTTTATATTACTATATATATATATATATCATAATATATATATATATTTACCCAATGTGTCATGAAGTATAGTGGTAAGTATGCTGGTTCGTAAAGAGGAGGTACAAGGATGGAAACTCGCTGGGGACATTTTCTATTTAGGCAATTGGCACAATGATCTAAGGCTATATCCACAGTTAAAACTGTGGAAATAGCTTCCTATAGCCACAGTTTAATCCATGGAAATAGGGAAACTACTACAGCATTTGTTTTTTAGGCCTAGTGCCACAGTTTTCAAAACTGTGGCAGTTGGTTGGGACCTACTGCCACATCGATAGCGGCCATGGTTGGCCAAAACTATGATCGTAATCTGTGGCCACCTTTTTTTTGGACCTATTACAATAGTTTTAAACTGTGGAAATATGATTTTTTTCTAGTTGTGATTTTCCTTGGGAATTGGGTCCAAATATAATATTGTATAATTATTTTAAAAAAATTCCCTCTTTATCTCCAATTAAAATTGTAAAAACAATTGGTTCTTTACATTGAAAAAAAAAACAAAAATAAAAAATACTAATGGAGAAAAGAGGAAGTTTATTCATTATTATTCACTGATCAGTTGTGACCTACATAAATGGGCAATAGGGATAGTGAGTTGGAAGAGATACACATTGTGAGTGGATGAGTGTATACATTCATTGTCAATACATTCTGAATTTTTACATGTTTTGTACTTAAGAGATTAAACACTCCTCTTGTGCCTCATATTTTTTATACATTAAATCATACCAACCCTTGAACCTCTAAAAAACCTGTTGTAAGTACTCTTATGTATCACACCAGTTTCTACCAGTAGAGAACATAGAATCTTGGAAAGGATATGGTAAGATCACATGAACTCTAGGAAAAGAGAATAAATCCACTTTCATATGTTCCTTGAGTGATGAGGGAAAAATTTCTATGGGAGGTAGGTTGCGACATGTTGCATGGGTGAACAAATAAATTTGAACAAATTTGAAAGTGAGAATAAAAATTATAGGAAAATTTATTTCACAAACAAGATATAATGAATTTCATTTTAGTAGATACTGTTGCGGTGGTGGTACTGTAGCAGGGAATGTAGTAGCACGGGTACTGTAGCAGTACTGTTCACTGAGGGGTCCTTTGGGCCATTCAAATGGGCTTTTCAAGCCTTGTATTCAGGCCACTTGGCCTTGGGCCTTTGGGCTATGTAATGGGTCTCCCTCTACCCAGTCTAAATAGGCCTTTACTTTCAAATAATAAATTAAGGCTTTGTCCCCAAACATTAAAAAAAATACATTTCCAAGGAGTGAAAAAGATTAAGATTGGGGTGTGAGCAAACTATGATTCACTGTTCCATTTTCACCCTTACACTATTGTATTAAACTGAATTTATGTTCTAAAATTCAAGTATAATAACAAATTTCACATCCTTTTTGATGAATTTATTATATTTTTATCACTATAAAAAGAGTAAATTATAATCTTTTTGATATATTCATTGAAGGTGGAGATGATTTGGAGGAAACATAGATGATCTAGAAGAAAAATGTGCTAAACTGCATGAAATCCCATCGATATATGTCCACTATTTTGAACATTATGAGATTTACATGCATCGAAATTGGATGAAACATTGTTTTCAGCTCCAGAACATCTTGGGATAAAACTTTTATCATGGAACCCAAGCCCCATTCGTCCAATAAGGGGCCCATTCAAACCATTATGTCTAGGGAACTGAATCTTTACAATGTCAGAAGTTTTGTTCGTTATTTTGACAATATCTCCCCATAAAAATGTCAAATGACCAAAACATTTGATAGGGGGACATTAAAGAGGTTGTCCAATAACTCCCTTATTTTGTCAAAGTCATCACATGGTTGTTTACGTGTCCAAAATGGATACTCAAATAGTATAACTTAAACTAGGTTCTCAAAACCACTTACCATTTTTACTATAAAAGGGAACCCAGGGAACTTCATTTTGAAGTTCAAACTAGAAGAAAATATCTTCAATTTAGAGTTTTATATGAGTCTCCTCATCATCCTATAAGTTCAGAAGGCCTCTATCCTTGTAGGGGGATCAATAATGAAGAAAGAGTTCCACCCGAGCTTCCTCATTCTCTTGATGTCGAGCTAAGTGGTGGGTGATCATTGCGAAGGAGCTTCACACTTTAAGAGGGAGTTCCATCACCTAATTATCAACTTTTTTCTGTATATTGTGGTTTGAATTGTTATTTTATGTGTATATTGACATGTTTAGATGCATTGAATTGAAACACTTTTTATTTCATAACCGATTGGTGTGTGATATTAAGTGTGTGTCTGGTGTTGTTATGATTGGACAACATGAGAACCCTTAAATTTCCCAAAATTTTTTATTTCAATGTTCTTTAAAAAACAATAAAGCATGATTTGGGGCTGGAAATTGACTAGACTATAGTTATGTCATGGTTTAGTTCTAATCGCATCATTTTAAGATGCTTGTGTGTACCCTAGATCAAGGTTAACCCTCAACCAGATGATTACACTATAACCTAATAATCAATTAATAATGAGGAACACTTCATGTGTTGTAGTAACATAGAAATTATCACTTTGTTATCTCATATTTTTCATAATAGTCTTGGTATTTCAACTTTATAACTCTTTAAATTAACTTCCTTTCTTGAAACTATTTTCCAAACAATACCATTTTTAGTAACATTTAGTAATCATACACACAAAACCATTCAAAACTCATTAAAATATGACCTAGGGTCTTCCCAAGACTATAAAATATTCTTTAAATCACTATCAACTTGACATGTCATTATAATGCAGTCAATCATCAGGATGGAAAGGATTTTTCTCATTGAGATGATTTTGATTGTTATCAATAGTGTGTCTCATTTATTGTAGTGGATGGGAGTTCAAAGGTGTTTCAGGGAGAGTGGTATCTAAGTTATGGATTTATAGGAACATCCCTCTCATATATACAGAGTTTTTTTTTCTATTGTTATTGTTTAGCCTAATGAAATTTCTTCTATTGTAGATCTTCCCATAATTGTTCATGGTTTTCCTAATGTTTTACCATATGATTTATTTGGTTTTCCTCTAGAGAGGTAGGCGGAGTTAATGATTGACTTTTTCAAGGAATACAGATGATATAAAAATTATTATCATATGGCACCAGAAGAGTTTAGAAAACACAAAATTCAGTTGTAATAGCTAGTTGAAAACGGTTTTAAACACTAATTATCCCCCTTGGGTAGAGCCATTTCTCATTTCCAAGTAAGACGGCGATTTTCTCCCATTGTGTGAGGACATGAGGAAGTTGATTCAGGTAACAGTTAAGAAAAGTTATCCTTTTCCTCATTTGGATTATTTGTTTTACCACTAACGAGGTGAAAATTTATTTTCCAATATTTAACTTTTTTTTGGATATCAAAATCTTAGAGTTCGACAGTGTAATATACCGAAGATATAATTTCGGTGTTGGTATGGCCATTACGATTATCATCTGATTCCATTTAGTCTAACTATCACTCCTATAATTTTCAAGGACATGATGAATCAAATATTCCATCAATATCTCAACACTTTTCTGGAAGTGTTCATGGATGATATTTTGTTTTACTAGATATCTGATCATGATCACATTTAACGACCTGAAATATTATAAATAAAATTCCCCTTTTGGATTTTTTTAAATGAAATGCAGTTATAGAAAACACATACACCTTTTTTTATATCCTATTGTATTTTGAAACCATTAAGAAACATTGTTATTGATAATGTAGTCTATGAACAGTGATTAAGTGATTAGTATAAATATAGGTTTTAAAAAATCAAATTGACACAAACAAAGGTAGAGATAGCGTCAACCAGTAGGATAAAACCCTACAAAGAAAATTTATCAAAGCATACAATGGAGATTTCATTTCTAGGATTCTCCCCTGACAAAGACAATGATGAGATGAAACAACATAATCATTAGCTATAACATTTATGGTATAAGTTCAAGCCCATCATGATCATGACCCAAACTATGTTCACTAAACCACCCAATTAAAATCCCACCATAACGAACCTTACTCTCAAGGCATTTTTTGGGGTAATAAAGGGATATGTATGAATACAATATAAATTTTAATTTTTACTTATTTAGGATAATAAATATATTTTCATCCAATTACTGTTACTCTGTAAATGATTTTTATTTTGATACAATAAAGCACAAATTTTATTTTTGGTTTTTATTCAAAATCAATAAATGAATTAATGAACTAATTGATTTTTGAAATAAATAATATTTTTAAATTATTAAATAATTTTATCACTTATATTATCATATAATTTTTATGAATTCAAATGTAATTTTTATAAGGGTTCGAAAACATTTATTTTCAAAAAAAACATCATTTATTAGTAAGTTCCGATTTTATTTTAAAAGTGATAATTCACATATTTATTAAATTATTTAGAAAAAAATTATTATTTTCGTAATTATAACATCAAAATTATGTAATGGTGATTTTTTCATAATTTTTTGAGACGGTCAAATTTTTCGGTAAAAAATAAATATCATATATATAGATATACATTGTGTTTTATGACCTCATAATGACCCAAAATTGATGTAATAATTACAATTCATGGGATACAAGACTAAATATATGTTTTAAATTCAATATAATATGACATGAAGTTTATTTTATTAATTTTGTAAATCCATTATGAATCCTCCAAAACATATAATATATGTTAATGTTTTAAAATCCTTTCTTTAAGAGTGTGACTCACCACCACATACGCAATGGAAATATTTTAAATAATATTGCCCTTTTCCTTATTGAACAATTATAACCACTCATTTTTCAAGTAAACCATGAGAAAATCATGGTATGGTTTGTGTTTTTTGAATATTTTATTATGTAGAGTCCAAAAGCTTAATAATAATAAAATCTCCCTCCTTTCCTATATAAACCCAACCAATATCATGTTTACCTTCTCTAAAAATCCTTGTACAATAACCATGACCTTCCCTACAATCTCAATATTCCTCCCAATGTTCCCCAATTCTCTCATGAATCCCCTCACAAGCTTTTTAATCACACACTCAAGTATGGGATCCTACTTTTCCTCTCCTTTAAATTCAAGCACCTTATTTGGAATTTTTATTCATAATTACTACTTTTTATGATGTAATTTATTTATAAAAATACCATAATATCAAATAGATTCCATTTTACTATGTTATAATTTATTATCTTTAATTTTTACCTTGACCTATGCCATTGCTATGTTGAAATTCCATAAGGGATTTAGGACTTCTCCTTTCCATTAAAGAACTCATTTTATGTTATGTTTATTATATTCATTTTATATTGTTGGGATATGTTCTTCCATATTACCCTCAATATAAAATTAATTTATAAATTATGATATCATCATTTTCACTCTCATTAATCCTACCATGATCCTTTATGAACACTAGTTTCTATCTGGTAATTTCGTAAGGGATTTTTTCCTTTCTCTTATTTAGTCTAGTATATTATTGACCTATTGTATTTTATATAAATTTAATTATGTTAGGATATGTTATTCCATTTCCCCCTTAATATACAATTTCATTCCCAATTATGAGAGACTTGTTTATCACTCATAAATCCCCATTATGATGTTTTAATTAACGTCATTATGTTGCTAAATTTTCACCCTGACTTTATATTCCAAAAAAAAATTGTGTAGTGAATATCATGCCCAATTTTTTATCAAAGGTATTCTCCTTTATAAACATAAACATATTTATTGGGTAATTACATGTATTTATTCCACATTCTATGATCATTGAATTAATTATTAAGATTATTGAATCCATGTTTTACGATCTATGTGGCACACCTAAGAATGAGAATGAAATACAAATGATGGGTGCAGCTTGAAAGTGATCCAATGAATTGGGTAATGTTTTGTATCATGATATGTCACATTAGGACTGAGAGTGAACCTAATTTCATTATGGGACTTTTTCCACCATGATATCCCAGTCGGTTTAACCAGGACCTTTGTTTATGATTCAGTGTTTTATGTTGTTTCCACATTTCCCATGTTATTATTATCATGGTTTTTATGTTCTTTTTTGAAACATCCTGGTTCAGGGTGCTTCCAAAAGATTCCCTATACCTGGTTGGTCATATGGAATCAATCTCATTTCCCCAAACTCCAGAGGCTGCTGACTAGAAGCAAGGGATATGGGTGTGATAGTAGAGAAACTATGCCCTCATTGGCAGATCAATGCAGTAGAAAAAGAATAATAAACAATAGTTGAAGCTGTAAAACCATACAACATAAGTAAAAAAATGGAAGAATGATAGTAAAACAATTGTAGCATATATAAATAATTGGTGCATTCCACATGTAACATGGAAAGCATAAAAAAAGTCACAATGCTAAAAATGAAACACTATAGCCAAAATACTGCAAAGTATGTAAACTCCAATAGTATTGCAAGCCTCATATTGGTCCCATGCTCTCCATATCTACAACAATCATGTACCAAATTTAGAAGGATGATTTCCCTTATATATACCTGCAACCATATAATATGTTTGGGCCAAAATGTACGACCCAAATAGGGTGTGAGAAGAATCCAAGTAGGAAACCACAAAAATATATGTGCCTACCTATCAGGGAATATATATAGTAGGATATATGCCAAATGAATCATTAGACAAGGATGTGCTCAAAAGTAAACAATCCTATAGTTTCTAATTACATTCATTTACCTTTATTAAATATTCAAACTATAGAATAATTACATGTCGGGATCTATCCTATGCTATATATCCCATGTGTAATAGAAAAATAGATGTCTCGGAAGACCATCTAACAATTAAGTAAGACTTAGTCCATGATTGTGCTTTGGCATGGAAGACTCACCACAATCCACATTCAAAATATCACATTGACCATCTGGATGGCTCACACAGTCTAACCCCTATGATCAAGTGTTCCATAAAAAAAGACTCTATGAGAAAGAACTCACCATCAATTCCCCATGTGGTCATTCAATGATATACCAAAGACTCTATAAAGAAGAACTCAATGTCCATTCCCCCTATGGTCTCATTACTATATACTATAGACACTCTGAGGGAGTTTTCACCATCAATCCCCCCTGTGGTCTCCTAAAATAAACTACAGACTCTCTGGGAAGGCAATCAACATCCATTCGCCCTGTGGTCTTGTAAAGGTATACTATAAACACTCTGAGGGAGAATTCACCATCAATTTCCCCTATTGTCTCGTAACGTAAATATAACAGACCCTCTGGGGAATCCCACATTGTCAATTCACCCTATGGACTAACTACACTTGGTTCTCACAACCCTGTGTAATATAATCATACACAAACAATACGTGGAAGCCTAAATTAATCTCAACCACTACAAGGATATGTAGCTACAATTTATAAAACATGCCTTTAACAAGTAGAAATGAAGGAATCAATTCCATCCTAAAAAGAAAGGCATGAAAACATGGTATGCCTCATAGCAACCTGGACTAAACGACCACAAACATTCAAAAAAGGAAATTCACCCATGGGGTGTCCACTAAACATGCAATTTAGTATAATACATCAATGAAAACCCTTCATATATCAATCAATCGAAGTTAGATGATATCAAGGTTCAATTTCATAACATGAAATACATGAATCATGGGTAATCAACACTTTGGAATATATAACTCAAAGAAAAAATCTGAAAGGAAAAAAACAACCTACCTTGACATTGTATGATGAACACTCTTGGATGTCAGCCCTTTAATAGGCCTAGAATGTCATAGATCTACAAAAAGGTCAAAATCATTCAACCCTCAATAACTCATGAGAGAGGAGAAATTCGGAAGAGAGACTCTAGGGAAATTGGGAACTCATCAGTTGGAGACAAACATACCCGTAGGCACCTCAATCAAATATCAGATAGAGGAACGAGAAGTGCTCGGTGATTCTCAACCATACGTTTCTATCTTATATAAGACACGGGAAGAAGAAATAAGTTCTAAAGATGAGATGTGGCCCTGGTCTGATTAATCAAATAAAAATAAAAGTACATTTTGTGTTCATTTAATGTACACATCGTGTACTAGCCTCAACCGGCCCCAACATTATGCCTTCCACATGGCCATGTAATCAGCTATTACACAACCAATACATAGATACACGTGGAAACCAGGTACACAACATGCACTCAATAGTACACGATGTGTACCTAGAAAACTTCCAAAATCATCTTTTTTCATAAAATAAATTAAGAAATAGAGAGCCATAGATGAACTGAATATTTGGGTTCTTACAAACATTCCCTTTAAACTGATTCATCCCCAAATTGACCTTCCGTGGATGGAGAAGAAGAAACATCAAACAAATCTCTCCATTGTCATCGAACATCATCCTACCTCTCCAAGTCTCATCTTATACTCGCTTGTGCTGTATTAGAACCCGTACCAGTGGAAAATACGGACCATGGAGAAGCTTCGTACTGTGATCCACAATCCATATAGGGTGATCCTCAAATGATGCATCTACCTCTAACTCAACCTCCTCGGGTTAAAAACAAGATACGAGTATGAAAAGTAATGTCGTAACTAAGATTAATGGAAGACGTCGTTCATAGCCCAGTACCTCTCAGGTAACTGCAACCGATAGGCAACCATCCTGACTCTCTCAAAAACCTCAAATGGCTCAATATATATCTATGAAAGCATTCCCTATCTTCTAATACTCATGTGTCCTAACCTTGTTGTGACACATAATAAATTCTAATCTTCGTCCTTGTACTCCAGAGGTCATCTCCGTTGATCAAAATAAGATTTATGAAGAGACTATGCAGTATCAATCCTCTTCTGAATCAAATTCACTAGCTCAGTGGTTTATTGGAAATGATGAGGTCCCAACATAGCTGTCTCTCTTACCTCCAGTAAAAATAGGGTTGATCGGCATGGATTACCTTACAAATCCTCATAAGGCTCCATCTGAATCATCACCTGAAAACTGTTATTGTACAAGAACTCCAATAGGGGTACTTGTCTCTCCTATGAACCCCTGAAATCATAGATGCATGCTCAAATTATTTCCTCCAACACCTGAATCGTGCACTTAGACTTTCCATCTCTCTAGGGATGGTATGTTATAATCATAAGTACATCTCTACCCAAATCCCTATATAGTCCCTTCCAAACATGAGAAGTAAATCGGGCATCCCTATCTGAAATTATAGAGTCGAGAACCCCATGCAATTTAAAGTCTCTCAAATGTAAAACCATCCAATCTCATCAACACTTATGGTCTCCTTGATTACCAAGAAGTTTCAACCGTTGTGTATCTATCAACAACAACCTGAACTACAACATTACCTTGAGGTGACCTCCATAACCCCATCACAAAATCCATCGGGACATCAGCCCACTTCCACTCAAGAATGAGTAACTTCTGTAGAAGCCCTCCCAACCATTGACGCTCTGCATTCACCTACTGACATGTGGAATATCTCATCACAAAACCAAAAACAGCCCTCTTCATACCTGGCCAACAATTTGGATAGTGTAAATCTTGATACATCTTGGTGACACCAAGATTAACTTCCCAAAATAAGGAATGAATATAAAAAACAAGCTCTTCATGTATGTCTACTAACCCCCAAACACACCCATGAAAATACAAGATATCATCCTTCCCTTGGTTCCACCAAGAAGTAGGGTCCTCTCCTGACACACTCACCAGTAGGACTAGGCCATCAGAATTTGATAGGTTCCTCACTCTCACTCGATCAATAATAGTATAGGTAATAGGTATAGAAGAAAGAAACATCTTCCCCTGTCTGTCGCATACCTCCAAATGCATCTCAGAGAACTGAGCCATAAGATTCCACTCACTATTGGCCTCCTGGTCTTCCTATATCTGAGTCCTCCTGCTCAACGCATCAACCACATAATTTCCTTTCCCATGTGTATAGGCAGGATCAAATTCAAAGGACTAATGGTACTCAACCCACCTTTATTGTCTCAAATTCAGATCAGGCTGAGTAAAGATACACTTTAGGATCTTGTGTTAGTGAAAACCACAAAATTCTTGCCCCAAAGATAATGTCTCCAACATCATAAAGCATGAAAAACTGTAGCCAACTCGGGATCTTGCATCAGGTAATCCCTCTCATGTGGCCTCAACTACTGAGATGTATATGCAACTACTCCTTCCCCCTGTTTTGCACTTCTCCATGCCTGATATAGGATGAATAATAATATATGGTGTAACTCTTTCATGGCACCAGAAAAATTAGTATCGGTGATGAATTCAATCTACCTTTCAGCTCTTGCACGGATGTATCGAATGAATCAATCCACCGATACTTTTCACCCTTCTTATTCAGAACCTTTAGTGGCCCTACTAAGCATGAAAGTCCTGTATAAATAAATGTTAGTAACCAACCTGTACCCAAAAGATCCATACCTCAAAGAATTTTTTCAGATTATCCAAGGAAACTAATGCTCTCACATTCTGTGGGTATAATGATACAACTGTCTCTGAGATAACACCACCCAAGAAGTGAATCTGGTTCTTCCAAAAGTGGCATTTTGAGAGATTGGAATATAACTGATGCTCTCTCCATGTACTCAAAATGATCTCAATATGGGTGTAATGGTTGTGTCGATTGTGGGAATACACCAATATATCATCCAAAAAAACATTCACAATAGAATCCATGTAAGGATGGAACATTCTTTTAATTAGTTCCATGAACATTTCTGTCATGTTTTTGAGACTGAACGACATAACCACATACTTGTAAAGACCATACATTCTTAGAAAGTCTATAAGAGGTATATCTGATAGTCTAGCGTGAAACTGATGATAAAATGATCTCATGTAAATCTTCTAGAACACATGGGATCCTTAATGATGATTAAAGAGATCATCAATCCTCTTCAAGGGATAATATTTCTTAATTGTAAACTGGTTTAGCCTCTGAAAATTAACATAAACTCAGAGAGTACCATCTTCCTTCTTCACAAACTAGTGAGCAGAACACCAAGGAGATGTACTCGGTCGGATTAAAACCCTTTTCCAGTAACGCCTATAACTAATTATTGATCTCTTTTAACTCTAGTGTAGACACCCTATATGGAGGAATAGACAGTAGTGCCACTCCTAGCACACAATAAATAGAGAAATATAGCTCCCTCTCTGGAGGTAAAACTAAAAATTCATCTAGAAAGACATCCCTGAAACAATCCCCCACTGGAGGAAAGTCCATCTGTGATGTCCCCACGTCATTCAAATATAAACTAGTGATATGGATTGTAATTCCTCCCAACCTATGATGCTCTGGTCCAACTCTACTCTCTTGAACAACCCATTCTCCCTTGGGTAGAAAAAACTACCCCTCTGGTGATAAAAAACTCACACCTTAATGATAGAAGTCAACAAAGGCATAGAAGGAGACTAACCATTCCATTCCAAGAATGACTTCAAAGCCTGACCTCTCCAAAACATAGAGGCACTATAAGAAGTGACACCCACCAACCTCAATAGGGTACTCCTTTAACTAGTTTACACTAGCCATCCTAATCCCCAACGGAGTGTCTAACATTATAACATCCTCATAAGTTACGATACAAAGCCCAAGACTCTCCAAAATGATGACAGAAATAAAACTATGGGAAGCCCCTGTATCAAAAAGGGTAGATGATAAAACTGAGCCAACTAGAATCATACCTTTATCAGTCGAGGGTCTGAGATCCTACTCCTACTAGGTCTGCTCTACTTCAAAAGTTTGACCTATACAGCAGACATATGACCCTACCTAACTACCCTGATCCGATCAACCCAACTATCACTGAATGTATGCTGAATGGATACCATGGTCACAACCTCTTCATTATCTTGAATGTTCAGAAAAACTCCAGTTCCCTGACTGATGAGAAATTGGTCGTCCTGTTTATGAACATGGAGTCTTTATAAAACCCATATAACCAGCTGCTGGTGAGAAAACCCGAAAAAAATGTTGAAGATGGGACATCTTGCCTCACGCTCAGCACTCAACTGGTTCTCTCAGGCACTGAGGTATCATATACCAACTCATACCACACATGTAGCATACCACCTGGATACCAGAAGGGGTATCCTGTCTACTCGGATCTCCATACCTAAACTCCCTATGGTGCTTCCTACAATCAATCAGAGGAGTACCAAATCAGGATGTCGAACCGCCCAGGATCACAGCTCCAAAGTCCCTCATATTACTCTCAATGGCTAGTGCATGGTTGACTATAGAAGATATAGAAGTATACCTGAAGATGTTCACCTAATATCAGATATCATGTCTGAGACCATCCTCATACATCCTGGCCAGAAATAACTCATCACCCCATGGAATGGGTGTGAAGCACTGCAGCTCTTTAAAGCGAGAAGAATATTCCATGACTGAAAGGGTACCATGTTCCAGACCCATGATCCTTCGGGCTTGGTCAACACTCAATGTCTCTAGGTAGAAAAAGTCATATAAGGGCTGCTAGAACTCATCCCAAGAAATAACTCAATGTCATCCCACCTGTGATATCACATCCCTCCATCTCATGCCAGAATTTTGAAACATGTAGGTTGAGAGCTTCGCCCTCTTTACAAGAGGTGTCTTGAGATTCATGAATATGGACAGAATGGATTATAACCATGAATCGATAGCCTGAGTTCCTCTATCCCCTAAGAAAGAGGGAGGATGATGCTATTGAAAACAATTGTGTCAACCCTTCCATAGACTGGGTAGGATGCGGTGCTCCCTAGTAGGTCATCAGAAACCTGGTGAACCCTTCTCGGAACTGTGCATTAGCGCATGTGTTCAGTATAATAGTTGGTGCCAAGCCATTCACCACATCAGGATCTGTTGGTAGTCCCTGATCTACCATTTTTGGTGTCAAATTGTTTCCCTATATCTAGCGTACAACCAGAGGATAACTTGGTGGCATGACTCTCCGAGGTTAAGTGCACACCTTAGTTCAATATTATCAAGGACCGAAACTTTTAAGTACAAGAAAAGAACACGAGGAAAAAAACAATCATGTTTTACAAAATAGGGGTTACATGAAGTGTTCCCTTTATATTTTAACATGGGCATTTAATCCTATGAAAATTGGTCATGTATCATCCCTTCACACAGTGTGTTCCTCCTATGACATGGCATGTACATGAATTTTCCCTCATTTCTAAGTTCTTTTACATGGTTTCATCCTAGGTAACAATATATGGTGTGTTCACCCTACACATGACATGTACCATTTATGTTATAACCACTAGTGTAGTTAGTCACATGGTCAAAGACATGGTCGACTCTAAATGGTGTGCAAGAATGGGACACGACGTGTACAACCTGAGTTTCATCCATCTATATCATTAGTAACACGACAAGATACATTGCATCATCTGCACTGCATGTACTCACAGAACACATAATATTCTACCAAACATTTATCAACTAGTGTCTTTTCTAACATAGTCATTCACAAGATTAATCACTACACGGTGTGTACTCATAGTAATAGTGTGTACTTAAGAAAAGTTGTTTCTTCCAAAACAGAAGAACACATAGCATGTGTTCATAACACCACATGCCATGTTGTCTTGTTTTCCGGATAGTAGGACTCTGAAACTTCCCCATAACCCTTAAAAACATAATATTTTGTCCATGGAATGACAAATTCCAACCCGTTAGAGACCATACTCCCAGGAATCCTAGTTTGGCATCCATATTCATATCATAACTTGACAAAATTCAACTAATGTCCATACATGATCTACCAAATTTCGATCTAAGAGGGCCCATAACACATGTGGGACAAAATTTTGGTGTTCATCTAATGAAAATTTACATATTAGTAATACCCTATCAAATATAAGGTATTTTTCAAGTAATCTATAATAATAACATTAGTATTTATCACAACCTCTATCACAACAGCATGCAATCAATAATACACGCTAAATGGCATGATAAGAATGTATGAGATGTGATATCTATCAAGTTAATATATGATGAATGAGGTGGCATACCCTCATCTCATTAGGGTCGGGGAATAATTAGAATCCCAATAATATCAATGAAAAAAATAAATACAAGTGAGTCATGAAACAGTGAAATCAAATCAACTGTAAAAATTGAAAAACCAAAAAAATTGAAATATTCGAGGTAAATTGGATTTTCCCTAAACACATGTTAGCTACTCCTAGGAACAACTTATTACCAACTACCCATTCCTTACTATCCCAGTCCACAAGCTCCAAATAGTATGACAATGTAGAAAATAAAACATGATGCTTTTGATACCACTTTGTAACGTCCTGGTTCTGGGTGCCTCCCAAAGGTTCCCTTAACTCAGTTGGTCACAAATCCTCAAACGCTTTTCCCTGAATGTCGGAGGATTGTGACTAGTATTGAGGTCCTTGGGTGTGATAGAGGGGAAACTATGCCTTCATTGGTAGAACAATACAATAGAAAAACAATAATAAAGAACAACAGAAGTAGTAAAATAGTACAATATAAGTAAACAATGGAAGATTGATGGTAAAATAACTACACCATATATAAATAAATGATGCATGTCACATGTATCTATGAAAGTATAAAAACAAGTAACAATGCAGGAAATTTAATACTAAAACCAATGTACTAAAATGTAAGAAAACTCTAAAAGCATCTCTAGCCTCATCTTGGTCTCATTCTCTCCCGCTCCATAGAAATAAAGTACATGATGTAGAAGGGTGATTTCCCTTATCTATACCTACAACCATATATTCTTTTTGGGCCCAAAATCATGACCTAAATAAAGTGTGAGATGAATCCCAATAGGAAACCACCAAAATATCTATGCCTAATAGTTAGTGAATATATATAGCAGGTGATATGAAAAATGAAGTAGTAAACAATGAAGTACATAGAAGTAAACAATCCTACAGTTTCTAATTACATTCATTTACATTTATTAATTATTCAAATCATTTAATAATTAAATCCTAGTATGTAGCCTAAGATCTGTATCCCCTTTGTAATAGAAAAATAGAAGTCTTAAAATACCATCTAAAAATCTTGTAAAACTATGTCTAAGCTTGTGCTTTGGCTTGGTATACTCATCACAATCCACATTCAAAATATCACATTGACCATCTGGGTGGCTCACAGAGTCTAACCCCTATGATCATGTGGTCCAGCAAAAAAAAGACTCTATGAGGAATAATTAACTATAAATTCCCCATGTGGTCTTTTAATGATAAAATAAAGACTCTCTAAGGAAGCACCCAACATCCATTCCCCCTTGTGGTATTGTAATGGTATACTATAAACATACTAAGGTAACATTAACCAAAAATCCCCCATATGGTCTCATAATGTAAACTACAAAATCTATGAGGAAGCACTCAATGTCCATTCCCCATGTGGTCTCGTAACGGTATACTATAGACACTCTAAGGGAGAACTCAACACAAATCCACCCTATGGTCTCGAAACATAAATATAATAGACACTCTGGTGAATCCCTCAATGTCAATTCATCCTACTTTCTAACTACACCAGGTTCTCACAACGCTGTGTAACACTATCATAGAAAAATTATATCCATCATCCCAAATTAATCTCAAATAAAACAAGGATAAGTAGCTACAATGCATGACATAGGGATTTAACAAGTAGAAAATACACAATCAATTCTAACCTAATAGGAAAGGCATGGAAACAAGGTCTGCCTCATAGGCAACCTAGACCAAATGGCCATAAAAATTAAAACAAATAAATTCACCCATGATCTATCCCCTAAAAATTCAATTTATCTTAAAACATCAACGAAAAACCTTAATATATCAATCAAACTAAGGAAGGTGATATCTGGGTTCAATTCCATAACATGAAATACTCGAATCATGGGTAATCGGAACATTGTCTTATATAACTCAAAGAAAAACTCTGAAAGGAAACAATCCACCTACCTTGATGTTGTGTGATGAGAAATCTTGATTTTTTTCCCTTGAATTGACCTAGAATGTCACAGATCTACAGAAATTTCAAAAAAATTCAACCCTTGATAACTCATGAGAGATGAGAAATCGGGAAGAGAGACTGTAGGGAAAAAGAGAACTCACCGGTGGGAATCCAACGCACACAAGGGCGCCTCAATCAGATCTCAGATATAGTAACCAGAGGCGCTTGAAGATTATAGGTCATACATCACGCTACTTTATGAAATATAGGAAGGAGAAACAAGTTACGGAGATGAGATGTGACCCCAGTCCGATTAATCAAATAAAAATAAAATTACACGGTGTGTTCATTTAATATACACACTGTGTACTAGCCTTAATCGGCCCCCTCTATAGCCAGTCCACATGGCCCTATACTTGGACGTTAAATGGCCAGTACACGGCTGCATGCATCAGTCAGGTACATGACATGTACATAGAAAATTTCCAAAATCTTAATTTTTCCTCAAAAACTCCAGAAATCGAGATTCATACATGAAATGAAGATCTGGGTTCTTAAAATTTTATTCATAATTGATATTCCAATTGTATAACAAGTATTGTATATGCCTTTTTCATTCCCTTACTAGGATTTATATGTTGCTCCTTTATTATGTATTTGTCCAGGATATCCCATGTAGTTTCATGATCGATGAATTATTTTGAGGATGTTAAATAAGTTTTTAATAAAGATATTGTATTCCATATTTTATGTTCTTATGTAATGTACATAATTCAGAATGAAAATATAATTATCAATCATTCTAGTTTTATTAACTTTATTGTTGTGTAATAACTCATGTATTAATGAGAAATAATGACCAGGGTTGTAATAGTTGGTATCAAATGAAATGTTTAGTAATTTTTGGGATTAGAATTATAAAAATTCAATCAAATCTTAGGGATATGAATATGTATAAGAAAACATCCCAAAATTTTGTTTAGTATAGAGTAATTTTTTTATCAAGATAATGCATCCATGTATAGATACTACACGTGTACATGGTTTTGGAATAATTGTACATAAGATTAACAACTACGACAATGTGTTTTGGGCCTGAATCAGGGTAAACTGGTACATGAAAACATGACTTACTGGACACCTAATTTGAAACTACTAGGGGATATGATTTTGTAAATTCATAAACTCGTTATGAACAATTATTAATAGAATAAAAAAAATTCCATAAGAATATATGATAGAAAATAGATCATGGATAACATATATTGAAACTGTGAGATTCATAAGTTATGGAAATAAATATAATTTATATATTGTCCTTTTATTTTCATTGGAATCCTATTTATGTGTTTAATAGTTTAAAAATTATCATTTGCAATTTTCCCTTTATTCTAGGAAATTAACAAAAAAAAGAGTAGTTGGGTAAAAAATCGATGTGATGGGAAATGTGATGAATTCCTCAATGACATGCCCAACCTAATGCAAGAAATAATCATGAACATTATGATGATACTCTCATATGAATCAGTTTTTGAATAGAAACCTGGAGAAAGAGGATCTCCCAAACCCCCCTAAGATAGAAGAATCTGAAATAAAGAGCTTTATATAATAAAGGCCTATAACGTTGAATAGATCATCTTGTCCCTTAATCATGGAATATGGATACAATCCATTGATATCGTCTTATTCATCCATCAATGTACTAATAGAGGGAGGGTTATATTGAATTTTTATCATATTGTGGGAGAATCTAATCAGTGGTTGTCATTGATCAAGAATAAAAATCCTATGGAAGAAATCAAATTGATGGTGTGGAAGGAATTCTAGAAAAAAAATTCCAAAAAATATTTTACTCACACTCTCTAACTTAAAATATAAATGGATTTACTTATCCCTAAGAAAAAGGGATGAATAATATATCAGGGTGTATGAGGAATACTTCACAATACTTGCTTGATTCACCTCTGGATTCATCGTTACACCTGAGTGCCTGGTTTAATGATTCTTTGGTGGGATAAAACCTAACCTACAAAAATCATTGATGATTCATAAATTTGATATCTATGATGAAAGTTTCTGATGTTACCACAAATTCAAAATGGATATTGAAGTATCTAAAGGGTATGAGAACAATAAGAATCATAATATGAAAGTTAATTATAGTGGTTTGATGGAGAAATCGAATGAGGTAACGAAATATCAACATCCCACTTTTGAATGGTGAGGGGAGAAGACAACATAAATTTACTAAATAGAGAATAAATACTTTATGTTTGGGATGGAAGAACACCTATCTAGAAATTCCCGACATGAGACTCCTGCTAATGCGATAGAAGAAAGGAATTCTTCATTCAACCCTCATAATATTGTTCATTCGTATAACTTCAAGAAACTAGGGTACTTTACAAACCAATTACCTAAGCCAAGGGTTTTCAGAGTCAACCAATAACCTCCAGGGCATCAAGGCCATGCCTTTTCGATCACAACCATAGAGGTAGATCCCAGTGAGGAAGTGGTGATATGTATGATAGTTATTCATATAGGAATAGAGAATTTACATTTTGATTCTAGTTTTATGCATTACTTAATATCATGAAATTATAGTAGAACTATTAAAACTCCACCACAAAAAGATGAAGTAGATCTATTGGTGAAAATTGAAAATGGGGAAGTTAATTCATCACAAGTATATAAATCCTACCCTGTTAGTGTTTGCATGCTAAACAACCTAGAAAACCTTTTAATACTTAATTTGGTAGAATTTCATGAAATTATGGAATGGGTTGGATTTCCCTATATATATCCAACATAAATTTTCATTATAAATAAATAACTCTCTGTATTTCAAATCGACCCCTAGTTCTACAAAAGTGAATAAAGGGATATGACTATTTTTAGAACCATCATCAGACGTATGGATATTATTGCCAGATGAGTAAGAATATCTATCTAAAATTATTGAGTGTAAGGGAAAAATCATCCTTGAATACATGATTATTTTGGGGGAATATGTTGATTTTTTTCATGAGGAATTTCTTAGTCTTCCATCCAAACAAGAGGTTTAATTTTCAATAGATCTTATACCTAGGGTGTTTCTATTATCCAAGAATCCATATGGAATAGATTTTGTGGAACTTAAGGATCTAAAGAAACAACTGTAGAAGAATCTAGATAAAGGGTTCATTCCCCCAAATCCTTCTCCATGGGGTGCACTGGTCCACTTTGTCAAGAATAATGATTGGTCAATGTGATTTTTCATTGATTATCATGATCTCAACAAGATCATGATATCAAACAAGTGTCCTTTTCCATGGAATGGTTACTTGTTTTATTAGCTACATGGATAAAAATACTTCTTTAAGGTGGATTTTCATTTGGGATATAATTGAGTAATGGTGAATAAAGAAGATATCCCAAAGGCCACTTTTTGTACAAGGTATAGGCACTATGAGTTTATAGTGATTCCATTCATACTCGCTAATGATCCATCAATCTTAATGGACTTGGTTAATAGATTCTTTAGAGATTAACTTGAAAATTTTGTTGTGTTATTTTTATATGATATTACATTAAACATCAAAATCAAGGAGGATAATGAGAGGAATATTATATTTGTGCTAAGGACCCCAAAACTAAGAATATTTATGAAATGTATAGAAAATCTGAGCTCTTATTTAAGGATATCCCTTTCAAAAGGAATATCATCAAAATAAATAGGAAATTTGTGGAACCTTAAAAGATAGAATAAATTGATTAATGGTAAAGGAAAAGATATTTGATAGATGTCCCTAATTTCTTTGGTGTTTCTATGTATTATAGATTATTTGTGAGAAATTTCTCACAATTGTCAATCTCCCTTACCAAGATAACTCTGAAGGTAGTCAAGTTTCTTCGAATAACGAATATAAAGAGAGCTTCATGGAGTAAAAAAGGACACTCATAACTATTACCATTCTCACACTACCCATATGGTCATAACTCTTCATAGTATTTAGTGATGCTTGAATGAAGGGATTGGGATGTGTGTTAATTCATAATTACAAATTCAATGCCTAATCTTCATGGATGATGGATGTTCATGAGAAAGAATATACCCCTCGTGATATGGAGCTGGAAGCTGTGATCTTCACATTAAAAATATGGTAGAATTCTATTTATTCGTAGAAGTTTGATATACAAGTATATGGATGACAAAATCATCAACTATATATTCACATAGAAAGAGATGAATTTGAACCAATAAAGATGGTTAGAGATGATCAAGTGCTATGACTACTCAATCAACCACCATCATGGTAAAGAGAATAAAGTGGAAGATGATATAAGTATAACGGATCATGCATATTTGTCAATGATTATAATTTAGAAGGATCCAGTCTTTTTAGACCTAAAATTGATAAACATGAGAATCATAAAGGAATGAACATCATTAATCCTTTCATAAATTATTGATTAGTCATCTATTATAGAATGGTTAAAGGATGATCAATGAAATGATGTGGAAAGTCATAAGAATGTGGAATCAATTAGAATGGGGAATCATCTTTGGTTTAAAATTGATGAATAAGGAATTATGAGATTTGGGTCAAGACATTATATTCCAAAAAATCTTGAGTGAAGGGTGTAACTATTGGATGATTCACATATTTCTACTTTATCCATTATCCGAAGAAGCAGAAAGACGAATCAAAATATTTTTTAGCACTATTTGTTGAACTATATGATGATGGAGATCAGTGAATATACATCATTTTTCCTAGTATGAGAGCAGGTGAAAGCTGAAAGGAATATGTATAAGGGGATGTTGCGACCATTACCCATACCAACAATGAAATGGTAAAACATCGCCATGGAATTTTTCACCGTACATGGAAACAATTCTATATAGGTTGTTGTGGATCAACTTATAAAGAAAGATCATTATATCATAATTTTAGAGGACTTCTTGTTAGATCGACCTACATAGATATACACCAGATATGTGGTGTGGCTTCATGGAGTACCACTATATATTGTATCCAATCACGGTTTGATATTCACCCCCATGTTCTGAAAAAGTATCCAAAATTATTTAAACACTAAGATGAACTTAAGTATGGTCGATCATCTTCAAACTAATTTCCAAATTTAGAATACTATTTAGACACTATAAAACATGTTGCATGCATGTTCTATGGACTTTAAATGAGGTTGGGACCAATATATTCCTCTGGTCATGTACTATACAACAATATTTTTCACTCATGAATCCCAATGAATCCTCATGAAGACCGTTATAGGAATATAGGAAGAATACCTACACATTGGGATGATGTTTGGGAACAAAAACTCCTAGATCGTGAAATGGTCAAGGAAATGGTGGAAATTTTTAAGACCGTTTAGCCTCACATCAAAACCAATCATAGTCGATAGAGGATCTATGTAGACAATCATCGATGACACCTATAGTTTAATGTTGGAGGCATGGGATTTTCTCATATATATCCATGGATTAATGTAATGTGATTCATGAAGAAGGTAAATCTTAGTCCAAGATACATCACCCCATTTGATATCCTTGATCGCATTGGGGTGGTGGCATATTTACTACCACTCCCACTAGATCTATCATAAGAACATGATGTATTTCATTTATCCCAATTGAGGAAGTAAGTACCAGACCCCTCACATGTACTCAATCCATATGTGATACTGTTGGAGAATGACCTTTCCTATGAGAATTAGTGGGTGTAGTTATTTGATTGTAGATAAAAGGTTATATGAAATTAGACAATGTACCTTTTCAAAGTGTTGTGGATAAACCAAAAGTTTGAAGAAGAAATGTGGGAACTAGAGGAGGTGATTAAGAATAGTTAACATCCTATTATTTTTGTGTGGGAAATGAAAATTTCAAGGGTCATCTTTTTTAAGGGAGAAATGTTATAATGACCCTAACTATTATAAATAAATTTCACTATATTGATTTATTTAAATGAAATGTTGTTATAGAAAACATATTCACATGTTCTGTTTTATTATATCAAATTGTATTTAAATGATCATTAATAATAATTACCATTGATAATGTAGTTGTTGAATATTTTTTACAAGATTAGTACAAATATAGGTTTTTATAAAATCCAACTGACATGTAAAAATGAAGCGATTGCCACAAAAAGTTAGAATGTACCCTATTAATACCATTTATCATAGATTTCTAATGGTATATCATTTATAGGTTTTTTCCTTGACCAAGACCATGATGGGATCCATCAATTTAATAATGATCTAAACCGTTAATTTGAGAAGTTCAATCTCATTGAGGTCACAACTCAAACCATATTCATTGAACCGCCCCATGAAAGGCCCACCATAGGTCACCTTACTCATAAGGAAATTTCTGGGTTATTAAATGGATATGTATCAAGACCCAAGAAATGTGAATATTTAAAAAATTTAATATAATAATGAATATATTTTCATCCTACTGTTATTAATTTGTAAATGTTTTTTGTTTTTAAAAAATAAAACACAAATTTTATTTTTGGTTATTATTCAAATTCAAATAATTAATTATTTAATGGATTTTTTATGTAAATATATTTTCATATTATTTAAAAATATTATCATATATTATTGATCATATAATTTTTATGAAGTAAAATTTAATTTTTATAAGGTTATGAAAATAGTCATCGTAGAAAAAACCATAATATCTTAAAAAATTTGATTTTATTTTAAAAGTTAAAATTCAGATTTTAGAAATTTATTTTGATAAAATTAATATTATATTTTCTATTATAATTTAGAAATTATCAAATAGGAAATTTTTCATAATTCTTTGAGACAATCGAATTTTTGCGTAAAAATTAAATATCGTATAAATATACATTGTGTTTTTTGGCATCATAATGACCCAAATGTGTGGAAATAATTTAAAAAAATTGAATAAAAAATATAATACATGTGTTCCCGTTAAAATAATGTGATTTTGAGTTTATTTTATTTATTTTTTAAAGTTATTATGAATCCTCCAAAACATATAATATATATTTACGGTTTTAAAATACCTTCTTTAAGAATATGGCTCAACTCCACATAATCAATGGAGTTTTTTAATATATTATTCTCTTGGCCTTGTAACATAAATATAACCACTCGCTTTTTTCAGAAACCATTTGCAAAAACCATGGGGCGGTTTGTGGGTTTGAATATTTTAGTATGTAGAGTCCAAAACCTAAATAATAAAAAATCCGCCTCTTCTCCAAAATAAACCCACCCAAGATCACATTTATTTTCACTAAAACTCCTTAGATAATGACCATACTCTACCTCCACTATCTAGAGTCCTACAAAGGCTCCCGAAAACTGTCAAAAATTCCCTCCCGAGGTTTTGAATTCACACACACAAGTAATAGATCCTCAACTTCCTCTCTTTCTTTCAATTCAAGCACCTTATTTGGAATTTTTTGTCATAATAACATTTGTTTTTTATTTAAATTATTTATAGACATTGAATAATTAAAATAGATGTCATTTAAATTAGTTATCATTTATTATCTCTCATTTTACCTTCACTTAATCCATTACTATACAAAAATTCTGTATGGGATTTCTCTCTTCTCATTTCCTTTCAAGAACTCCTTTTATGTTATGTTTACTAAATTCAATTTTATTTTTTTGGGATATGTTATTCCATATTCCTACTACTATCCATTTAATTTATAAATAATGATATCCCCCTTTTCACTCTCATTAATCCACCCATGATCCTTTATGTAAACCTCTTACCATACTGAAATTTCATAAGGGATATTTTCCTTTCTCCACTTTATTCAAGTGTCTTCATTACATTATATCATTTATATTAATTTATTTATTATGGGATATGATATTACATATCCACCTTACATTCCGATCTATATCAAAATGATTATATACCCATTTATCTCTCATCAATCCTTTTTTTGAATTTTTATGTAACGTTATTTTTCTGCTGAAATATCACCATGATTTTCTATGCCAAAACAACTGTATATTGAATACCATACCCATTTTTATATCAAATTTTGTCACATTTATGCACATATACTTATTTATTTCGGGATTACATGTATTTATTCCATATTTCTTGATCATTTAATAATGTATGATGATGAATGAATCTGTGTTTTATTATCTATGTGGTATACATAAACATGAGAAAGAAATGAATATGGTGGATGCGCCTAGATAGCGCTCCAATGCATTGGGTATAGTTTTGTACCATAAAAAATCATATTGGAATGGGGAATTAACCTAGTTCATTTATGGGACTTTTTACACCATGCTATCTTGGTGGTTTTATCCTTGACCTATATTTATGATTCAGTGTTTTATGTTGTTTCCACATTTCCCATGTTATGATTATCATGTTATTCGTATTCCTTTTATTCATCATTGATATGAATAATTTATAACATGTATCACTTATTTCATGTTTATTACCATACTTTTATTTATATGTCACCCCTTTCTTATGTATTTTTCTATGTTATCCCATGCAGTTTGATGATTGAAGGTTTATTTTGAGCATGTTAAAGATGTTTTTAATAAATATGTTGCATTACCAATTTTATGTTCTTATGTAATATACCTCACTCCCAAATACACTCGGCATATCTATCATATGGGTTGTAATAAGTGCAGTCATATTTAATAAATCATGTATTAATTTGAAATAAAGAGTAGGGTTCATATATCATGAGCAACATTTGGGTTTGGTTTTGGAAATTTAGAGAAGTCATCATTTATATAAAAATATTTCGAAATGAAACTTCTAGATTCAAGAAGTGAAATTATTAGGAATTTTTATTTATATGAATTCTTTATCATTTGATCATGATATGGTAAGGTTTATCTTTTCATGGGAAGAGCCATAGAATATCATTTATATTCATATCATCCTTGGTCTTGCTAGATACTACTAATGGTTTGTCAAGGAATTATCCAAGTTAGCATCACTATTGACTAATCTTACCTAGAAAGGGTTGAGATTCACATTAGACATAAAGTGTCAGTGTTATTTTGAAATTAGGAATGGACTTATTACATAGGCTCCTTTTATAATCTTACCTGATCCCAGTTAGGTGTCTGTGGTTTTTTGGGATGCTTCTGGCACTGGTTTGGGTTGTGTGTTCCTGCAGGTTGATGATGTGGTGGATTATGGATCTCTTTATCTTATAAAACATGATACGAATTAAAACATTCTTTATTTAAATATTTCGTTAGTTATCAATGTGCTCAATTTTTTGTAGAATTTTCTTTTGGGGAAAGATTCATAATCTTTTCTGAACATAAGAGTTTAATCTATATATTTCTTCATAAGTACTTGAATATTAGATAGATGTGGTGGGATGAATACCTTCATAATTATGACTTCAGCATTGCATACACCTATAATAAGGGTAATTTCATTTTATACACCCTTATTAAGAAATTTCCATCATAATATATTTTTGGAATAGAAGGAATTTAAGATCCTTATAAGGATTTTTTCTCAGTTTCATCTGGATGCTCACTATGATGTTTCATGCATAGTTCAGACCAATGTCCAGTTATCATCAACCCTATATGAGTCTATTATGTAGAACCAGAAGTAATATGATGTGTTTTAAAGAATTATAGAAACCGTATATTGTGGGGAGACCATTTATGCTTGGTCTCTCTATTCATATGGTATACACATATTTTGGGATTGGTTTGTCATTCCAGAATTTATGAGGAGATCATATTTTCTTATTGTATTAGTTATTAATGGGTTGGGAATATGGGTGCAATGATGATGTGTTATGATATTAGAAGGCGATTCTGGTCTCTAGGTATGAATCATGACACTTCTGATTTTGTGTTTCACTATTAAAACTTCCAACAAAAAAAAGTAGAACATTCGAGACCATCTATTTTTCTTTAGCCTCTTCCAATACTTGGTTGGAAGTGGCATGAAGGTTTCCATGGACTTTTTTTATCAAATTACCATGAACATACTAAGGGATGAATGTTATATATGTAGTGATTTATTGGTTGAAAAAACCATCTCATTTCATTTTGATCAGGGACACCACAAATGTTAGAGATCTGGGTAAGTAGTATGTGTACGAATTTGTGAGGTTTCATGGGATTCTTTCTAACTTATTTTCCGACATGGATCCTATATTTACATCAAGGATGTGGGTAAATATCTAATAGGATATGGGGACTTAAGAAAAATTGTGTATATCATATCATATATAGATAGACAGTTAGAAGAATCGTTTTATTCAAATTTTGGAAGATTTGCTTCATGCTAGTGTCTTGGATTTTAGTGCATTGTGGGATATACATTTGGAACTAGTGGATATTTTTTATAATAATTGTTATCATTCATAAATAATAATCAATCATTATTAGGATTTGTTTGGTTTTCCTTGAAGGTCACCTCTTTTTTGGAAGAAGTGGTTGAAGTGTCTTTGGTTGGATTGTGTTTGAATCAAGATACATCTATGAGGATTCGAGATATATATCTATTCCTCGTTACAGTACAGAGTCAACAATAATCTTATTGAAATCAATGGTGTGGTCCTTCTGATTTCCCTATAAGTGATCGGGTTTTATTCAAGGTTCCTCTTTGGTTAGGTCACCATAATCATAGAAAATAGGGAATGTTGGCTCTGAGATATGTTGGATTGTTTATAGTCATTGATTGGATTGGGTAGGTTGATTATTGATTGGTATTTTTGGATCAATTGATAAGAATTCATGACATTTTTCACATATCATAGGTCATTAAATATCATCCTGATACCTCTCATTTTTCTATTTGGTAATAGATTATCGTAGAGCTAGATGATTTTTTTGTTGAGTAACCAGTTCAGATCGTTGACTCTGAGGTGTGATTCTTGCATGGAAAGTAAATTCCATTGGTCATAGTGTTATGGGATCACATATTAGATTATAATGAGACTTAGAATTTCGAGTCATTGATGAGGGATCAATGACATCATCTATTTAACATAATTCATTATTCCACATGAATTCTTAAGGATAGAATGTATTATAGTGGGTAGTTTGTAACATCTCATTACCTACATTCATGTAATTCCATACTCTTCATCTTTTCCTATATTATTGGGTGTGTATTTGGTGTCCTGAGGGTATAGAACATTTTCATAAAAAAATTAAACAATATTCAGGGATGACGGTTTGTTTGAATTAATGTAATAGGTTTAAAAATGTGTCAAATATATTGTGGGGTTATCCCCAAGTTCGGAGGATGCATGAGTTGGTTCTAAAGATTTATATTGTACACTAGGTTATTACATCATACGTAAAGGTTTTATTTGATTTTTAAATGATTTAATGCCACATGTGGTTAAATGAGTACACAACATGAATGGTTTACACACCTTGTAATAATTACATGACATGTAATGATAAAATATTAGTTTTAATTAAAAAGGTGACAATTTTTCAATAATATATGATCACAACGGTCTAAAATACATTTAAATGGATTACACAAGGTGTTATTGTCCAATGAGAACTTGTTCGGGTGTTGGGTGACGGATTTTTCATTTCATTCTCCCAGAAATCATTTTTCTCTCGAACTTTAAGGATTCTATGGCAATTTTGTGAGCCTCTGTGTGATCTGGATTAATCTGTTCGACATTGGGTCATAGTAGTAGATGTTTCTCATCACTTTGTGTGAGTCGGAATTTTATATTCTTTTTTTATCATGATATCCACATGGAGTTACATTATCATATTTTTTTCCTTAATAACGATTCCTCTTATTCCTCTTCTAGATCTATGTTGTGATATTGTTCCAAGGGGTTATTTCCTTTGTTGGTTATGGAGTAAAATGTGTGTGTACATGGGGGTATGTTTTTTCTTTCCTTCTTCAATCATTTTATGGATTAAATGATTTATAAGGATTTTATATTGATTCTAGGACATCGGTTGTCATTGTTGTGTCTATATTATTAGTGGATCCTTCATGTGAATGTGTGGCCCTAAGTTTAATGTATGTGGTTCTATCTCTAAATTTTGTTGGATGGATTGTATTGATCCTATTTTTATAAATTTAATTGTAAATTAATCTAGCATGACTTTTTTTTGTAAATGCATTTCTGATAAAAGGATGTTCTACCATGGTTTTTGGTAATTTGAAAATGGGGTACTTTTATAGCATAGAAATGATTTATGAAATGAAGCACATATAAGCATTAGGTATGTTGGTGGAAGGTTTATCAATGGGACACCATCAATGTTACCATCGGGAGGTTTTCTTAGGGGACTTATCTATACTCCCTAGGCATGTTGTTCTAGGGACATGTTTTGACATTATAGGGGGTTTCACTCAGGGGTTGTTTCCCTATTCCTTAGAAAAATGTTTTGTGGACTTGTTGTGAACTAGTCATTTGTTGATGTATGAGTACTATTCTAGTCAGGTGTATAGAGTTCCATGTCATGATTTACCTATTGTTTGGCTTTTTACTTAATTGGATTTTTATATGAATGATTTTAATTTGAAATTTATATACCACCCTTCATTATGGAATTTATTTAAAAGGGAAAATATTTACCAATATTTTTACTAATAAACTATTTTACCATTTATCATTCCATGTTTATATGAAATGATAATACAATAATATTTTATATAGAGGCTAGTTATGGATCACCTTGGTGGGACCCTACTGAGCATGTTATCTCACACCCTGTGCTCTTTTTCAGTGGTGTGTAGATCATTTGATGTCTTTCTTTGTAGATAAAGGAAAGGAACCACTATGAGGCGAGGGAGTTTTTTGGTCAACTAAGCCTAGGTAGCTAGATGGTTATATGGTATGATTTTACCCATTCTATGACATGGATTGGTTTCTTTTCCTTTTTTTAGTCTTTTTTGGTTAGACATGTACATGTAGATTTCTACTCTTTTTTCTATGGGTTTTGTTGTTTTTTATCTATTAGGGAATATATATTCCATATTTTTTATATTTATATATAAATTTTTATGTGTGTGTTTTACATTTTTTTTACTTTATGTTGGGAGAAATAATAATCTTTGGTTTTTCTTCGGTGCCTAGGTGCTAGTCTCCATCCCCTGGGGATCGGAAAATCCCTTTAGGTATGTGGTGTATCAGGTCAGGTACCAGTTTGAGAGGTTATTCGGCTCAGCTAGTTACATACTATGTAAACCATATAAAATTAAACGTGCTACAAAACATGAATTATGTCTCAAATAATTGAAATTGAGACCATGATAACCCTTTCATCTTTTTAACATTTGAATTAATATCTCATGAAATAGAGAAATTAAAAGGAACTATAAATAAAATGATCAATGATTTATTCATGATATAATATATCAAAAGGAATCATATACACCTTATAAAAGGAATTACGTGAATGATATGAGAGATGTTTTAAACAAAAATGTTGAGGTGACTAAACCTTACAAATATAATATCATAGATGTGAGAATTATTCATTTAGGTGAATATCTGTAACAATTATATAACCACATAAAATAATAGAGGATAAAAAATAATATAATAAGATATAATTTCAGACATAATCATTACATAATATAGTCAATAGACTATAAGTATAACCTAATGAATGGAAATTGAGGTAAGAACCCCTGATTTAAGACTTTCTATGTGTATCCTTAAATTATTATATAATAATCTTATAGTAATTATTTGAATTTTCAAAATATTTTTCAAGTTTATTACCATATAATTAATAAATTTAATTTATTTATTTCATTAATTTCAATGACATATTTAATTACTTTATCAGGTAATCATACATCATCTGATTTGAGGACATTCGGTTCAAACTTGAAAAATGGCTTTGATAGGTTAACAATGGACAAAGGGATAATTGATCAATCATCTCTAGAATAATAATGAAGAAATAATTATTATTTTTATAAATAAAATACAATTTTATTTCCTACTATAAAAAGTGGTCACAAAAATAATATACATCATCTCGCATGTTTACAATCTACACATATATATGAGTGATGTGTTTATTGTTCATTGGGTGGAAAATAATTATTGAAAATAAATGACTAACATTTACAGAGTCATTATAAAGTTATATAAATAAAAAACCTCATTAAGTTCATCCCCATGACCATCCTTAAGGGTTGTTTTTAAGAAAATAAGTCCATCATTGTATGGAGATGGTTGTCCGTACATACACATGTGTGATAATTTCATTTTTTAAGATTGTAATGGAATGAAGATAGATGGCGTATTATATTTCCATAATCAAAATTATGTCGTGAATATACATATATATATAGATATATGTATGTATATATATATATATCAATAATGGAATCCTGGATTTTACTAATGGTTCAAAGCCATTGGAATATGCTGGAGAACCATTGTTATAGCCTATACTATTGTTTCACAATACCATTTGATATAGTTATATTGGGAAAGTCATATTCCCATGGTTCTTTGTGAACCATTGCAATAGGGTCATCCAAAATACACTTTAACCAATATTTCATAGTTAACCATTGGGATACCCCTCTACCAACAGTTCACTATGAACTATTGGTTTAAGGTTATACCAATTATTATAAAACTATTGGTATAACGCCCCCCCATTCCACAACTAGTAGTAGCCCCACCCACCCCAAAAAACCTAAAATTGACAACACAGAACATACAAATGATAACAAAAAACCTGCAATGTAGTGAAAAAGAATATCCTCTAACATGACCTGTAAATAATGAAAACATAACCTGCAATGAAACCAACATTTCATCCTATAAGTTCATAAGGCCTCTATCCTTGTAGGGGGATCAATAATGATGAAAGAGTTCCACCCGAGCTTCCTCATTCTCTTGATGTCGAGCTAAGTGGTGGGTGATCATTGCGAAGGAGCTTCACACTTTAAGAGGGAGTTCCATCACCTAATTATCAACTTTTTTCTGTATATTGTGGTTTGAATTGTTATTTTATGTGTATATTGACATGTTTAGATGCATTGAATTGAAACACTTTTTATTTCATAACCGATTGGTGTGTGATATTAAGTGTGTGTCTGGTGTTGTTATGATTGGACAACATGAGAACCCTTAAATTTCCCAAAAATTTTTTATTTCAATGTTCTTTAAAAAACAATAAAGCATGCTTTGGGGCTAGAAATTGACTAGACTATAGTTATGTCATGGTTTAGTTCTAATCGCATCATTTTAAGATGCTTGTGTGTACCCTAGATCAAGGTTAACCCTCAACCAGATGATTACACTATAACCTAATAATCAATTAATAATGAGGAACACTTCATGTGTTGTAGTAACATAGAAATTATCACTTTGTTATCTCATATTTTTCATAATAGTCTTGGTATTTCAACTTTATAACTCTTTAAATTAACTTCCTTTCTTGAAACTATTTTCCAAACAATACCATTTTTAGTAACATTTAGTAAACATACACACAAAACCATTCAAAACTCATTAAAATATGACCTAGGGTCTTCCCAAGACTATAAAATATTCTTTAAATCACTATCAACTTGACATGTCATTATAATGCAGTCAATCATCAGGATGGAAAGGATTTTTCTCATTGAGATGATTTTGATTGTTATCAATAGTGTGTCTCATTTATTGTAGTGGATGGGAGTTCAAAGGTGTTTCAGGGAGAGTGGTATCTAAGTTATGGATTTATAGGAACATCCCTCTCATATATACGGAGTTTTTTTTCTATTGTTATTGTTTAGCCTAATGAAATTTCTTCTATTGTAGATCTTCCCATAATTGTTCATGGTTTTCCTAATGTTTTACCATATGATTTATTTGGTTTTCCTCTAGAGAGGTAGGCGGAGTTAATGATTGACTTTTTCAAGGAATACAGATGATATAAAAATTATTATCATATGGCACCAGAAGAGTTTAGAAAACACAAAATTCAGTTGTAAGAGCTAGTTGAAAACGGTTTTAAACACTAATTATCCCCCTTGGGTAGAGCCATTTCTCATTTCTAAGTAAGACGACGATTTTCTCCCATTGTGTGAGGACATGAGGAAGTTGATTCAGGTAACAGTTAAGAAAAGTTATCCTTTTCCTCATTTGGATTATTTGTTTTACCACTAACGAGGTGAAAATTTATTTTCCAATATTTAACTTTTTTTTGGATATCAAAATCTTAGAGTTCGACAGTGTAATATACTGAAGATATAATTTCGGTGTTGGTATGGCCATTATGATTATCATCTGATTCCATTTAGTCTAACTATCACTCCTATAATTTTCATGGACATGATGAATCAAATATTCCATCAATATCTCAACACTTTTGTGGAAGTGTTCATGGATGATATTTTGTTTTACTAGATATTTGATCATGATCACATTTAACGACCTGAAATATTATAAATAAAATTCCCCTTTTGGATTTATTTAAATGAAATGCAGTTATAGAAAACACATACACTTTTTTTTATATCCTATTGTATTTTGAAACCATTAAGAAACATTGTTATTGATAATGTAGTCTATGAACAGTGATTAAGTGATTAGTATAAATATAGGTTTTAAAAAATCAAATTGACACAAACAAAGGTAGAGATAGCCTCAACCAGTAGGATAAAACCCTACAAAGAAAATTTATCAAAGCATACAATGGAGATTTCATTTCTAGGATTCTCCCCTGACTAAGACAATGATGAGATGAAACAACATAATCATTAGCTATAACATTTATGGTATAAGTTCAAGCCCATCATGATCATGACCCAAACTATGTTCACTAAACCACCCCATTAAAATCCCACCATAACGAACCTTACTCTCAAGGCATTTTTTGGGGTAATAAAGGGATATGTATGAATACACTATAAATTTGAATTTTTACTTATTTAGGATAATAAATATATTTTCATCCAATTACTGTTACTCTGTAAATGATTTTTATTTTGATACAATAAAGCACAAATTTTATTTTTGGTTTTTATTCAAAATCAATAAATGAATTAATGAACTAATTGATTTTTGAAATAAATAATATTTTTAAATTATTAAATAATTTTATCACTTATATTATCATATAATTTTTATGAATTCAAATGTAATTTTTATAAGGGTTCGAAAACATTTATTTTCAAAAAAACATCATTTATTAGTAAGTTCCGATTTTATTTTAAAAGTGATAATTCACATATTTATTAAATTATTTAGAAAAAAATTATTATTTTCGTAATTATAACATCAAAATTATGTAATGGTGATTTTTTCATAATTTTTTGAGACGGTCAAATTTTTCGGTAAAAAATAAATATCATATATATAGATATACATTGTGTTTTATGACCTCATAATGACCCAAAATTGATGTAATAATTACAATTCATGGGATACAAGACTAAATATATGTTTTAAATTCAATATAATATGACATGAAGTTTATTTTATTAATTTTGTAAATCCATTATGAATCCTCCAAAACATATAATATATGTTAATGTTTTAAAATCCTTTCTTTAAGAGTGTGACTCACCACCACATACGCAATGGAAATATTTTAAATAATATTGCCCTTTTCCTTATTGAACAATTATAACCACTCCTTTTTCAAGTAAACCATGAGAAAATCATGGTATGGTTTGTGTTTTTTGAATATTTTATTATGTAGAGTCCAAAAGCTTAATAATAATAAAATCTCCCTCCTTTCCTATATAAACCCAACCAATATCCTGTTTACCTTCTCTAAAAATCCTTGTACAATAACCATGACCTTCCCTACAATCTCAATAGTCCTCCCAATGTTCCCCAATTCTCTCATGAATCCCCTCACAAGCTTTTTAATCACACACTCAAGTATGGGATCCTACTTTTCCTCTCCTTTAAATTCAAGCACCTTATTTGGAATTTTTATTCATAATTACTACTTTTTATGATGTAATTTATTTATAAAAATACCATAATATCAAATAGATTCCATTTTACTATGTTATAATTTATTATCTTTAATTTTTACCTTAACCTATGCCATTGCTATGTTGAAATTCCATAAGGGATTTAGGACTTCTCCTTTCCATTAAAGAACTCATTTTATGTTATGTTTATTATATTCATTTTATATTGTTGGGATATGTTCTTCCATATTACCCTCAATATAAAATTAATTTATAAATTATGATATCATCATTTTCACTCTCATTAATCCTACCATGATCCTTTATGAACACTAGTTTCTATCTGGTAATTTCGTAAGGGATTTTTTCCTTTCTCTTATTTAGTCTAGTATATTATTGACCTATTGTATTTTATATAAATTTCATTATGTTAGGATATGTTATTCCATTTCCCCCTCAATATACAATTTCATTCCCAATTATGAGAGACTTGTTTATCACTCATAAATCCCCTTTATGATGTTTTAATTAACGTCATTATGTTGCTAAATTTTCACCCTAACTTTATATTCCAAAAAAAATTGTGTAGTGAATATCATGCCCAATTTTTTATCAAAGGTATTCTCCTTTATAAACATAAACATATTTATTGGGTAATTACATGTATTTATTCCACATTCTATGATCATTGAATTAATTATTAAGATTATTGAATCCATGTTTTACGATCTATGTGGCACACCTAAGAATGAGAATGAAATACAAATGATGGGTGCAGCTTGAAAGTGATCCAATGAATTGGGTAATGTTTTGTATCATGATATGTCACATTAGGACCGAGAGTGAACCTAATTTCATTATGGGACTCTTTCCACCATGATATCCCAGTCGGTTTAACCAGGACCTTTGTTTATGATTCAGTGTTTTATGTTGTTTCCACATTTCCCATGTTATGATTATCATGGTTTTTATGTTCTTTTTTGAAACATCCTGGTTCAGGGTGCTTCCAAAAGATTCCCTATACCTGGTTGGTCATATGGCATCAATCTCATTTCCCCAAACTCCAGAGGCTGCTGACTAGAAGCAAGGGTTATGGGTGTGATAGTAGAGAAACTATGCCCTCATTGGCAGATCAATGCAGTAGAAAAAGAATAATAAACAATAGTTGAAGCTGTAAAACCATACAACATAAGTAAAAAATGGAAGAATGATAGTAAAACAATTGTAGCATATATAAATAATTGGTGCATGCCACATGTAACATGGAAAGCATAAAAAAAGTCACAATGCTAAAAATGAAACACTATAGCCAAAATACTGCAAAGTATGTAAACTCCAATAGTATTACAAGCCTCATATTGGTCCCATGCTCTCCATATCTACAACAATCATGTACCAAATTTAGAAGGATGATTTCCCTTATATATACCTGCAACCATATAATATGTTTGGGCCAAAATGTACGACCCAAATAGGGTGTGAGAAGAATCCCAATAGGAAACCACAAAAATATATGTGCCTACCTATCAGGGAATATATATAGTAGGATATATGCCAAATGAATCATTAGACAAGGATGTGCTCAAAAGTAAACAATCCTATAGTTTCTAATTACATTCATTTACCTTTATTAAATATTCAAACTATAGAATAATTACATGTCGGGATCTATCCTATGCTATATATCCCATGTGTAATAGAAAAATAGATGTCTCGGAAGACCATCTAACAATTATGTAAGACTTAGTCCATGATTGTGCTTTGGCATGGAAGACTCATCACAATCCACATTCAAAATATCACATTGACCATCTGGATGGCTCACATAGTCTAACCCCTATGATCAAGTGTTCCATAAAAAAGACTCTATGAGAAAGAACTCACCATCAATTCCCCATGTGGTCATTCAATGATATACCAAAGACTCTATAAAGAAGAACTCAATGTCCATTCCCCCTATGGTCTCATTACTATATACTATAGACACTCTGAGGGAGTTTTCACCATCAATCCCCCCTGTGGTCTCCTAACATAAACTACAGACTCTCTGAGAAGGCAATCAACATCCATTCGCCCTGTGGTCTTGTAACGGTATACTATAAACACTCTGAGGGAGAATTCACCATCAATTCCCCCTATTGTCTCGTAACGTAAATATAACAGACCCTCTGGGGAATCCCACATTGTCAATTCACCCTATGGACTAACTACACTTGGTTCTCACAACCCTGTGTAATATAATCATACACAAACAATACGTGGAAGCCTAAATTAATCTCAACCACTACAAGGATATGTAGCTACAATTTATAAAACATGCCTTTAACAAGTAGAAATGAAGGAATCAATTCCATCCTAAAAAGAAAGGCATGAAAACATGGTATGCCTCATAGCAACCTGGACTAAACGACCACAAACATTCAAAAAAGGAAATTCACCCATGGGGTGTCCACTAAACATGCAATTTAGTATAATACATCAACGAAAACCCTTAATATATCAATCAATCGAAGTTAGATGATATCAAGGTTCAATTTCATAACATGAAATACATGAATCATGGGTAATCAACACTTTGGAATATATAACTCAAAGAAAAAATCTGAAAGGAAAAAAACAACCTACCTTGACATTGTATGATGAACACTCTTGGATGTCAGCCCTTTAATAGGCCTAGAATGTCATAGATCTACAAAAAGGTCAAAATCATTCAACCCTCAAAAACTCATGAGAGAGGAGAAATTCGGAAGAGAGACTCTAGGGAAATTGGGAACTCATCAGTTGGAGACAAACATACCCGTAGGCACCTCAATCAAATATCAGATAGAGGAACGAGAAGTGCTCAGTGATTCTCAACCATACGTTTCTATCTTATATAAGACACGGGAAGAAGAAATAAGTTCTGAAGATGAGATGTGGCCCTGGTCTGATTAATCAAATAAAAATAAAAGTACATTTTGTGTTCATTTAATGTACACATCGTGTACTAGCCTCAACCGGCCCCAACATTATGCCTTCCACATGGCCATGTAATCAGCTATTACACAACCAATACATATATACACGTGGAAACCAGGTACACAACATGTACTCAATAGTACACGATGTGTACCTAGAAAACTTCCAAAATCATCTTTTTTCATAAAATAAATTAAGAAATAGAGAGCCATAGATGAACTGAATATTTGGGTTCTTACAAACATTCCCTTTAAACTGATTCATCCCCAAATTGACCTTCCGTGGATGGAGAAGAAGAAACATCAAACAAATCTCTCCATTGTCATCGAACATCATCCTACCTCTCCAAGTCTCATCTTATACTCGCTTGTGCTGTATTAGAACCCGTACCAGTGGAAAATACGGACCATGGAGAAGCTTCGTACTGTGATCCACAATCCATATTGGGTGATCCTCAAATGATGCATCTACCTCTAACTCAACCTCCTCGGGTTAAAAACAAGATACGGGTATGAAAAGTAATGTCGTAACTAAGATTAATGGAAGACGTCGTTCATAGCCCAGTACCTCTCAGGTAACTGCAACCGATAGGCAACCATCCTGACTCTCTCAAAAACCTCAAATGGCTCAATATATATCTATGAAAGCATTCCCTATCTTCTAATACTCATGTGTCCTAACCTTGTTGTGACACATAATAAATTCTAATCTTCGTCCTTGTACTCCAGAGGTCATCTCCGTTGATCAAAATAAGATTTATGAAGAGACTATGCAGTATAAATCCTCTTCTGAATCAAATTCACTAGCTCAGTGGTTTATTGGAAATGATGAGGTCCCAACATAGCTGTCTCTCTTACCTCCAGCAAAAATAGGGTTGATCGGCATGGATTACCTTACAAATCCTCATAAGGCTCCATCTGAATCATCACCTGAAAACTGTTATTGTACAAGAACTCCAATAGGGGTACTTGTCTCTCCTATGAACCCCTGAAATCATAGACGCATGCTCAAATTATTTCCTCCAACACCTGAATCGTGCACTTAGACTTTCCATCTCTCTAGGGATGGTATGTTATAATCATAAGTACATCTCTACCCAAATACCTATATAGTCCCTTCCAAACATGAGAAGTAAATCGGGCATCCCTATCTGAAATTATAGAGTCGAGAACCCCATGCAATTTAAAGTCTCTCAAATGTAAAACCATCCAATCTCATCAACACTTATGGTCTCCTTGATTACCAAGAAGTTTCAACCGTTGTGTGTCTATCAACAACAACCTGAACTACAACATTACCTTGAGGTGACCTCCATAACCCCATCACAAAATCCATCGGGACATCAGCCCACTTCCACTCAAGAATGAGTAACTGCTGTAGAAGCCCTCCCAACCATTGACGCTCTGCATTCACCTACTGACATGTGGAATATCTCATCACAAAACCAAAAACAGCCCTCTTCATACCTGGCCAACAATTTGGATAGTGTAAATCTTGATATATCTTGGTGACACCAAGATTAACTTCCCAAAATAAGGAATGAATATAAAAAACAAGCTCTTCATGTATGTCTACTAACCCCCAAACACACCCATGAAAATACAAGAGGTCATCCTTCCCTTGGTTCCACCAAGAAGTAGGGTCCTCTCCTGACACACTCACCAGTAGGACTAGGCCATCAGAATTTGATAGGTTCCTCACTCTCACTCGATCAATAATAGTATAGGTAATAGGTATAGAAGAAAGAAACATCTTCCCCTGTCTGTCGCATACCTCCAAATGCATCTCAGAGAACTGAGCCATAAGATTCTACTCACTATTGGCCTCCTGGTCTTCCTATATCTGAGTCCTCCTGCTCAACGCATCAACCACATAATTTCCTTTCCCATGTGTATAGGCAGGATCAAATTCAAAGGACTAATGGTACTCAACCCACCTTTATTGTCTCAAATTTAGATCAGGCTGAGTAAAGATACACTTTAGGATCTTGTGTTAGTGAAAACCACAAAATTCTCGCCCCAAAGATAATGTCTCCAACATCATAAAGCATGAAAAACTGTAGCCAACTCGGGATCTTGCATCAGGTAATCCCTCTCATGTGGCCTCAACTACTGAGATGTATATGCAACTACTCCTTCCCCCTGTTTTGCACTTCTCCATGCCTGATATAGGATGAATAATAATATATGGTGTAACTCTTTCTTGGCACCAGAAAAATTAGTATCGGTGATGAATTCAATCTACCTTTCAGCTCTTGCACGGATGTATCGAATGAATCAATCCACCGATACTTTTCACCCTTCTTATTCAGAACCTTTAGTGGCCCTACTAAGCATGAAATTCCTGTATAAATAAATGTTAGTAACCAACCTGTACCCAAAAGATCCATACCTCAAAGAATTTTTTCAGATTATCCAAGGAAACTAATGCTCTCACATTCTGTGGGTATAATGATACAACTGTCTCTAAGATAACACCACCCAAGAAGTGAATCTGGTTCTTCCAAAAGTGGCATTTTGAGAGATTGGAATATAACTGATGCTCTCTCCATGTACTCAAAATGATCTCAATATGGGTGTAATGGTTGTGTCGATTGTGGGAATACACCAATATATCATCCAAAAAAACATTCACAATAGAATCCATGTAAGGATGGAACATTATTTTAATTAGTTCCATGAACATTTCTGTCATGTTTTTGAGACTGAACGACATAACCACATACTTGTAAAGACCATACATTCTTAGAAAGTCTATAAGAGGTATATCTGATAGTCTAGCGTGAAACTGATGATAAAATGATCTCATGTAAATCTTCTAGAACACATGGGATCCTTAATGATGATTAAAGAGATCATCAATCCTCTTCAAGGGATAATATTTCTTAATTGTAAACTGGTTTAGCCTCTGATAATTAACATAAACTCAGAGAGTACCATCTTCCTTCTTCACAAACTAGTGAGCAGAACACCAAGGAGATGTACTCGGTCGGATTAAAACCCTTTTCCAGTAACGCCTATAACTAATTATTGATCTCTTTTAACTCTGGTGTAGACACCCTATATGGAGGAATAGACAGTAGTGCCACTCCTAGCACACAATAAATAGAGAAATATAGCTCCCTCTCTGGAGGTAAAACTAAAAATTCATCTAGAAAGACATCCCTGAAACAATCCCCCACTGGAGGAAAGTCCATCTGTGATGTCCCCACGTCATTCAAAAATAAACTAGTGATATGGATTGTAATTCCTCCCAACCTATGATGCTCTGGTCCAACTCTACTCTCTTGAACAACCCATTCTCCCTTGGGTAGAAAAAACTACCCCTCTGGTGATAAAAAACTCACACCTTAATGATAGAAGTCAACAAAGGCATAGAAGGAGACTAACCATTCCATTCCAAGAATGACTTCAAAGCCTGACCTCTCCAAAACATAGAGGCACTATAAGAAGTGACACCCACCAACCTCAATAGGGTACTCCTTTAACTAGTTTACACTAGCCATCCTAATCCCCAACGGAGTGTCTAACATTATAACATCCTCATAAGCTACGATACAAAGCCCAAGACTCTCCAAAATGATGACAGAAATAAAACTATGGGAAGCCCCTGTATCAAAAAGGGTAGATGATAAAACTGAGCCAACTAGAATCATACCTTTATCAGTCGAGGGTCTGAGATCCTACTCCTACTAGGTCTGCTCTAATTCAAAAGTTTGACCTATACAGCAGACATATGACCCTACCTAACTACCCTGATCCGATCAACCCAACTATCACTGAATGTATGCTGAATGGATACCATGGTCACAACCTCTTCATTATCTTGAATGTTCAGAAAAACTCCAGTTCCATGACTGATGAGAAATTGGTGGTCCTGTTTATGAACATGGAGTCTTTATAAAACCCATATAACCAGCTGCTGGTGAGAAAACCCGAAAAAAATGTTGAAGATGGGACATCTTGCCTCACGCTCAGCACTCAACTGGTTCTCTCAGGCACTGAGGTATCATATACCAACTCATACCACACATGTAGCATACCACCTGGATACCAGAAGGGGTATCCTGTCTACTCGGATCTCCATACCTAAACTCCCTATGGTGCTTCCTACAATCAATCAGAGGAGTACCAACTCAGGATGTCGAACCGCCCAGGATCACAGCTCCAAAGTCCCTCATATTACTCTCAATGGCTAGTGCATGGTTGACTATAGAAGATATAGAAGTCTACCTGAAGATGTTCACCTAATATCAGATATCATGTCTGATACCATCCTCATACATCCTGGCCAGAAATAACTCATCACCCCATGGAATGGGTGTGAAGCACTGCAGCTCTTTAAAGCGAGAAGAATATTCCATGACTGAAAGGGTACCATGTTCCAGACCCATGATCCTTCGGGCTTGGTCAACCCTCAATGTCTCTAGGTAGAAAATGTCATATAAGGGCTGCTAGAACTCATCCCAAGAAATAACTCAATGTCATCCCACCTGTGATATCACATACCACCATCTCATGCCAGAATTTTGAAACATGTAGGTTGAGAGCTTCGCCCTCTTTACAAGAGGTGTCTTGAGATTCATGAATATGGACAGAATGGCTTATAACCATGAATCGATAGCCTGAGTTCCTCTATCCCCTAAGAAAGAGGGAGGATGATGCTATTGAAAACAATTGTGTCAACCCTTCCATAGACTGGGTAGGATGCGGTGCTCCCTAGTAGGTCATCAGAAACCTGGTGAACCCTTCTCGGAACTGTGCATTAGCGCATGTGTTCAGTATAATAGTTGGTGCCAAGCCATTCACCACATCAGGATCTGTTGGTAGTCCCTGATCTACCATTTTTGGTGTCAAATTGTTGCCCTATATCTGGCGTACAACCAGAGGATAACTTGGTGGCATGACTCTCCGAGGTTAAGTGCACACCTTAGTTCAATATTATCAAGGACCGAAACTTTTAAGTACAAGAAAAGAACACGAGGAAAAAAACAATCATGTTTTACAAAATAGGGGTTACATGAAGTGTTCCCTTTATATTTTAACATGGGCATTTAATCCTATGAAAATTGGTCATGTATCATCCCTTCACACAGTGTGTTCCTCCTATGACATGGCATGTACTTGAATTTTCCCTCATTTCTAAGTTCTTTTACATGGTTTCATCCTAGGTAACAATATATGGTGTGTTCACCCTACACATGACATGTACCATTTATGTTATAACCACTAGTGTAGTTAGTCACATGGTCAAAGACATGGTCAACTCTAAATGGTGTGCAAGAATGGGACACGACGTGTACAACCTGAGTTTCATCCATCTATATCATTAGTAACACGACAAGATACATTGCATCATCTGCACTGCGTGTACTCACAGAACACATAATATTCTACCAAAAATTTATCAACTAGTGTCTTTTCTAACATAGTCATTCACAAGATTAATCACTACACGGTGTGTACTCATAGTAATAGTGTGTACTTAAGAAAAGTTGTTTCTTCCAAAACAGAAGAACACATAGCATGTGTTCATAACACCACATGCCATGTTGTCTTGTTTTCCGGATAGTAGGACTCTGAAACATCCCCATAACCCTTAAAAACATAATATTTTGTCCATGGAATGACAAATTCCAACCCGTTAGAGACCATACTCCCAGGAATCCTAGTTTGGCATCCATATTCATATCATAACTTGACAAAATTCAACTAATGTCCATACATGATCTACCAAATTTCGATCTAAGAGGGCCCATAACACATGTGGGACAAAAGTTTGGTGTTCATCTAATGAAAATTTACATATTAGTAATACCCTATCAAATATAAGGTATTTTTCAATTAATCTATAATAATAACATTAGTATTTATCACAACCTCTATCACAACAGCATGCAATCAATAATACACGCTAAATGGCATGATAAGAATGTATGAGATGTGATATCTATCAAGTTAATATATGATGAATGAGGTGGCATACCCTCATCTCATTAGGGTCGGGGAATAATTAGAATCCCAATAATATCAATGAAAAAAATAAATACAAGTGAGTCATGAAACAGTGAAATCAAATCAACTGTAAAAATTGAATAACCAAAAAAATTGAAATATTCGAGGTAAATTGGATTTTCCCTAAACACATGTTAGCTACTCCTAGGAACAACTTATTACCAACTACCAATTCCTTACTATCCTAGTCCACAGGCTCCAAATAGTATGACAATGTAGAAAATAAAACATGATGCTTTTGATACCACTTTGTAACGTCCTGGTTCTGGGTGCCTCCCAAAGGTGCCCTTAACTCAGTTGGTCACAAATCCTCAAACGCTTTTCCCTGAATGTCGGAGGATTGTGACTAGTATTGAGGTCCTTGGGTGTGATAGAGGGGAAACTATGCCTTCATTGGTAGAACAATACAATAGAAAAACAATAATAAAGAACAACAGAAGTAGTAAAATAGTACAATATAAGTAAACAATGGAAGATTGATGGTAAAATAACTACACCATATATAAATAAATGATGCATGTCACGTGTATCTATGAAAGTATAAAAACAAGTAACAATGCGTGAAATTTAATACTAAAACCAATGTACTAAAATGTAAGAAAACTCTAACAGCATCTCCAGCCTCATTTTGGTCTCATTCTCTCCCGCTCCATAGAAATAAAGTACATGATGTAGAAGGGAGATTTCCATTATCTATACCTACAACCATATATTCTGTTTGGGCCCAAAATCATGACCTAAATAAAGTGTGAGATGAATCCCAATAGGAAACCACCAAAATATCTATGCCTAATAGTTAGTGAATATATATAGCAGGTGATATGAAAAATGAAGTAGTAAACAATGAAGTACATAGAAGTAAACAATCCTACAGTTTCTAATTACATTCATTTACATTTATTAATTATTCAAATCATTGAATAATTAAATCCTAGTATGTAGCCTAAGATCTGTATCCCCTTTCTAATAGAAAAATAGAAGTCTTAAAATACCATCTAAAAATCTTGTAAAACTATGTCTAAGCTTGTGCTTTGGCTTGGTATACTCATCACAATCCACATTCAAAATATCACATTGACCATCTGGGTGGCTAACAGAGTCTAACCCCTATGATCATGTGGTCCAGCAAAAAAAAGACTCTATGAGGAATAATTAACTATAAATTCCCCATGTGGTCTTTTAATGATAAAATAAAGACTCTCTAAGGAAGCACCCAACATCCATTCCCCCTTGTGGTATTGTAATGGTATACTATAAACATACTAAGGTAACATTAACCAAAAATCCCCCATATGGTCTCATAATGTAAACTACAAAATCTATGAGGAAGCACTCAATGTCCATTCCCCATGTGGTCTCGTAACGGTATACTATAGACACTCTAAGGGAGAACTCAACACAAATCCACCCTATGGTCTCGAAACATAAATATAATAGACACTCTGGTGAATCCCTCAATGTCAATTCATCCTACTTTCTAACTACACCAGGTTCTCACAACCCTGTGTAACACTATCATAGAAAAATTATATCCATCTTCCCAAATTAATCTCAAATAAAACAAGGATAAGTAGCTACAATGCATAACATAGGGATTTAACAAGTAGAAAATACGCAATCAATTCTAACCTAATAGGAAAGGCATGGAAACAAGGTCTGCCTCATAGGCAACCTAGACCAAATGGCCATAAAAATTAAAACAAATAAATTCACCCATGATCTATCCCCTAAAAATTCAATTTATCTTAAAACATCAACGAAAAACCTTAATATATCAATCAAACTAAGGAAGGTGATATCTGGGTTCAATTCCATAACATGAAATACTCGAATCATGGGTAATCGGAACATTGTCTTATATAACTCAAAGAAAAACTCTGAAAGGAAACAATCCACCTACCTTGATGTTGTGTGATGAGAAATCTTGATTTTTTTCCCTTGAATTGACCTAGAATGTCACAGATCTACAGAAATTTCAAAAAAATTCAACCCTTGATAACTCATGAGAGATGAGAAATCAGGAAGAGAGACTGTAGGGAAAGAGAGAACTCACTGGTGGGAATCCAACGCACACAAGGGCGCCTCAATCAGATCTCAGATATAGTAACCAGAGGCGCTTGAAGATTATAGGTCATACATCACGCTACTTTATGAGATATAGGAAGGAGAAACAAGTTATGGAGATGAGATGTGACCCCAGTCCGATTAATCAAATAAAAATAAAATTACACGGTGTGTTCATTTAATATACACACTGTGTACTAGCCTTAATCGGCCCCCTCTATAGCCAGTCCACATGGCCCTATACTTGGACGTTAAATGGCCAGTACACGGCTGCATGCATCAATCAGGTACATGACATGTACATAGAAAATTTCCAAAATCTTAATTTTTCCTCAAAAACACCAGAAATTGAGATTCATACATGAAATGAAGATCTGGGTTCTTAAAATTTTATTCATAATTGATATTCCAATTGTATAACAAGTATTGTATATGCCTTTTTCATTCCCTTACTAGGATTTATATGTTGCTCCTTTATTATGTATTTGTCCAGGATATCCCATGTAGTTTCATGATCGATGAATTATTTTGAGGATGTTAAATAAGTTTTTAATAAAGATATTGTATTCCATATTTTATGTTCTTATGTAATGTACATAATTCAGAATGAAAATATAATTATCAATCATTCTAGTTTTATTAACTTTATTGTTGTGTAATAACTCATGTATTAATGAGAAATAATGACCAGGGTTGTAATAGTTGGTATCAAATGAAATGTTTAGTAATTTTTGGGATTAGAATTATAAAAATTCAATCAAATCTTAGGGATATGAATATTTATAAGAAAACATCCCAAAATTTTGTTTAGTATAGAGTAATTTGTTTATCAAGATAATGCATCCATGTATAGATACTACACGTGTACATGGTTTTGGAATAATTGTACATAAGATTAACAACTACGACAATGTGTTTTGGGCCTGAATCAGGGTAAACCGGTACATGAAAACAGGACTTACTGGACACCTAATTTGAAACTACTAGGGGATATGATTTTGTAAATTCATAAACTCGTTATGAACAATTATTAATAGAATAAAAAAAATTCCATAAGAATATATGATAGAAAATAGATCATGGATAACATATATTGAAACTGTGAGATTCATAAGTTATGGAAATAAATATAATTTATATATTGTCCTTTTATTTTCATTGGAATCCTATTTATGTGTTTAATAGTTTAAAAATTATCATTTGCAATTTTCCCTTTATTCTAGGAAATTAACAAAAAAAAGAGTAGTTGGGTAAAAAATCGATGTGATGGGAAATGTGATGAATTCCTCAATGACATGCCCAACCTAATGCAAGAAATAATCATGAACATTATGATGATACTCTCATATGAATCAGTTTTTGAATAGAAACCTGGAGAAAGAGGATCTCCCAAACCCCCCTAAGAGAGAAGAATCTGAAATAAAGAGCTTTATATAATAAAGGCCTATAACGTTGAATAGATCATCTTGTCCCTTAATCATGGAATATGGATACAATCCATTGATATCGTCTTATTCATCCATCAATGTACTAATAGAGGGAGGGTTATATTGAATTTTTATCATATTGTGGGAGAATCTAATCAGTGGTTGTCATTGATCAAGAATAAAAATCCTATGGAAGAAATCAAATTGATGGTGTGGAAGGAATTCTAGAAAAAAAATTCCAAAAAATATTTTACTCACACTCTCTAACTTAAAATATAAATGGATTTACTTATCCCTAAGAAAAAGGGATGAATAATATATCAGGGTGTATGAGGAATACTTCACAATACTTGCTTGATTCACCTCTGGATTCGTCGTTACACCTGAGTGCCTGGTTTAATGATTCTTTGGTGGGATAAAACCTAACCTACAAAAATCATTGATGATTCATAAATTTGATATCTATGATGAAAGTTTCTGATGTTACCACAAATTCAAAATGGATATTGAAGTATCTAAAGGGTATGAGAACAATAAGAATCATAATATGAAAGCTAATTATAGTGGTTTGATAGAGAAATCGAATGAGGTAACGAAATATCAACATCCCACTTTTGAATGGTGAGGGGAGAAGACAACATAAATTTACTAAATAGAGAATAAATACTTTATGTTTGGGTTGGAAGAACACCTATCTAGAAATTCCCGACATGAGACTCCTGCTAATGCGATAGAAGAAAGGAATTCTTCATTCAACCCTCATAATATTGTTCATTCGTATAACTTCAAGAAACTAGGGTACTTTACAAACCAATTACCTAAGCCAAGGGTTTTCAGAGTCAACCAATAACCTCCAGGGCATCAAGGCCATGCCTTTTCGATCACAACCATAGAGGTAGATCCCAGTGAGGAAGTGGTGATATGTATGATAGTTATTCATATAGGAATAGAGAATTTACATTTTGATTCTAGTTTTATGCATTACATAATATCATGAAATTATAGTAGAACTATTAAAACTCCACCACAAAAAGATGAAGTAGATCTATTGGTGAAAATTGAAAATGGGGAAGTTAATTCATCACAAGTATATAAATCCTACCCTGTTAGTGTTTGCATGCTAAACAACCTAGAAAACCTTTTAATACTTAATTTGGTAGAATTTCATGAAATTATGGAATGGGTTGGATTTCCCTATATATATCCAACATAAATTTTCATTATAAATAAATAACTCTCTGTATTTCAAATCGACCCCTAGTTCTACAAAAGTGAATAAAGGGATATGACTATTTTTAGAACCATCATCAGACGTATGGATATTATTGCCAGATGAGTAAGAATATCTATCTAAAATTATTGAGTGTAAGGGAAAAATCATCCTTGAATACATGATTATTTTGGGGGAATATGTTGAATTTTTTCATGAGGAATTTCTTAGTCTTCCTTCCAAACAAGAGGTTTAATTTTCAATCAATCTTATACCTAGGGTGTTTCTATTATCCAAGAATCCATATGGAATAGATTTTGTGGAACTTAAGGATCTAAAGAAACAACTGTAGAAGAATCTAGATAAAGGGTTCATTCCCCCAAATCCTTCTCCATGGGGTGCACTGGTCCACTTTGTCACGAATAATGATTGGTCAATGTGATTTTTCATTGATTATCATGATCTCAACAAGATCATGATATCAAACAAGTGTCCCTTTCCATGGAATGGTTACTTGTTTTATTAGCTACATGGATAAAAATACTTCTTTAAGGTGGATTTTCATTTGGGATATAATTGAGTAATGGTGAATAAAGAAGATATCCCAAAGGCCACTTTTTGTACAAGGTATAGGCACTATGAGTTTATAGTGATTCCATTCATACTCGCTAATGATCCATCAATCTTAATGGACTTGGTTAATAGATTATTTAGAGATTAACTTGAAAATTTTGTTGTGTTATTTTTATATGATATTACATTAAACATCAAAATCAAGGAGGATAATGAGAGGAATATTATATTTGTGCTAAGGACCCCAAAACTAAGAATATTTATGAAATGTATAGAAAATCTGAGCTCTTATTTAAGGATATCCCTTTCAAAAGGAATATCATCAAAATAAATAGGAAATTTGTGGAACCTTAAAAGATAGAATAAATTGATTAATGGTAAAGGAAAAGATATTTGATAGATGTCCCTAATTTCTTTGGTGTTTCTATGTATTATAGATTATTTGTGAGAAATTTCTCCCAATTGTCAATCTCCCTTACCAAGATAACTCTGAAGGTAGTCAAGTTTCTTCGAATAACGAATATAAAGAGAGCTTCATGGAGTAAAAAAGGACACTCATAACTATTACCATTCTCACACTACCCATATGGGCATAACTCTTCATAGTATTTAGTGATGATTGAATGAAGGGATTGGGATGTGTGTTAATTCATAATTACAAATTCAACGCCTAATCTTCATGGATGATGGATGTTCATGAGAAAGAATATACCCCTCGTGATATGGAGTTGGAAGCTGTGATCTTCACATTAAAAATATGGTAGAATTCTATTTATTCATAGAAGTTTGATATACAAGTATATGGATGACAAAATCATCAACTATATATTCACATAGAAAGAGATGAATTTGAACCAATAAAGATGGTTAGAGATGATCAAGTGCTATGACTACTCAATCAACCACCATCATGGTAAAGAGAATAAAGTGGAAGATGATATAAGTATAACGGATCATGCATATTTGTCAATGATTATAATTTAGAAGGATCCAGTCTTTTTAGACCTAAAATTGATAAACATGAGAATCATAAAGGAATGAACATCATTAATCCTTTCATAAATTATTGATTAGTCATCTATTATAGAATGGTTAAAGGATGATCAATGAAATGATGTGGAAGGTCATAAGAATGTGGAATCAATTATAATGGGGAATCATCTTGGGTTTAAAATTGATGAATAAGGAATTATGAGATTTGGGTCAAGACATTATATTCCAAAAAATCTTGAGTGAAGGGTGTAACTATTGGATGATTCACATATTTCTACTTTATCCATTATCCGAAGAAGCAGAAAGACGAATCAAAATATTTTTTAGCACTATTTGTTGAACTATATGATGATGGAGATCAGTGAATATACATCATTTTTCCTAGTATGAGAGCAGGTGAAAGCTGAAAGGAATATGTATAAGGGGATGTTGCGACCATTACCCATACCAACAATGAAATGGTAAAACATCGCCATGGAATTTTTCACCGTACATGGAAACAATTCTATATAGGTTGTTGTGGATCAACTTATAAAGAAAGATCATTATATCATAATTTTAGAGGACTTCTTGTTAGATCGACCTACATAGATATACACCAGATATGTGGTGTGGCTTCATGGAGTACCACTATATATTGTATCCAATCATGGTTTGAGATTCACCCCCATGTTCTGAAAAAGTATCCAAAATTATTTAAACACTAAGATGAACTTAAGTATGGCCGATCATCTTCAAACTAATTTCCAAATTTAGAATACTATTTAGACACTATAAAACATGTTGCATGCATGTTCTATGGACTTTAAATGAGGTTGGGACCAATATATTCCTCTTGTCATGTACTATACAACAATATTTTTCACTCATGAATCCCAATGAATCCTCATGAAGACCGTTATAGGAATATAGGAAGAATACCTACACATTGGGATGATGTTTGGGAACAAAAACTCCTAGATCGTGAAATGGTCAAGGAAATGGTGGAAATTTTTAAGACCGTTTAGCCTCACATCAAAACCAATCATAGTCGATAGAGGATCTATGTAGACAATCATCGATGACACCTATAGTTTAATGTTGGAGGCATGGCATTTTCTTATATATATCCATGGATTAATGTAATGTGATTCATGAAGAAGGTAAATCTTAGTCCAAGATACATCACCCCATTTGATATCCTTGATCGCATTGGGGTGGTGTCCTATTTACTACCACTCCCACTAGATCTATCATAAGAACACGATGTATTTCATTTATCCCAATTGAGGAAGTAAGTACCAGACCCCTCACATGTACTCAATCCATATGTGATACTGTTGGAGAATGACCTTTCCTATGAGAATTAGTGGGTGTAGTTATTTGATTGTAGATAAAAGGTTATATGAAATTAGACAATGTACCTTTTCAAAGTGTTGTGGATAAACCAAAAGTTTGAAGAAGAAATGTGGGAACTAGAGGAGGTGATTAAGAATAGTTAACATCCTATTATTTTTGTGTGGGAAATGAAAATTTCAAGGGTCATCTTTTTTAAGGGAGAATGTTATAATGACCCTAACTATTATAAATAAATTTCACTATATTGATTTATTTAAATGAAATGTTGTTATAGAAAACATATTCACATGTTCTATTTTATTATATCAAATTGTATTTAAATGATCATTAATAATAATTACCATTGATAATGTAGTTGTTGAATATTTCTTACAAGATTAGTACAAATATAGGTTTTTATAAAATCCAACTGACATGTAAAAATGAAGCGATTGCCACAAAAAGTTAGAATGTACCCTATTAAGACCATTTATCATAGATTTCTAATGGTATATCATTTATAGGTTTTTTCCTTGACCAAGACCATGATGGGATCCATCAATTTAATAATGATCTAAACCGTTAATTTGAGAAATTCAAGCTTATTGAGGTCACGACTCAAACCATATTCATTGAACCGCCCCATGAAAGTCCCACCATAGGTCACCTTACTCATAAGGAAATTTCTGGGTTATTAAATGGATATGTATCAAGACCCAAGAAATGTGAATATTTAAAAAATTTAATATAATAATGAATATATTTTCATCCTACTGTTATTAATTTGTAAATGTTTTTTGTTTTTAAAAAATAAAACACAAATTTTATTTTTGGTTATTATTCAAATTCAAATAATTAATTATTTAATGGATTTTTTATGTAAATATATTTTCATATTATTTAAAAATATTATCATATATTATTGATCATATAATTTTTATGAAGTCAAATTTAATTTTTATAAGGTTATGAAAATAGTCATCGTAAAAAAATCCAAATATCTTAAAAAAAATTGATTTTATTTTAAAAGTTAAAATTCAGATTTTAGAAATTTATTTTGATAAAATTAATATTATATTTTCTATTATAATTTAGAAATTATCAAATAGGAAATTTTTCATAATTCTTTGAGACAATCGAATTTTTGCGTAAAAATTAAATATCGTATAAATATACATTGTGTTTTTTGGCATCATAATGACCCAAATGTGTGGAAATAATTTCAAAAAATTGAATAAAAAATATAATACATGTGTTCCCGTTAAAATAATGTGATTTTGAGTTTATTTTATTTATTTTTTAAAGTTATTATGAATCCTCCAAAACATATAATATATATTTACGGTTTTAAAATACCTTCTTTAAGAATATGGCTCAACTCCACATAATCAATGGAGTTTTTTAATATATTATTCTCTTGTCCTTGTAACATAAATATAACCACTCGCTTTTTTCAGAAACCATTTGCAAAAACCATGGGGCGGTTTGTGGGTTTGAATATTTTAATATGTAGAGTCCAAAACCTAAATAATAAAAAATCCGCCTCTTCTCCAAAATAAACCCACCCAAGATCACATTTATTTTCACTAAAACTCCTTAGATAATGACCATACTCTATCTACACTATCTAGAGTCCTACAAAGGCTCCCGAAAACTGTCAAAAATCCCCTCCCGAGGTTTTGAATTCACACACAAAAGTAATAGATCCTCAACTTCCTCTCTTTCTTTCAATTGAAGCACCTTATTTGGAATTTTTTGTCATAATTACATTTGTTTTTTATTTAAATTATTTATAGACATTGAATAATTAAAATAGATGTCATTTAAATTAGTTATCATTTATTATCTCTCATTTTACCTTCACTTAATCCATTACTATACAAAAATTCTGTATGGGATTTCTCTCTTCTCATTTCCTTTCAAGAACTCCTTTTATGTTATGTTTACTAAATTCAATTTTATTTTTTTGGGATATGTTATTCCATATTCCTACTACTATCCATTTAATTTATAAATAATGATATCCCCCTTTTCACTCTCATTAATCCACCCATGATCCTTTATGTAAACCTCTTACCATACTGAAATTTCATAAGGGATATTTTACTTTCTCCACTTTATTCAAGTGTCTTCATTACATTATATCATTTATATTAATTTATTTATTATGGGATATGATATTACATATCCACCTTACATTCCGATCTATATCAAAATGATTATATACCCATTTATCTCTCATCAATCCTTTTTTTGAATTTTTATGTAACGTTATTTTTCTGCTGAAATATCACCATGATTTTCTATGCCAAAACAACTGTATATTGAATACCATACCCATTTTTATATCAAATTTTGTCACATTTATGCACATATACTTATTTATTTCGGGATTACATGTATTTATTCCATATTTCTTGATCATTTAATAAAGTATGATGATGAATGAATCTGTGTTTTATTATCTATGTGGTATACATAAACATGAGAAAGAAATGAATATGGTGGATGCGCCTAGATAGCGCTCCAATGCATTGGGTATAGTTTTGTACCATAAAAAATCATATTGGAATGGGGAATTAACGTAGTTCATTTATGGGACTTTTTACACCATGCTATCTTGGTGGTTTTATCCTTGACCTATATTTATGATTCAGTGTTTTATGTTGTTTCCACATTTCCCATGTTATGATTATCATGTTATTCATATTCCTTTTATTCATCATTGATATGAATAATTTATAACATGTATCACTTATTTCATGTTTATTACCATACTTTTATTTATATGTCACCCCTTTCTTATGTATTTTCCTATGTTATCCCATGCAGTTTGATGATTGAAGGTTTATTTTGAGCATGTTAAAGATGTTTTTAATAAATATGTTGCATTACCAATTTTATGTTCTTATGTAATATACCTCACTCCCAAATACACTCGGCATATCTATCATATGGGTTGTAATAAGTGCAGTCATATTTAATAAATCATGTATTAATTTGAAATAAAGAGTAGGGTTCATATATCATGAGCAACATTTGGGTTTGGTTTTGGAAATTTAGAGAAGTCATCATTTATATAAAAATATTTCGAAATGAAACTTCTAGATTCAAGAAGTGAAATTATTAGGAATTTTTATTTATATGAATTCTTTATCATTTGATCATGATATGGTAAGGTTTATCTTTTCATGGGAAGAGCCATAGAATATCATTTATATTCATATCATCCTTGGTCTTGCTAGATACTACTAATGGTTTGTCAAGGAATTATCCAAGTTAGCATCACTATTGACTAATCTTACCTAGAAAGGGTTGAGATTCACATTAGACATAAAGTGTCAGTGTTATTTTGAAATTAGGAACGGACTTATTACATAGGCTCCTTTTATAATCTTACCTGATCCCAGTTAGGTGTCTGTGGTTTTTTGGGATGCTTCTGGCACTGGTTTGGGTTGTGTGTTCCTGCAGGTTGATGATGTGGTGGATTATGGATCTCTTTATCTTATAAAACATGATACGAATTAAAACATTCTTTATTTAAATATTTCGTTAGTTATCAATGTGCTCAATTTTTTGTAGAATTTTCTTTTGGGGAAAGATTCATAATCTTTTCTGAACATAAGAGTTTAATCTATATATTTCTTCATAAGTACTTGAATATTAGATAGATGTGGTGGGATGAATACCTTCATAATTATGACTTAAGAATTGCATACACCTACAATAAGGGTAATTTCATTTTATACACCCTTATTAAGAAATGTCCATCATAATATATTTTTGGAATAGAAGGAATTTAAGATCCTTATAAGGATTTTTTCTCAGTTTCATCTGGATGCTCACTATGATGTTTCATGCATAGTTCAGACCAATGTCCAGTTATCATCAACCCTATATGAGTCTATTATGTAGAACCAGAAGTAATATGATGTGTTTTAAAGAATTATAGAAACCGTATATTGTGGGGAGACCATTTATGCTTGGTCTCTCTATTCATATGGTATACACATATTTTGGGATTGGTTTGTCATTCCAGAATTTATGAGGAGATCATATTTTCTTATTGTATTAGTTATTAATGGGTTGGGAATATGGGTGCAATGATGATGTGTTATGATATTAGAAGGCGATTCTGGTCTCTAGGTATGAATCATGACACTTCTGATTTTGTGTTTCACTATTAAAACTTCCAACAAAAAAAAAGTAGAACATTCGAGACCATCTATTTTTCTTTAGCCTCTTCCAATACTTGGTTGGAAGTGGCATGAAGGTTTCCATGGACTTTTTTTATCAAATTACCATGAACATACTAAGGGATGAATGTTATCTATGTAGTGATTTATTGTTTGAAAAAACCATCTCATTTCATTTTGATCAGGGACACCACAAATGTTAGAGATCTGGGTAAGTAGTATGTGTACGAATTTGTGAGGTTTCATGGGATTCTTTCTAACTTATTTTCCGACATGGATCCTATATTTACATCAAGGATGTGGGTAAATATCTAATAGGATATGGGGACTTAAGAAAAATTGTGTATATCATATCATATATAGATAGACAGTTAGAAGAATCGTTTTATTCAAATTTTGGAAGATTTGCTTCATGCTAGTGTCTTGGATTTTAGTGCATTGTGGGATATACATTTGGAACTAGTGGATATTTTTTATAATAATTGTTATCATTCATAAATAATAATCAATCATTATTAGGATTTGTTTGGTTTTCCTTGTAGGTCACCTCTTTTTTGGAAGAAGTGGTTGAAGTGTCTTTGGTTGGATTGTGTTTGAATCAAGATACATCTATGAGGATTCGAGATATATATCTATTCCTCGTTACAGTACAGAGTCAACAATAATCTTATTGAAATCAATGGTGTGGTCCTTCTGATTTCCCTATAAGTGATCGGGTTTTATTCAAGGTTCCTCTTTGGTTAGGTCACCATAATCATAGAAAATAGGGAATGTTGGCTCTGAGATATGTTGGATTGTTTATAGTCATTGATTGGATTGGGTAGGTTGATTATTGATTGGTATTTTTGGATCAATTGATAAGAATTCATGAAATTTTTCACATATCACAGGTCATTAAATATCATCCTGATACCTCTCATTTTTCTATTTGGTAATAGATTATCGTAGAGCTAGATGATTTTTTTATTGAGTAACCAGTTCAGATCGTTGACTCTGAGGTGTGATTCTTGCATGGAAAGTAAATTCCATTGGTCATAGTGTTATGGGATAACATATTAGATTATAATGAGACTTAGAATTTCGAGTCATTGATGAGGGATCAATGACATCATCTATTTAACATAATTCATTATTCCACATGAATTCTTAAGGATAGAATGTATTATAGTGGGTAGTTTGTAACATCTCATTACCTACATTCATGTAATTCCATACTCTTCATCTTTTCCTATAGTATTGGGTGTGTATTTGGTGTCCTGAGGGTATAGAACATTTTCATAAAAAAATTAAACAATATTCAGGGATGACGGTTTGTTTGAATTAATGTAATAGGGTTAAAAATGTGTCAAATATATTGTGGGGTTATCCCCAAGTTCGGAGGATGCATGAGTTGGTTCTAAAGATTTATATTGTACACTAGGTTATTACATCATACGTAAAGGTTTTATTTGATTTTTAAATGATTTAATGCCACATGTGGTTAAATGAGTACACAACATGAATGGTTTACACACCTTGTAATAATTACATGACATGTAATGATAAAATATTAGTTTTAATTAAAAAGGTGACAATTTTTCAATAATATATGATCACAACGGTCTAAAATACATTTAAATGGATTACACAAGGTGTTATTGTCCAATGAGAACTTGTTCGGGTGTTGGGTGACTGATTTTTCATTTCATTCTCCCATAAATCATTTTTCTCTCGAACTTTAAGGATTCTATGGCAATTTTGTGAGCCTCTGTGTGATCTGGATTAATCTGTTCGACATTGGGTCATAGTAGTAGATGTTTCTCATCACTTTGTGTGAGTCGGAATTTTATATTCTTTTTTTTATCATGATATCCACATGGAGTTACATTATCATATTTTTTTTCCTTAATAACGATTCCTCTTATTCCTCTTCTAGATCTATGTTGTGATATTGTTCCAAGGGGTAATTTCCTTTGTTGGTTATGGAGTAAAATGTGTGTGTACATGGGGGTATGTTTTTTCATTCCTTCTTCAATCATTTTATGGATTAAATGATTTATAAGGATTTTATATTGATTCTAGGACATCGGTTGTCATTGTTGTGTCTATATTATTAGTGGATCCTTCATGTGAATGTGTGGCCCTAAGTTTAATGTATGTGGTTCTATCTCTAAATTTTGTTGGATGGATTGTATTGATCCTATTTTTATAAATTTAATTGTAAATTAATCTAGCATGACTTTTTTTTGTAAATGCATTTCTGATAAAAGGATGTTCTACCATGGTTTTTGGTAATTTGAAAATGGGGTACTTTTATAGCATAGAAATGATTTATGAAATGAAGCACATATAAGCATTAGGTATGTTGGTGGAAGGTTTATCAATGGGACACCATCAATGTTACCATCGGGAGGTTTTCTTAGGGGACTTATCTATACTCCCTAGGCATGTTGTTCTAGGGACATGTTTTGACATTATAGGGGGTTTCACTCAGGGGTTGTTTCCCTATTCCTTAGAAAAATGTTTTGTGGACTTGTTGTGAACTAGTCATTTGTTGATGTATGAGTACTATTCTAGTCAGGTGTATAGAGTTCCATGTCATGATTTACCTATTGTTTGGCTTTTTACTTAATTGGATTTTTATATGAATGATTTTAATTTGAAATTTATATACCACCCTTCATTATGGAATTTATTGAAAAGGGAAAATATTTACCAATATTTTTACTAATAAACTATTTTACCATTTATCATTCCATGTTTATATGAAATGATAATACAATAATATTTTATATAGAGGCTAGTTATGGATCACCTTGGTGGGACCCTACTGAGCATGTTATCTCACACCCTGTGCTCTTTTTCAGTGGTGTGTAGACCATTTGATGTCTTTCTTTGTAGATAAAGGAAAGGAACCACTATGAGGCGAGGGAGTTTTTTGGTCAACTAAGCCTAGGTAGCTAGATGGTTAGATGGTATGATTTTACCCATTCTATGACATGGATTGGTTTCTTTTCCTTTTTTTAGTCTTTTTTGGTTAGACATGTACATGTAGATTTCTACTCTTTTTTCTATGGGTTTTGTTGTTTTTTATCTATTAGGGAATATATATTCCATATTTTTTATATTTATATATAAATTTTTATGTGTGTGTTTTACATTTTTTTTACTTTATGTTGGGAGAAATAATAATCTTTGGTTTTTCTTCGGTGCCTAGGTGCTAGTCTCCATCCCCTAGGGATCGGAAAATCCCTTTAGGTATGTGGTGTATCAGGTCAGGTACCAGTTTGAGAGGTTATTCGGCTCATCTAGTTACATACTATGTAAACCATATAAAATTAAACGTGCTACAAAACATGAATTATGTCTCAAATAATTGAAATTGAGACCATGATAACCCTTTCATCTTTTTAACATTTGAATTAATATCTCATGAAATAGAGAAATTAAAAGGAACTATAAATAAAATGATCAATGATTTATTCATGATATAATATATCAAAAGGAATCATATACACCTTATAAAAGGAATTACGTGAATGATATGAGAGATGTTTTAAACAAAAATGTTGAGGTGACTAAACCTTACAAATATAATATCATAGATGTGAGAATTATTCATTTAGGTGAATATCTGTAACAATTATATAACCACATAAAATAATAGAGGATAAAAAATAATATAATAAGATATAATTTCAGACATAATCATTACATAATATAGTCAATAGACTATAAGTATAACCTAATGAATGGAAATTGAGGTAAGAACCCCTGATTTAAGACTTTCTATGTATATCCTTAAATTATTATATAATAATCTTATAGTAATTATTTGAATTTTCAAAATATTTTTCAAGTTTATTACCATATAATTATTAAATTTAATTTATTTATTTCATTAATTTCAATGACATATTTAATTACTTTATCAGGTAATCATACATCATCTGATTTGAGGACATTCGGTTAAAACTTGAAAAATGGCTTTGATAGGTTAACAATGGACAAAGGGATAATTGATCAATCATCTCTAGAATAATAATGAAGAAATAATTATTATTTTTATAAATAAAATACAATTTTATTTCCTACTATAAAAAGTGGTCACACAAATAATATACATCATCTCGCATGTTTACAATCTACACATATATATGAGTGATGTGTTTATTGTTCATTGGGTGGAAAATAATTATTGAAAATAAATGACTAACATTTACAGAGTCATTATAAAGTTATATAAATAAAAAACCTCATTAAATTCATCCCCAGGACCATCCTTAAGGGTTGTTTTTAAGAAAATAAGTCCATCATTGTATGGAGATGGTTGTCCGTACATACACATGTGTGATAATTTCATTTTTTAAGATTGTAATGGAATGAAGATAGATGGCGTATTATATTTCCATAATCAAAATTATGTCGTGAATATACATATATATATAGATATATGTATGTATATATATATATATCAATAATGGAATCCTGGATTTTACTAATGGTTCAAAGCCATTGGAATATGCTGGAGAACCATTGTTATAGCCTATACTATTGTTTCACAATACCATTTGATATAGTTATATTGGGAAAGTCATATTCCCATGGTTCTTTGTGAACCATTGCAATAGGGTCATCCAAAATACACTTTAACCAATAATTCATAGTTAACCATTGGGATACCCCTCTACCAACAGTTCACTATGAACTATTGGTTTAAGGTTATACCAATTATTATAAAACTATTGGTATAACACCCCCCCATTCCACAACTAGTAGTAGCCCCACCCACCCCAAAAAACCTAAAATTGACAACACAGAACATACAAATGATAACAAAAAACCTGCAATGTAGTGAAAAAGAATATCCTCTAACATGAACTGTAAATAATGAAAACATAACCTGCAATGAAACCAACATTTCATCCTCAACTATTCACAACACAAAAATCAATTGATTCATTTAACTGGTGATAACAAAAATGAAAAAACATCATATATATTCTTTCAAAAAAATAATAAAATATCAAATTTCATAAATATCAATAAAAATGTAAAGGATCAATATGTCCCTCATCACCATCACTATAATCACTGTCATACTCGGTTTCATCCTCATCCTTGGCCTCGTCCTCATCCTCAGCCACATCCTCATCCTCAGCAACCAACTTTCTTGGTGTCATCCTCTCCATCGCCATCGCCAGGAATGTGATTGTCCTGGCCAACACTATGAATATTTCCCGGTGCAGTATATAATATAAAAAACATAGAAATAAATACATTATAATCTACAGTGGACTATGGTGTATGTTATGGACATAAAAAATCCATCATTTTCATAAATTCAGTATTTTACCTTTCATTATGTTTTCCACCTCTATGGCCCTTTTAGTAAATTTCACCCATAGCCTCATCTTGTGTTTCCTGTGCATTATATTTTTTCAACTTTTTTCTACCTAAAATCACAGCTGACGTGGACCAATACCTCATTAATACAATACCCTTTTCTGGTTGACATAATACTCTACCATAGTGCTCGTCTTCCAAAATATGGTGTAAGTGATCATTTGGGAAAAAAATTTCAGCTTCCTGGGAATCAAGGGCCTCTAAAGTGCACTATTACAAATATAAATAGACTTTTATGTTACAAAGTTGATGTTAACATTTAAAAAAAATAATGTATAACTTACAATCTTCTTCTGTGCTAGTTTATTTACCATGGTCCCATCTTTTTTCATAACTAAAATCATATGGATATTAATTCTAAATGGTGGTGAAAAGAAAAAAAATATGGCTAATGAATTATAAATGATTATCGGTGAATAGGTTATCAACAAATATAAAATATATATACGTGAACAAGCCATCATAATAATCAATAATAATGTGGATGTGTGTTCACCATAATTAATGATAAGATGAACATGTATTAATTTATCATAAATGAATATGCATGAATGGGTTATCAACACTCTAATCATGACTATAACATAGAGGAATTATAATAAATATATTTTTTCAAAGATAAGACTATATATAGACATTCATGTTTACATGAACAAATATAATATTAAAAAAATAACATTATAATATGCAATAATCAAAATTTAACCTGACAAAGACAACATATAACATAAATTTAACATTAAAATAATTGTTCTCAACTATCATATAAAAAATAAAGAAAATTAATAAAATTAACAATATAATAATCTATATTTATAATTAATTTCAATTTTAAATAGTGTGAAAAATTATTATATTTAAATTTATATTATTTATTAATTAATAATGTCAGGTAAGGATAAAACAATGTTATGTAATGATAAACTAAATTATTTAAGGTTTAACCAAAGTTGATGGTGATAATAAAGTTATGTAATGGTAAAAAAAAGTTATGTATGTTTAAAAAAAGTTAAATATGGGTAAACTAAATAAAATTAAGGGTAAAATAAAATTATGTAAAGGAGGGATAATTTTATTTAATGGTGAATGAATATTATGTAGTGGGAAAAATGATAAGTAGAGGTGAAACAAAGTTAATGAAGGGAAAAAATTCAGGAAAGGGAAGAATAGAGTTATATAAGGGTAAATAGAAGATAAATAAAGGTAAACTAATGTTATGTATGTGTAATATAAAGGTAAGTAAGGGTATACTAAAACTAACTAAGGGTAAAATAAAGTTATGTAAGGGTAATAAAATTTTATGTAAGAGTTATGAAAAGGTATGTAACTATAAACTAATGATAATTAAGTGTAAATTATATTAATTAAGGGGAAAACAATGTTAATTAAGGGTAAAACAAATTTAACGGTAAAATATAGTTCATTAAAGGTAACATAATGTTAGGTATGGATAAAATAATGTTAATTAAGGGTGAAACAAAGTTAATTAATGGTAAACTAAAGTTATGTAAAGTTAAAAATACAGCTAAGTAAGGGGTAAAGGAAAAGTAAAGTTAATTACGTGTAAAATAAAGTTGAGTAAGGGTAAAACAAGGGGTGGGTTATATAGAATCATAAAGTATAGAAGATATGTATACTAGTTTCAAAGGATGGGATATATAAAATCTTGATTTAGTTTATTGACTTTTTCAACTGTTATTATTGTATAGGATGAGTGTTCTTCTACCATGGGTATAGTGAATATAGAAATATTACAATGGGATGTGATTTCAGTAAGGGTTTTAATTATATCTATCAAATATATAGTTTTTAAGTATATTTTGTTTAAAATGATCGTATATTCAAGTGTGTAATTTTTTTATTTACAATAACATGTGACCAAATATGTGTTCTAATTGGTCTACAACAAATAGACCATGGTTTCAAATTCATAAGATAAAATGGTGTGATTGGAACCAGTTATGATGGATAGAGATTTTAGATATAAATCATCAAATGATTAATATTTTTTATGTTTTTTAATTTTAATGTTTCTCATAAACCTAATGGTTTTTGAAAAATAATGCGATTGATTTGACATATCACTATTTATGTTATTCTCTCTTTTCATTACTAATACTCTTCCACTTATGCTATATGATTTTTATACATTAATATTTATATAACAATTTAGTATATTTTCATGAATTCTGTTTAATACCCTAATGTATTAGTGATTATATCCCTAAAACATTTAATGGGATTGGGCCCCATTATTGAATCCTATTAAAAGAATATGAAATTAATAAAATAATTAGTGGTTGTATAGTTTCATGACATGATCACAAACATAACAATACTAATCCTAAAATTTCAGTAAACACTAAATAATTTCATTAATAAAATGAAGAATACATGATAATTTATCTAGCACAATTACTAATGGAATGAAATATATAGGAATAAATAAAGTGAATGTACTAAAATAATTTATAAATGAGGGTCGTATCTTCTTCCTCTCATGATCTGGCATCGTAGTACACCCCAAAGTGAGCTATTTTGTAGAAACCTTGTTTTTTCATCATGATGATTCTTAAAAATTATTTTCAATAATACAAAATAAAGTATCAAAGAAAACCATCGTAACATTCATTTAAAACCCAAAAATTTTATTATTACCTTGAACTCAGTACTCATCCAATGAGAAACCATTTCCATATAATATTCTACCATACATTCATATATCATAGGTTTGGCCTCTAAATTTTTTCTAAATCTAGCACACAAACCACTATACAAATCATGTTTATAGCCACTTCACGACACCCCTAATTCCATGAGCCATGTTAGCAGAACATCCTCAACATCGGGAAAATTAAAATGAAGCTGGTCCCAAAATATTAATTCAAATAAATAAAATAATGAAATAATATAAAATGAAATGAAAATTTTTACCCATATTTGTGCCCAATCATCCTTTACTTCATTTGGAAGGTGTCTTTTAGAAAGTTGACTGACGGGAATGATTTCGGAGTATTTAGAAGGAATCTGAATAAAAAACCTACATTCCCACCCATCATTTTCAATCTTTTGGATGTATTCATTGTACTCAACCATCAGCTACATGTGGCAGTTCCACACCACATGAATATGTGTACGCCCTTGTTGCTTATTGTATGATCTATCAGTTAATTAAAGACACAATAATTATATCAATACATCTTGTAACAAAAATTAATTATGGTAAACAATTACTAGGGTTTTATAAATATACCAGAGGTAGGATGATCATTCAGTTTCATTGGATCCTTAACCACTGAAGAAACATCAACATGTATAGATGGAGTGGGTACTAGTGTTTCACTATTATAAAATGGGGTTTATCCAGTGCTTGGGATTTATCATTGCTAACTAAAAGCGCTATTAAATACCCCCTTTGTTAGTGAAAAAAAAATAATATTAAATGGGATATTTAATAGCTCTAAAAAAGCACAGTTAAAGGGGGGCCATTATCATCACATTGTTTTACAAGTGCTAATAAAGGTCCACCCTTTATCAGTGCTTTTAAGAAAGTGTTGATAAATGATTTCTTTTTTCACTGGTTTTTAGTAGCACTGATAAAGGTTATATTTCAAAAAATATATATTTCATTAAAAATAATATACTACTATAAATATTTAATTATATTAATATAAAATATAATATAAATATTATTAATATGTTTTAGATAAGATAAATTGGCATCTACACTTAATATAAATGATATTTAGTGAAAATGAATTATAAAATAATAAATAAAAGATTTTTAATCAGTAAAATGATAATTATTATTAATTAATAGTCATTTAATATCAATTGGAAGATTAAAAAATAAAAAATATTAATAAAATATCTAAAACATGTTGAAAACATTACTCAAACATCAAACAGCCATAACATTTGATCCGGTTGTACGTTTGGGCTCTACCACATGTCAAATCTAAGCATGTGAAGAGATATACACTATGGTGACTCAAATTAAACTCATTGTCACTTTTTTGGGGCCAATATAGGCTCATAGGGGCTCCAAAACTGAGTTTTTAGTTGGGGTATCCTAATTTCATAACATTCGGTGGACTTTTATCCTTAGTTATGGGTGTCTTTCTTCCCTTTTTAAGTGGAGACTAAATTTATTCATAGGGAATACATTAATATTGATATTATGGATTTAAAATTTTACCATTTTTCATTATTTTGTTTTATTTATAAATAAATATATTCATATTTTCCTATAAAAAATCACTCATATAAATTAATATGCCAACATATTTATGTAGAAATTTATATTATAATATATGTAAATAAATAAATATTTTAATAATGTATTTAAAAAAATATCTAACTATTTTTTACATTATACCAATATGACTATAATGGTTATATATACATATATGTGTGTATTAAAAAACATATATTTATGTTTATATTATATTCTATTATATGTAATTGAATACTATATATAATATATATAAAAAATATAATTATAAATATATATCACACACAAATATTTATTTTATAAATTTATTTAAAATAATTATATAAATATATGAATAAAAAATATATATGTCAATATATATATATAAATAAAGATAAATGTCAATAAAAAGGAAACAAAACAACAATGTGTATTGGTAACAGCATTCTATCTTTGAAGGAGAGGTGTGGCGTTCGAATCCAGGTGAGTGCGCATGAGGCTATAAATTCTTAATGTGTTGAGAAAAGGTGTGGTGTGGTGAAGAGCACTGATAAAGCTAGGGGAGAATAGTTAAAGGCTTCATAGAAGCACTGATAATGGGGTTCGGGCTCATGGATTTCAGAAATATTATAATTTTACCCACATTTAATGGTGTTTCCTTTATCAGTGTAATGTCTAGGATTTTCTATGTATTATTTTTAAATATATATGGAATTATTTCATGACCGGGTGCGAAGACGGCACATCATTCCGAGGCCAGTGAGCTCGGAATGGTGGTTTGAACTTTTTTTAGTTAACTGAGTCAGCACATGTGTGCGGTTATGACAGTTTCCAAATGGATGCCCGGATTAAAAATATGAGGGCATCGTTGCATCTGAGATGATGACTTTACCAATGAACAAGCCTATCCTCTACTGACCTGGGTTATAGAAAAAAGTTAATTTTCAGACGTTTTATGTAAAATAAAATAAAATAAATTCGAAAATTTTATTTTATTTATTTTTGGAAATGCCTATTGCAGTGTAGCGACATGGCTGTTGTTTCATTCATTAATGTCATGTCATAATGACTCAAAAATAGCAATGCTGACACATTAATTCAGCAGTGTGATGGGGTTTCAAATATGTTTCCCTTTTTATTAGGATAATAGAATATTTCTCATTGGCAACGATTGAGAGAAACCTCTGGAGAATCCGCAGAGTGTTGGAGAAAACTCTTAGCGATGAACAATGACAGATCGATGTTGAGATTCTCTACACCAATGAAGTTAAAGGATCCGGACGATGCAAGCATGACCCTTTCATCAAATATTGATCCTTTCTTAATGGTAGGTGTTGTTATTTTATTCGGTTTCTCCTGTTTTTAAATTTAAACGTCGAATGCAGATCTACCACGAACCTATTGATCTGCGGATTTGTGCATTCTTGCGGGAGGGATTTTATTTGGGATGACTATGGGGAATTAATCCACGTTGATTATTGTTGTTGATTTCTTCTCTGTTTAAGCCTATTAATGGGAGCGGATCAACATCGTGACACACGACGATGGAGGTTTGTTCCTCAAATTTTGTTTTATTGGTTTTTTACCTTTTCATTAATGCGTTCTTGGCATTCTTCATGGGGAGATGATCAACGTATCATTCCACGTCCGTTTTGGGGCACAACGATCCCAAATTGAAGAATCGACACCACAATGACCTTGAAGAGGTGTGACGACGATGGCGGATGACCAATCGGAGCAGATCGAGAAGGGTCGCTCTTCGACCGTTCTTCATGATGGAAGGTAAAAGCATGTTTTCAGGGAAACAAAAGTCTAGAAACCCTGGAATTGACTTCGTGGTGTCGGGGTGAACAAAACCTGATAGTTTCGTGGCAATCTGATGACCAGATCGACGAACGGAGGATCATTGGAGGCACGATGGTGGAGGTCCACATTTCATGAAATTTCTAGAATACATGGCGTGTACTCCCGAAGAACACAACATGTAGTACTGGTGGTGGTGGCTAGGGTTTTGGGGGCTATAGAGGAATCACACGGCATGTGACCCTAGTCACACGACATGTTAAACTTTCCCCGAATCTCGGTGTGTACATTGGGAAGTACACAGACACGGGTTGGACTACACGACTTCAGATGAAACGGCTTGTAAAGCATGGAAGAGGAGGCTACACATAACATGGCATGTGTACAGTGGGTACATAGACATGGGATGGAGTACACGACCGTGTACTCTATCACACAGCTAGGTGAGGCCAGTAATGCAGGTCACCCCGTGTACAGATTATACGGGTTAGTTTACAAGGGTTGATGACCCTGTGTGGGCACATGGCCAGCTTACACAGAGCCAACCCCAGTCACTCGGACATGGAATGTACATCGTACTACACACCATGTACTCAGTTTTTCTACATGACCAGCCTTACGATACGAGCCGTTGTACACGGGCAGTACCTGGGTTCAGACTACACGATGTGTAACTTTTCTACACGCCGTGTAATTTTGGTAAAACGGCATGGTCCTCTTGTTCCTCGCATCTTGTATGTCATTCGTTTGGGTTTGTGCCCCTTCTTTTCATTCCCCTGATGTATATGCATCATTTCCTTCTACAAAATTATGATCCCTTCGGCATGAATTTTTTTTCATAGAGTCAGGCATCCATCCGAGAGTCCCGGATCGAGATTCTCTATCCATTCTTGACCCTAGGTAGAGTCTGGCATCGACGTGAAGAACTCCACCGAGCATCAATCTTCTACCTAGTAGGTGAATTATGGATGAGTCGCGATATCTTCCATGTCCCTGGCAGTGATCCTCATCTGTGTATCATGATCTTTCCCACTCAGGAGTGTGTCTCCCATAATGACTGCACCTATCTATCATAATATTTCCACTTAGGACTGTGTCTCCCGTAATGAGTGCAACTACCTCTCGTGGCATTTCCCGATGAACAGTACTTCTCAGACAAGCGTAATCAGAGCTATAAGACTCGTGGAGTGTTTTCTCTTGGAACGAGTGCTTTGTGGAATCTTCGAACTGAACCCCTAGCTGGGGGTATGCGGTTGGTGACTTGTCTCTAGACTACGGGTCTGGGTTTTTAGTATATCTGGTTTGTGTTATATGTTCTGTAGACATATATTGTGCATAGCTTACTATACATTTACTTTGTATACTGCTTTGTGGTTTTTCGGGGTCCTCTACTGAGTGTTTTTATACTCACCCATGCACGGGCTCTATCCGCACGTGACGTGTCTTTTGCAGACGAGCAACATTTTGACAGAGTCCATGGCGGACTAGGACAGGACCGAGCTTTCTAAGTTCCCTATAGGCTGAGGCGTTCCTACGACTACAACCAGCAGTCCCAGTACCTTTTGTTTTTACATGTTTGACCTTTCCGTTTTAATAAACTTTTTTTGGTGGGATTGTATTCTGCCCTAGTTTACTTTTAGTACTTTACCATCCATCATACTCTGTTGGTTGGGTTTAGTTGGATGCATGATTTTTTTTATTTAGTGTTTTTAAATTTCCAAATTTGTGGGCTTGGAGATGTGTGTGTGTGTATAGGTACTTGGGAAATTCCTCCCTTGTTAGTATTATGCCTATTCGGTGCTAGTCACCAGCCCCTAGCCTATGGGAAGTGGGCTTGGGGAGACATGGAGCAGGCCCTACTGGGATGGGTTGTGACAGAGTGGTATGAGAGCTTGTCGGTTCTACCTTAGGACCACGAGTCTATGAGTTGGGTTTGGGGAAACAGTGTTATGTGTTTCGAGATCATCTTGCAGGCCAGAGACTCCAGTGTTGGTAAGGCGGACGTCGTATCCATAAACCAGGACTCTGATAACCTGCTTTTTGACTCGGTACTTGAAAAAACTAGTGGTGGGGAGGTAAAAGAATGGTACATGCATCATGTAGGAATGGGTTGTGTTTTCCATGTCCTTTGTGTCATATATCCAGATATACTAATTGACCATGGTAAATTCTGTTTCCTTATAGGATTCCTTCGCGACGCATACCCACTAGTATTCAGCAACGCCATCATGAGGATGACCCCCTCAGTGACGATGCTTCGATACAGGGACCAGTTCCCCAGGCGTTGCCACCAGGTGGTGCACCCGCTATGCCACCACCAGTGGAGAAGCCCATGGTACCTACGGTACCGACCGACAAAGAGCATAGGCTGACCGTGCTCAATGAGTTCTAGAAACATATACCCCTCAGGATCTAAGGAGAGCCCGAACCTCAAGCGGTTGAGGACTGGCTTGAGGCGGTGACTAGAGTTTTCCGTCTAGTGAGAACACCAGAATACTAGATGGTCATCATTGGAGTGAGCCTTCTTCAGGGTTCGGTGGGATGATGGTGGAGTCTGACAACACAGACTCACGATGAGGAGATTCTTTCATGGATCGAGTTTGAGTGACTCTTCAGGGAGTAGTTCACTCCAGTTACACAGAGAGTTGTGGGCATCCAGGAGCTTCTTCAGCTCTAGCAGGGTAGTATAACAGTAGATGACTATTCATCGAGGTTCACCAACCTCACCTGGTACTTAATGGATATGGTCAGGGATCAGTACTTCAGATCTTGAACCTTCAAGCGAGGCCTACGATGGGACATACGAGCTAGTGTTGTGCCTCTATGCATATCAACTTATGCTGGAGTGGTTGAGAGGGTCTTGTTGATTGAGAGCTTCTTGGTGGAGCAGAGACAGCCGACGACAGTCAGCAGCAGGCAGACAGGTGCAGAGTCCCTGACAGTAGGGTACCAACGTCAGGCATAGGGATCTGTATGTGGGAGGCATCATAGGAGGACCCAGGATAGTGGATCGATTGTCCAGGGATCTCATTCTATATCCAGTCAGCCTAGGGAGAAGCTATGTTATGCATGCGATGGTAGGGGACATCTCGCTAGAGACTATCCGACCCGTCGAGCTGGTGACAGGGAAGCGGAGGATGGACCACCGAGGTAGAGGCAGAGAATGGAGAAGACAAACCCGCTAGGCGGAGAACGTGGAAGAGGAGTAGGGAGAGCTGCGGGTGGTGGTAGATGCTTTGACATACTTCCACCACCACCCCTAGAGTTCCACACCAGGCTCAGGGAGCTGGGGGACAGGGGCGGGGAAAGCTGCATGCGGTCAAGGCATACGACCCAGGGGATCTAGGGATTATTCGAGGTACGATCTATGTCTTTTCAATCTTATATGTCGTACATATAGACACAGGTTCCAATCATTACTTTATATCCACATGTCTTTAACGAAACCTTGAGATTCTGGTAGAACTGTTGACTCGATCCTTATGCTTGGAGACACCTACGGGAGGAGACTTGATGATAACACACCTCTGCAGAAAGTGTGATATTACCCATGGAGGTGAAAGTTTCGGTTGGAACCTCTTGGTGGTTATGTCGAGGCCTTACGACGTCATTCTCGGTATGGATTGGTTATCTTCAGTCCATTCCCAGATTGACTATTTTAGGTGAAGACTGTGGTGTGTCCTCCGTGATGGAACTAGGTTTTCCTTTGTTAGAGAAAGGGAAACCTAGGAATCATAGAATGGGATTATGCATACAAGGCTGCATCCAGTCACTCATGAGTTGTCTAGCCTTGCCCTCAGAGCAGTGGATTTAGTGAGCTCCGAGTTCCCAGCAGTGGTGGCAGAGTATGTGGACGTCTTTCCCGAAGATGTTCCAGGATTACCTCCGAGCCAGGAAATCGACTTCTTCATCGACTTACACCTCGGGATGGAAACGATTTCCTCACAAGAATATCGGATGGCTCCTACAGAGCTTCACATGATAAGGGTGCAGTTGGAGGATTTACAGAGTAAGGGTTTCGTGAGACCCAGCGTTTTACCCTGGGCATCCCCAATATTGTTTTCCAAGATGGAATATGAGAGTCTGAGGTTGTTCTTGGATTACCGGCACCTGAACCAGATGACAGTGAAGAACAAGTATCCACTTCCAAGGATCAATGACCTCTTTGATCAGCTAAGAGGGGAAAAGTGGTTCTCAAAGGTTGACTGTCAATCAGGCTATCACCAGCTACGACTACGGGATGAGGATATACCGAAGACGTCTTTCAGCTGCCACTAGGATCACTATGAGTACTTGGTGATGCCTTTCAGTGTGATGAACATCCCTTCATTGTTCATGGGAATGATGAATTGGATCTTCTATTCGTACATAGACCGATTCATAATGGTGTTCATCAACGACATCCTTGTGTACTTGGCATCAGAGGAGGAGCTCGTGAGACACCTGCGGATGGTTATAGACATACTTTAGAAGAACCAAATTTATGGGATTATCTCAAAGTGCCAGTTCTGGATTCAAAAGGTCCACTTTCTGGGACATGTCATCTCAACAGATGGAGTAAATGTAGACCCAACCATGGTGGAGGTTGTGTTAGCATGGGAGACACCTCAGAGTGTGATGAAGGTGTAGAGATTCCTTGGGTTGGCCGGATATTACCGGAGATTCATTATTGATTTCTCCCGGATATCAGCATCGATGAAAATCTTGACCAGGAAGGGGAAAACCTTCATGTGGATGGAGAAGTGCTAGCAGGCTTTTGAGCATTTGAGACAGAGTTTGATGAGCGCCCCGGTATTGAGGTTGCCAGAGCAGGGTGTTGAGTACCTAGTTATCTACGATGCATCAAGGACAGGGCTTCAATGTGTCCTGATGTAGAGGCAGGAAGTGATTGCTTATGGTTTTCGCCAGCTTAGGCCACATGATCAGAACTATGAGACCAATGATAATGAGTTGGTTGTGGTAGTCTTCACATTGAATATGTAGAGACACTACCATATGGGCGAGCGATTTATTGTCTACTCTGACCACAAGATCCTTAGGCACATCTTTTCACAGAAAGATCTGAATCTGAGATAGAGGTTTTGTCTAGAGTTCCTACAGGACAATGATTTTGAGATATTCTATACTCCTAGGATGGGGAACAAGGTGGCGGAAGCTCAGAGCAGAAGATTGAGGCTGCAGCTGTTGAGTGGGGTGACATAGCATTTATCTGCGTTGCAGTTGTCCTTCGTGGACAAGGAAGATGAAGCCTACCTACAATCGATGGTTGTCACACCTCCACTCTTACAGTGGGTTAGGGAGGCATAGCTAGAATATGTTGACTGTGTGGTTGTACGTGCTCAGTTATACATAGGACATGCTCCTGATGGATATTCACAAGGTGGGAAGCACGTAATTATTTTTAGAGGACGCAATGTTGTACCGGTGGCATTGTAGGAGGAGGACCAAAGGTAGTTTCAATCATCTCCTTTGGCGGTACATCCTGGAGTGGAAAAGATGTACCAGGATCTCTAATGACAGTTATGGTGGTCGGTCATGAAGAATGCAGTAGCGGATTTGGTTTCCCGATGCTTCACATGCCAGCAGGTGAAGCCTAAGCACCATGTTCCAGCAGGATTTGCTCACCCCTGGATGTTCTAGAGTGGAAGAGGGATTGAATATCTATGGAATTCATGACAGGAGTACAACAGATATCCAAGGGGCATGAGTCCATCTGGGTGATTGTTGGCGGACTCACCAAGTCTGCCCACTTCCTATCTATCAGGGAGAAAAGTTCCATTGAAAGCCTGGGATGCCTCTACAGGCAAGAGATAGTTCAGCTTCATGGAGTAACCTCGACAATAGTCTCATACCAAGATTCCCATTTCACGTCCTGGTTGAGGAAGGGATTTCATGGAGCTTTTGGGACTCAGCTATGCTTGAGAACAATGTTTCATCCCCAGAATGATGTTCAGACAGAGAGGACCATTCAGGTTCTGGAGGATATGTTGCGAGCATGTGTCTTGGACTTTGGTCACAGTTGGGAGTACCACCTACCACTGGTGGAGTTTTCATACAACAATATCTACCACTCCACCATTGGTATGGAACCGTTCGATGCCTTGTATGGGGGACCCTTCCAGTCACCGCTTTGCTGGACCGACCCAGGAGAGTCAGAACTCATGGGTCCAGAGTTGGTGCAACTACCACCGAGAAGGGGAAGATCATCCGGGAGCATATTAAGACAGCACAGATCTGTCCGAATTCTTATGCTAATAGACAATAGAGACCTCTAGAGTTCGAAGAGGGAGACCATGTCTTTCTTCGGGTCTCACCTCAACGAGGGTTACGAAGATTTGGCTGAGGTGGAAAGTTATCTCTGAGGTTCATCAGACCCCTTTAGATACTGTGAAGAGTTGGCGAGGTGGCTTACCGCCTAGATCTACCACCGCAGTTGCATCAGATAAATGATATCTTCCACATGTCACAGGTGAGGAGGTACGTGCATGACCCAACGTACGTCATCGACTGGGGCGATCTAGACATCGAGGCTTGGGGTGACCATCACTGATTACCTGGTGGAGATCGAGGATCGGCAGGAGAGGATCCTTTATGGGTGATCGATTACCTTGGTGTGCGTCCGGTGGTAGCACATGAATCTACAGGAAAGCACATGGGAGCGGGAGGCTCATATCTGTTCCCAGTACCCACATCTTTTTGGGTAGCCTTTGTTTTGGCTTTTTAGGGACGTAAAGCCCCATGGTGGGGAGAATGTAATGTCTCGGATATTCTGTGTATTATTTTTAAATATTATATGAAATTATTTCGATACCAAGCACGAAGAAGGCACATCATTCCGAGGCCAGTGAGCCTGGAATGGTTATTTGAAATTTTTTTAGTTATGTGAGTCGGCACTTGTGTGCGGTTGTGGTAGTTTCCAAATGGACGCCCAGATTAAAAATCTGAGGGCACCATTTCTTTTAGGATGAAAACTTTACCTATGAACGAGCCTAACCTCGACAAGTGTGGTTCAAGGGAAAAAGTTTATTTTCATACGTTTTAAGTAAAATAAAATAAAATAAATTTGCACAGTTTATTTTATTTCTTTTTCGAAATGTCTGCTACAGCGCAGCGACAGGGAAACTATTTCAGTAATTAATGTCATGTCATAATGGCTTAGAAATAGAAATGATGAATCATTAATGCCGCAACATTATGGGGTGTCAAACACGTTTCCCTTTTTATTAGGATAATCGAATATTGATCATTAACGATGATTGAGAGAAACCTCTAGAGAATCTGCGGAGCATTGGAGCAGACTCTTAGTGACGAACAACAATGGATCGAAGTTGAGATTTTCTGCGCCAATGAAGTTGAAGGATCTCGACAACGGCAGTGTGACCCTTTATTCAATGATCGATACTTTATTAAAGGTAGGGGTTGTTATTTTATTTTGTTTCCCCCGTTTATAAATTAAAATGATGAATGCAGATCTACCACAAACATTTTGATCCTCAGATTTGTTCGTTCTTGCGGGAGGGATTTTATTTGGAATGATTATGGGTAATTAATCCATGGTGATTATTTTTATTGAATTTTTCTCCGTTTAAGCCTATTAACTGAAGCGGATCAACACTCTGACGAACGACGGTGGAGGTTTGTTCCTCAAATTTTGTTTTATTAGATTTCTTCCCTTTTCTTTTGCGCGTTCATCGCGTTCTTCATGGGGTGATGAACAATGGATTTTTGTGTGTCCATTTTGCGATGAAACGATACCAAATTGAAGAGTCGACACCACTGCGACCTTGCAGAGGTGCGACGACGATAGCAGATGACAAATCAGACCGGATTTGGAAGAATCGTTCTTCGAGTGTTCTTCACGCGGGAAGATCAAAGCATGTTTTTGGGGCTAATCGAATGTCTGGAAACACAGGAATAGTATTTTTGTGTTGGGGTGACCAAAACATGAGAGTTTCGTGGTGATCAGATTTCCAGATCGACGAACAGAGCATCACCAGAGGCGTGACGGTGGAGGTCAGTGTTTCTGGAAATTTACAGAATATGCAGCTGAACACCGGAAGATCACGTCGTGTAGTACTAGCTGTGATATCTAGGGTTTTGGGGTACATAGAGGAATCACATGGCATGTTACCTTGGTCACACGGTGTTTTAATCTTTCCCCGATGCTCGGTGTGTACTTTGGGAAGTACACAAACACGGGTTGTACTACACGGCTTCAAAAAACACGACGTGTGCAGCATGGCAGAGGTGGCTACGTGGAACATGGTATGTGTCCAAGGGGTACACGGACATGGAATGGAGTACACAACCATGTACTCTATCACACGGCTAGTCAAGGCCAGTAACACGGGTCACCCCGTGTACAGATTACATGGGTTGGTGTACACAGGTTGATGACCATGTACGGGCACATGGCCAGCGTACACGAAGCCAACCCATGTCACTAAGACACGGCGTGTACATCGTACTACATGTCATGTACTAATGTTTTCTACATGACCATCTTTATGGAAAGAGCCATTGTACACGAGCAGTACCCGGGGTCAGACTACATGGTGTGTAACTTTTCTACATGTCGTGTACTTTTTGGAAAACGACATGGTCCTCTATTTCACCGCATCTTGGACATCTTTTGTTTGGGTTAGTTCCCCTTCTTCTCATTCCCCTGAATGTCATGCATCTTTTCCTTCTACAAATGTATGATCCCTTTGGCAGGAATTTTTGTGATAGAGTCAGGCATCCATCCGAGAGGCCCAGATCGAGATACTCTATCAATTCTTGACCCTAGGTAGAGAACGGCATCAATGTGACCAAATCCACTAGGCTTCGATCCTTGACCTAATAGGTGAATTATGAATGAGTCGTGGTATCCTCCAGGGCCCTAGCAGTGATCCTCATCTGTGTATCGTGATCTTTCCCACTCAGAAGTGTGTCTCCCATAATGAGCGCACCTATCTTTCGTAATCTTCCCACTCAAGAGTGTGTCTCTTGTAATGAGTGTAACTACCTATCGTGGCGTTTCTCGACGAACAGTACTTCTTGGACGGAAAGAATCAGAGCTATAAGTCTCATGGAGTGTGTTCTCCCGGAATGAGTGCTTCGTGGAATCTTCAAACTGAATCCCTAGCTGGGGGTATGCGGTTGTGTGACATGTCTCTAGACTACCGGTCTGGTTTTTGAGTATATTCAGTTTGTGCTATTTGTTTTGTAGAAATATACTATGAAAAGATGACTGTACGTTTACTTTGTGTTCTGCATTGTAGTTTTTTAGGTTCTTCTATTGAGTATTGTAATACTGACCCCTGCACGGGCTTTGGCCACATGTGTCGTGTCCTGTGCAGACGAGCAAACTTTTGAAAGAGTTCAGGGCGGACTAGGACAAGATCGAGATTTATGAGTTCACTACAGGCTAAGGCGTTCCTACGGCTATGAGAAGCAGTCCTAGTACCTTTTGTGTTTACATGTTGGAAATTGCAGTTTTCAGACTCTTGTTTTGGTGGGCTTGTATTCTGGTCTAGTTTACTTTCAGTACTTTCCCCTTCATTGTACTATGTTGATTGGGTTTAGTTTTATGCATGCATTTTGTTCCATAGTGTTTTACATTTCAGAATTTGTGGACTTAGAGATGTGTGCGTGTGTACAGGTACTTAGGAAATGCCTCCCATGTTAGTGTTATGCCTACTTGGTGCTAGTCGGAATCCCCTGGCATATTAGAGGTGGGCTTGGGGAGTCGTGGCGCGGGCCCCACTGGGTTGGGTCTTGATAATAATTTCTAAAAAATATTCAATTAAAGGCCCCATTTAACAGTGCCAAAAAAGGGTTGTTAACAGGTCCCTTTAATAGCACGAAAAACATGTTTTTAAAGGCCCCCTTTTACAACACTTTTTTAGAACTATTAATGTCTTCCTTTAACATAAATTTTTTAGAACTGATGAAAGATTCATACTTTTAATCATGATAAAACTTTCATCACTTTTTAGAGATGATAAAAGCATATTCTAGTGATATTATAGACCATTTTTGTAGTGGTGTTTTCTTCAAAGGATCATAATGTTTCGAATTAGAATTCAAATATGCACAAATGTATATGCTCGCTGAGAAGGAAGTAAAAGGAAAAGAAGATGAAGTAGATGGATATGAAAATGCATAATATGGATGAGGATTATAGTCATCAATAGATATGGGAAAGATATGATATGAGGCTCAAATGAAAATGGTGGTGAAAACATGGGAAACATAAACAACCCATGAATCGATAATGAAATTATTGGATCAAAAGGTGTGGTATATGATATGTCAGGTGGAGGGATGGGGTGTGATCAGGTACACTGGTTGGAGCACCATGCTATAGTACCACACCCCCCCCCCCTCGTGTATCACCAACTTGAGCACTAAAACAACTAGGTTGGTCTGTGAATAACTAGTGCATTGGTGGTGGATCCTATTTAAAAGTTAAAAACAATATTAATAACCTAACATTATTGGTTTTATATATATTTATTTAAAATAAAATACTCACAACAAGAACTAAAGGATTGATGCTCATCTCCCTCATTCGGCGACTATTGTCTGCTATCGTTTTTCTTGGTATCTCCTCTATGTTTTTAATTTCCTTTATTTGAATAAAAATATGGAATTAGTTATAAATTCATAACTATTGTGTAACTGATAAAATAAATGTTATGAGGAATTACTTAATTAAGGTCGGATTCCTAAATCCACATAGGAATCACATGGAACATTTCATTTATTTTCAATGATACACACATGATTCAATTCAAGTCTGATACCTAAATCCACAAAGTCACATTGAGATCATAAATCATCTTCAGTATTTCCCTTTAAATTTATATGAATTAAAATAATCATTTCACATATATTCTATTAAATGTTCATTATGTCTAATAAATGACATAACAAATTGGTTTACCAATAAGGAAACTCATTGAAGATACTTATTTTCTTCCAATTTTAATAGGTTTTAGTGGAAAAATTATTCTTCTTTATATATTTCAACATACCCCTTCACAAATAAAAAACTAAAATATTTCAATTTGTTAAACACATAAATTTGACACATGTGATGAGGTGGATTATTGGTCTCCATGGTATTGTCAAATTTTCGTCGCTTATTCCTATATGGATGGACCATTTTCAAGAATCGTCAATCTCCCAGACAATTGAAAATATATATATATATATATTTCATTTTTCTAACTCATGTATGTTTTATACAATCATGACATGATATTTTTTCTGTCATTCTTTATCCAGAGATCATTTAATAAGTAGGAAAATCATTAATCATCCAGATAAGTAAAATACACATCTGAAATATATCTTTCAAACATGCATCTTATGTTCTCACACCCATAATAAAAAGATGTTTCAACTCTTATATAAAAGCTTTCATGTATATATTTATATCATTATGGGGATAAAATGGTCTTGATATGATTATACTCATGAAATCAAATGGTTTTTCAAACACATCCATGGAGGAAGGGTATAAATGTGTATGAAAAATGGACAAGTGATGTGTGAATTAAGCATCTACCCAAATGGAATAAAACCATCACATAAAAGATCAACCCTCACAATATGTGAGTCAGCTGTGAGATCAGGATATGACAATCAAATCTAAACCATAAAAATAAATCTATAGGGTGAACCAACTCATCATTATTATTCTTTCTCTTGGTATCTTTCAATCCCATTTTTATTCTCATTTCATCATATATTAAAAGATTATGGATTATATAGATCAATGGGAAGTTCCAAATTACTCTCTATGGCACATGATATGGTGTTCAATCATCTTTTGGCTTCCATTCGGATTTGAAAAATTTTATACAATGGTTATATTCAACAATTTCCTCCAAGAATAATCTACATTATTTCGAGAAAGTATGATTTTTTTAAATCCTAGTTCGTCAACTATATTCTTTACCATATAGTGGTTTTAGGGAATATCTTTACTATCTAGATATAAGTCCTTTAAATAGGTAATAATTTAATCAATGGTAGTATTAGAAATCACATATATGGTCTTCTGATGAAACAATCTGATTAAAAATTACATCTTTTTCATTTTACCACATTTCTATTATACTGGAGTGACGGTATCACCATTAAGTTTTTTCACTCTATCTAAATAGTAATTCTCATTATACACATCATTTTTTATCACATCAAAGTCATAATATCTCTAAATACAATACTTATGTTGATGAAATATAAATGGAAACCAGTCATCTGTCAAATTCTTCATTTCAATCCTCTCATTTGGATCATGAGAATTTTTAGATTTAATGTTCTCCTCATTATGATACCACACATAATATTTTTTTAGGAAAAAATATTTGTTTATATGGTATCTATGTTCTTTAGAAATCAACCAATGTCTTCCAACACAATTATAACATAGGAAGTGTATTTGGACACTATCAGAAGCATTGTCAAATGAAAAATCTAAAAATATCACCAACTTGTTTTGAAAATATAATGAGATCCTATATATTTCATAGATATAAATTATATACATTCTATAAATTAAATCTATATGTTTTATTTTTGTAATTTTAATTAAATAATATTGAATTTTAATCTAAAATATATTTAAGCAAATGACATTTTTTCACATTATATGAAACCATATCTGACACAATAGTCTATATGATATTCATAACATAAATGACAAGAAATACTCTATATATAAAAAAATACAACATATATAAGACCATGATATTGAATTCAGTTATATCAATAAGTAATAATTGTAAATAAGACCACAAAAAATTGTGTTTATAATTGATAATTTTTCTCTTATTCGATTCACTATTTAAAAAATGTTCTAATTATTCAATAAATTCATGTATAAAATGTTTCTACTTACTAGTAACCATTTTTTATTTTATTTAAATCTATTTTGGTCTATTCTATTTTTCTATGTTTATTTTAGTTTTGGTTAATTTACTTTGGTTGGGTTTGGTTATTTTATTGGGATTGGGTCGGTGCATGCCTATTAGGGGTTTTTTAAATATTGTTCAAGTCTATTATTTTTATATCATTAGTATATAATTTATTTTTATAAGTTTCAATATAGAATAATTATTATTATTTCAGTTTATTTTGATGTAATTTAGTGTAGTTCCATTCTACTCAAGTCTACATGGTTCAGATCAGGTCATTTCAATTCAATTCAGTTGGATTAGTCAAGTCGGTTTGGTTACGATATATATAGGATTTGTTAGATTGGTTAGGTTTCCGGGTTTAAAAGGTTTATTGGTCCATTTAATTTTTTTCCTAGCCTGGTTAGGTCAGTTTATTACAATTTAGTTTTCTTATGGTCTAATCAATTCATATAAATTTAGTTTATTTAGTGAGTCATTATAACAATGAATAGATTAGGAGATTATGTGAAACATAGTTTATGTGATTGAAAATCATTATATAAAGAATGATCTCTCTAGGATAATTATGAGAAATTTTTTTGATTGAGTAAAAATTTATAGACAACACTCTATTGCATAATTAATGATATTTTTAATCAATTATGTCTATAAAGTAATGATATTTTCTTAGTTAAGGGAACTAAATTGTAGTACTAGTGGTCAATGATATCATAGTAGGATATTTTGATGATAAACATCTTTTAACAATAAGGTGTATATGTAAAATAATTTATACACCATTGAAGATGATATTTTTATAGGGTGTGTTTTTTACGATATCCATCAAAGAGAATTCATTTTTTGTGATTTTTATTTATCATATTTTATTATATTGACTGTTAATGAAATTCATCGGAGTTATATGATTTTATAAAGTTATCTATTTGAATTTTAATTCCTATGTAGATGAGTATTCTGATAATCTAGTATATCATATAGTAGTTAATTGGATTTCCATTGGATAGATATTCATTGACTAATATGGATTATCACATAATGTGATTCGGGTTTCCATATTGTCATACACTCCAATAGTGAACAATATACATGGAATGTCCCTATTAAGACACCCTAAAGAATTTGAGGCTTTTACAACACACAATAGAAAACCCCTTACAATAGATTTTTATAATAGTGAAGGATTATTAAATATTATAATAGGATGTACACTTTTGATATTTAATTATTTTTTCTAACAAAGGGAAATTTTATTTAACATTGTAACAATACAAAATAATTTTCCATCACCTCCTCAAGTTATATTTAATATTTTAATATTTAGTAAAATATTTATCAAGATAGTGTAGATGGGGTTGGGGTGTGTAGTGTATCTAATGGTCATGTAATTGAGAAGAAACCCCATCGTGGTGGATTATGTCCTTATATCCAAGCTAGGAAACATCCACTATTATCACTATATTTTTCCCAATTGTTTAACAATAAAAACTAAAATGTAATAACATGTATATAAAATAATATTATCAATATTTATCATGTTTTATTGAGAAAAACATATTAAATATTTATTCAAATAATATTATTGCATGTATATATTATTATATACATTGGAAATCGTTATATAAATATCATAAAAATATATATTCCTTTACTTATACCAATTCAAACTTGTTTGTTTTATTATATCCTCATCTCCATAACACTGATGTATGCTAAGAATTCTTCTCATGAATCTCTTATGTGTAACATTGGTCACCAAATCTCGATACATGGTCCGAACCTATACCACCCGCTATCTATGATTGTCCCAACAGTACACTCGAACCAGAAATATTTCATAACACCCTAGATGTCTCATACTATTTTACAACACACACTGGGTATTTTCAAAACAATTAGTGCATATGTTCATACCATTCATAACATTCTAATATATATGATAGTAGAACCTATAATCCAACTGCACCAATTTTCGTAGAAAATCCCTAATTTTTTCGGTAGTATGGTTCCATTTATTTCCACAAACTCTAGAAAGATACCCCTCCCTTAGAAGATATGATGTATCTGGAACATGCCAATTTCATATTCAAGAATAATTAAATGAAACCCATAATTGATGAGATATTACAATGGATGGTAAATTAAACTAAACCTCCTAGATAAAAAGGAAAAATAAATATAGTAAAAAGATATAACTCATATTGAACTCACCAATTCGAAGTGAAATAAACCGGATGACTTAATCAAAGGATGGATCATCGAGAGGGAGGAAGAGGATAGATCATTTTCTATTAGAGGAGGAGTTCTTGGGTTAGGAAAAATGTGGATTGATTTATGAATTTGGAGGTCTTTCCCTATGATATATTTTGGTAACTCTATCACAATGGTTTTTTGAAACCGTTGGGGTAGAATTATACAAAATGGCATATCCCAACAGTTATGTTGAACCATTGGGATAGGAACCCCAATGATAATTTATTTATAAATCTTTGGAATATGGCTGTTTTTATAGTTAGTATTTTCAATAGTGTGTACATATATAAATTAATTACATCATAATAACCATCCATAAAATGCAGTGATGGGAAACAAAATACATCATTATGTGAGGAAGTAGTCTGTATGTACACATGAACAATGGCTTCATATACCATCTTTTGTAAAAGTAGATGAATGGTGTTACTAAATTAAAATAATAACATATCATTATATATTAGATACTACATTTTTTATATTATAATTTTTAGGAATTTATTTAAGGACATTGAAGGAGAAGTAAAATGAAAACGTTCGGTGAATATGATTACCTCCTCTTTGAAGGTCCTACTTAGGATATCTCTTTAAGGACCCAAGGGGTGATATTTTAAGAATAAAAACTCATATATAATGCATATAAGCAATTTAATAAGAATATTTGGTATAGTTTTTTCATGATAAGTAGCTCAAGAAGTGTCAGGAAGAGAGGGGGTTAGTTTCCTTATATAAGAGAAGAGAGGGGAACCCACAGAATTATGTAATGTTTTAAATTAATAGAAATTAATTTTCATATTAATGTAGTATAAAATGGATATAATTCAAATATAAGTTGAATATAAGTCCACATACTCTCATTTAATAAAATTATACAATATTAGGCGATGTTTTAACACATATATGTTAGATTTAACCTCATGTTAACCCTTTTATTGAATATTGGGATGACAATGTTTTTTACTCTTTTAGGTTCATAAAAGATAAAATAAAAATACATGCGATATATAAGTGTAAATTTTTTGAAATTATCGACCATATTCCATTCACATGTCAAAATATAACGTTTTTATGATTTTTTATCATTTAATAAAACATTACTTTACATAAAATACAATTAAAGACATTTTGAAGTCTATTTATGTAATTTAATTTTAAAAAAATATCATGAATGTAATACAGTTCAAATATAAACATTTTTCAAATCACTAGTACATTATATTTTTCTAAAAAATTCACGGTATAATGAAAATAACCCAAAAAATAATACATTGTATGTTTTCAAAATCATTTACCTGATTATCTACAACATGTACATACATTGTGTCAGTGTTGTGTAAGAATTTAAGTTAATTATTCTAGATCCAAATTTTCATCTAATTATTTGAAATATTTCTTTACATATTTCCCGAGTTATGCATTGTGAGGGCGTATGATTTTGAGGCCTACTATGTCCAGAATTAATTTTATGAAAATATTTAACATTTATAATATTTTTTGAATGAATATTCTAAATGAAAATGGGATAAATCTAATAAGGATGATAGGATCATAAATCTGAGACCACTATTGAGTTTGGAACACGGTTCTTACCATAATATGGACATAAAATGAGTTGGCGCCTGATGTTCGGACCCCCCCTATCATTGGCGGTCCATTTAAGTGGATTAGTAAATTTGTTAATTTATTAATTAATTACTTTTGACCTAAATGAAATATTATAATTATATTATTATTGAATATTTTCTAGTTTTAGCCTCATAATTTCTGAAATCAGTAGTTATATATCTCCTTCCCCTTCCAATTGTGGATTACGACGACAAAACTCCGAATCAGATCGGAACAGGACATAGAGAATGTGATGACTACTCCCAAATCATTAGAAAATGTGTTATTCACCAATAATCAATCAATAATTTAGGTACTACACATATTTTCGTGTTTCTTCCATTATATTAAATGTTTTAATAGATACACACCTATTCATGGTTCTTCACCAGTTGCATACACTACATGTTCCCACATAAAAAAATTACTTGGTTAATTCATTATTATTTATCTATGTAATTCCTGATCTTGTTCATCGGCCATGAATGACTAGAAAAATATGATTAAACTATGGTTTTTGGAAATTTTATACCCCTTTTCCTCACATTCATCACTGTTCGGTTCCCATTAGTCCTAGTTCATAATTTTAGGGAGGTACCGAACTCGATCAAACACCCATATTTATGGAGGAACAATGAAATGGGAATGAATCGATGACTGAAGCATAGATCATGGAAGCTTATGGGATGAGGATAATAGATTTGATGGTTTGAGTCCATATCTAAAAGTGTGGAAGCTATGGTATCATGTGCAATAAGTGATAATGCCCCAGAACTCGAGTGGGTGCGATTTCTGAGTAGTAGTGGCCCAAAATCATGATTTCTAGCTAGATGTAGAAGATTCGAATGATTATACTAGTGGATTTGAAAAATAAAGGATTGAATCGAGGCGTGAGACTAGATCTAGAAAATCTGATATTTTTATAAAACCTCGACTTTACATCATGTTCAATTAAGAACACAGATCATGTATCCCCCTCAATGGTGGCTCTAGGGCTTTAGAAATATTTATGGTGACATGAAGTGTAACCCTACCATACACACCATGTATCCAATACTTTTTTTACAACATCTGTGACGGTTCACATGAATCAGAACCCATCTGGAAGTACATGGTTCCATGTACACGATTGTGTACTCTATTACACAGACACGTATTACAGCACATGGCTCTAGTCCCGGTTAGTCAGGACATTCTTTTTAGTCCACCAAAATGGTGTGTAATGTTGCACTGATAAGAACCCATGTGATGGCTAGGGACACAACCTGACTATGGAGAGGTTCCACACACCATGTGGGTCCCCTCACATGTTGTGTACCCCTTGAGCTCTTCTGATCAAACATCAAAAGTCTATATCTCCTTCTTTTGAACTTGAATTTTTCCCGTGAGTTTCCTATCCTGAGTTTTTTTCAACATAGAATGTGATGCTGTCCTAGGTTGTGGATTTTGATATATGATGTAAAATTTACTAGGCATGACACATTTTTTGAAGACCAAAATAAGGGTAGTGATCACACAGGATCACCAGATGCTTAGTCCCGAGTGGAACCCGCAATATGGTTTTGACATGGGTACCTTATGGATTTTAGATTGGAACCCTTATACCAAGCTGGTAATGGGTCCTCTACATACTCCTAAGTGGAACCCTATGGCTAGTGTGGGCATGGATCCTTGATGACTATTAGAATGGAAGCCTCCAGCTATGCTAGCCATGGGTCCTTGATTTCTAAAGTGGAACCTTCCTATGGTATCAGGGCATGGGTCCTTGATGACTTAGAGTGGAACCCTCCATCTAGGATGGTAATGGGTCATTGACCACTGACATGGAATAGTCTAGCTAGCCTAGGCATGGGTCCTCCGTCGACTATTATAGTGGAACCATTATATTGTACCCGGGCATGGGTCCTCTACCTAGAAATTGTGGACCATGACTATGTGGCACAATGATGTGACATGTCTTGACATAAGATTTGAATCATGAGAAAGATGAATGATTTACTCGATCGAGCAATATTTTTTAATATATGATCAAAATCTTGTGGTTGAGTATGTTCCACCCAAATCAGATAGTATGAAGGTTAGTTGAATAATTTTTTTGGAGTTGTATGTTTAGGGAAGATGTGTGGGATATCGGGTATCATTGTTGGACTTCTAAAAATATTGGCTACTCTTATTCTTTGGTAGAGCTATGAGATGGATATCCTATTAAACTCTTCTTTTGGATTCATTGGATGATAATATATATATATATATATATCTCTATTTATTATGTATCCACTCATTTTATTTGGGTTACTCTCTATCTAGGATATGTGAATATGTATGGGGTATGCATCATGCTCTCTGTGTTTAGATTCTTATGGTTACATGAGTCAACTCTCCTATTATAGGTGAAAAATAATCAATTGGTATATCATATCCTCAATTTTCATAGCCTCTTATGATTCTATGATCTTACATTCACTCTTTTTTTTGTTTCATTTGTACTCTATCATTGTACCTTATGATATATGTTGTCTTAATCTTCTTTTGTATCTCTTACTTCTCCACCTTCAACTTTTGAGGAACCCTGTAGGGTGTGTCTATACTCACCCCTACATGGGAGGTTCCTGCACAACTCTTTCCATTTGAAGATGTTGAATAGGTTGAATATGACATAAAAGGATCTTAGAGATACTGGGGGCTTGGACAACATGAAATGGTTATATCTTGGGATTCATGAGCTTCGATCTCTCAGCAGTTTACTCTTAACAGTTTTCTATTAGGTTGGGACACATTTATGGTTAGTCATGTATTTTTTCCCTTTAATTTAAATTATACATTAATGTACTTTTTTACTGTCTTGAGGTTCATTCATGCTTAGATTATTTTATATTATAGATTCATATTTTCTTTTTTCCATATTCAATTTTTTATTCAGTTGGTTGTGTGACTGTGTACAGGTGCTTTGGAAAATCCCTCCCTGAGTTAGTTATGATTTTTTACTTTTCACCACCCCTGGACTATAGTGGCGGGATTAGGGTAGTGTCAGCTTGAGACCCATCATGGTTTGGTTGGTGAAAGATTAGAATCAGAGAAATTTCATTCCTTTGGATGTTTTTAAGTTGTTTCTCTTTAATGGGATTGGTTGGGTTTTGGGAAATAGTGTCAATCTGTCTTGAGTGGGGCTCTCAGACCAGGTAATCTAGTGATGGTGTGATGGATGACATATCCATTCACCATAACCTTGACTACCTTCTTTTCAACTCAACATGCAATGACATATGTGGCATGGATCAATGGGACATGAATCATATATAATTCAGCCTCTGACTATCCTTCTTGAGTCACCTCCCCATTTTTTTGATATATATATATATATATATATGTGTGTGTGTGTGTGTGTGTGAGTATTTATATATATATATATATGATCATCAAATCTTGGTACCCCTTGATAAATTTTAGGATTCCTCCACGATGATAGAAATCTAGGATACCCGCTTGGATTTGTGACGAAGACCCTATGACCGACAAGGCCTCAGTTCAGGGTCAATCCTTTGATCTCCTTACTCCAGGTGCGTATGTAGCATCACCTCCACCTGTAGAACAAAATATTTTCTTGGAAGAGTGGGATGAGGACATGCATAGGCATAGCGCACTCAGGGAGTTCCATCATCAAAGACCGTCAAGGTTCAGTGGGGAGCTATATCCTTAGCGAGTAGAGGATTGATTAGAGATAGTGGTCCATATCTTCTAGCCTGTTCATACCCCAATTGATTCTATAGTGAAACTGACTTCTAATCGTTTCCATGGAGTAGTTTTAAATGGGTGGATCTTGGTTACGCATATTGATGATGAGTTGAAACTCTTGTGGGATGGCTTTTAGTATCTTTTTCATGAGAAGTACTAACCCTCCTGCTTATGATTAGTATAGATCCAAGAGATTCTGGAGAAAAATAAAAGAAGGAATGATGGTGGATGAGTACACAGTTATGTTCAACAACCTTATAAATTACTCCCTTATCATGATTTGGGATTGCTACTTACAAGAATGGATGTTTCAATAGGGACTCTACAAAGAGATCTGAGCCAGTGTTGTACCCTTGTGCATCCACACATATGTAGGGGTAATTGAGTTGGAACATTTTCTGTAGATTATTTTGTTAGGGGGATTCTAGATAGATGGATATTGTATTGGGTACCACAAAGCTGAGTCGCCTACATAAGCTAGCAGATTCCAGGTGCTAGGATCTCAGTACATGATATCCTTCCCTGATCTGACTCAGACATGTGTTAATTGGTAGAGTATAGTGCTTGGGAATCCTAGAGAGGATGGTTCTTTACATGTGATGTGATAGGTCACATGGTATGAGACAACCTAACTATATGTGAAGAGAATCTAGATATATAGTTGATGGATCCTCATGATAGAGGCCTTGCCATGATAAGGGATCTCCCAAAACTGGAAAGGGTGGTCCCCAGAGAAAAAGAGATAGAAGAGGAGTAGGAGTAGCTAATTTTGGAGGATGAAACTATGAGATCCTTCCACCACCACCACTAGGAGGTCCATGTCAAGATAAGGGAGCTGGTGGTCAAGGCCGCGAACTGGTGCATGCTTAGGATATATATGATCCAGTAGTGCATGAGATTATAAGAGGTATGATATGTCTTTATTATACTATTGTACCAATAACACTAGACACAATTTTTTGTCATCCATTTATCTATAAACACATGGTATAAGATCTAGATCCCATAGTTGAGGCAGTAGCACAACAACTTCATCTCGAAGTTTCTATATAGAATGCTTCTTCTGTATCTTTTAACTGTCAGCAGTAAGAGCTATCACTATGAGGAGAAAGGTTTATGTGGGGGATTTTTTTCATCCCAATTGAACCCTATGACATTATCTTAGGTATGGATTGGATACCCAGGATCTGATCCTAGATGTTCTGTCACTACAAATAATTCAGGTTCCTACATGTTGATGGGATGAGGATCACCTTTTCCAGCAAGAGATATCACATGGAAGGGAAATGAGGTTTTGTGAATAAGAGGAAATAACCCATTACCTAGTAGTAGAAGAGTATACCATGGGTGATGTTGGATCCTAGAGGATCTTGGTTCCTTCGTTTTTTGAGGATTATATAATCGTCTTCCCTGAGGACGTCCCAGGACCACCTCTATGGTGGGAGATAGAGTTTTGCATCAATTTTCATCACATCACTATTCTAATATCTTCTGCAGAATATTAGATGGAACCTACCAATCTATGGTAGCAGCGGTTTTAGTTGGAGGCCCTTCCTGAGAATGGTTTCATCATACCCAATGTGTCCCCCTGGGCATCTCCAATCATGTCAGAAAAAAAAGGAACATTGACTAACGCTTTATAGATTATCATCACCTGAAATAGGCCATTATAAAGAAAAAGTACCCCCCTTAATAATGATTGAAGACCTATTTTACCATTTTTGAGGCATGATATGGTCCTCTAATATTGATCTCAGGTCCAATTACCACTAGTTTGGGGTTTTCAAGGCTAATATTCCAAATTTGGCAATATGATGCCACCATAGAAACTATGAGTTCCTAGTTATACCCTTTGGTGTGAAGTATTCCCCCATTGTATTTATGTATTTAATGAACCATGTCTTCCAAATGTAATTATACTAGTTCTTTTTTTTATTTATCAGCAGCATACTCATCTACTCTGCATTAGAGGAGTGGCATCCAGAGTACTTACGGATGGTTCTTGACTTTCTCTGAGAGTACCAGTTTTATAGTAAGCTCTAAAAGTTCCGGTTTTAGATTCATGAGGTTCACCTTCAAGGGAATGTCATTTATGAACAAGGTTTAGTTAGGGATCTAGTGAGTATTGACGCATTTATTTATTAAGATCCACCCAAAAACACGTCAAAGCTATGGAGATTACTTGGATTAGAGGGGTACTATAAATGTTTTGTGGAATAATTTATATAATCACAGCCCCTTTGACCACCTTGAAATAGAAAGTGTTGTCGTTTACTTGGACTGAGTAGTGCCAGAGTGACTTTTAAGAGTTGAGATAGAGTTTTATGATTTCTCGATTTTCTAGGCTAGCAGAGGAAGGTGGTGAGTTTGTAGTGTATTATGATTCCTCCGGAGCTTGGCTTGGTTGCATGTGGATGTAGTAGTATGAAATTTTCACATTTGCATCAAGGTAGTTGAGGACCCACTAGAAGAACTACACAACCCACAATCGATAGCTATAAATGTTATTCTTTACCTTGAGGATTTGAAGACACTAAATTCTAGGTGATAACTTAATGGTTTACCCAGACAACTAGAGTCTTAGGTACTTCTTCACACAAAGGGACCTGAACCTGAGATAGTGATGCTAGTTAGATCTTATGTATGATTATGAATTTGAGATAGTCTATACTCCTAGTCAGGGTAACATGGTAGCATAATACCATAGATGGAAGTCCTAGGATCTCCTAGTGTAGGAAGTTTTATAGTAGTTATCTTCCCCACAACTGACTCTAGTGGATCAGGAGAGAACAACTCTTCATCAGTCGGTGGTGTTAACTAATTTTCTTCTCAAGTATGTGAGAGTCCTAGTTGGGATACATTGATTTTGATGACTTACAAGACAATTGAAACCACTTGAGATCCTGGAGTGGAAGTGTAATGAAATATCCATCAACATTTTTATAGGGATTATGAATATAGAAAAGATCCATGAAACCATATAGTAATGAATTCAACACACATTATTTCCATCAGGGAGAAGCTTTCGGTGGATATTTTTGGGTAGTTATACATACTTAAAATAATTTTCCTTATTGGGGTGGCCATGGTGATTATCTCTGATTATGACACAATATTTATGTCATGATTGTGGAGGGTTATGGGGGATGATTTCGAGACCCAATTGAGTATGAGTAAAAAATTTTACCCATAAACTGATGGTATGACCAAGAAAAATATATTAGTATTGGAGGATATGTTTAGGTCTTGTGTTTTGGAAATCAGCCGGAGTTAGGAGGATCGCCTACTCTTGGTAGAGTTTGCATACAACAGCAGGTATCACTCTACCATCAGTATAGAACCTTTTGATTCCAAATAAGAAAAACCATGTAGGTCACCCTTGCGACAAATAGATATTGGAGAGTCATCTCTTATGGTTATATAGTTCATGAAGGTGACAATAGGAAAAGTACATGTCATCCGTGAGCAGATGAGTATGACCACATGAACATAGAAATCTTACATAGATCACCATCATATTCCCTTAGAGTTCATGCAGGGAGATAATATTTTACATATAGTCTCCCCATGATGAGGATTATTGATTTTTGACTAGGGAGAAAATATATCCCCATGGTTCATCAGGTCATTTGAGATTGTGAAAAGGGTTGGTGAGGTTTCCTATCACCTCTCCCTACCCCTACAACTAGAGCGAGTGCATGATGTCTTCCATGTGTCATAGTTGAGGGGATATGTGCATGACCATATGAACTTCATCAACTACGGTGAGTTTGGCATAGAGGATGGAGGACAATTTGTGGAGAACCCGTTGGTGATAGAGGATCGGTAGGATTGGACCCTCTGTGGATGGACCAACCCCTTTGTTCATGTGTATTTTAGCACAGGAATGTGAAGGACAGTTTCTTAGAGAGGGAGAACCATGTGTAGGCTCAGTATCCTAAGTTGTTTCACAATATTATCTTTTCAGGAATGAATATATTCTAGGATATCCTGATTAATAGACCTGGTTTTTTATTTATAATACTTTGAAATATTTCTTTATTTATTTCCAAATCTAGGCACTAAGACAACATACGATTTTGAGGCCTCTTGTGCCTGGAATTAATTTTATAAAAATGATAAATATATTTTATATTGTGTCCACTTATCTTCTAAAATTATTTATGATAACTCTTAAATGGTTGTTTGAATCAAAAAAATGATACCACAGTTGAGTTAGGAACATGGTGTTTACCCTAAGAGTGACATAAAATGAGTCGATGTGGGACCTTCATACCCCTCGCTCATTGGCAGAGATTTTAAGTGAATTAATTAATTAGTTAACTATTTAATTATTTAATTTTGACCTTAATTAAATATTATAAATTTATCATCATAGAATCCTTTCTAGGGTTAACCTTATAATTTTTTCAATCACTGACGAGAGATATCCTTCCCCTTTAGTTGGCAGATCACAACAACAAAACTCTGAATTAGATCAGATTTTGATTCAACTAATGCAATGACTCAACCCCAATCATTGAAGAATGTATTATTCACCAAAGATTAATAAATAATTGAGTGAGGACATATTTTGGTGTTTTTATGCCCTTAGATTAAATAATTAAGCAGATCAACCTCTTTTCTTGGATCTATGCCTATTTTAGACTCTACATGTGCCCACATCCACAAATTACATGGTTTATTCGTTTTTTCTCTATCTAGAATCCCTAATCTTGACTTTTTTCAAATAACTTTTTTCCAATGATTCTCAAACCTTAGTTTTTTGGTTATTTTCTCCCGCTTTTATTTTTAATATTCATCTGTGGGATCTTTGAGGTCCCAGTAAGACTTTATCAGGAGGTATCAAGCTTGATCAGACCCATGGATTCATGGATGATTGACAAAACAAGAATGGATTTATGAGAGAAGCATAGATTAGGAATAATTTTGGGAAAGGATGTCTGATTCCGTGATTTGAGGCCATATCATCAAAGTTTGAAGTTGTGGGATAATAAAAAATGAATGACAGAACCCCTAAACTCGATAAAAGGCTATTTCTAGTGAGAGACTGACCAAATCACGATTTTTAGATAAATCTATAAGTCTTGGATGAGATTACTGATAGATTAGAAGTGAAAAGAATTGAATTTAGGCATTAAGACCATATCTGGAAAATCAAGGATTTGTATGAAAAACCCAACTACACACCATGTTCAATGAAGAGATCATGGCATATATCCACATCAGCAGCGGCGCCATGGTTTTAGAAAAATTTATGGTGACATAGTGTGTAACCCATCCTTACATGTCATCTTCCATATCTGGGTTGGACTACCCATGTGATGTGTAGTACTAATGGGTACCTATGTGGGAGTACACAGGGTTAGATACAAGCCAATGTACTTTGATACATGGACATGACATGTAACACACGTCTCTGGTCCCAGTTAGTCAGGACATGTTGTGTAGTCTACCTACATGGTGTGTACTGCTTCATGGATAGGATCTTGTGTGTCAGACAAGGACGCAGCCAGGATGTGGAGCATGACCGTATGTTGTGTTTCTCCCCTTGCATGCCATGTACCCCTTGATCTCCTCAGATAAAAATTCAAAAATTCTTATCACCATCATTTTAACATAAATTTTGGCTTATGAGTATCTTATCCTAAGTGTTTTTTCACATAGAAAGTGATGGTTCCCTCAGTTGTGGTTTCTGAGATATGATGTGAATGGTTATAGGAACTAATGATTTTTAGGTGACCCCAATGATAGCAGTGATTGTGCAGGATCACCAAATACTTACTCCTGAGTGGAACCCTCTTGTTGTTCATGGAATGGGTCCTTAATGGATTCTAAAGTGGAACCCCATGCCCATGTTTGTAATGGGTCCTCTACAGACTCCCCACTGGAACCCAATATCTAGGTTTGGTATGGGTCCTCAACAACTATTAGAGTGGAACCCTCCATCTGGGATGTATATCGGTCCATAATTTTTTGAGTGGAACCCTCATGCGGTATCAGGGCTTGGATCCTCGATGATATATAGTGGAACCCTCCGGCTAGATTTTTGTGTGGTTATTCAACCACCATAGTTGAACCCTCTAGTTGGGCTGAGCCTGGGTCCTCCATTGACTATAAGAGTGTAAACCTTCAACTTGATTGTGCATGGTTTCTGAACTAGCAGAGGTGAACCCTCCAGCTGGGCTGATCTTGGGTCCTCCATTGACTATCAGAGTGGAACCCCTTTATTGTACCAGGGCATGGGTCCTCTACCAAAAAATTGTGTCCCTTTATTATATGGAATAGTGATAAGACATGGTTTGATGTATCATTGGACTCATGATAAAGAGGAACATGTTCCCCACCGAGATGTGCTTTTTGAGACGCGACCAATACTTTGTGGGTGAGTTATTATTGACCAAATATGATAGTATCAAGGTGTGGTGAATTGTTTTATTTGGATTTTGTGTTTGGGGAAGATTCAAGGGATGTTGGGGATTGTTGTTGGACTTTTTAAATGTTGCATACTCTTCTTTTCGGGCTGATCTGTGAGATGGAAATCCCCAGACTCACTTGTTTGGTCTTCTTTGGAAAAGAATGTAAATATATATATATATCCTTATTCTATATTCAAAACATGGATCTATATTACTCTTCTTCCATGAGAGGTGAAGAATCATATGTTATTCCACCTGATTTCCATGTTCTGATTCTCATGGTTGGATAAGTCTACTCACTTACTATAGGTAGAAAATACATGATTGATAATTTATCTACTCATCTTATTTATCCACTTGTGACTAAATGAGCTTGTGTTCACTCATTGTTGGGTTGATCTATAATCATTTATTGTACCTTTTTATATTTCATGTCTTTCTCTTCTGTTGTATCTCTTAACGCCCCCCTTTCATCTTTCAGGGTGTCCTACTAGGTATGTTTATACTCACCCCTACATTAAATTTTCCATCAAGACCCGTGTTTTATGCATCTTTTGGATAGGTTTTCCACGAATTTGTAAGATCTTATATAAAATGGGTTCTTGGACCACATATGGTGATCATATCTTAGGGTTTAGAAGATGGGCTATCTTAGTTCTTTACTCTTTCCAATTTTTTGTTAGGTTGGGACACATTTCCGATAGGGTGAGTATTTTCCCCTTTACTTTTCTGTATACACCACTGTACTTTTGTACTATCTAAGGGTTCATGCATGCTTGGTTTATTTTATAATTGTCTTGAATCTATTCTTATTTCCATCTTCACTTAACATTGAGTTTGTTGTGTGCATTTTTATAGGTACTTAGAAAAACACCTCCCCAAGTTAGTTATTCCTTTAGCACTTGTTCCTACCCATGGCCTATGGATGTGGTCTTGGAGTAGTTGTGGCACGAGCCACATCATGGGTTGAGTCGTGTAAGTTATTTCATCACTAAAAACTAAAAAATAATTATCATCAAAAAATTTATTCATTTTAAACATAACTATTTAAAATGTTTCATGACATGTTTTTTTATTGTGAAAAAATATGAGAGATATCAAAATTAAGAAAGTGACATTTTGGAATTATAATTTATATTAAATAATATAAAAGACCATATTAAATAAAAATGGATCTAAAAGTATATATTTAGAAATATTTTATGGGGATTTTCAGATACACTCAACTAATAGATTAAATCCATGTTTGGTGTTGATTTAAAATCATTTTCACATTAATTTTAAACCTAGTGATCCCAATTTGACCATTACTATGATGAAAAATATTTACAATGGTTATTATTAATTATGATAAAAAATAAATATGTCTTATTGAAAAACATTTTAATTATAATTATGAATATTTAGTCCATTTTATGAAATTCGATTCCTATAACTGTAAGAAATAACATTTAAAATAATCCTGAAAAAATTTAACGAAAAATGGTTTTCTGGAAAAATGAATTTTAAAAGTATAAAATTGTATTTATATAATAATTTAGCATAATATTGATTATAATGAATTTAATTGGATTAATTTTAATCAAAAGGAACTAATTAAATTCTAAAATCAATACAAAACAAAATGGTACTTTCTAAATACATGAGAAGAAATGATTGTTTTCTATAAAATTTGTATTTTCAGTATACACTGAAAAACATTCAATTTAGTAAAATCACGAAATTTCACCCAAATTTTTTTGATCAAATTATTTAAAAATATATATAAGTTTTTTCAAATATAATTTCTAAAATTGATTGAATGTAATTATAATATTCACTCCCAAAAATCAATAAAAATAATTTTGGAATTAAATGTATTTTTGAATAATAAAATGACTACCAAAAATTGAGTTCTTTTTTCCTAAACATTAGAAAATAAATTTTTATTGAGTGGGAAATTTAAACATATATTTTATAAGGTGGTCAATTTGATTCATATCTTAATATTAAATGGAATAGTTATAACAATCACATTTAAATAATAATATTTCACATTCATTAAATCTCAGTGTTCTATGTTGTCTACGCCATTGAACATAGCATTCATGTAAATTTTTAGTGTATTAAAATATAGTATGATGATATTTATTATTTATTTATATTAATATCCTATAAATTATATTGATATTTATATGTCAGAATGGATTAATTATTATAAATTTTTAAGGGGGCAGGTGTACGTGTGTTTGATGCATACACGAAAGAGTATTTTATTTTTGTGTGATATGGAAATTTTCACTATAAATGGATTTATAGCTTGTGGAATATAATCCAGATTGGATTTTAATGGACATAAATAAATTCCAATTGATGAATAAGAGACTATATATACCTAATTGTGGAGTGTGGGAAATATTATATACATGGGACATTACATATTTTTATTAATGGACTATAATTAATGGGACCCACTGAAGGCATAACCCCCACACCTTAACATGGTCATCAGGTTTTATCCCAGAAATAACTAATATTTCTTTGATAACACATGGTACCCTACTTTGGTCCCACCCATGTGCCCAAATGGGCACTCAGACTAATGATTGTCCCCATAGACAAACACAGGTTCTTTAATTTTGATTTGTCCTTAATCACAAACACCCTATGAAACATCCTATAAGGCGCCCATCCTAATCACTACACGAGGACAATCATTTATAGTTTTATATTTATAATCAGATAGTCTACCAAAGATAAAGTTACACCCTGTTGACCTATGTCATATTTTTTTTCTATTTTAACACTTTTTCATTTTCTGGTGTTACATTCCCCCCCAGAGAACAATGTCCTCATTATGGATTATAAATATCTTCCAAGGCAGTCCCACTGCACTTTTGGCTGGGTTACTCCTCTAATACCAATGTAATAAATGGACCCCACTAACATCATAGACAACCCACCTTAACATGGTCATCACATCATATCCTTTTAGGCACCACTAGTTTCCCCACATACATGAGGTCCCAAACCTGGGGCCCACCATTGAGCCCAAACAAGTCATCAATCTAAAGACTGTCCCCATAGGCCAAAACATGTTATTTTAGTGTTATTTTTCCTCACTCACACATACCATGGGAAACATCCCAGTAGATTACTCATCCTGAACACTACTCTATGCCAAGAATTGTTAACTATGGAGTTATCATCAGGAAGGATCCCAAAATGAATGGTACACCTTGTTCACATGAGTAATATTATTTAATAATTTAACCATTAAAATTATGTGGGGTTACATGGATGACCTATATCTAAGATTTAAAAAGTAATTTAATAGTTTATAATAATATGTAATTCCACTATATGATTTTTCAACTAAAGAATGTCACAACATGGTGAAGAACCTTGAAGTTTCATTTGGTATAAAGAAATTCCCAATCATAAAAAATTATTTAAGAAATGATCAATTTTATTCAATCTACCTTATTAGATATTATTTAAGTTAAAAAATTAAATTTATTTTATGAATGTTATGAAAAACCTATTTGATATTTTGATTATAAATTCTTTAAATAGAAAAGTAAAGAAAAAATATATATTTTATTCATGATTGGACATAATATCTATTGAAATACATATGGAGTAAGATCCCACTATGAAAGAAAAAAATAACATATTTATCCATATATTTTCAAAAGGTATGAAATTGTAAAAAGGTGAATATATATTAAAATATAATTTTTTTAATGTAAATAGTTGTTATTTTTAAAAAATGAAAATTTTATTTTCATTTAAGGAATTAAAGTTAATAGGCATGAAATATCTTGACTATGATGTATTAATTAAGTCAATACTATAATTTTCACAATGTGGAATTTTTTGAAGCCTATAATAAATTTAATTGTTACATTTTGATACTTTTTCAATTCAATTTTTTGTAAATTCGTTAATAAAAATTATAAATTCATTTGAGAATGATGTTTTCCACATAATTTTTCATTTGGAAATGTTTTTTCCACCGTTTTTTTGGATATAATAGTTCATATAATGATTCATTTAGTGTGATAGATTAGGATATATAGACCTGTAAATTTATGTGTGATGTTCCTTTTTAATTATATAAAAAAATTCTATTGTGATGAGTTAAATATCTAAATTTTACATATTCTTAAACTGTTTAAAAAAATTGGAAGAAGTGGTGTATTTATGTACTGATTACTTGTATCAGGTAGATCATATTGGTCTCCCAATATCAAAAAATCTAACAGTCAATAGTGAAGGTATGGGAATTTTTTGTCTTAAAAGTAAAGTTATTTACACTTGATATAGTGATAGAGGAATTTCTATACATTTATAATAACAAATGTGATGATCAACCATATATATCATCACATATTATCGAAGTAAAGGTATGATATTTAAAATTAAAGGAAAAGTGACTAGTTAATGTGAAAAAAAGTGTTCCATGGTTTAAGGAGAAGTTAAACAGTGTTTCATTTACATTTGAAACTTTTAAGTGGTTAGTTATGGGACCATGTGATGATGTAATAACATGGTCATGTTTTGAAATTTATGGTTACACATTTAATAGAAAATATCAAGAAAATAAGAGTACCATAGTAGAGTATTGTTTGTTGGTAAAGTAATTCATTTCTCTAATATAAAATATAAAAACCCAATGTCACGACCCGTCCTCGGGGCCCGTGCCGTGACTACCCCAAGCCCGCCTTTCATAGGCCAGGGGCTGGCGACTAGCACCAAGGCGTAAAATCCCAGTAAACAGGGAAGGCATTGCCTTTATAAGTAACAACCACACAGAGTCAGCAAGCGGAAAGTAAAGTACAGAAAAGTAAAGGGGCCGGAAATACAAGCCCAACTGTAAAGTACAACTGAAAGTAAAGCAACTGAAGAAAAGACGGAGGCCTCGTGTCGTCCACTGGCAATCCCACCTGAAGGGTGGGTACAGATAGCCTCCAGGCTCCTCGGGTCCCACGTCCGCTCCGAGCACGTCCCGCCCAGTGGTCCACCTCCAGGTACCGTCCTGCTCCACGCCCCAACCGTGATCAGCGCTGTCCGTCGTCTGCAACCAACACAACAAGGTGCGGGCATAGCCCGTGCAGGGGTGAGTACAACTACTCAGTAAGGACCCCGAGACCCCCGAAGGTCTCCCGAAATCCACAAAGGATATAGCACAAAAGAAAGATGCAATCACGAAGTAACATCTGACTCAACTTAGGTATATGCCCATACATATACCTAAGTCCCCAATTCTAGCTCTGCTCACGAGCTCAAGAACAACTCAATCCACAAAGGAAATCAAGACTCAAATCCACAAGGAGAGTAAACAGTAAATCCACAAAGGATGGTTCAACACAATCCACAAAGGAGAGTAACATAAGATTCAGCCCAACCAGGTATACTTTTTCAGATGACGTCAAAGACGATCACTGATCCATCTAAGTCGTCGGACCCACGAAGGATCGATAGGTACTAACCCCCGCAAAGACCCACACAGGATCGGGCTCACACAGAACCTGTAGGCAGTGGCTCACACAGAACCAGTAGGCAGTGGCTCACACAGAACCGGTAGTAGGACCCACCCAGGATCGGGCACTGATCCGCGTAGGATCGCTGAGTGCAGTAGTCGACGCAGTCCACTGAGGATCTCTGCACAGTCGTCGCCGCAGTCCACGAAGGATCTCTGCTCTGCCGTCGTCGCAGTCCACGGAGGATCTCTGCTCTGCCGTCGTCGCAGTCCACGGAGGATCTCTGCTCTGCCGTCGTCGCAGTCCACGGAGGATCTCTGCTCTGTCGTCGAGGTCACAGCCAGCGCTAGGGTTCCCGCACGTAGCGAGCTCGTTTAGGAGGGTCCGCTCCACGAGCCGAGGGGCTGATACATCAACTGACACGTAGTCCGAAGTTGATGTATCCAAAAGTTCCGTACCGACAACAGGATCTCAACGCGGCAGACGGCGCGTCAATCGGACGCCCGGTCTGAGAGTTATTGGCATTTTCGTCCCAGGGGCCCGGTTGGTTTTTACGGCAAAACCAACCCGACCGTACTCCGCCTGTATCCGATCCTCGGGCGGAGCATGCCAAAAGTTCCGTCTCACTTAGAGGAAACTACCACAGCTGACGGTACGTCGATCGGACGTCCGTAGCTCAAGTTATGAGCGTTTCCGCTCCGAGGGCCCGGTTGGTTTCGTGTACGAACCAACCCGGCCGAACCCAAAGTCTTCCGAAACCTTGAGTATAATATACCGAAACGACCGTCTCGATCCAAGGATCGCGTAGCCGCTGACGGTTCGTCAATCGGAGGTCCCAGGCCCAAGATATGGGCGAAAGACCGTAAAGGGCCCGAAAACGGGGGTTCTGGGCCCGGGGCGACCCGGCCCGACCCGGGTCGGCCCGACCCGGCCCGAACCGGCTCGGCCGGGTCCGGTCCGGCCTGGGCGCGGCCCGGCCGACCGGACCGGCCAGCTCGGCCTCGGCCGAGCGGCCGAAGGGGCTGCCGCCGCGGGTCAAACCCGCGGCTTTGAGGGAAACGCGGCCCCCGCGGGGGGCCGCCTGTCACGCGGACGCGGCCGGGCCGCCGCGTCCGATTCCGGTTCCGCGCGGCCGCGGAACCGGCTGCCGCCGCCGCCGCGGCTTCAGCCGCGGCGGAAGATTTCCACGGCGGCGCGCCTGGCGCCGCCGCCTCCGGTCGCCGGCGCCGCCGCGCCGGCGACCCGCGCCGCCGCCTCCTTCCGCGGGCCGCCGGAGATGCTCCGGTGGCCCGATTTCCTTCCCGTCTGCGCCGATGCTCCTCCCGGGGGACGATCTTCACTGCGGAATCAACAAATTGCCCTTGCCGCACGGTTTGTCGACGTCCGCCAAATCCGCACAACAAAAGAGAAGATCGGCGGAGGGTTGCCGGGTCTTGTTCGTTAGACCCGCACCCTCCGCGTTAGCCATAAACGTCACCGGGAGGGAAAATCAACAACAATTTTAATTAAATTAAAATTGTCGGAGATTATGTTCTTTACTTAAAAAGAATAAACATGGGAAAAAGATAAAACAAATCCAGCATCCCTTACCTTGTCGTCGTCGTCGGACGAGAGGTCGTCGCGGAATCGCTCGTCGCGGAAGAAGGAGATCGTCACGTCGTCGCGGTATCCGGCGTCGCGTCGCCAATCTCCGGATCAAGATCAAACGGATTTAATTAGTTTAAATCCGTTGATATTGAAATTAAAAAGGGAGAAGAAAAGATCCGATTCTCACCTTAGTTGCCGAACGAGGATCGGCCGCGGAAGAAGAGGCGTCGCCGAAGAACGTCGCGGGTAGATCTCGTCGACGTCGCAGATCTTGGTGTGCGTCGTCGAATTCCGGTCGCCGGCGTTCTTCGCGTTCTTTGCGTTCTTCGCGTTCTTCGTGGAGAGGGTGGAGGAACGAAGATTCTTTCAAATCCTTTCCAAGGATTTTTGGGTTGGTCTTATTTTATAAACATGCCAACACACGAAACCGGTTAAGAAACGATCCATCAATTCGTTGAATTAATTCAACGAAAGAAACGACCCATTTAATTCACGAAGAAACAGTCCATTTAATTCACGAAATAAACCGCCCAATTAAATGGTCTGTTAAGAATTAAAGAAAACGCGTCGGTTGACTTTTCAGTTACTTTGACGGGTTTTCGCGGGTGCGTTACTTAGCGAAAGAAACGGCGGGGCTCGTGCGGGCCCCACCGCACAAATATCCTACCAAGGGGGTAGGATATTTCTGGATAGCATCCTATCCAGTTCAACTCAGTTCAAGCCGCCTTTAAGTGACTTCAAGTGGCTTCCAAGCAGCTTAAGTGAAATAAAATAAAGTTGTCGCACAAACTTTATTTTATTTCTGACTTAAAGCCGTAAAATTTAAAAACCACGTCTGAGCAAACGCAACTCCGGAAGAGGCGTTTCTAAGCAAATACCGGCGCTGCGATTTAATCGGTGCCCTCGGAATTTGATTCCGGGCACCGGTTCAAAAGATAGAAAAACCCGCTCGTCCGCTCACTGAACGTACCCGAGCCAAACTTCGGAAATTGATTCCGGGCACACCGGGCCTCGGAATCAGGTGCCGTCTGAAGCTGCGCTCTTGTAAAATTCCAAAGAAAATTAAGAAAAAAATTTCCTTGAAATTTGCGGGTCTTTACATTACTCCCACCTCAGGGCTTTACGTCCCCGTAAAGATACATCAAAAACTAGGGAAACAAATGGGGGTACTGAGCACGCATCTGAGCCTCCCGCTCCCAAGTGCTCTCCTGGAGGTTCTCGTGCTGCCACCTGACGCGCACAAGAGGAATCGACCACCCACGTAGGACCCGCTCCTGTCGATCCTCGATCTCCACTGGAACCTCCGCAAAAGTCGCCCCATCGTCCACGTCCAGCTCCCCAAAGTCGATGATGTGTGTCGGGTCGTGCACGTATCTCCTCAGCTGAGACACGTGGAAGACGTCGTGCACCCGGTGCAACTGAGGTGGTAGAGCCAGGCGATAAGCCACCTCTCCTATCCTGCTGAGGACCTGGAAAGGCCCGATGAAGCGTGGAGACAACTTGCCGCCTCGGCCAAATCTCCGTAACCCACGTCGAGGTGAGACACGCAAAAAGACGTGGTCGCCATCCTCGAACTCTAGTGGCCTCCGCCTCCTGTCAGCATATGACTTCTGCCGGCTTTGAGCTGTCCTCATCCTCTCCTGGATGATCTGGACCTTCTCTGTCGTGGCTCGGACCATCTCTGGTCCCACGAGTGCTGACTCCCCAGGGTCTGTCCAGCACAATGGTGATCTGCAGGGTCTGCCGTACAACGCCTCGTATGGTGCCATCCCGATGGTGGAGTGGTAGCTGTTGTTGTACGCGAACTCCACCAAGGGTAGGTGGTCCTCCCAGCTGCGACCAAAGTCGAGAACACATGCACAGAGCATGTCCTCGAGTGTCTGTATGGTCCTCTCCGTCTGACCATCCGTCTGAGGGTGGAAGGCTGTGCTCAGATGGAGCCGCGTCCCGAACGCCTCCTGCAACCCCTTCCAAAGCCGGGAAGTGAAACGAGCATCTCGGTCGGAGACGATAGATGAAGGCACACCGTGAAGCCGTACGATCTCCTGGACGTAAAGACGTCCCAAGCTCTCTACTGAGCCCTGCTCTCTGATGGGTAAGAAGTGTGCCGACTTGGTGAGTCGGTCGACAATCACCCAAATGGAGTCGTGACCTCTGGAAGTACGTGGAAGTCCAGTCACGAAGTCCATAGATATGCCGTCCCACTTCCACTCCGGGACCTCCAAGGGCTGTACCAAGCCTGCTGGTACCTGGTGCTCTGCCTTCACCTGCTGGCAGGTGAGGCATCGTGAAACAAACTCTGCCACAACTTTCTTCATGCCCGGCCACCAGTGCTGTCGTCTGAGATCCTGGTACATCTTCGCCACTCCGGGATGTACCGCCAAGGGAGAAGTGTGAGACTCTCTCAGCACCTCCTCTCGTAAAGCAACTGGTACGAAGGTACGCCCTCTGAAAAGGATGTCGTGCTCTGCTCCAAGGGAGAAACCATCAGGCGCCTGACCTGAGGATATCAGTGCACGCCGGGTCTCACAGTCAGCGTCCCCACGCTGAGCCTCTCTGACCCGCTGTAGAAGTGGAGGAGAGACTGTGAGAGACTGAAGAAAGGCTGCTCCGTCTCTATCCACGAAGGATATCTGCAAGGAGGCTAGCTGCTCCGTCGCCTCCTCAAGCAGCTGAATGCCCGTCCTCCTGCTGAGGGCATCGGCTACCACGTTCCCCTTCCCAGGAGTGTAGACTATCTCAAAGTCATAGTCCTGGAGGAACTCAAGCCATCTCCGCTGTCTCAGGTTCAGGTCCTTCTGAGAGAAGATATACCTGAGACTCTGGTGGTCAGAAAAGACCGTGAAGCGCTCGCCCATCAGATAGTGCCGCCACGTCTTCAGAGCGAAGACCACTGCTGCTAACTCCAGGTCATGAGTGGCGTAGTTCTGCTCATGCGGCCTCAACTGACGTGATCCGTAGGCGATCACGGCCCGCTCCTGCATCAGGACGCACCCGAGTCCAGTCCCTGATGCATCGCAGTAAACTACGTACCCAACTCCCTCCTCAGGCAACCTCAAGATGGGTGCGCTGGTCAATCTCTGTCTCAGCTCCTGGAAGCTCTGCTGACATCTGTCTGACCACACAAAGGGTTTCCCCTTCTTCGTCAAGGCTGAGAGTGGTGCCGCAACTCTGGAGAAGTCCGGCACGAATCTCCGATAGTATCCGGCTAGGCCCAAGAAGCTCCGCACCTCTGTCACGCTCCTGGGTGGCTCCCAAGCTAGCACTGCCTCGATCTTCGCGGGATCCACTGCAACTCCCGCCTCAGAAATGACGTGCCCCAAGAAATGGACCTCACGTAACCAGAACTGGCATTTTGAGAGCTTGCCATAAAGCTGGTGCTCTCGGAGTGTGTCTAGCACAACTCGCAGGTGGTAGGCATGCTCTTCCTCAGTCGTCGAGTATACCAAAATGTCGTCAATGAAGACAACGACAAATCGGTCGAGGTATGGCTGGAAGATCCTGTTCATGAGGCTCATGAACACTGCTGGAGCATTGGTTACGCCGAATGGCATAACCAAGAACTCATAATGGCCATACCGACACCTGAAGGCCGTCTTCTGCACGTCCTCGTCTCGAACTCTGAGCTGATGATAGCCTGACCGGAGGTCTATCTTCGAGAACCACCGCGCTCCCTTGAGCTGATCGAAGAGGTCATCAATCCGTGGCAGCGGATACTTGTTCCTCACTGTCACCTGGTTCAGGCGACGATAGTCGACACATAGTCGCAAGCTCCCGTCCGCCTTCTTGGCGAACAAAATCGGGGAAGCCCAGGGTGAAACACTGGGTCGGATAAACCCCTTGCTCTGCAAGTCCTCCAACTGTACCCGCAGCTCTCGAAGCTCGGCGGGGGCCATCCGATATGCTGGAGTAGATATCGGGGCTGTCCCGGGGTACAAGTCGATGTAAAAGTCTACCTCTCTACGAGGAGGTAGCCCTGGAACATCGTCGGGAAAGACGTCCACGTACTGGTCCACCACTGCAGGAAAAGCCGGACTCCGCACATCCACTGCTCCTAGGATGAGGCTAGCCAACTGATGAGAGATGGGCTGCACTCTCCTCCGCGGAAGTCCATCCTGTGCTGCAAAGGTTCCCTTCTCGCCGGTGAAGGTAAACCTGCTCCCGTCGGTACGAACACATCGCACCTTGCGCCTAAAACAGTCGATCTGGGCATGAACCGTGGATAGCCAATCCATGCCCAAGATGACGTCGTAAGGCCTCGACGCCGCTACAAGGAGATCCCAGCCGAAGCTCTCGCCTCCTAGAGTAAGCTCACACTGCCGGCACCAGTGCGTAATCGTCGAGTCTGCTCCCGTAGGAGTCTCTAGCCGTAAGGATCGAGCCAACGGCTCAGTCGGAATCTCCGAGCTCCGAACAAGGGCAGAGGCTATGAAAGAGTGACTCGCTCCTGTGTCTATAAGTACTGCAGCAAGGGTGGAATAGACACAGATCGTACCTCGAATCATCTCTGGCATGTCGGGGTCGTAGGCCTCCACTGCCTGGAGCTGGGCCTGTCCCTGCCCTCCAGCTCCCTGTGGTCGAGGTGGCCCTCCTAGTGGTGGTGGGGGTAGAGCCTGGAAGCGTCGCCCACCACCCGCTGCTCGGCCAGCTCCTCTGCCTCGTCCGCCTCCTCCCTGCGGACCGCCACGGTCGACCCTCTGCCTCTGCCTGGGTGGCCCCTCCACCGTCTGCTGCTCCTCTGATCGGCGAGTTGGGCAGTCACGAGCCATGTGACCCTGCCCGCCGCAAGAGTAGCACAGCCTGCCTCTCGAAAGGCTGGCACTCCGCTGTGTGCCCCGCACCGCTGAGCCGGTGTCCTGAGGCCGTCTGCGAGGGGGTCTGGTCTGCCTGGACCCGTGAGTCATCCGTCGGCTGCCTGCTGCCGATGACTCAGCTACCTGCCGCCCTGCGTTAGGTCTCGCCGCTGAAGAAGGCTCTGCCAGGAAGCTCTCGATCAGGAGGGCTCGCTCCAGCACTCCCGCCTGGGTCGGAATGCTGAGAGAGATCAGCGACGCCCGAATCTCCTGTCGCAAGCCCTGCTCGAAGGTCCGGGCCCGGAAGAAGGGGTCCCGTACCATGTCGGTCGAGTAGCGAGACAGGTCCGTGAACCTCGCCGCGTACTGAGCGACCGTCATGCTGCCCTGGCGCAGCTGGAGAAGCTCCTGGATGCGCACCGCTCGGAGGGTGGCCGGGACGAACTCAGAGCGGAAGAGGCTCTCGAAGTCCGCCCAGAGCAAGGATGCCTCATCGTGAACCTGGAGCATCAGGCTCCACCATCGTCCTGCCGCCGCCTGCAGGAGGCTCGCTGCGAGAATCACCATGAGATCCGCTGGTGTCCTCACTAGCCTGAAGATCCGTACCACCGCCTCTAGCCAGTCCTCGGCGGCCTGGGGGTCCGCCTCACCGCGAAACCTGGGCGGTCGCTGGCTCTGAAACTCATGCAGTGCCCTGAGGCGACGTGCATCGTCAGCATCTGGTACTTGAAGCATCGGTGGCTCGGCGGGTAAGGCTACCGCCGGTGCCACTGCTGGCAAAGGGCCCTGCACCGAGGCCTCGTCGCTCGGTGGGCTGCCATCGCGCCCTACACTCGGAACCCTAGCTGGCAGTCGTCGCGGGGCCATCCTGAAAAGGAGAACAAGAGTACCACAGTCAGAACAGTATACCTGGTGAGCTGGCACAAGTAATCACAAGGAAAACTTGAGACTTTCATAAAGCAGATCAGTATACCCGGTGAGCTGACACAAGCAATCACAAAGAAAACTTGAAACACACACGCAATCAATGTTTTCATGCATTAAGTCGGAAATCAGGAGTCAGGGTCCTGGTGTACGGATACGTCGGCCGCCGCACCAACACTGGGCTCCCTGAACTGATAACCACACTCAATACACTAAACACTATTGCTTCATATAGAAAGAAAGGACGATCAGAGTTTGCTGTAGAACCGACCACCTTTGATACCAATTTGTCACGACCCGTCCTCGGGGCCCGTGCCGTGACTACCCCAAGCCCGCCTTCCATAGGCCAGGGGCTGGCCACTAGCACCAAGGCGTAAAATCCCAGTAAACAGGGAAGGCATTGCCTTTATATGTAACAACCACACAGAGTCAGCAAGCGGAAAGTAAAGTACAGAAAAGTAAAGGGGCCGGAAATACAAGCCCAACTGTAAAGTACAACTGAAAGTAAAGCAACTGAAGAAAAGACGGCGGCCTCGTGTCGTCCACTGGCAATCCCACCTGAAGGGTGGGTACAGATAGCCTCCAGGCTCCTCGGGTCCCACGTCCGCTCCGAGCACGTCCCGCCCAGTGGTCCACCTCCAGGTACCGTCCTGCTCCACGCCCCAACCGTGATCAGCGCTGTCCGTCGTCTGCAACCAACACAACAAGGTGCGGGCATAGCCCGTGCAGGGGTGAGTACAACTACTCAGTAAGGACCACGAGACCCCCGAAGGTCTCCCGAAATCCACAAAGGATATAGCACAAAAGAAAGATGCAATCACGAAGTAACATCTGACTCGACTTAGGTATATGCCCATACATATACCTAAGTCCCCAATTCTAGCTCTGCTCACGAGCTCAAGAACAACTCAATCCACAAAGGAAATCAAGACTCAAATCCACAAGGAGAGTAAACAGTAAATCCACAAAGGATGGTTCAACACAATCCACAAAGGAGAGTAACATAAGATTCAGCCCAACCAGGTATACTTTTTCAGATGACGTCAAAGACGATCACTGATCCGTCTAAGTCGTCGGACCCACGAAGGATCGATAGGTACTAACCCCCGCAAAGACCCACACAGGATCGGGCTCACACAGAACCTGTAGGCAGTGGCTCACACAGAACCAGTAGGCAGTGGCTCACACAGAACCGGTAGTAGGACCCACCCAGGATCGGGCACTGATCCGCGTAGGATCGCTGAGTGCAGTAGTCGACGCAGTCCACTGAGGATCTCTGCACAGTCGTCGCCGCAGTCCACGAAGGATCTCTGCTCTGCCGTCGTCGCAGTCCACGGAGGATCTCTGCTCTGCCGTCGTCGCAGTCCACGGAGGATCTCTGCTCTGCCGTCGTCGCAGTCCACGGAGGATCTCTGCTCTGTCGTCGAGGTCACAGCCAGCGCTAGGGTTCCCGCACGTAGCGAGCTCGTTTAGGAGGGTCCGCTCCACGAGCCGAGGGGCTGATACATCAACTGACACGTAGTCCGAAGTTGATGTATCCAAAAGTTCCGTACCGACAACAGGATCTCAACGCGGCAGACGGCGCGTCAATCGGACGCCCGGTCTGAGAGTTATTGGCATTTTCGTCCCAGGGGCCCGGTTGGTTTTTAGGGCAAAACCAACCCGACCGTACTCCGCCTGTATCCGATCCTCGGGCAGAGTATGCCAAAAGTTCCGTCTCACTTAGAGGAAACTACCACAGCTGACGGTACGTCGATCGGACGTTCGTAGCTCAAGTTATGAGCGTTTCCGCTCCGAGGGCCCGGTTGGTTTCGTGTACGAACCAACCCGGCCGAACCCAAAGTCTTCCGAAACCTTGAGTATAATATACCGAAACGACCGTCTCGATCCAAGGATCGCGTAGCCACTGACGGTTCGTCAATCGGAGGTCCCAGGCCAAAGATATGGGCGAAAGACCGTAAAGGGCCCGAAAACGGGGGTTCTGGGCCCGGGGCGACCCGGCCCGAACCCCCCCTGGGGTCGGCCGAACCGGGTCGGCCCGACCCGGCCCGAACCGGCTCGGCCGGGTCCGGTCCGGCCTGGGCGCGGCCCGGCCGACCGGACCGGCCGGCTCGGCCTCGGCCGCGCGGCCGAAGGGGCTGCCGCCGCGGGTCAAACCCGCGGCTTTGAGGGAAACGCGGCCCCCGCGGGGGGCCGCCTGTCACGCGGACGCGGCCGGGCCGCCGCGTCCGATTCCGGTTCCGCGCGGCCGCGGAACCGGCTGCCGCCGCCGCCGCGGCTTCAGCCGCGGCAGAAGATTTCCACGGCGGCGCGCCTGCCGCCGCCGCCTCCGGTCGCCGGCGCCGCCGCGCCGGCGACCCGCGCCGCCGCCTCCTTCCGCGGGCCGCCGGAGATGCTCCGGTGGCCCGATTTCCTTCCCGTCTGCGCCGATGCTCCTCCCGGGGGACGATCTTCACTGCGGAATCAACAAATTGCCCTTGCCGCACGGTTTGTCGACGTCCGCCAAATCCGCACAACAAAAGAGAAGATCGGCGGACGGTTGCCGGGTCTTGTTCGTTAGACCCGCACCCTCCGCGTTAGCCATAAACGTCACCGGGAGGGAAAATCAACAACAATTTTAATTAAATTAAAATTGTCGGAGATTATGTTCTTTACTTAAAAATAATAAACACGGGAAAAAGATAAAACAAATCCAGCATCCCTTACCTTGTCGTCGTCGTCGGACGAGAGGTCGTCGCGGAATCGCTCGTCGCGGAAGAAGGAGATCGTCGCGTCGTCGCGGTATCCGGCGTCGCGTCGCCAATCTCCGGATCAAGATCAAACGGATTTAATTAGTTTAAATCCGTTGATATTGAAATTAAAAAGGGAGAAGAAAAGATCTGATTCTCACCTTAGTTGCCGAACGAGGATCGGCCGCGGAAGAAGAGGCGTCGCCGAAGAACGTCGCGGGTAGATCTCGTCGACGTCGCAGATCTTGGTGTGCGTCGTCGAATTCCGGTCACCGGCGTTCTTCGCGTTCTTCGCGTTCTTCGCGTTCTTCGCGTTCTTCGCGGAGAGGGTGGAGGAACGAAGATTCTTTCAAATCCTTTCCAAGGATTTTTGGGTTGGTCTTATTTTATAAACATGCCAACACACGAAACCGGTTAAGAAACGATCCATCAATTCGTTGAATTAATTCAACGAAAGAAACGACCCATTTAATTCACGAAGAAACAGTCCATTTAATTCACGAAATAAACCGCCCAATTAAATGGTCTGTTAAGAATTAAAGAAAACGTGTCGGTTGACTTTTCAGTTACTTTGACGGGTTTTCGCGGGTGCGTTACTTAGCGAAAGAAACGGCGGGGCTCGTGCGGGCCCCACCGCACAAATATCCTACCAAGGGGGTAGGATATTTCTGGATAGCATCCTATCCAGTTCAACTCAGTTCAAGCCGCCTTTAAGTGACTTCAAGTGGCTTCCAAGCAGCTTAAGTGAAATAAAATAAAGTTGTCGCACAAACTTTATTTTATTTCTGACTTAAAGCCGTAAAATTTAAAAACCACGTCTGAGAAAACGCAACTCCGGAAGAGGCGTTTCTAAGCAAATACCGGCGCTGCGATTTCATCGGTGCCCTCAGAATTTGATTCCGGGCACCGGTTCAAAAGATAGAAAAACCCGCTCGTCCGCTCACTGAACGTACCCGAGCCAAACTTCGGAAATTGATTCCGGGCACACCGGGCCTCGGAATCAGGTGCCGTCTGAAGCTGCGCTCTTGTAAAATTCCAAAGAAAATTAAGAAAAAAATTTCCTTGAAATTTGCGGGTCTTTACACCCAATTTCAAAATTAACGAGATTTTTTGGAGTTGTCCTAAATTTAAGGGAAATTTTTTATTCAAAATACTAAGTACTAGTATTTATATATAATAGGGTTTATAGTAAAGTGGTGTAAAACATAATGATTTTGGATTTTCACTAACTGATTTGAAAAGATTAAATTGTAAAGGGGAACCATTTATCCAGGGAACACATGAGAGGTAGATATTTTATGTTATTAGACCATAGAATGATTAGTGGATTTCCATTTTTAAATGGAGAAAATTCAATGGGTGATTAATATATTGATGTATTTATAAAATTAGGTGATCTTTCCTCATTTATTACATGATTGGAAGAAGATAATAATGACTAAGATGTATAGATAGTCAATGTTATATGAAATGAATACATATAAGGGGTATGGGAAAACACTTTATTACACTTAAAATTATTCAGGTAAATATACCTTTTTTATTTATTATTTTTTAGCACATACACTTACAAAAAATCTTTTTTTAACTTTGATTTTTAAATCTATATTTTTTGATAATTTTTATTAATTTATTTGTTAAATTTTATATACATCAGTTTTAGTGGAACATTTTTTGGTTGAAGAAGCCTGACATCATTATTTTTTTATGAAACCTACACATGGAGAAAAACAATTATCTTGCATATTAAAACATAAAAATTTTGATCATTTCAAATAATATTGAATTATTTATTATATTCATCAATTTTACATCCAAATTTTTTATGTTTATAAATCATGATATTATTATTTTTTCGAGAAACATACATATGTGATGACATTATTTTTTTTAACATGGATATTTATATTTATAAATGGTCATTATATATAGAAATATATTATTTTTAATATTAGTTTTTTAATTAATTAGTTTCATTTAGACTTTTTATGACTAAGGATCCTCACCCAATTATTTTACTATAACTATTTCTTTGTATTCATCATTTGAAATAGATATAATTTTATTTTCATTATTAAAAATAAAAAAAATCTTACAAAAATCATTTATTTCTAATATAATATAGGTACATATAATTTCATTACATTCATTAATTTAAATGATAGATACTATGGAAGAGGAACATTTATCAAGGTATGTTTAAGTATTTTATATTAATAGATATTCAATAATTAATTTTTTTAATGAGATTGAACTTTTATTTTTCAGAAATATTTGCATCACTACAAGTGAGCCACTAGTGGTGAAGTCTTATTCTCGATAGAAGATGATAACCAGAGTTTGTAGACATTGGGTTACATGTTTACCAAACCATTCACTTACTCTAAGGGAGTAAAAGATGAATTTTTTTTTTGTAATATAACCAAATTATAATAAATTTAAAGTCAATTATCATTTTTATACCCATGAAATTTCATTTTAGGATTATCATTTTATATCCATGTTGGGGGGTTTCAACCAAATAATGAGAGATTACTTATCAAAATATATAATTCTAAAATATCTCAAATTTTTTATCAGTTATTCAAATATTTTATATTTCATATGAAAAATATTATATTCTTTAATAATCGATTAAATTTTAATTTTAAGATATGCAACCAATTAAGAAGAGGTGGATATCATTTTTGTGACTAGATAGAGTGATTTATTTTTATAAAAATTACGTTAATTTATATTCTTGGTAAATATTAGAATGAATATCCATTTAAAAATTATGGATTTATAGACGTAGAGACATTAGAAAATTTTTTCACTCGTCTTTGGGAGGAATACATTCTATAAAGAAATTTATTTCTAAAAAAAAATCTGAAAATTTATTTTTTATATACTTGATAATATATTCTTTTAGTATAATGATACAGGCTTTCATATTGTAATAACTTATGTTTGGATGGGTCAAAATTTTCCAAAGTATTTGGAATTTTTATTTACTTGAAAGGAAAATATTTGAATTGAGACTTAGAACGAAAATTCATGTTTTTGAATGCTTCAAAGTGTGTTTTTTTAGAAGAGGAATTCGCTTCGAGAGACATCTCGGGTGTTCATGTAAATATTAGAGGATTGAGGTTATGTTTCTGGAATTTTAGAGATTCTTAGAATGGTTTCATGGTTTTTTGTGTACATTTTAGGAGGAACCATGCATTACATTGATGTAAATGAGGTTTTTAGTTCATTTTTAACAGATAATAATTGTGTTTCAGGGTTACCGCACAGTTAAGGGAAAAATCATGAAGGGTTCAAGGGGTAACTATGTGAGGATGAGGAGGGTCTAAGACATTGGTAATGACTTTCACAGAGTTTCATAAAAACTCTATACCACGCTCCAAAGGGAAGAAATGATAACTACATACTTTGTGTGTGGGTTGTTTAGCTATGCGGCCTAACCATGTAGGGCATGGGTGTTATATAATAGGAATTTCATGGATGGCACATTGTTTTGAAATTAGTGTAGCCAGACCATGTGAATTTCCAGATTTCATTATAAAGAGGTAAATGACCAAAATACCCACTCAATAATTTTATTCACTGCACACTCTTCCTCCCCCATTCAGTGTTCATGAGATGGGGATTTTATGCCCCCCATCTTCCTCCCTTCAATTTAGGATGAGTTTATTGTGTTTCTTTGGCGTTTATGGGGGTATTTCTCTTCTTCCTCATTCCCTTCCCCCATTTCAATCATTATTCAAAATAAAATATGTTTTTGTTTAGATATTTTACTCAATTTCTATCAAAACATGGTGGAATCATCAAATAATGATGTGTAATTACATTGGTTTGGGTAGATGAGATATCGAGATGGATTCTATATGTTTTTTCATGGTGATTCATTAACATATATGTTCATGGTGAATTTTCTTAGGTTCTTTAAATGGAGTAATTTAATTAATTGTTGAATTGTTATCTCCTCATAGAAATTTTCTGAAGAATGGTTTTGGGGGTCTAATTTGGTCCTTTTGTGTTATTTTATTGGAGTTTCACTAAATGATGATCGACCTAGTGAGTTTCCTAGCATTATCTTATGACTAAAATTGATAAATTAATTAATTATAATTGTTATAATTAATTAATTTTTGTTTCTTAGAATAAGGTTAGGGATTTGTTTTTTGATATGATCTTGATTGGGTGTTGAGGGGTTTAATTGGTTCTTTAATGGTCAATGAATGGTTTTTATGATTTGATGAAATTTTAAAAGGCTTCAAAAATAAAGTAGGTTCTCTAAGATCTTCAAAAAAGCAGTTTTAATTTTTTTTCATGTACATGTAGTTTTTTCCATAATTCCCAACTATTGATAATTTTTTCCTAGGAATAATTAATCTAGTGGTGTGATTGGCATTGATACCTTATACCACCCATAGATCCCATTAGATCCATTAGTGATTTCAAGACCAAACTTCTATCCACCCATGGGGTGTGTGGTATTTTCCAAAAATTTTAAAATGAATTTTTAATGTGTAAAGGTAGTATATAATTATATTAAGAAAGCTAAGATTATTTATTGGTATGAATGAATTGTGAAGGTATACTTGGTGTATCCTGAAATTAAATGATTTATCACATGATGTAAACAATAATTGAAATGTTTTATATACTATAATACTTTGGTATTACTATGGGGACATTCAAATGGTTTTCATTTCATGTGTTGGGATTGGACCCAGATTTTTGTGAAAAGGGGGAGTTCTAGGTTATCAAATAATTATTTTTTTTATAAAATGAGTTTTTGACCTCCATGTGTTTATAAAAATGGGTTATAAATGGATTTCAAATTTTAATATCAAATAAAGGTGTCACTCCCTTTCTGTAAAAATTTTATGAGGTCCATTGTGATAGTTTAAAAAGAAATGTAGGTCTTAGAAAAATTCTTATTTTTAAAAGAGATAGATCTATGTAATGAATGTTGGTATTCAAAATGTTGAAGTAGGTTGTTTGGTTTTAGTTTATTATGGCATGTAAATGTTTTGGGACTTTTTGAGGATTGATTTTAGTTCTAATGACCCATTGGGACCTTTGTATTGATGAAATTATAAAGGGTAATGAATATTGATAAATTAATGGTGGTGCACCATTGATGTTAATATATTAACAAAGAAAAGCATTTTAAAGTGTGAATAATGGAAATTACTAACTATGTAATGGATTATGATGTTGGATGTGATGTTTATCATCCATGGTATAGGTACTATACTGAAGCTCAAGGAACCACTGGGGTTATATATGTATTAGGACGTTGGATATGGCATTCCTTATCCATGGATTTTGTTTGGCCAGACTGATGCTCCAGGCGCTCTGGTGCATTGTAGTTTTTTGAGGTTGGATATATACTCTTGACTCCTATGGTATGGCCAAAGAGTTCAATATTGGTGATCTGGATGTTATTAATTGAAGTCCTCATCCATGATATAGGTGTTATACTGAATATTGGGAAACCACTAGTATTATATTTTATTTTGATGGTCAGATATAACATTCTAAATCCCTGTGTTGAGTACATATACTGATGCTCTGAGGTATATTGGATGAAAGTAATAGAGAAATGTATTGCCTCTTATGACTTAAACATTATGGCCCCTGTGTTATATGGCTTAGACACTTAGCACAACCAGAGTTCGTTGGATTACTGGGTGACCCAGTACAACCCAAATGATTTAAAGACTAATGATAAATGTTTAATATTAAAACATGTCTATTTTTCTATCTTTTTTTTAGTGCACCTATAGATATTTCCAAACACTATTGTACTTATTGGTATTTCTTTAGACACCTAATTTGTACTCATAACCTGATCAAGCCACCACTACAATTAGTTTCCTGAGAAGATATCAGATGTTATTTCAAGAACAAGATTGGGAAGAGTCTCATGTTGTGTTTTCCGTTGTCATGTGGGATAGTTTAGTGAGTATCAGGTGACTAGATGGGTTTCTTATTGGTTCTTCTATTAGTCTTGGTGTATTCATTTGGAGTATTTTATTTTTTATGTGAGGTTTTCCTAGTGAGAAATTATTATTGTATGTATGCCATGGAGATTTGGTCCTTCCATAATTTCATTTTAAATTATTTTATATTAATCTTCAGTTTATTCTTTATGTATACATTGATGTGTATGAAGTTTTGTTATTTACTCCAAGTTGAGCACTCTAGTATGGGGGTGTAGTCTCCTCATGGTCTCACCTCATAACCCTTATTGTAGTTAGTAGCCTCTAGAATATGAGGATGAGCCATTCAGGTCACGTGGTAAACTAGCTCAAGGCACTATTCTAGTAGCTTCTCAGTCAGGATGTTACAAATTAGTATCAAAGGAGTTAATTTCCTATTGTTTTACTATTTTTGGTTTGGTAGACTAGATATATTTGGAATTTTTGGGGATTGTGATGGATACTAGGATGGCACATCACAAACAACCACTCTACTATGAATTCCCAATTTCCAAGGGTTGGGATTGATGTTCAATATTTGTGATGTTATGGTTGTATGTGATTTTATTTTCCATTTATGTACATTTTGTTTGGATTTGATTTCTTGTGATGGATTACTATATCTTATACCATTAGAAAGTAACCAATGGTTTGGTTTTGACTTGTGGCTTGTAGAGGTAAGATGAATCTCATACATCATGTTAGGCACATATAATCCACATGTTATAGGCCTGATAATGTGTCATTTTATGGATTTTCATATGATATAAGGTTATTTGGATCTACAGTGAGAAACTCAATGGTAAAGAATATGGTGTTTTCCTCATACATGATTGGTTTAGTGACCCTGGTGGGTCATCATTGTATAGGTATAGGTCTGTTGGACCCCTTTTGGGATGTTTTTCTTTACGATAGGATGAATGTCTGTGTCCTTGAGGGAGCGGTCTGATGTGCAGATTCTTGGAGAGGAAAATCACCCTAGCTATGTGTAGTGGGTCAATATATGATTTCTTTATAGTGTTAGACCATATAGAAGTTTTCTTTTTCAATTAAAATTTTCATCTGACAATGAGTGGGTATCATGTTTGATGCCCTATTTTTTGTTTGGTTCAATGAGATGGCATATACCCTGGGTGGTTGGACCTAGTAACCTTTTTACATGAATTATTTTTTGGGATTTTTTGTAGTGTGGCCTTCAAGGGTGACCCATGAGAGAGTTAAATGAGGTTATGAATGATTTTGGAGTTTCAGGTAAATTTGGATGTTTTGGAATTTTTAAAGTAGTTCATGAAGGGTGTGTCCTATTATAGGGTTTTAACACATAGTATGCCTTTGGTTTAGATAAAGAGAACATGAGATCTTGTATTGTATCCTTATGGTTTGTTTCTAGAGGGTCAAGCATATTTCGGTGACTCATTCGGGTGACAGTAGTCTAGGAACGATGTTATTGGTGTAATTAAGATATACCAGAACTACATGTTTTATTTTGATGATGAACGTACATGTGATATAGGCCTATCATGTTTAAAACATGAGGAATATAGATATACTTGTTTTCATTGAGATGAAAAGTAGTTGGATTGTTGATGCTTCAGTGAAGCATGTGTTTATTGTGGGATGTACTTATTAGGTGTCTGTCCATCTTAGCTCATTATGTGTCTCCCTATATATGGTGGGAGTATTCACTAACTAAGTGGAAGTCTTGGAAGATGTTGGCAAATGAGTGGTCGTGAAAGTGATTTTCGTTCACTAATTTTCCTTCGATTTTTGGAATCACCATTGGTGATCTATGTTGGGTGAGATAGGAATGTGTGGTAGGCATGTCTAGTTGATAGGTCCTGTGAGTGAAGATTTCATGAGACGTGACTCAACGTAGTTGGTGATCAATTTTGTGGTTGGGTTATGCTAGGGAGTGTAATGGCAATTGTTAGTGGGACCTTTGAGGAATAAGAAAATGGGGATGCATTATGTCATTTGGTTTTTGGAATGGACATTGTGGGGGTATACAGCTGATGTTGTTGAGTTATATTGGAATACATGAGTAGGCTGAGAAATGTATCAGGTGTGATGAAATGCTATTTAGAATGGAAGCTCAAGGAATTTTGATGGGTTTGAATTTTCCCTTAAAATAAAGGTGACATTAGGAATGGATTAGTGGTGGTAGTATTTTTCGATGACATTTTTGCATACACTTTTCCAAAATATGGACAAGTACAATATATTGACATCATCCTAGGTACACTAAGAGAGATTGGGATTTATTAAACTCTATATAAATGGTTTTTTTGTTTGATGAAGGGACTATGAGAAGGTCGTGCTCATTGAATAGTTTAAGTGGATTTGTATGTGGGTAAGTGAACCGTCGACTATCCGTGAGTAATTTATTGATGTGGTTTAGAAGTTGCTGAGTACTATGGGTACCACCCTCATGAGGCAAGGATGAGATATAGTTGATTTTTTTTGTTTATCTAGTGAGGTAAGGATATCAATGTCAATTATTGGGTTCAAAGTGAGTGGGGGAATGGGTCATGGTGGTCATAGTTCATTGAGTGAAGTGATGGAGATGAAACATGTATGGTGGGGAGTGACATATTGTTCATTGATGTGGAGAACACATACTGGAATGGTTATAGGTTTATGGACCTGGTCATAGATCAGTCATAGGGGCATTGTAATTATAGTGAGGAATCTTTTAGGTCCATCCTCAAATTCCATAGGTAATAATAATAGGAAAATATTTATGGTGGATTATTGAGATGAGTGTTCTTTTTGGTCTTGAAGGGTTTCTAAGAAGTAATTCACGATGCTTTGTGTTGGAGGTGATGATCTATGTGGTGGGCACAATTTGTGGTTTTGATTCATCAGAGGATCTGACTATAGAATCTTAGTAGGGGTTTTCTATAGACTATAGTGGTCATGATTGTGTAGTTTTGGAATCCTTGTAAGTTTGAGTGCATTATGATCAGGTGAGATGGTGATGGACAGACAGTTGGAGCTAGGTGTTTTTGTGATGAATCACTTGAGGATAGTCTGACAGGGGTTAACACACAATGTGGGTGTCGGAGGTTACAGGCTACATCTGGAATGTCATTTTGGGAAAGATAGGTGTTCTTCAAGTTTGATTTGATATTTTGAGGTAAATAAGGTATTTTATTTGTTCATTTATGGATTGTGGGTATGCATCCACATTGGTTGGTTTTCATTAAAGGGTTGGTGCCAATGGTGATTGAAATTATTGACAATTTTGGGGCATGGTATGTTGGAAACTCTTTTGGGTATAATATAGTAGAATCATTTTGAGGTTATCTTGGGATATTCAAATAGAAGAGGTTCTGGGCATGGAATGTTCTTTGTGATATGTTGAGGTTTTAGTGTGTGAGAACCACAACTATGATAGGTGATTGTGTAATAAAGAAATTAATTTTTTGTTTAGATGGACTTGGGAAATCACCATCTTGGTGTTTTATTTTTTGTTAATAATGACGGATATAATTTTAGAAGGTTTACATCCATGAGATTTAGATTGTATTTTGACATTTTTCAGGCATTTAGAGACAGAATGAGGATGTTTTCTATAATGGGTGACTAGTGTTGGTCAAGATGTGTGAATGGTCACCACTAAGGCTTCTTAGGGATGATATGTATTATGGTAGGAATATTGTAAGATCCCGCCTTTTTATGGGATGAAAACATAAGATTGATTTTGAATTTTTAATTATTATAATGGTCACATTTTGATTAGAGACTCGGAATGAAAATCCAAGAGTTGGAATTACATAAATTGTTGTTTTGAGAAAGGTAATGAGGATCAAGTGGTATCTCAGGTGTTCATATGAATATCATAGACATCCTGATACATTTTTGGATTTTTTATGATTTCTGGAATGGGTTCATGGTTTGGTTTTCAAAATTTAAGAGGAACCATGTGACACCTATATGAGCATGATGTTTTCAGTTCATTTTTAACTAAGCATGGTTTTATTGCAATGTTACCACATGGATAAATAAAAACCATGCAGGGTTCAAGGGGATATTGGTCAAGTATGAGAAGGGTCTAGGACATGGCATACAGTTTTCTTATGGTTCTAACAAAACTATGTGCAATGTTTTAGAAGGGAGGTAGTTCTAATAAAGCAACTTCCATATATTTTGTTTAACTGTGGGTCTTAACCATATGGGGAATGAGTGTTAGATAGTTGGGGAGATATGGATGCAGCATATTTTGGAAAACCATGCAGCCAAACCATGTGGAAACCCAGATTTAACTAAATGTAGTGAAATTACCAAAATACCCCCATGAGTTTTTATCCCTTCTACCCACTTCCTCCCCCATTTTGTGTGAAAGAACCAAGGGGTTCCCAACCCTTTTACTCCTTCCACCCATCCATTTAGGGCGTGTTCATAGTGTTTCTTCAGTGTTTAAGGTGGTATTTCTCTTCCTTCTTCATCCATACACCATTTATCAGGTTATTCCCAATTTTGGATGTGAAAGTTTAAAAATTTTATTCTAATTACACTTGAGCATGGTGAAATTAGACGAGGATGATAGATTTTTTTCCATCTTGGGTAGAGGAGATCCTGAGATCGATTACACATGCCATTTCATGGTTTTTTTGTTAAGGTATGGGTTTGTGATGTATTTTTTCATGGTTTTTAATAATGAGATAATTTAAGTAAGTGTTGAATCGGTATCACTTATTAGGTATTTTCCTAATAATGTTGTTGGGAGTCTATTATGGACTTTCCATGCAGCTTTCTTATAAATTTTAAAAGAGGTTATCAACCCTGTGAGTTTTCAAACATTATGTTGGGTACTATTTTTATTAATTAAATAATTAAAATTGTCATAATTAAATAATTTTTTTTACTAGTGTGAGTTTAGGGATATTTTTTAAGTCAATTGTTATTGGGTTTCAAGGGTTTTGGATGGGGCTCGGATGGGCCTTGGTAATTCCTTAGATCCTTGGAAATATTTTGGAAATCATTGGAAATAATGTTGGTGGTATAAGAGATTCACCTATAGATTTGTTAATTTTCTTTATCTATATATAGGTTATTCCATAAATCCCCCGTGTTCTGGGTTTTTTTGTGGTTATGTAATATTGTTATTGTATTTTTATCGATACCTCGGACCTCCCATGGATCTCATTGGATTTATTGGTCATTTTAAGATCTGACATATGACCACATGAGGGTTTTTACATTTTCTATGAGCATAAAAAGGTTATGGTCATTGGTTGTTTTTAATGGATGTTTAATATATACTTTGTAGAGAATGAAAATAATGGTTTTATAACATGTTTGAAGGATTTATTGTAATATTTATATACTAGAATTTTATATGATGCATATGAGTCCACTGAATGGTTTGTAAATGAGTATGTTGGATTTTGAGTTAGTTTTGGCAGGAAAGTGGGGAGAGATATGTTTGGAAATAATTTTTCTTTTTCAATGAGGTGTTTACCTCCATGTAATTTATAAAAAAGTGTGTTTAAATGAATTTAAAATTTTTATTTTAAATTTGTGTATGGTTCCCTTTTTAGTGAAAATGAAATTTAAATGAATGTTTTGAAACATTTTTGGTTTTTAAAAGATAAAGATCCATGTTATGAGTGGTGGATTTCAAAAGGTTAAATGAGTATGTTTGGTTTAAGAGTTTTATGACATGTGAATAGGTTAGGGTCTTATTGAGGAATGTTTTTGGTTTTGAAGGCATGTTGGGACCTTGGTATTGATGAAATGATAATGTTTAATGAATAATGTTAAATGAGTGGTGGTGAACCATTGATGTTAATATGTTAAAAGGGTTGAGGGCTCTAAACCTGAAATATGGGAAATGACAGATTATGTAACTGATTATAATGTTGGACATGGTGTTACTCATCGATTTTATAGGTTCTAGAACAATGATTGATGCACCACTAGTGTTATATATAGATAAGGATATTGGAAATGGGATTCCTCATCCTCGGATTTGGTTTGTCCAGACCGATGCTACAGGAATCCTAACACATGATAGTTATTAGTGGATGACCTGAGGCTAATTACTCCAATGTTATGCACATAGAACTCTTTATTTATGATTAAGGTATTGGGAATGGAGTTCCTCATCCATGTTATAGTTTCTAAACTAATGTTCTAGGAACCACTAGTATTATATATAATTTTTATGGTCATACTTGGTGTTCTGAATCCCTAGTTTATGTACCAGGACTGATGTTATGAGGTAAAGTAGATTAATGTAATTGATTAATGAATTCCCCCATGTGACTTATATATTGTAACCCATTTGGTTTTTGACATGTACTATTGGAATGTATAGAGTATGCTTGTTTTTTTATGTGATCTAGTAGAAAAAAAATTATTAAAAGGATAAGGATAAATGTTTAATAGTGAAACATGTTTATTTTTACTATATTATGTATTTAGTGCACATGCAGATATTTTCATACACTATTATATTGACTATAATTGCTTTAGACACAATTGGTGGTGGCCTAATAAGTTTTACTCACACACTACTTTATCATCCATTTCACTTGGGTACCCAAGTGGGTCTGACATGTTATTTTAGGCATGGGATTATGCTGAGACCCATGTTGTGTTTCCCATGGTCGGGTGGGATTGCTCATATAGTATCAAGTTGCTATAAAGGATTTGGTTTTATATTTTATTAGGAATTTTATGATTATTTTTGGTTTTTTATTATATATGTTATATCATATCAGTGAAAGATTTGTGTTTTATGAATGAAAAGGTTATTTTTTCCTTCCTCCAATTCATTTTTTTATTTCATGGTGTGCTTCAGTTGATTATTCTTTCCACATACTCTAAAATGTATGAAATTTAGTAATTTTTTTCTAGTTGGGAACTCTAATATGGTGGGATAGTATCATTATGGATCCACCTTATCCCCTTACTATTATTCGAAATCATCTGGAGTACAAGGAGGCATGCATGAGGTCATGTGGTGAACCAGCATAGGGTACCAGTCTAGTGGAATTCAAGTCATGATGTTACACATGCTATCTCACAAAGAGTTCCAATCACAAAATGTATACCCTCATACTTTGTCATGTGGAGGGTATCCTTCACTATAAGAGAACATTACTATTGAAAATCAGGAATAATAAATATTTAAATCAATTAGTGTCTCTAAAAAAGGTTCAGTTTAGACCTCCGTATTCCCCAACTCAACATGAGAAATTAAGAGAAGTCAGGATGATAAAATAGTTAAATTTGATATAGATCATTAAAAATATGTGGCTGAAAAGATTATAAGAAATTATTATTTTTTAAATATTTCTACATTGTAAATTCATTTCTCTAAGATAACTATTAAATATATCATTTTAGGAAACCCTTGAGGAGAAACCAACAAATGGGATATAGAAACCCTGAATCTAGTTACCTAAATATGCTGTCTACTTTATTACATTGGTATAATATTGAATGGATCACACCATAAATGAATGATCAGTTTAGTAGTATTCAAAAGCTAGATGTATTCATCTATTCTATGTTTGATTGGAACACTAAAAATAACATGAAAAAGAATTCTTGCATCCTTTATTTTTATTTAAAGATATATTCTTAATATCCAATGTAAAGGAAAAAAATAAAGGGTGAGATCAAATTCAATTTATGGGTCATGTGAAATTGAAGGAATTAATATTAAATAAAAAATAACCAATATGGTAGGGTAGATAATTAAAATGCATTCCATAATATAAATTACAAGAACATGAATTAAATCCAAGGATAATATCAACTAAAAAATCACATGGATAAAAATAAATGAATTATCAATGAATTAAATTCATAATTTTTAACATTAATGATATTACCGTTAAACACTCTTATTAAATATTAGGAATTTTATAGTTATGGATTTGACCAAGACACTTTCATTTTATAGGTAAGTATACACTAATTACACATCTAGTTTGGCAACCTATTTTGTCTTATGAGACCTGTAAATATATAAATGGGATATCTATAACTAGACCACACCCATCACAATCACATCAAATTTTTTATTAATATATTTAATTATCAATAAAATTTATTCAAAAAATAATTTATAATTAGAAAAATTATTTTTTGAATCCAGAATATGAAATATTTTTTCTGTCAATGAAATAACACTCTTAATAAGATTCCTTTGAATGATATTGTATATAAAAATTTCATGTAGTTAATACAACATTAAATTACTGGAAATGATACCATTTAAATCTATTAAACTTATGGACATGTAGAAAAATAACACTTTCAAAAGAAATGATGGAGAGTAGTAGGTAATGTAGTAACGATAATGTTATCATGGAAAACCCATAAATTATTAAAGGATGATATAAGAACATAAATTAATAAAAATAATTTATGTAGTAAATCCAAACCTTATATAAATAGAAAAAAAAGATAATAAAAACATTAAAAATAACAACATTGTAACTTTTTGTAATAATGATGTTATAAATCACCTTTGAAATTATTTTCATTCCTTCGAGAAAATAATAAAATTTTATTTTAAATTAAAAATTCATATATAAAGATTTTATTTTAAAAAATATACAAACATATTGAGGGATCTAAATTGAAAATAATAGGCATGGAGATAAGAAAATATTTTCATGCTCTATATGTTAAAATAAAAAGTCATTTCACAATTTTTTGAAAAAATTCAGAAATAAACTATTCAAAAAAATTGTAAAAATTACTTTTTAAACATTTGAAAATAAATTAAGATATTTCTGGAAATTAATTTCAATTAAAATTATTTTACATGAAATAATATACTTAAAATAATTTCACGTTACATAGAAATTTTAGTAAATGTTTTTTATCCAAATAGGAAAAAAGTAGGATTTTCTTAAAAATTCATAATTGTTTTAAAAACCAATGAGATGAGAATTAAATAAAAAAACAAAGTCAAATAAATAAATAAATTATAATAAAATAAATTGGTTTTAAGACATAACTATCATATAATTCCCCAAATGTATATTTGGGTATAAACATTCCATATTAATAATGAGATTATACGAGAAACCATTAATGGTTTGATAAATTTTTAATAGAAAAAACAATAAAATAGAAAATTTGAAATAATATTTTAAACAGAATTAAATACAACTATTCATGATATAAAATTTAAAATGGTAATTATATAAACCATATAACTTAAATAAAATGAAGAACACAAAATATGTTTCAATGGAGTGGGATTGAGCTGAAAACCCCATTAACTTAAGTCCAAATTACTTCATATGAACTATTAACCTCTTATATAATAAATTTATATTTATTATTAATATATAATATAACCATATTCTTAATTTTAATTCTATATATTATTAAATTACAATATTCAATCACCTTTTTATTAACAATTCATTGTTAAATTCATTATCTTAGGTATTCACTATTCTGTTTTTCATGTATGTTTTTATTTGGTAGTTTTTATTATTGAATCTTGGTAATGCTTTAATCATATAAATAATATTATTTTTGATATATATATCATATATATTAATTATTTACTGGTTTATAACCATACATTTAATTCATTAATAAAATACATTGTTCATGGAGTGGACAGTTCGTACGTACGCATTAACGTTGTTTTCATTTTCTAATAAAATGAAGAAAATAAAGGATAATAATATTTTAGAAATTTATAATAATATTTATATCATAAATAAAATATATATATATATATCCATCATTATATCCATCCATGTGAGGAGGTTATGAAAAATGAAACACAACACTTTGTGGAAAAGATTATATGTATATACGTAGGAATGACACTTTCATTTTCTATTGGATAGAAGTGTAAGAGGATAGATTATATATTACCATTAAATAATCATAATTATATCATAAATATAATATCTAAATATAATATCTAAAATTATAATTAACTATTAATGGTGGTGATGAAAAACAAAATACATCGCTTCATGGAGGTTGTACTTCGCAGATAAGCACAAGCAATGCTTTCATTTCCAACTGGATAGAAAATGAGATTACCAATGTTTGTGACATAAACATAATGAAATTAAAATATATGGATTAATTTATTTAATCATATTACTATGGTTTGGAAAATATTTTATGTGGTAGAAAGATAAATAAAATGAAAGAATTCGGTTAAGAGCTACACCACTTCTTTAGAAATCCTCAGTTGAATTAAACTTTAGTCCTTATTAAGATGGTTTTATGGGAATATAAGAAGATATAAAAATAATTTATGTAAGATAGTAAGGTATTCAGGTATATATTGGCCAATGTATTTAGAGAATGATGTGTGAGTAAGATAGGATTAGTGGTTCCCTTTTATAAGTGAGGCGGGTGGTAATCCTGTAAATACAAGAAATATTAATATATAATATGTGTCTAAATTGTGTTAAATGGATCCAAAGAGCCATATATTAGAATTATGTGTTATATGTAAAAATTAAATTCATATAATAAAATTTAGATAATTATTATTAGAATTTTGAACCATATATTTTTGTAAAATGTCTTCCTTAACAACGTTTCACCATTACCTTGTTAACAAAATTGCAATCTTTAAGGGTAATGAAAGAAATTTTTCAAATTCCAAGCTCTAAATATATGGATAATTCTTGATATATTATACAATTTCTAACCAATTTTAGTTATTATAGTATTTTAATTACTTTATGTTTATTTAAAAATATTTTTTAATATTAAATAACATTTAATGTAATTTTCGGGACTATTAAAAACATTACCTTTAAATGAATCTAGATAATAATAAATTTAAATTATAGATAATTTTACCAAAAATAATTATTTAAAATTATACCTTAATTTTTATAAACACTATAATTCATCCAAAAAATATTACTTTTAATGTTTTTGAATTCATTTACTAGATTTTTGTACTACTGTTCGCAGACACTCCATCAGTGTTACATAAGCATTCTAGGTAATTATAACATTTGTAAAAATTAAAAATAAATTAAAATCATAAAAATAATTTATTCTTATTCAATATAACTATTTATAATCATTAATATCTTCTTTACTTATAAAGGAATATATATTTTAGATATAAAAGAATGATAGAGACATTTTATAATTATTCTTGACATAAAGTAATATAATTTACATTATCAATGTCAAATTGGAAAAAATTGAATATTTTAAAATATATGATTAATATGTTTGGACAGAAATAATATAATAAATTCAATTCAATTATTGTAGTTATCTTTTATAATTAAAGAATAGTTTTAACTCTCTTTAACATATTTTACTTTTTATCACAGCGACTAACTTTTACCAAGCTTACTATTCATTATGAACAAAAACTAAACTGATCTATTTACCAAATTTGAATGTAATTATTTCAAATTGTAAATAATCTTTTAAATATTAAATTTATATAATTTTCAGAAATTAATTTTATTATATGTATATGAAATGCATCAAAAATAGTTTTAAATTTGTTTTTAATAAAAATGACTTTACACTAAAATAAAGTATAATATTGATTCAGGTGGAATTAATTAGATTATTTTTTATAAAAAGAGACTTACATTACAAGTAATATAATATAAAATAGGAAATAATTTTTTAATTGAATGAAAATAATTGACATTTTTCTCTAAAAATTGATATTCTTTAATATTTATCTGAAAAATATTCTCAGAAGAATTCAAAAAAATAAATATACTAAACTTCTTACATCAGGATTTAAAAAATGGTGTTAATGTTTTAAAAAAACAATTTCTAAAATTATAAGAAATTAATCCTATTTACAATTGTATAAAATTCATAAAAACCATTTTTAGAGGAAATTTATTTTTAATGAATAAAATGAATTTATTCTTATTGTTTTAGTAAAAATATAAATATAAATATATATGAATATTTACAATTATTATTAAATTAAATAATTTTTTAAGGAAAAAATATCTCATATATATTTCATAATTTGGTTATTCTTATGAATACCCTCCAACCCATGGATTGGGTTACTACAGTCATATTTAAATATTAGTATTATGTTGTTTATTTAAACTTGGCGTTGCATATGGAATGCACTATCAAACATAGTGTTCTTTTAAAAAAAATATAAAATATAATATCTCAGAATTAAATTCTCCCTGCATTATATTTTTTATGCACTTTTAATTTCAATTCTTCTTTTCTAAACATAAAATATCTTATTATAGTAGTAAAATCAGATATAGATGTCTTCATGAACATTAATTTCTAGGTTATAGCCATAAAACTTATTATGCATAAACCTGTATAAGGAAAATACATGAAAATTATTATTTGAAAATGTATCGTGGTTGATGTGAGTTTCTATGAAATAAGACTCGATATATTTATCTACAATTTTATTAGGTTTGAGATATTCCATTACCATTAGGATATTAAATTAGATAAAATTACTTTATTTATTCCCATTATATACATATTATTTCATCCATTGAAGAACACCATAGTGATAATAAAATATTTTTCATACTTAATGTTCTGAAATAAAATTTTAGTTGACCATAAGATACATAAAATGATGAAAATTTATTCCTCTTTCTAAAATTAAATGGTTCTCATATGCTAATATAATAACCAATATCAATAAAACATCATAAAAATAGTGTGAGAAAAATAAATAATAACCAAAGGTCAACATAAAAAATCCTCATATATGATTAATAAAATTCGAACAATAAAATTGATCACTTATTATTCATGTTATCCCCAAACAACCTTTATCGATTATAAAGTCACATTCTTAAATATATATATTACCTAATCATACATTCCAAAATATAATTTTTCACTTTAAACTAAAATTACTCAGATATAATCTATAAAAAATACAGAAACATATACCACGTATGACCATGTCAAATCAGAAAATAATTTTATAACCCGTATATAAATTCTTCCAAAAGATATAATTGAAACATCTTGAGTTTTTTTAAAAGAGACACTATGTTCGATAGCGTACATAATATGCCACATCGAACATAAGTGAACAACTAAATATTATTATGTTACCTTATAACCTAGTTTTTTAAATGGAGGGAATAAACATTATTAATTGATTCACTAAAATATTTTTTACACATATATTTAATTAATTATTTTTTGACCAATTATTTATAAATGAAAATAAAATGATTTTTAATTAAAAGGGAATATTTTTTTGAAAATTAGTTAAATGAAATTAAGTGAGTTTATAAAATAATAATATTAATCATTATCAATTTTTATTAATGAAATATATATTTAATATATTAAAATTAATTAATATTATATGTTTTCTAGACATGATATAAGAACAAATTCAAATTTTCATATAAAAGATGTATTTTTTTAAAAAAAATAGAATTTTACATCATTTTAATAGAGAACCCAGATTAAAGATAATTTTTGACAATTAAATATATTCTCTTTGAAAAATTAATCTTATTTTTCAGAATTAGGCCATATAAATTTACATTAGATGATTTTCAATATTTTTTGGATAAAATTCAATTTTTATGAACAGTGAAAAATACTGCATTTTAATTCAAAATAGTCTTTTCAACTAATTTTTTATATATAATTACATTACCCTTTTAATTTGTTTTAAATTTTAATTAGATAATTTTTTTATCATTTAATACATTGTTTGTCATTGGATTTAATTTGACAATAAAATTTGATATAAACACACACATATATATTTCGATAATTTTTACTTTTAAAAAACTCGTTTTCTCATTTTGATAAAGGGAATTAGTTTTAAATTAATTTCTGAAATTTCTATGTTATGAATTTGGAAAAAGGGACTCCATATTGGGAATAAGAATGTCTAAATTTTTTAAATCGGTCCCCTCTATTTAATACTTTATAAATAGTGACTTTGGTCATTTTTATTTACCAAAGTTAATGGAAAAGTGGGTGAATTATTGAAACAAACAATATGATAAGGGAAAAAAATTCCTAACACGAGACACAATCCCATTGGAAGAATAAAATTCGACCCTTAACAACTATGTATCAAAATATATTCATTTATTGTACTTTGTCCCATGAAAGTGATATAATTATTATTAAAAAAAATAAAGTTACAATAGGACGCCCACTTATATCTTATAAGTATAATTATTTTAATGGAGTTATAAAAATGATTAAATTACAAAAATAAATATTCTATATAAATATAATGAAATTTCATAGATCATAGTAATTTATTTATAATTTTTACATTTTAAATAATTACAATAAACATTGACACAATATTGATACAATAATTATTTTATTAAGAAAATGAAAAATAAATGATATTATATATATTAAAATAAGTATTATATAACTTAATTTAATACATAAATAGTTATTATATGTCAATATGATATTTTAAAATACTATTCAATTATTTTTTTGAAGTTATCTCTCTGTTTGAATTTTTTTTGAAATTCAATTATGTGAATGGTTTAAAAATTGACATTATCCATATTTTATAAAAATGAAAATTGATTAAATTATTTAAAAATACTAAAAATAATTTAAAATTCCAATGTTACTATTATAAGGTCTAAAAGTTCATTATGTTTACAATTATGGGAAATTGACCCCATATAAGTAAAATTAATAGCCTCTTAATTATTAAAATGGTGTTTCCAAAATTAAAATTAAAAGAGAATTATTAAGGGTAAAATTAAAATATATGTTTTAAAATAAACTCAATACTTGTCTAAGAATTGTTGTTATAAATGATTTAAAACTATCCTCATTCTATATTATTTTAATTAAAAAAATAATTTATATTAATTTAATATTTTGATACATTCCATGGGTCCCCCTCCCCTCTCATATAAAAAGGTTCCCTCTATTCTCTAATACAAACACATCCAAAGCCTTTTGGTTCGTACAATATCTCCCCAAAACCCTTCCTAAAATCCCTCCCCACAGTTGTAATTCCTTTGATCAAGTAGAAAACCTTTCATAGAAGTGTTAATGTCTCTTTCAAAGGTGATAAACTGAATAAGAGTTATAGTTTTTTAAGAGTTTCTATTTTATTTATTCTATAACTTCCTATTACTATGTTTTTCCATACTAATGTAATAATTCCAGAATCTATTATATTCCTAAATGTTTTTATATTTATGGTACAACCATATTAATCCTTATACCTATCCTATGAAAAATAGTATCACCATGTGTGCATTTGTACGACTTTTCGTCTCCAAGCCATGGTGAAAACTGTTTTTCATATATACATTATTTATATGGATATGAGGAATAGTATAAAAGATATGAATAATGAATATTACATGATAATTATTCTATTTAATTAATATATTATCCAATTCCACACATTTAACCATTTAATGGAATGATATCATCACTCGTATATACGTACGGATTACCATCTCCATGATGCGATGAGATTCATTCCCCACATTTAACTATTCAATAATGATTATAAATACATATATAAGTATTTTTAAATGATTAATATAATATTAATGATTTTATGATTATTTTGAAAATATAAAATATTATTTACCTTTTTTCATAAATGAACAAAGAAAAATGGAAAACGCTACTAATGAGTACGTACGGCCTACCGTCTCTTTGAATATAACATTGTTCATTTTTCATAACCATAATTAATGGTTTGATTTATAAAATTTGTTTAATGTATAAAAGTGATTATTATCTCTTGAATACTATTCTATATATTATGGAATTATAACCACATGGACTATTGACATAAAAATAATGTTTATTTTTGACTCAAGTACAGAATATCTTCAAAACATCTGATATGAAGATAAATAATTATATAATTTACATTACATGGTAATAAGTGATATAAAAGAAATAATAAATTTTAAAAAGGTTCCTAAGAATGTATAAATTAACATATGTTTCCTATTTAAGAACATAATGATTGTATGTGATGGTTCAGACATAAGGTAAGGGACTTCATATCAAACTCGATTAATTGAAGCATATTTTGATTTATAAACAACATTATATTATAATGTGTATTATCAAACCCTTTTAAATTTAATCATATTAAATGGTTTTGAAAAATAATCTTTCATTATAAATAATAAAAGTAAAAATGAATGTTTTTAATGTGTGTGTAAATAACCACTTCTCCGCCACCCAAACCATTATTTGATATTGGGATTCTTCTACAAGCAGTGATGTTTTTAAAGAAAACTAAATACCATATTCATTATTTAGTTATTTTTGTATTGAAAATAGTTTTGAGAATGAATTTATTATATCAGTATCTTTAAATTATATCTTATAATTACAATGTGGAAATTTTATTTTTCATCTATTCATGGTTTATGTGTTATGATTATATTATGGTTCTTAGTAATTATCTATGTATATGGGTGGTTTCTTGATAAAATGAGGGAGGGTAAGCCCATGATAGATCTCTAATGAATTGGGTAATGTAATAGTGGTAAGCGATAGGGTTCTCTTTATATATTTATGGAAGATACTCTGATGGGTAATCCAAGTGTAACCATAAAGGTTACTCCCTATGTAGCTGTGAAGGCTACAATGTAAGTATGATATGGCTACCACACGTTACATTTATGATTTATGATTTCTATTATTTTTTCAGGAATATTATGATTTCTTGGGGTTTGTTAAAGATATTATGTTTTATGGGTGAAAAGTATGATTTCATGGGTTTATAAGTATTCATGGACTAAAGTTTTTATTTCCTTATTTTATATCAATTACTAATTTTTTTTCTCATACTATTTTTTTGAAATGATTTTGAGATGACATAAAAAATAATATATCCAACGATGTGATCATGGAAAAGTTATTCTGATTAAACATGAAACAAAAAAAATTTCTTATTAAAAGATTGTTTTTTATAAAAAAATAGATAGTGAGTAGAAGTGTCTACTTTGTAATAATCATGTTTTTATATATGATTATGTCATATCATTATAAAGATCCAAACCGAAAAATATCCTTAAGGTGATATAAAGTCAAATTATTAACTTAACTCTAGATTAAGTAATGTTTATGGTTGGGTCCTTATAATAACATTGTCATAAAAATCTGTTTTCAAGGTGATTTATAACATTTAACATATGTTTCCAAAATATATATTTTCTAAATTTCCCTACAGAAAAATATTATTAAAATAACCCTTTTATTTTTTCTCTTAATCCTTATACAAAACTTTCTTACTACAACATCATAATCATATATTCTCTGAAAAAACCCTAATTACCTGAATGAAAATCCATAATGGTTTCATTCATCCATGAGGGATGTTATTTGATTACATATTTTGTTATAAATATTATTAATTAATATATCCATGGAGAAAATATTATTAAGAAAAAAATTCATTAAATAAATGTTCACACATATAAAATCTCACATTTAACACAATTTACTCTAAAATATTCAATAATGATTTTTTAGTGATTCTTATTCTCTTAATAATCCTTAAATTTTTTATATAGATATCATCAATAAAAAAATATCAAGTTTATACTTCATTGATTTGGAATTGGTTTTCATAATTCCTAATATCATGATAGTTAAATCTTTATAAATAAGTATTTTCTTTCATTCCATTGAAATTATAAGAATTTTGGTATTTTTCTCAACATTTTTAACAAACTCCCAATAACTCTAAAAATTTTCCCAAGTTCTTAATCCCACATTCCTGACATGTTGTATGTTGAATTTTTTTCCTTCCATGGTATTATGAACTTATCATCCATGAAACAACATTTTTAACTTATTTCATGCATTATGATGTTTAGTTATGTTGTTATTTTTAATCATAAGTCAAGGTAGATGGTTAGAAATAATTATAATATCCATCACTCAAGATTCTTACCTATTTTATTCCTTAATATGGTAAAAGATATTAATCATAACCTATGTCAATTTCATTAATAGTTCCATCATTTTTTTAGCATCAACACCTACTATATTGGCATGCCCAACAAGGTAACCCCTATATTAACCATGGATGTTGATTCCCCTCCTTCCTCTAGAAACCATATCTAAATAATGGATGATTATTAGTTGTCACAAAATCATCATGAATATTTTTCCATGGAATAAAAATTCTGAAAATTTCTCAATTATTATATAGAATTATCATAATTATCAGGTTAATTATGTTAATCTGAAATATTGTTCCCAATATTCCAAATACAATTCCATTGATACCAATTATAACAACACTGACTCTAGTAACTCAGAATAAATGATTAAATTATTATATTTGTACCATATATATTTTATCATAACTTAAAGGATCTGTTAGTTTATAATTATTGGAAAAATAGATATATACATTAATTCCATATTAAATTTGAAGATAAAAAAAAAGCATGAAAAATATTATTTAATCCTTAAATTTTATTCAAAGCATTATTATTCCTATTATGGGGAAGGGAGTAAAAATAAATATTTATCTTAATTACTCTATAAGTGTCACATACTATGGAAGATATCATGATTAGATAAGGAATAAATAATATGTTTTCATTGATATTTAAAACATGTTACATAAAATCTAAAATATTAACATTGAACAAATACATGGATAATATCAAATAAATAGTTACATGGATAATAATAATTTAATTCCCAAAGAAGAAAATGAAAAATGATAGAAAATAATTATTTTACCATCAAGTAATAGGCCAAAAAATCACGAATCATCAATGAAGCCCTTGACAAAGGCACTTTCACAGTATAGGAATGTATACACTAATTAACCAACTAATGTTGTCATCTATTTTGTCTCATGAGACCTGTTAATGCATTAATGGGATATCTGTAACAAGACCCATCCATCACCTATACATATATTTCATTCCTAAAATATTTAATTATAAATACAATTCATTTTCCAAATTCTTTATAAAACAATAATTATACGTATTAAATCATGAATTCAATATATTTCCATTATCAAGAAAATAAATTTCTTATTAAAATTCCTTGAATTGTTACCATATATTGAAATGTTCTAAATTTAATATAAAATAAAAATAATGTAAATGATATCTTATAAATCCATTATACTTATAATATGTACATAGAGGAGAAAAAACATTCAATGAAATGAAGTAGTGTGGTAGGAAATGTTATTATGAGAAAGTTAATGAACAAAAACCATAAATCAATACATGATGAAATAATACCATAAATTCATCAAAATTGAATTATTTTTAGTAAAATTAATATATTCAGAAATATAAATTAAAAATAATGAAAAACAATAGAAATAATATCTTTATAACTTTGCGTAAGAAAAAACATATAAATCAATTTCAAAATTATTTTTAATTCTTTAGGAAAATAATTCCATTTTCTATTAAATTAAAAAATAATAGATAAGTAATTCCTTTTATGTACCATAGTAACAATAAAAGGAAGATAAATATATAATAATGATTGTAGGGAAGTGAAAACTTGTACACAATTTATAGGTTAAAATAAATATTTCTTTCACATTTTTTTGTAAAAAAATCACAAGTATTCTATACCAAAACATTAAAAAAACTGAATATTAGTAATTTAAAAATAATGTAAAATATGGTTTAAGTTTTATATAAAAAATAATTCTATTTTATAAAGGAATATTCTTTATAATATTTTCAATAACATGTACAGGGTAAAGAAATTATATCCACCAAATAAAAAATCCGGTGGGATTTACTTAAAAAATATTTTATTGACCATTTAAGTAGCCAATAGAGCGTACTGAATGAAACAAAATCCATATAAATAACCAAATTAGAGAAAAACATATATTGGTTTTTATATATTAATATCAAGTAAACATACCAAATTATATTTATTTATAATAAACCTTGATTAAATATGAGATCACAACAAAAAACCTCACTAATTTTTAACTTTTGAATCAAAACACCTTTAAAAGATAATATATTAAATAAAAAACTAAATAAATTGAATAAATAAGGTTTCATGATATAAAATATTATAGGGGAAGTATATAAACTACATAAATGAAATTATGTGCGAAAAAAATAAAATATGTATCAATGGAATGGGATTGAGATGAAAACCCCCTTACCTTACATACACCATGAATTGTATGCACTCTTAACCTCCTATATAAAAAATTAATATTTATTATGTATCCATAAAAACCATATTAATATTTATAATCTCATATTTTATTCTCTTATGACATTATATCCTTGGTTTATTAACAATTATTTATTAAATCCATCTTCTCAGGTGTTAACTGTTCTGTTTTTAAGGTACATTTTGATATGAAAGATTTGGTACTTGAATATTGGTCATGATTTTAGAATATCCATAATATTATCATTATATAAAAATAATATTTATTAAATATTTTTAGCATTATAACTATCCATGAAATGTTTTAATGAAATACATCGTTTATGGAAACGACAGTCCATATGTACATGTGAATGTAGTTTTTGTTTTTTAAGGAAAAGACTAAAAGTAAGGAAAATAATTTATTACCCATTAATAATTATATTTATATCCTATATATAATATATATATATATATATATTCATTATTATATATTTCCATTAGAGGTGGCGGGGAAAAATGAAACACATATCTCTATGCACATGGTAGTTTGTACAGACACACGAGCGATGCTTTCATTTTCGACTGGGTAGAAGGGAAGAAGGTGGATTATATCATATCATTATATTAAAATTATTATATCCTAAATATTATACATAAATATAAATCTATCATAATAATCATACATGAAAGGAGATGATGGAAAATAAAATACATCGCTTCATGGAGGCTGTAATCTGCATGTATCCATGAGCAATGATTTCATTTACCACTGGATAGAAAAGGAGATTAATAATGTTTTTGACATCAACATAATAAAATTTAAGTATATGGGATATTATTATGTTATTATATCTCCATTATTAGGATATAATTTATGGATTTTTAAGAATAAATAAAATGAAAAAACTCAATTCAGAGTTATATCTCTTCTTTAATTATACTCATTTGGATTAAACCATAATCCTTATTAAGATTGTCTTAAGGGAAGACCAAATGATCCTGTAAATTTATATGTAATATAGGAATATATTTTTTGTAGACTAACTCATCATTATAGATCAGGTTTTATGAGTATGTGAGGTTATCTTTTTTTCTTTTATAAGTGATGTGGGTGGAAATCTTGTGAATATATGAAATTTTAGAATTTAATATGAGTCTAAGTCATGAAAAATTGATCCAAAGTTACATATGTCAGAAAATAAAAGATCTATGTTCTAAAAAAAATCAAATAATAAAACATACACATATTTAAGAGAATATTAAACTATATATTTTTCTTTAACCCCTTCGTTAACCCCATTTAACCACAATTGTGGTAACAAATTTGTAATACTTAAGGGTGATAATAGAAATTTTAAAAATTCCAAGTGTCGCGTTATTGGAAAAGTCATGTTATTTTATAAAATTTACCATAAATTTGAGTTATTATTAGATTTTTTTTTTGAATTTTATAATTATTAAAAATAATATGTATGCATTAAATTACATTTTAGGTCATTTTCGAGAATATACCTACAATTTATCTTTAATGGTGTCAAGATAATAATGACATTAAAACCTATATAATTTAAAAACTACTATTAATCTATAATTATTATGTAATTTAAATTTTTACCATAATTCATCGAAAACATATTACTTTTAATACTTTTAAAAACATTTACTAGATTATTGTTTACTTTTCACAAGCATTGTGTCGGTGTTACGTAAGTATTCTAAGTAATTTTACTATCACTGAAAATTTTAAAAAAATTACAATAGTAAAAAAAATCATATCATATATACCTATCTTAACCACACATAACTTATATCCTCATAAAATAAAACATATTAAAAGTATTAAAAGAATGAGAGTGAAATTTTGTAATTATTTTTGACTTAAAATAATATAATGGCCATTACCGAGTGAAAATACCACCAAAAGATAGATTTTAAAATACTGGATTCTTATGGTAGAGTTTACATCATATAATAAGATAAATTCAAGTTTTATAGTTATTTTTATGCATTAACCCGTAGTTTTAACTTCTTTTAACCGAATTTACTATTTATCATGGTGACAAACTTTTACCATGTTTACTATTCATTATGAACAAAATTGAAATTAAACAATTTATAAAATTTGAATATCATAATTATAAATTTTAAAACAATTTTTCATAATTCCGTTCCTAGAATTGGAATATATTACTTTTAATATAGTTATGCAAAATAAATCTAAAGGTGTTTAAAAAAAACAATTTTAAACATAAAAATTATTTTACTATAAAAACAAGTATAATTTTTATTACCATAGAATTAATTATACAATTATTACTCATATTATACTTATTTTAATTTCAATAAAATATAAAAAAATTTAAAAATTTTTCATTAAATTAAAATAAATATCAACTTTCACCAAAAATCTATATTTTTCATTATTCACCAAAAAAACAATCTTCTCAGAAAAATTATAAAAAAAACTATAAGATAATTTAGACATGATTATTCAAAAAATGATTTTCATTTTTTTGAGTAATATTTATAAAAGTATCATTAATTAATTCTAATTTCCCACATATAAAATAACTAAAATATAGGGGTATTACATTCTCCCATCAATATATGAATTTCATTCCTCTAATTTTAACTCTTATTTTCTAAACGGAAAATCCCATAACATGGTAATAAAATTGGATATATATTTTTTCATTAGAATAAATTTATAGGTTATGATAATAAAACATATTATAAATGTACCTATATATGGATCATAATTGAAAATGAGTTCTATAAATATAACTTGGTAGATTAGTGTAACTTTCTATATAAGACTTGATATATTTATCTTCATTTGACATGATTTTGAGAAATTCCATTACCATTAAGAGAAAAAATATGATATGATTTACTTGAATGATTTCTTCACATTCTATAAAAATGATTTCTTCTATCGATGAGAATCACCACGATCATAAAGTATTTTACATGAAAAAATACATAAAATAAATTAGTAAATGGACCATTAGATATAGAAAATGATAAAAAATTGTTCCTCCTATCTAAAACTAAAATGGTTAGCACAAACCAAAATAATTATCAACCTAAATAAACCTTCATAAAAATTAATCTCCAAAATATAAAAAATAACCAATGATCAACATTAAATTCCTCAAATAATACTGATTAAATATTATCCCAAAAAATAGAAATTATCGATCTATTATTCTTAATTTTATCCTCAAGCACCCTTTATCACTTATACACTCAATTATTCAAAGATATATATACCAAAATCTCATTTTCCAAAATTTATTTTTTCCCAAAAAAACAGAATTACTATCACATAAAAAAAATATAGTAAAATACACTAATGATCACCATGTCATATCACACAATAACATTAAATTTATTATATTCATTCATCCAAAAAAATCACATTATCATATGAATAACTTTTTAGGATGATTAGAACCATTTAGAATATGTTTGTTAAACTAACAAATAGTATATTTTCTATAGAACTAAATATTATTAGAATAATCCTTTTATGTTTTATCTTAATCTTCATAGAAAACTACCATTACACTATATCATAATCATATATTCTCAAAATTATGTATAATTACCCTATATTAAAATCAATAATGCTTCCATTAATCCATAGAGTTTATAATTTTTTTAACTTTTTCATAGAAATGTTTTTATATATTCCATCAAGAGAGAAAATATTTACATTAAAATGATCTTTCTAAAATCAGCATTCATGGTAACTAAATTTATCATATAACACCTTTTCCACTAAAATATTAAATAATTATTCTCAAATATTTTTTATTCGCTTCATAATCATTAGATTATTTTAAATATATCATCATTAAAAATTAGCAGGGTTATCTATGATGTTAGGGGTTTTTTAATAATATACTACCTTATTATAGTCATATAAAAGTACATTAATAGTTTCTTTATTTCCTTTGTAATTATGAGCATGATGGAATTTTTCTCCGTACATGTAAAAAACTTCTATCCCCTTTAATAATTTACTCAAGTTCTTCTTCTCACGTTATCAACATGTAGGATTTTGAATCATTTTTTACTTTCATGGTCTTTATACCCTCAACAACCATGAACCGCCATTTTTCACTTATTTCATGCAATAAGAAGTTTAGTTTGGCACATATTATTGATAATAACTCGAGAAATATGGTTAGGCATAATCATAATATATTTTACTGCATATTCAATCCTATTTTGTTCCACTATACAAAAAATTATATAAATCATAACTAGAGTTAGTTTCAAGAATATATCAATGATCTTATATACTAAAACACCCACTAAAATGGAATGCTCAGAAAGTTAATCCCTACATTACACACAATTTATGATTCCCTTCAGTCATTAATGTTCCGTCTCTATATAATGAAACATATATAGTTATCCAAAAATCATCATGAACATTGATCCATGGAATGAAAATCCCTAAAACATGTCAAATATTCTATGGTGTTATCATAATGAATATGTTAGCTATTCTAATCAAAACAATTATTTCCAAAGGATTCTACTAAACTTCCTCTAGTACTAACTATATCATCCCATACTCCAGTAACCCAAATCTAATGTCTACATTATTATATTGGTAAAGATTCAAGGTATCACATGATGAAGTATAGATCAATTTAACAGTATTAGAAATATATATATATATATATATTACTTCTATATTACATTATAGGACAAATACATATTATGAAAACCATTATTTAATCCATTTATTTTATTCAGTGATCCCATATTCATATTGTTGGGAAAGGAAACCAAAAAAGGTGTTGTAGAGACCTGGTTTTTCTTTGTAATACTTTGACATATTTCTATATATATTTCCAGAGCTAGCCATTAAGAAAGTGGGTTATTCAGAGGCCCGGTGTGCCAAGAATTAATTTTATAATAATATTAAATAAAATTTATACTACGCAAATTTGTTTATTTAAATAAAATTGTATCACTATTATACAGTTGATTAGATAAGAAATTTGATATCACGGTTGGGTCTGGAATGTGTTGTTTTCCCGATGTGTGATATAAAATGAGTCATTGGGGGATATTTGGACCCCTCCCTCATTGGTGGTTCATTAAGTGGACTCAAATAATTAAATAAATTAGTAAATTAAATTCATTCAACATAAAATTATATCTATAAATATGTCATTAAAAAAATTTCTTGGGTTGGCCTCACAATTTCTTGAATCATCCAATGAGAGCTCCTCCCACCAACCTTTTTTGAGTCGAGATGATTGACGAAAGAATGTCAATCGGGTCGGATGAGGATTAAATGAACACATTAGTTTCTTCCAATCATTGTGAGAGAAAGTTGTTCACCAATGATCGATCCAAAATAGAGGTAGGACTCGTCTTTTGGTATTTTTATTCCTTTGGATTAACATATTGATTATATCATTCTTTGATCTTTGACCTGCATATTTTTATTGCCTTAGAAAGGACCCAAGTACCATATTTCATTTTGATTAATCAATGTTCTAGCATCAGAGCCCCGACCATGATCTCTAACCATGAATACTTGGATAATGATGTTTAAAAAATTGGTTTATGGTGATTTTCTCCCTCAATTATTCATTTTATTCACCAGTTTGATCCCTATGATCCCGAATCGACATTGTTGGGTGGAACCAAGTTTGATCGGGCCCCCATATTAATGGTGGATCGATGATGTGACAATGGTTTTGTGAGTAAAGAATATATCTACAATCATTATGGTATAGGGATTCATGATCTGTTGTTTTTAGATACAAGATATGAGATATGAGATATAATATATAGGATATGAGATAAGAGATGTAAGATATAAGATACAATATATGAAATAGAAGATATGAGATTTTAATCTTGGTTAAATAGTCTTATATGGATTATATCATTTAAATGATGTGTCTGTTTGATGGAACTTTATTGAAAAGGTGATCCTAGAATTTATATGGTCATTTAATAGTCGATGATGGATACCTTTTTTGGACACATGACTCAGCAAAATGAAATACCCAATAATAATAATATCATTATTATTTCTGAATCTTATATGTCACATATCGCCCACATATGATGTCGGAAGGAAGAACCATCATTGACATTGTGATAGTGAAATTTGGGAATATAATTCAAGACCAATATCAATTATTTAATTTAAACTCATGGCTCAATCCCATGAGACACCATCTGAGCCTGATGAAGTGAAATTCAAACTATTCCCTGAGTGTCTGGTTGAGGCAAGTGAATAGCCTATCCAGAACATTTTTCTATGTAGAGATTGACGGTTCCAACCTATATGGATTTTGAGATATGATGCAGGGTGTTCTGATTATGACACATTGAGGTGACACCAAATGATGTAAGTGATAATATAGGACCTCCAGATATTTTCTAGTTTACTTGTTACCTAGGGTTGGGTAGTGGTGTTCCTCGTTGATCTTTTCGATTTACCCACTAGAAGGGTATGGATGTGATGTTCCTCAATGTTCTAGGATTACCCTATTGTAGGTATGGGTGGTGGTTTCCCCTGATGATCATTCCGAGTTACCCTCTTGCAGGGATGGGTAGTGGTGTTCCTCATCATTTTGGGGATACCCATTAAAAGGGTGGGCCTTTGGAGTTCCCCAACGACCTTACTGAGCTTAGCCTCTAGTAGGACTTGGTATTAGAGTTCCCAAATGTCATTTCTGAGTGGTACCCTTTGGTAGTACTAGTATGTTTAGTTCCTCAGGAAATATCAGAGTAGGGAACTCCTATCATAGCACGACATGTCATCCTTACCATGAATTTGCGAGCCTCAAATACGCGTCATAGTGATGATATGTGGTTTAACATGGATTTTTAATCACAAAGAATGTTGATTACTTCCCAAAAAAGATATATTCTTGTGACACGATATACAAACGTGTAATCGAGTCAGTTCTTCCCAAATTGGATTGTATCAAGGTGTGGTGATTGACTGGTTTAGACATGTTTATTAAGGGGAGACACGTGAGATGCTGGGCATCATTGATGCACTTATTTTGGAACTGTTGGCAACACTTATTCTTGGTCTAAGCTATGATATAGAGATCCCATTACTATCTCATTTTTGATTCCTTGACAAGGAATATATATACATATTTTCTTTCTTCTAGATTCACCCTTGGGATTTGGATAGTCTCTTTCGTGGAGACGTGACGATGCATGAGGTATTCCACTTGATTTCATTACCTATATTATAATTTTTGGATGATTCTACTCTCACTATATAGGTGGATAAGGCTCAAAGGGTAGTTCATCTACTCACCATTTTTATTCCCTTTCACTTATATCATCTTACATTCACTCTCTTGTTAGGTTGAGCTGTACTCTTTAACTATACTTTGATTTATCTATTATTTTCCTCTTCATTTGTATCTCGTACTCCTTCCCCTTCACCATTTCATGAAATTCTTCTGGGTATGTATATACTCACCCCTACATGAGATTCTACCAGATGTGTCATATATTTTTTAGATGACAGACATGTCAACCTTAACATTAGAGGAGCTTAGGGATACTGGGTGCAGAGACCACGTACAATGGTCGTAGCTCGGGATTCATGAGATGATATCTCATTCAGTTGTTTTTTCTAGTTTTTATATCATGTTGGGACACAATTATGGTTGGGAATGTATTTTTTCCATTTTATTTTCAGTTTTCCCTACCATAATTTTGTATAGTCTAGAGATACATGCCTATTTAATTTTATAGGATTGTTTTATTTTTCATCTTTCCCTCTACAGTTATTAATTAAGATGGATGTGTGTGTGCGTACATGTACATATGAAAAAGTTATCCCCAAGTTTATTTATTCCTTTAGAATTTTTATCCACCCCATGTCTGATGGAGGTTGTCTTGGGGTAGTTGCGGCACGAGCCCCATCATGGGTCAAGCTTTTAAATATTTCTATCATAGCATGTTCATTCATGGGGTTTTGTTAGATGTATCCAGTTAAAGAGGATTGGTTGGGTTTTTGGAAATAGTTTGAAAGTGTCTCAAGTATTTCCCTCATGTTAGGGATTCTAGTGATCATACGATATGCCAATGTATCCATTCCCTATGATCATGCCCACCTACATATCGACTCAGCATGTTGAGCCATTTACTGCAGGGATTAATGGCACATAAATTATATAGGATTTTTTCCTTTCAATTTCCCTCCCTTCTCACCTCACCATTATTTTCAATATATATATATGTTCATAAAATTTTGGTACTCCTTGATAACATTCAGGATGTCTCCACAACGATAGTCATCCAGGATACCAAATTTGATTCATGACGATGGCCTTATGAGTGATAAGACCTCAGTTCAGGGTCCATCATGGGATCTCATTCCACTAGGTGAGAATGTATAATCATACTCACCTATTGAGAATAAAATCATCCCATAATATTATGCTGAGGATATGCACGGGCTTTGTGTGCTCTGTGAGTTCCAGTGTTAGTGACCACTGAAGTTTCATGGAAACCCAAATCCTCAGGCAACAGATGATTGAATAGAGTCAGTGGTCTACATATTTACGATTTTCTAGAACCTGATAGATCATGTGGTTCCTTTAGCATCCAGCCTTTCATATGGAGTATATGGGTGTATTTGGAGCCTGGTTACATAGATACATGATGAGTCGGCACTCTCATGCGATGAATTCAAACAACTATTTCGTGCGGAGAACTGTCCTTCATTATTATAGAAAATTCAGATATAATATATTTTATAATTTCAGTTGGGATGGATGGTGGTGTTGGAGTATACAGTGAGGTTCAAATACCTTATGCACTACACTCTTTACATGATCATGGATAACTACTTCTAATAATGGAAGTTTGATCAGGGACTTTGTTGAGAGATTATTACTTGTATATTTCCATTGTGTATCCCCAACTATGTCGGGGTGCTAGAGTGGGTACTGCTGAAATAGATCTTTCTATCAGAGAAATTTCACATAGCTGGAGAAAGAAGTGGGCATCGTAGAGATGAGTCATCTATATTAGTTAGCAGGCACCAATCGATAGGATCTCGGTGTAGGAGTCCCTTTTGTGAGCAGGCTCAGAGATGTGGTTGTACAATGCAGGGGAATCATAGAGCACTGGGAAAGCCTAGGGAGGGCTATTGTTATACTTCTGATGGTTAGGGATGCATGCCATGATACTACCCTACTAAATTTGCTGATCATCCCAGGAAGATAGTTGATAGATAGCCACGACATAGGTAGCACCGTGATCATTGATCTCCCTATCTTGGAGAGGGTGGTCCCCAAGGAGGAGGAGCTCATATAGGATAAATAATATCTATAGCAGGGGGAAAAAATTATTATTTCCTTCTAAAACCAATACCATGTGTCGCATGTAAGGCTTAGGGAGATGGCATTTGGGGCCATAGACTGTTTCATGCTTTGGATATCTATAATTCTACAGTTAACAAGATGATCTGAGGTATGATCTATATTTATTCTACTCTTTCCTCGGTATTAGAATTATTAGGATCCATTAATTATTTTATCTTTATACTCTTTTTCTGGGAGCTAGAGCTTCCATTAGATGTGTTATCATTGCAAATTTGATTTGAGGTTCCTACAATGAATGCTTCTTCTGTATTTTTCAAATGTCAGCAGTGTGGGATATCACTTGAAGAATATAGGTTCACATGAGACATTTTGGAAATTAAAATCAAACCATATGACGTCATCATGGGGATTTAGTGAATTTCCATGCTCTGATCTATGATTGACTATCAACATAGAATATTTAGATGCCTATGCAGTAATGGGACAACATTCTCTTTCTATGGCACAAGAGATCTCATGGTATGGAAACTTTGTTTAGTGAGAAGGAGTCTGCAACCCATCACCCATCAATTAGAAAGTATAGACCATGGTAAGTAGTCTCTTCTGACATCTAGCTTCCTTCAGTTGTGAAGGACTATATGGACGTCTTCCCAGAAGACGTTTTGGGACTACCTTGGAGGTAGGAGGTAGATTACTGCATTGACTTACAACATGGGATTTCCCCAATATCTTCTACGAAATATTAGATAGCACCAACAGATATCCATGAGCTATGGTTGTAGTTGGAGAACCTTTCCGGGATGGTTTTCTTCTAAAACAGTGTTTCCCCTTAGTAAAATCCAATGTTGTTCAATAAAAAGGATGATTGGAGATTGTGGATTTTCATGGATTATCATTGCCTACACCAGACCATGATAAAGAACTTCTACCACTTACTGAGAATTGATGACCTCTTTGGTTAGTTTTGAGGTGTGAGACTGTTCTTGAAGATCGATCTCAGATCTGGATACAATCGGTTGAGGGTTCATGAGGCTGACTTTCCAAAGATAGCATTCTGATGTCTCTATAGACACTATGAATTTCTAGTGATTCCCTTAGGTGCGACGAATATCCCTGCCTTGTTTATGGATTTTTTTAGCCAGTTTTTTCATCCATACTTAAACTAGATTGTTTTTTTATTCATTGAAGATTTACATGTTTACTTTGTAATATAAAAGCATCATTTAGAGAACATAAGGATGGTCTTATACATTCTTTGAGAGCATTGGTATTATGAAAATCTCTCAAATTACTAGTTCTGGATACATGGGGTTCACTTTATGGTTCATGTCATATTGGAATATGGTTTAGTCATGGATCCCGCAATGATGGAAGCAGTTCATGCTTGGGAGACACTCAAGAATGTGTTAGAGGTAAGGAACTTCAATTTCTTGGTTGGGTACTACAAGAGTATTGTAGTAGACTTCTCCACAATCGAAGCCCATTTGACTGCCCTGACATAGAAAGGGTAGTCATTTACTTGGTCTTAGTAGTGCCAGAGGGCCTTTGTGTTTTTTAGGTAGACTCTGATGAGTTCTCAAGTGTTGAAACTACTATAAGAGTGTGTAGAGTTAATTTTTTATTGTGATTCCTTAGGATCTGGGATCATTTTCATGTTGATACAACAATGGGTATTTATCGCGTTAGAGTCAAGGAAATTGAGATCCCATGAGAAGAAGTACAGAACTCATGACCTACAACTATAAGTGGTAGTATTCACCCTAAGGATGTGTAGACACTATCTTATGGGATAACACTTTTGATTTAATTAAACTACCCGAGTCTTTGGTACATATTCACTCAGAGAGGCCTAAACCTGAGACGGTGATGCTAGTGGGAGTTCCTATGGGACTATAACTGTGAGATAGTCTATACACCTGAGAAGGAAAACATTATCTTAGATTTCCATAGTAGTAAGTCCCTGACTAACTTAGTGTAGGATTATTTGAAGTAGTTATAGTCCCTGAAGCTAACCCTATTAGAGTAAGATGGTACATCTTTTCTTCCGTTAATTATTTTGAATCCTCCACTCCTTGAGCATGTGAGAGATTCCCCACTGAGAGACATCTAATGTGAGGTCTTATGTGATCATATATTCACATGTTATACACCATATGGATATTATGAAGGTTGTAATCCCATTATATAAATCCAAGGGAGAACAACGATTCCATCCATGATGTGGGAGAAGGTGATGTGGGGGTTCTACACATCTCCCCTAGCTATATATCCCGATGCGGGAAAATGTACAAAGACCATATGTGACTATTTTTGTGGTCCGAAATGATATGAAGCATAGCTGAGTTCATATATCAGTCCCTCACCTGTCAGTAGGTGAAGGTTGAGCACGATATTCCAATAGTTTTGTTAAATCCCCTTGAGATCTCGGATTGGAAGTGGGATGATATATCCATATACATCTTCACTCGGAATCCACACATAGTGAAGCATCAAGACACCATCAGAGTGAAGGTTGAATTACTCAGAAATATGGTGCACTTCCTTTATTTCATGGAGAAATGTTAAATAGAAGTTTTAGTGAAATTGTACATACGACAGATCATTTTCTTCCATGTGGTACCCCCAACGATTATCTCTGATCTTTACGCGTGGTTTACATAATGATTATGGAGAATCCTATAAGAGTAATTTAGGATCCATGTGTGGATGAGTATATATATTAATCCTTATACCCATGGATAGAACGAGAACACATTTCATGTTCTAGATGATATGTTGAGGGATTCCGTGTTAGACATTGACTGGAGCTATGGGGATCACCTTCACTTGGTATAGTTTGTGTACAAAAATAGTTACCACTCTACAATTGAAATAACACCTTTTGAGGCCCTATATAAGAGACCCTATAGGTCACACTTATGATAGATATAGATTGAAGATTCATCACTTTTGGACCCAAAGTTAGGGTAGGTGTCGAAAGAGATAGTCCAGGTCATCCGGGAGCAGATGAGGTTATCATAGAAAAGACAAAAAACCTATGCAAACCTCCATCGAAGGCCCTTAGAATTCGACCAGGGAGACCATATTTTCTTGTGAGTCTCACCATTATGAGGATTGTTGATGTTTGGCTAAGGAGGAAATCTATCCCTAAGATTTATTAGGTCATTCAATATCATGGAGATATTTTGTGAGGTTTCCCACTCCCTCGCCCAACTCTCATAGCTGGAGCAGTTGTACGACGTCTTCCACAGGTCACCCTTGAGGAGATATATGCATGAACCTATGAACTTCATTTATTGGGGAGAGATATACATCGAGGATCTAACCACCTTTAAGGATCACCCAATGGAGATTGAGGATCAATAAGAGATGGACCAGTGTGGATGAACCATCCCTTTAGTTCACATGTTGTGGCAATATATAAATATGAAGATGAGTTCTTGCAAGCATTAAATCCATGTGCGGGATAAGTATCCTAAGTTTTATTCCTAGTTTTTTTATTTTGGAGATGAAACTATTCAGGAAGTGAATGATTTAGAGAACTATGTTTTACCATGTATGATGTTTTAAATATTTCTATATATATAAATATATATATATATCGAGAGCTAGAAATTGTGAATACATGTGATTCAGAGGATGGATGTGAACAAAATTAATTTTATAAAAATATTAAATATATTTTATGATACACATGTGTGTTTAGTTAAATAAAATATAATAACTCTTATATTGTTGATCAAATCAGAAATATAAGACTATGTTTTGGTCAAGAACATAGTGTTTTCCTTAAGAACGATATAAAATGAGTTGTTACAGGAACATTAGACCCCTAAATCATTAGAGGTGCATTATGTGGATTAATTTATTTAAATTAATTAACTAATTAAATTAATTTAACCGAAAATGATGTTTATAAACATATAAGTAAAATGATTCCATGTTTAGCCCCACAATTTCTAAAATCCACTAGTGAGTGGTCCTCGCATTCCCCTTATACGAATCAAGACAAACGATGGTGAAATGTCTGATCAGATTAGATCATGATGAAACAAACACATCAGATTCTTCCAAGAATTGTGCAGATGGGTTCTTCACTAGTGATCGATTTAAAATAGATGTAATAATCATCTTTTGGTGTTTTTATGACTTTAGATTAAAATAGTTAGTTGATCATTATTCCTTCTTTGATCTTCATTTTTTATGGCCTTTGTTTGAGACCATGTACCAAATTTCATATTGTTTAGTCAATTTTCTAACCATTGTTCCCTGTTATTGATTGATGTCCAAGAATTCTTTGCTGGTGATGTCTAAAACATTTTTTATGGTGATTTGTTTTCTCAATTGTTCCCATTATTCGCTGGCTGAATCCCTATGGTCCCATCTAGACATTTTTGGGAAGCACTGAGCTCGATCGTGCCCACAGAGTCTTGGAAGATCGATGATGTGACAATAATTTGGCAAGAAAATCATAGATCTGGAATCAATGTGGTACATTCATTCTTGATCTATTGGTTTTAGATACAATATATTTGGCATGAGATATAAGATATAATAAATGAGATATGAGATATGAAATATAAGATATAAGATACATGATATGAGATATAAGAAATGAGATATAAATATGGGTGAAATAATTTTATATCGGTTATATCTTTTAACAAAGGAATCTGTTTCACAAACCATCAGTGATAGCTTGATCCTAGATTTGAGACGATTATTTTAAGAAAAATGTTGGATACTTTATTCATACTCGTTCTTTGGGTCAATGAATCACCCAATAATAATAAAATTATTAATATTGTAGAATCTAGTGTTTTTCATATCTCCCTCATATAGTGTTTGAGTTAGAACCATTTGTGACACTATGACCATGAAATTTAAGTAGATGTTTAGATACTAATATTCGGTATTTAATTTGGACATGTGGATCATTCTCATGAGACTCCATTCAAGCATGACGTAGTGAATTGTGACTTTTTCACTGGTTGTTCAGTTGAGGTAAGTGAAAATCCTATCTCTCAAGTGTTTTTCATTGAGAAACATTATGGTGACCTCCATTATGTATTTTCAGATATGATTCATGATTTTTATATCATAACTCACTAAGGTGACACCAAATGAAATAAGTGGTCATACGGTATCATTAGAGCTTTCTGTCCTTACTCAGGACCAAGGGTTGGGTAGTGGTGTTCCTCAGTGATCTTTTTGAGTTACCCTCTAGTAGGGATTGGTAGTGGAGTTCCTCAATGTTATGTACATACCCTCCAATATATAAGTGAAGTATCATTCCCTAATTATCATTCCATGTTTCCCTCCAGTAGTTTTGGGAAGAAGAGTTCCCGGACCATTTAGGCTTACCCTCCAGTAGGGTTGGGTAGTGGAGTTCACCTACATCCTTTACCAGATTACTCTCTACTAGGATTGGGAAGTGGATTTCCAAAATTACCTTATCGATTGGTACTATCTACTAGGAAAAAAATTGGAGTTCCTCAGGGACTATCATAGTTGGTCCCTCCAATCGTACTAAGACATGGGATCCATACCTAGAATTTGTGGCCCCTCGAATGTGTGGCAATGTGAAGAGATGTGGTTCGACATGGAATTGGACACACAAGGAAGAGGGAATCTATCACCCCTAAGACACGTTCTTATGAAAAGACCTAAAAATATGTGGAAAAGTGAGTGTCACCCAATGCGGATAGTATCAATGTGTGGTGATTAAGTCCCTTAGACTTGTGTGGGGGGTTCAGATGCTTGAGATGTTGGGAATCATTGATGGACATCTTTTAGAACTGTTGGAGACTCTTATTCATGGTATATTCTAAGAGATGGAGATCATTTTACTCTCTCATTTGGGATTCTCTAACTGAGCACACACACACACACACACACACATATATATATATATATATATCCATTCATCTATATTCACCCTTTTTATTGGGACACTCTCATTTTATGAGAGGTGAGGATGCACAAGGTACTCCAATTTCTTTCCATGTCTATATTTTTCATGGTTGGATGAGTATACTCTCCTTCTATATGTGGAAAAGGCTAAGTGGGTAGTTCATATACACACCATGTTTAGCCACATTCAATTGGATGAGCTTAATTTCATTAACTTTTTGGGTTGAGTTGTACACTTTCATTGTACCTTGTTCTATATATTGTTTTCCTCTTTAGTTTTTTCTCTAACTACTCCCCCTTTATAGTTTCTAGGTGTTCTACTGGGTATGTATATACTCACCCCTAAATGGGTTTTCCAACACGTGTCATGTATTTTACAGATGACGGACAGGTCAACCATGACTTTAGAAGAGCATAGGGATACTAGGGGCTTGCACTATGTGCGGTGGTTGTAATATAGGATTTAGGAGATAAGCTCTCGTTTTATTTATTTTTTTCAGTCAGGTTGGGACACATTTCAGGTTGGGGGTGAATTTTTTCCCTTTTCATTTCAGTTTACACTATTTTACTTTTGTGTAGTCTGGATGTCCATGCATTCTTAGATTATTTTATAGTGGTGCGGCATATTTTCCCATTCCTGATGAACTTTTTCAGTGTTTTGGTTGTCTATCTACAAACATATACTTAGGAAAAGGCCTCCACAAGTTTAGTTGTGCCTCCAGTGATTTTCACCACCCCTTTTCGTATAGAGGAATGACGCGGTAGTTGCAGTTCGAGCCCCAACAGGGGTCGGGTCATGTCAGGTAATGTAAAATTCTCAGTAAGTGTTATATAGTGAATAAGCTATCATTAGTAAATAAAGCATAAATAATATGGTAGTGTTGATAAATAAAACATGTTGGAAAATATCATTAACTTGAGAATGAAATAAATCCTTTGATAAAATCAACTAAAAATAAAATTGATAATAATAACTAAATTCTCAATGAATGAAATGCATAATTTGTGACATTTACGCTATTACTATCAATGATGTAGCTATGACATGAAGAATATTACATTAAAATCCTCATCAAAGAAACCATTATTGTATGGGTTGGTTTATTCCAATTAACCATCTAATGTGGCCACCTGTTTTGTCTCATGAGACATGTTGGTGTATCTAGTGGATATATATAACTAGACCTCACCCATCACTTACACATCTAATTATTTCTTCAAATATTTAGTGATCAATACAATTCATTCTCAAAATTTCAAATAAATCATTAATTATACATATTAAAACAGAATTATAGAATATATCCACAGTCTATAAAATAACATTTCTAATAGACTTCCTTTAACTAATATCATATATACAAATGGAATGTGGTTGAGAAAAAAATGTATTGGAAATGTTTATTTATAAATACATGATACTTAAAATATATATATATGGAGTATAAAATTGTGTCCAAGGTAATTATAGAGTGTTATTGTAATATCCCACCCCTCCTCATTGGCTTGAGAAAGTGGGGGATAATTGTAACTACACTAACATTTATTAATGAAAATTCCTCTTGATCTATTCAAATGTCTTATTATGTAAAAGGGTTACACAAAACATATAAAATTCCGTGGTTTTATATTTTTGTATTTCAAAATACCATTATGAATTTTTATTTTTTCTAATATAGTTTTTGAATAGTGATAACATAATTAGTATAAATATAGGGCATTAAAAAATACAATTTCTCAGACAAAGGAAGTGATGGCCTTATCTAACATAATTTCTCATTCCGAAGCACATTTTTTCAGAGCTTGAAAATCAGGTAGTGTCACTATTATTGTCTCTTGACCAATGCCAATCTTGGATTCAACACATTAAGAATTAATAGAATAGCCTATAAGATATGTGTAAGTTAATAGATATTACCACTTGAGTGATGTTATCTGAGCCACCCCAAGATTCTGTCACCATCGTACACCATACCCTTAGGTCTTATGCAGGTGTTATAAGGGGTTATGTAACAAGACCCTATCACTATGATTATGTGCATTATTTTGGTAAATAATAATGAATATACATTCATTTTGTTATTATTACTCGGTAAATATTTTTTAAAGCACAAATAGTATTTTTTTAGTTAATATTCAATTAAGAAATTTATTTTGATGAATTAATGGATTTTTTAATTAAATAATATTTCAAAAATATATAATTACTAAATTAAATTTTATCAAATATAAATGATCGTAAAGTTTTTATGAATATATATGTGATTTTCATTAAGGTATGAAAGCTGTTTTATCAAAACCCATGAATTTTCGGTAAATGCCAGTTTTTATTTTAAAAGTAAAAATTCACATATTTATAAAATTATTTATATAAAATGAATAATATTTTTTTATTCAGGATTTTTAAATTATCCAACAAAAAATTTTTCATAATTTTTCGACACAATTGAATTTTTGGATAAAAATTTTAATACTATTTAAATATATAATGTGTTTAATAACATCATAATGACCCAATAGTGATGTAATAAAATAATATAAAGTGGTTTTTTGGACAATATTTGTTTTACCTTTAAAATAATAAGATTTTAGGATGGTTTGACTTTTTTTACAAAGATTTAGTGGACCCTCTAAGACTTATAAAATAATTTAACTTTTAAAATGATTTCCTTAAGAGTGTGACTCACCACAACATAAGAAAACCTAATATTTTAACAAGTTCGGCCATTGACCATATAAAATTATTTTTTACACTCCCCTGTTGAGAAAACCATGGGAAAAAACCATGATTTGGTTTTCAGTTTTGATTAGTTTAATGTGTAGTGTTCAGAACATAAATAATATAGAATTCCCTATCTTTTCCTATATAAACCCACCCAAGATCCCACTTCTTTTCAATAAAAACCCTTGGAACACTTCCCTAATCTGACCTCCTCTCTCTATTATCCTCCCAAGGCGTCCCAATATCCCAATAAGACTCTCTCAAGCCTCTCCCAATCCTTTTGGATTACACTTCCAAGTAAGAGATTTATTCCCCTCTCATTTTTGTCTAAGTTTCTTTAGGTTTCGATGCCCTTGCCTTTTCAATTAAAAATGTTGGGGTATGATTTCTCACCTCCCCTATACGTTGCTAATTATATTTTAATGATGAGATACCCCTTTATCTCCCATTAATTCCTCCAATTTACATCTGTTAGCAAGGTGAAATTCCATAAGGGATTTTCTCTCCTCATAAAAATTCAAGAAATTATTTTGTATTATGAATATAAAATCCATTACATATGTTGGTACGTGTATATATATGACCCCCTTACTATAAATTACATGTAAATATTATTAGACCCACATTTCTCTCTCATTAATCATTTTAATTTATTCTTATGTCACGATGTTATGCTGCCGAAATTGCACTGCAATTTTCCATGCCAAAGTTAGTGTATAGTGAATACCATTTACATTTCTCTATCAAGGGTATTAACCTTTAAAAATATTTAAATATTTATTATATAGTTTCATTTATTAATTCCTCATTAATTTATTAGTAATAAATGATGATTTTTAAAGAATCTATGTTATATGATCCATATGGCGCACTAATGAATGAAATGAAATGATTAAGAAGGGTGTGCCCTAATAGCACCTCAACAAATTGAGTAAAGATTATTATCTTGATACTTCAAGTGAAATGTGGGTTTAATAATTATAATTCAAGTTAAATGAGGGTTTACTAATTAACCATGTGCAATGAGCCTTGGATCATGCTAATATCATGTTAAATGTTGATTCCACATTTCCATGTTATGATAATCCTGCTATATCATGCTTTTAGGTTCATGTTTCTTTTATGATCCATTGATATGTCTATTTCCTAATGTGTACTATATTCTTCATGTTATTCCTTTTTTACTCCCTTACTGGGCTTTGTAGTAAACCCTTGTCTTATGAATGTCCTTAGGTTATCCCATGAAATGCTAAGTATGAAGGAATGTTTGTGGTCATGTAAAAGAAGTTTTCAATAAATATGTGTATTTCATGTTTTTAGTTGTTATGTAATGTTCCTAAGCCCCAAAGACAGTAGTCCTCTTGATCTTCTATGTTTTATCAAGTGAATATTTTATTTAACAAATTATGTTTATGTGTGAAATAAAGAGTAGGGTTGCTCTTGATGGTATCAAAGGATATGTATAGTTATTTTTGGGATTAAAATTATAAAAACCTAGAAAAATACTTAGGGATAAGACTAAGTATAATAAAAAGATCAGTAAAATTTGGTGAGTATTGAGTAAGTGGATTATCAAAAAAATAAATCCCTATCTAGATATGAGCAGGTAGAGGTGGCTCTAGCATAGATGTATCTAGGGGTAAAACCTGAAAACACCGCTTTTAGCTAAACTCATATGAGAACTAGTGCACAACAACCGTCCTTACTGTAATCTTAGTTACGACACTCCCGAGGGATATGCTTTGGTAAATTTATAAGTATAGTATGAACCATTATTAAAGGAATTAAAAAAGTTCCCCTCTGAATATATGTTTTGAAGTAGATCATGGATAACATATATTGAAGCCTATAAATTCATAAGTTAAGGAAAAAATGTAATTTATAAGTCATCCATTTTTTTATTTGTATTACCCTTAATGTTTTACCCCTAACATTCCTTTCATTTCATCTAATGGACAGTAATAGGAGGACTCGGACTAACAACTAATGTGAAGATCAAAGTAATGAATGTTATAATGAGATGCCCAATCTGATGTGAGAGGGAATCACGAACTTTGTGAAAATAATCTCTCGGTTAACTCAAGTTTGGAATAGAAACATGGTTCAAGAGGAACATTCACCCCCCCCCAGAAAGAATAAGTTGCAATCAAGAACTTCATAAGATAGAGGCCTCCAACTTTTAATTGATCGTATGATCCCTCAATTTCTGAACAATGGATCAACTCCATTGAAAAGATATTCTCCATCCTTCAATGTTCTGAAAAAGATATGGTTATTTATGATTCTAATCATATGGAGGGTTATGATGGTCAATGGTGGATATTGTTAAAAAATTCAAATCCTAAAGATGATATCAAGGTGTTGGTATGGTAGGATTTCCCGAAAATGTTTTTCAATAAATATTTTCTTGGCACCATCTGACTTAATATAGAAAGGTACTTCCTTTCCCTCAATAAAAAAGATGAGGAATCCATCATAACGTATGAGGAAAATATCACAAGGCTTGCGCGATTTGCCTCCGGCTTTTTCGTTACACCTAAATGGAAGGTTGAGCACTTATTTTTGTCGGCTAAAACCTATCCTATGGAAAGCCCTAGCAATACACGACTTCAAGAGCTATGAGGAAATTGTCTAATGTTCCCTGAAAGATGAAATAGAGATCGATGAATCTTAGGGGGTATCATGGGGATAAAAAGTGTTGAACTTTAATTCTGGTGGTCTGATGGATAAATACAACGGTACTATGAAAATCTATCACATCAGTTGCAAATGGTGTGGAAAGAAGAACCCAAGAAATTGACTAATGGGGATGAGTAAATGCTTCAAGTGTGGAAGAGAAGGGCACCATTCCATTAACAACTGACAAGAAAAACCTATGGCTGTGATAGAGGAGAGGAATGCTCAATTCAACCCTCAACGTGTTGTTCATTGCATCAACTGCAATGAACCGGGGCACTTTTGAAACCAAGGAACTTTGCAAACCAGTGCCTTATGCTAAGGGTTTTCAGAGGCAACCAAAAACCTCCAAGGAAGAAAGGGAGAGATTTTTCCATCACTACTATTGAAGTGAACCCCGACAATGATGTGGTGATAAGTATGCTAGTTATTTATTCAAGAATAGAGAACATACTATTTGATTCTGATTCTACGCATTATTTTATATCCCTATAGTTTATTAGAACTATCCTAACACCACCAAAAATAATGGAAGTAAAGTTGTCAGTGGGAACAGAAAATGGGGCAATCATTTCATACCATGAATATAACTCCTCCCCTATCCTAATTTGTGGATTGAACTTCCTGGATAACCTCTTCATACTCCCTTTGGGGGAATTTGATGCAATTTTTGGCGTGTATTGTCTTTCCCTATATTGAGCCAACATAAATTTTCATGTGAGGGAAATCACTCTCCATATGGAGAATCGACCCATGATTCATTACAAGTGCAAGGAGAAAGATGAATCTTCTTTAGAACCATCATCTCAAGCATGGATATTAATACACCATGATGATGCATATCTTGCTCAGATGATTGTGTCTATGGAAGAAACCATACTTTAAGTCATTCCTATTGTGAGGGAGTTGGATGAAGTGTTTCCTGAGTAATTTCATAGTTTTCCGCTAGAAAAGATGTTTAATTATAAATTGATCTTATACTAGGGGAATTTCCAATATCCAAGAATCTGTATAGAATGGATATGCAGAACATTAGGGGTTGAAGAAACAACTACAGGAGAATCTGGATAAAGGGTTTATACGAACAAGTGCTTCACCATGGGGTACAACAGTCCTCTTCATCAAGAAGAAGGATGGGTCATTGTGCGTTTTCATTGTTTATCATGGGCTCAAAAAAACATGATAAAGAACAAGTATTCTCTACTATGAATTGAAGACTTGTTTGATCAGATATTTGTAGAACAATACTTATCCAAGGTGGATTTTTTATAAGGATATTACCAAGTAATAGTGAAGAAGGAGGATATACCCAATATTGGTTTTAGTACAAGATATAGGCACTATGAATTCATAGAAATACCTTTTGGGATCACTAATGCTCTAGCAATCTTTATGGACATGACGAATGGATTCATTAGAGATTACCTCAAAAACATTGTTTTATTTATATATGATATTATAATATAATCCAAAATTAAGGAGGAGCATGAGGAGTATCTAAGAACTATACTTGAGACCTTGCGAGAGGAGAATCTCTATGAAAAGTACAAAAAGTATGATTTTTGGTTCAATGAGGGCTCATTATGGGTCATATCATAAAAATCAATGGGATATCTGTGGATCCCTCCACGACAGCTTCTATTAAGGGATGGATGAGTCCAAAATCGGTAACAGATAGTTGTATCTTCCTAGGGTTAGCTAGATATTAACGTTGATTTGTGAGAAATATCTCATGATTTTCCAACCATCTTACCAAGATAACTAATAAAGGAGTAATGATTTATTGGAGTGATGAATGCGAAGAGAGCTTCAATGAGTTGAAAAGGAGGCTTATCACAGGGCTCATGCTCACACTACCCAAAGGTAAAGAAATTTTTGTGGTATTTAGTGATGATTAAAATAATGGAATGGGTTGTGTGTTGATGCAAAATAATAGTGTTATTTCCAATGATTCATGGAAATTGAAATTTCATTCAAAAAACAATCCAACACATGATCGGGAGTTGGCTGTAGAAATCATTGCATTAAAAATTTGGCGCCCCTTCCTCTTTGGGGAGAGGTGTGAACTATATACGGATCACAAAATCCTCAAGTATATATTAATATAGAACGAGTTGAACATGCACCAATTCAGATGGTTATAACTGATCAATGGCTATGAATAATCAATCCATTACCACCCTAGGAATGTGAACAAGGTTGAGGATTCTCAAAGTAGAAATGACCCATAAATTTTATCATTGGTGAGAATTGAAAAGGATCCAATATTATTATATTTGATGAATTTTGACATTAGAATCATAAATAAGGGAATATAATCAATACTATCACAAATGATTTCTCAACTGTCTCTTTTGGAATGGTTAAATGATGCTCAAAAGGATGATGAGGCAATTCAGAAGAAAGTGGAAACTATCAAAAATGGAAATCCTAGGAGTTCATTGTTAATGAAGAATGAATTACGAGATTTGGGTCAAGACAATGTGTTCTATCAAATACGGAATTAAATAAAGAACTTTTGGATGATGTACATAGTTTGAAATTCTCTATTCACCCAGGAAAGAAAAGGATGTATCGAGATCTCTGAGAGATTTATTGGTGGGATAACATGAAGAAGGAGATCAGTGAGTATACATCAAAGTGCCTGGTATGTCATCAGTTGAATGCTGAGAGGTAGAATTCTAAAGGGATGATGCAACCATTACCTATACCAAAATGTAAATGGTAAAACATCACCATAGGATATGCCACTATAAATCTAAAGACATCAAATTGAAACAAATATATATGGGTTGTTATGGATTTTCTTTCAATGAATACACACTTTATTGCAATTTTGGAGGATTTCTCAATGGATCAACTAACACAGATATACATCAGGTATGTGGTAAAGATGCATGGAGTACCACTATCGATTTTATCTGATCAAGATCCATGATTCTCCTCTAAATTTTGGAAGAGTCTTCAACATGCTCTGAAAACTGAGTTGAACTTTAGTACATCTTATCATCCTCAAACTGATGGCCATCCAGAGTAGAATATCCAAAAACATGAGGACATATTGACAACATTCTCAATGGACTCAAAAGAAGTATGGGAACAACATATTACTCTGGTTGAGTTCTCATATAACAATAGTTTCCATTAAAAATCCAAATGGCTCATTATGAATTCATTTATGTGAAGAGGTGTGGAACCTTTTCATGATGGGATAAAGTAGGGGAGATAAAACTCCTAGGTATAGAAATGGTTAAAGAAATGGTGAAGAAGGTTAAGACCATCCAGCATCACATTAATGCTTCTTAAAGTCAACAAAAGAGCTATGTTGATACTCATAAATGAGACCTAGAGTTTGATTTTAGAGACCTCGAATTCCTCTGTATATAACTGTGGAAGAGATTTATGAGATTTTGTAAGAAGGGAAAGCTTATTCCAAGTTACATTTTCTCTTTTGAGATCCTTGCTTGCATCAGAGTAGTGTCCAATCAACTTGAACTCCCATCGAACCTATCTCAAGTACATGATGTATTAAATGTATCACTCTTGAGGAATTACATACTAAACCCATCACATGTACTCAATCTCAATTTGGTACCATTAGAGAATGTCTACTCCTATGAAGAGATGGTGTTGAAGATATTAGATCATAAGGAAAAAGTTCTATGAAATAAGACAATGCCCCTCGTTAAAGTGTTGTGGAAAAACCACAAGATTGAAGAGGCAACATGGGAATCAGATGAAGTGATGAAGAAAAGTTACCTACATCTGTTTTACTGTGGGAAAAGTAAATTTCTTGGGAAAATATTCTTAAGGGGGAAAGATTGTAACAACCCAAACATTTATTAATGAAAATTCTTTTAGATATATTTAAATGTATTATTATGTAAAGTGGTTATATAAAACATATAAACTTCCTTGGTTTTATGTTTTTGGATTTCCAAATACTATTAAGAATTATTACCTTTTCTAATATTGATGTTGAATAGTGATCACATGATTGGTATAAATATAGGGCTTTTACAAATCCAATTTACTCAGGAAAAGGACACAATGGCCTCACCTAGGAGAATTGCTCCATACGAAGCCCATTTATTGGAGCTTGAAAAGGAGGCAGCGTAACTAGTATTCTCTCTTTACCAATCCTAATCCGAGCTTCAAAAAGTTATGCTTGAATGGAATCGCCTATGGGAGAAGTATAAGTTATTAGATATTACCACCCGAGCGATGTTATCGGAGCCTCCCCAAGAGTCTGTTGCCATCGCACACATAACCCTTTGGTCTTATGCGGGGTGTTATATGGTGTTATGTAACAAGACCCCAGCACAATTATTATTTGTGTTAATTTTTTATAGAATAAAGAATATGAATTCATTTTATTATTGTTACTTTTTAAATAGTTTTTAAAGCACAAATAGTATTTTTTTAGTAAATATTCAATTAAGAAATCTATTTTGATGAATTAATGGAATTTTTAATTAATTAATATTTTAATAAAATATTATTATTAATAAATTTTTATCAAATATAAATAACCGATTAATTTTTATGAATACAGTTGTTATTTTTATTATGGTTTGAAATCTGTTTTTGTTAAAACCCGTGCATTTTCGATAAATGTTGGTTTTTATTTTAGAAGTAAAAATTCAGATATTTAGAAAACTATTTAGATAAAATGAATATTATTTTTTGATTCAGGATATCAAAATTATCCAATGTTTATTTTTTCATAATTTTCTGAGACAGTCGAATTTTTGGGTAAAAATTAAATACCATTTAAATATATAATCTGTTTCATGACATCATAATGACCCAATTAAGATGTAATAAAATAATATAAATGGTTTTTTGGCCAATATGTTTTTACCTTTAAAATAATTTTATTTAATTTTTTTTTACAAAGCTTTAGTGGACCCTCCAAGACATAAAAAACATCTTAACTCTTAAAATGATTTCCTTGAGAGTGTGACTCACCACCACAAAAGAAAGACTAATATTTTAATAAGTTTGAAATTTTACTTATAAAATAATGTTTTTCCACTCCCCTTTTCCAAAAAACATGGGAAAACCCATGGTTTGGTTTTTGGTTTTTATTAGTTTAATATTTAGTGTCCAAAACCTAAATAATAAAGAATTCCCTCTCTTTTCCTTTATAAACCAACCCAAGCTCCCATTTATCTTCACTAAAAACCATTTGGGAACATCCTTACTCTACCCTCCTCTCTCTATTATCCTCCCAAGGCACCCCAATCTCCCAATAATCCTCTCTCAAGCCTCTCCCAAGCCTTTGGGATCACACTTCCAAGTAAGGGATTTCTTCCTCTCTCATTTTTGTCCATGTTTCTTTATGTTGATATACCTTTATCATTTAAATTAAAAATTTTGGGTTATTATTTATAGACTCCAATATAATTACATATTTTTGTTTGAATTATGATATACACCATTCTCTCTCATTAATTACTCCCATGTACACCCATTACCATGCAGAAATTCGGTAAGGGATTTCTCTCTCATCACATACATTCATGCAATTATTTTGTATTATGAATCTAAATACCATTACATATGTTGGTACATGTATCTATATGACCCCCCATATAGTAAATTTCATGTACATATCATGATTCTCCCCTTTGTCTCACATCAACCATTTTTATGAATTCTTATGTCATGGCATTATACTGCAGAAATTGGACCATGATTTTCCATGCCGAAGTCATTTTATAGTGAACACCATTCTCATTTATATATCAAGGTTAATCACCATTATAAACATTTAATTATTGATTATATAGTTTCATTTATGAATTCTACACTTCTTTATTTTCGAATAAATTAGGATGTTTAATGAATCCATGTTATATGATTCATGTGGTACACTTATGCATGAAATGAAATGATTTATAAGGGTGTGCCCTGATAGCACTCCAATGCATTGGGTAAGGACTAGTTTCATGGTACATCAAGATCAATGAGGGTTTACTTGTGATAATTCATGTTCAATGAATGTTTACATATTCTCCATGTTCAATGATCCTTGTATCATTCTTATATCATGTTAAATGTTGATGTCACATTTCTATGTAATGATAATCATGCTATATCATGCCTTAATGTTCATGTTTCCCTTATAATCCACTAATATTCCTATTTCCTAACATGTAATGTATTATTCATGTTATGACATGTTTACTCCCTTACTAGGATTTATATCTCATTATTTTCTTATAAATGTTATGAGGTTACCCCCATTCAATGATAAGTACGAAGGAATGTGTGTGGCTATGTAAAATAAGTTTTCTATAAAGATGTTTATTTCATGTTTTATGTTGTTATGTAATGTTCCTAAGCCCTAAAGATATTATATGCCTAGATATTATATGTTTTATCAAAGTGAGTATATTATCTAATAAATTATTTTTCAGTGTGAAATAAATATAAGGGTTGTTATAAGCACTAATTGGCCTTAGGTAACATCCCCATGATGCTAAAGATTGCCAAGAAATTACAAGGGATTCATTAATAGATGGAGGATTATTTTCCATTTTGAAAATAAAAACAAACAACCAAGAACCTCATAACCAAATAAGACACTACATGATTAATGATATAATTGAAAGATAACTGAATGTAATTCCATTATATCAATGCCAACTAAAAAACTTCACCATAGAGTATGACTATAAAACATACAAACAAACAGCATAATACAAATGCAATAAAATCCAAAGACTACAAAATAGATCTCCAAATCTCCAACATTCTCCATATAAGAACCCTGCTCTTTAATACACACTTAAACATTATTTATTACATAAACATTCACATAATAAAACACTAAGGATCGAGAGGTCTAGTGGCTTGGGAAATTAAGAACATTACATAACAACATAGAACATAAAATATTACATCTTTTTTGAAAACTTCTTTTACATGACCACACACATTCCTTCGTACTTAGCGTTATATGGGATAACCTAAGGACATATATTAGAAAAGGGTGAGCTATAAATCCCAGTAAGGGTGTAAACAAGTAATATCATGAATAATACAATACATGTCAGGAAATAGGAATATAAATGGATCACAAGAGAAACATGAACATAAAATCATGATATGACATGGTTATCATAACATGGAAATGTGGAAACAACATTTAATATGATATTAGCAAGATCTAAGGCTCATTCCACATGAAGAATGAGTAATCCCTAATTCCACTTTAATTATAATGAGTAAACTCTATTTGAAGTTGAATTAATATAAGTAAACCCTCATTTCACTTGATGTATCATAATTCTAATCTTTACCAAATGCATTAGAGCGTTATCAAGACACACCCTTTATAAACAATTCATTTCATGCATAAGTGTGCCACATGGAATCATTCAGCATCATAATTAATTTAATGATTAGGGAATGTAGAATAGATACATGTAAGTACCATTAAATATGTATATGTGCATATAGGTGAATACCCTTGATAGAGAAATGGGTATGGTATTCACTTCACAAGGATTTGGCTTGGAAAATTTCAGCGGCATAATGACGTCAAATAGAAATTGAAAAAATTGGTCGATGAGAGATAATGGGGTCTCAAATAATTTATACCTAAAATTGGAAGTAAGGGGGTCGTGAAACATAATATCCAGACACATGTAATGGAATTTAGATGCATAACATAAAAGAATTACATGATTGTAAATGAGGAGTGATAAATCCTTTACGGATTTATGGCATGGCAATGGGTGTACATGGGAGGTATTAATGGGAGAGAAAGGGGTCTATAATCATTCTAACATAAGGATGGATGTATAGGAGAGGTTCTAAATCATACCCTAACATTTTTAATTGAACATAAAATGGCATAATAGTATAAGGAAACGTGGACATAAATAAGGAATGAAGGAAAGTGAGGATCGTTTACTTGGAAGTGTGATCCCAAAGTCTTGGGAAAGGCATGTGATATACTTAATGAGAGATTGGGGTGCCTTGGGAGGATTATAGAGAGAGCAGGGAAGATAATGGTGATGATAAAATTGGTTTGATTGAAGAGGAATGGGAGATTTAGTGGGTTTATATAGAAAAGTAGAGGGAATTCTTTATTATTTAGGTTTTGGACACTACACATTAAAATAATCAAAACCACAAACAATAAAAAGGGTTCTGTGCCTGGTTTTTTCCAAATGGGAGTAGAAAAAATTATTTTATAATTCCAATGGACGAACCTAATTAAATATTAGGCTCGCTTATGTGGAGGTGAGTTTCACTCTCAAGGATATCATTTTAAAATGTTAAAATATTTTATAATTCTTGGAGGGTCAACTAAGGCATTGTAAAATTAATTAAAAAAATCTAAAATGACATTATTTTAAAGGTAAAACATATAATTTCCAATTATCCATTTTATACTATTTTATTAAATCACTATTGGGTCATTATTATGTCATAAAACACATTATATATTTAAATGATATTTAATTTTTACCCAAAAATTCGACTGCATCAAAAAATTATGGAAAGATCACCGTTAGATAATTTTGACATTATGAATCAAAAATAATATTCATTTTATCTAAATAATCTTCTATATATGTGAATTTTTACTCTTAAAATAAAAACCGACATTTATAAAAAATTCATCGGTTTTGATAATAAAAAATTTCAAACATTAATAAAAATTACAATTGTATTCATAAAAATTATATGATCATTTATATTTAATAAAAAAATTATTAATAATATTTTATTAAAATATTATTTAATTAAAAATCCATTACTTTATCAAAATATATTTCTTAATTGAATTTAAATATTAACTAAAACTATTATTTGTGCTTTAAAACCCATTTACAAAGTAACAATAATAAAATGAATGTATATTCTTTATATAAAAATAATGCACACAATCATAATGCTAGTTTCTTGTTACATAACCCCTTATAACACCTATATAAGACCTAAGGGTAAGGGGTTCAATGCTAAAAAACTATTAGGGTGGCTCGGATAATATCTCTTAGGCGGTAATCTCTATTAACTTCCACTACTTCTGTAGGTTGTTCCATTCCAGCTTAACGTGTTGAAGCTCGGCTATGTATTGGTCAAGAGTGATTTCCAATGACACTACCTCCTTTCTATGCTCTGACAAATGGGCTTTGTATAGAGAAATTTTACTGGATGAGTCCATCACTTCCTTTGTCTGAGTATATTGGATTTGTTAAAGAAATATATTTATATTAATCATGTGATCACTATTCAACAAATATATTAGAAAATATTACAATTATTAATAGTATTTTAAAATCCAAAAACATAAAACCAAGTAAGTACATGTGTTTTATAGAACCATTTTACATAATAAGACATTTAATTAAATCAAGAGTAATTTTCATAAATAAAATATTGGGTCATTACAATATATCCCCTTAGGAAATTCCTCCCATGAAATTTATTTTTCCCACACTAAAATAGATTTGGGTAACTCTACTTTATCACATCCTCTGATTCCCACATTGCTTCTTCAAACTTGTGGTTTTTCCACAATACCTTAACAAAGGGACTTGTCTTATTTTGTTGTGATTTTTTCTTACGATCTAAGATCTTCACTGGCTTCTCTTCATAAGAGATGTCATTCTCAATGGTACCAAATTTGGATTGAGTACATGTGATGGGTTAGGTATGTACTTCGTCAAGAGTTATACATGGAATACAACATGTACTTGAGATAGGTTTGGATGTAGTGCTAGTCGATAGGCCACTGCTCCAATTTGATCTTGGATCTCAAAAGAGCCTATGTTCCTTGAAATAAGCTTTTCTTTCTTCCCAAATATCATAACACTCTTCCACGGTGATATGCCAAGGAATACCATGTCTCCAACATCAAACTCTAGGTCTGGTCGATGGTTGTCAACATTGCTCTTTTGTCGACTTTGAGTTGTTTTAATGTGCTACTGAATGATCTTAACAATCTCCACCATTTCTTAAACCATTTTTGGACCTAGAAGTTTCACTCCCCAACTTCATCCCAATAAGTCAGTGTTTTGAACCTCTTCCCATAAAGGGATTCATAAGGATTCATTTGGATTCTTGAGTGGAAACTGTTATTGTAATAGAACCCAAACAGAGGAAGATGTTGATCCCATCCTCCTTTGATGTCTATTTAGCATTCTCTCAACATGTCCTCAAGTGTTTTGACAGTCTGCTCAGATGGGCCAGCAGTTTTTAGGATGATAATATGTACTGATGTTCAGCTCAGTATTCAAAGCATGTGGGAGAATCTTCTAGAACATAGAGGTGAATCATGGATCTTGATTGGATACAATAGATCGTGGTACTTCATGCATCCTTACCACTTCTCTGATGTATATCCATTACAGTTGGACCAATGAGAAATCATCTTGAATTGCAATGAAGTGTGAAGTCTTTGTAGGATAATCCACATCAACCCAGATTGCATTGTTTTCATTGAATGTCTTCAGAAGTCTAGTGACAAAGTCCTTGGGGATGTTTTCCCATTTCAATGTATGTATGGGTAATGGTTGCATCATACCCTTAGACTTCTTCCTCTCAGACTTCACTTACTGACATTCCGGGCACTTTTATTTATACTCAGTGATCTCATTCTTCATGTTATCCCACCCATAATGATCTCTAAGAACTTGATACATCAATGTGTTTCCTATTTGAATGGATAAATTAGAACTTTGTGCATCATCCAAAATTTATTTCTTTCCAAATTTTATGGAACACATAGTCTTGAACCAAATCTCACAAATCCGTCTTCATTAACATTGAGCAGTAATTTGTGAAGGGGTTGATGATGTTCCATTCATTATGATTCCCATGTCCATATTCATAAAATCCAAGAAGATTGGATCCTTTTAAATTCTCACCAATGATACAATCGTTGGGTCCTTTCTACATACATCATCTGGCACCTTGTTCGGTTTCCGAGGGTTGTAATAGATTGAGATCTCATAGTATGTGATCATCTCTAACCATATTCATTGGCACATGTCCAACTATTTCTGTGTTCATATATATTAAAGGCTTTTTTGATCCATATAAACTTCAGACTTCCCTCCAAATAGGTAATGTCTCAGAATTTATAGTGAGAATATTACTACAGCCAAATCCAGATCATGTTTTGGATTTTTTTCGTATAAAAATCAATTTAATTGAAGAATAGGCAATGAAATTATCATCTCTCATCAACACATAGCTCATTCCCTTCTTCGAAGCATCACTGAATACCACAAAAAGTTATCCAATTATGGGTATTGTGAGCACGGGCTTAGTGATAAACTTTCTTTAAACTCCTTGAAGCTATCTTCTCATTCATCACTCCAAGTAATCATGGCTCCTTTCCGAGTTATCTTGGTAAGAGGATTTGAAAATCATGAAAAATTTATAAATTTTTTTTAATAATATCCAGCTAACCCAAGGAAGCTAAAAATATCCATCACAGATGTTGGACTTCTCTATCCCTCAATCTCATTTTTCTTAGAGGGATCCATAGATATCTCATTTCTTGTGATTATATAACAAATGAATGAGACCTCCTTCAACCATAACTCACACATGTTATACTTTTCATAGAGCTTCTCCATTCGCAAGGTCTATAGTACAGTGCTTAGATGCTCTTTATACTCCTCCTAGGTTTTAGAGTATATTAGTATATCATCTATAATAACTACCAAATTTTTTTCAGGATAACCTCTAAATACTCTATTCATCAATTCCATGAATATTTATGGATAATTAGTAATTCTAAAAGGAATTAAAATTAATTCCTAGTGCCCATACCTTGTACGAAAAGTTTCCTTGGGGATATCCTCCTTCTTCACCCTAACTTGGTAATATCCCAATAGCAGATACACCTTAGAGAAGTTTTGTGCTCCATGTAGCTGGTAAAAAAAGTCATCAATTCGTGGTAGAGGATACTTTTTCTTTATTATTATTTTGTTGAGATCACAATAATCAATGAACATGCGCATTGACCCATCTATCTTGTTGATGAAGAGGATTGTTGCACGCCATGGTGAAGCAGTTGGGCATATTAACCCTTCATCCAGATTCTCATGTAGTTGTTTATTTAGCTCCTCAAGATCCACAATAGCTGTTATATATAGTGTCCTGGATATTGGAAAAATCCCCAGTTATAATATCAATCAATAATTAAACATATCTTCTAAGATGAAGACCAGACAATTCCTCGGGAAACACTTCATCAAATTCCCTCACAATAGGAATGTCTTCAAGGATGGTTTATTATATACATAAATCATCATATGAAGATATGCATTCTCATAGGGTAGTAATATACACGCTTGAGATGATGGTGATAGATAATATTCAGCCTCCTCCTTGCACATGTATAGAATCGAGGGTCGATTCACCTTACGCAGAGTGGTTTCCCTCTCACAGCCATTTATGTTGGCTCAATATTGAGAAATCCAATACATGCCAAGAATTAAAAAAAATCTACCAGAGGGAGTATGAAAATGTTCTCTAATAAGTTAAATCCACATATTTTGATAGAGAAATAGTTATATACATGGGATGTAATAATTCTCCGATTTTCTGTTCTCACCAACATCTCTACTTCCATGATTTGTGGTGGTTTTGGGATTGTTCTACTAAACTTTCACGATAAAAAAGAATGAATATAACCATGATAAAAAAGTATATTGGAAATTATTGAATGAATAACTATCCTACCTATTACCACATTGTTTTTAGGGTTTGGTTGTTGGGAGTGAGGGAAAAGAATTCCCTTGCTGCAATAGAGGTTTTTGGTTGCCACCAAAATCCCTTGGCTTAGGGAACTGGTTTTCAAAGAGCTCTGGTTCTTTACAGTTAATGAAATAAACAATGTGTTGAGGGTCTAAAAGATATTTCTTCTCACCTATCGCAGTAGCATATTTTTTTTATCGGAAACTAATGGTTAGGTGCCCTTCTCTTCCACACATAAAGCATTTCCTCATCCCTATGAAAAAATTTATGGGGCTCTTCTTTCTGTACCTTTGGAAGTGGGTGTTGGAATTTCTTATCACTGTTGGATTTATCCATTGGACCACCAGAAATAATGTATGAATTCCACTTATTATCCCCATGATACCCCTAAGATTCACTGATCTCCATTTCAACATTGAGGGAGAATCTTACAATTTGTTCAAAGAAATTGAAGTCATGGATCACTAGGGATTTTCATTGGCTAGATTTTATCCCAACAAAGAAGAGGTAAACCATGCATTTGGGGGTAAAAAAAACTTTAGGCATATTGTGAAAGAATTGTGAAGTTTTCCCCATACAATCCAATGGATTTTTCATCTTTTTTCTTAAGGTAAATGATGACCTTTTCTTTCTTAAATCAAAGGGTGCGAAGAAATTATTTATCGAAAAACATTTTCAAGAAATGATTTAATTCCAATTCATTGATCTATTCCTCAGGCTTTGTATTTTTTATCAATGTCCACCATTTATATCTTCACCCTACATATGATAAGCATCCGCAAGAACCCTCTCTTGTTCAGAATATTGATGGTTTAAGAATATCTTCTCAATGGAGTTGATCTATTGTTTGGCGATTGAGGGATCAGATGATCCATTAAAAGTAGGTGGCCTTTGTATCATGGAGCTCTCGATTGTGGATTCTTCATTCTTGGGGGGGGGGGGGGTTGGAAGTTCTTGTTGAACCATGTTTCTATTCAAAACTTGAGTTAAATGTGTGATTATTGTGACAATGTTTGTGATTCCCACTCCCATTGAATTGGGTATCTCATTAGAACAGTCATCACATTGATCTTCACACATATTCCTCCTATTACTGGTCATTGGCTAGAATAAAAATAATGTTAGGGGTAACACCAAAAGGGGAATCCAATGAAAAAATGATAACTTATAAATTGAAATTATTTCCATAACTTATGATTTTAATGGATTCATACTATGTTACCCATGATCTACATCCCAACATATATTCTTACGACAATTTATTTTTATTCCCTTAATAATGGTTCATACAAAGCTTATGAATTTACCAAATAATATCCATCAGGAGTGTCAATCCATGAGTGCAATAAGGCTCATTTTCAGGTACCAGTTACCATTTAAGTCTAGCTCAAAGATATTTTTTCAGGTTTTACCCCTATATACATCTCTGCCATAGTCACCTGTACTTTTTAATATCCAGAAATTGATTTATTTTCTTGATAAACCACTTACTAAATACTCAAAAAAATTCAGGGATATTTTTAGTATACATAGTCTTATCCCTAATAATTTCACTAGGGTTTCCTAATCCTAATCACAAAACTAACTAAACCTATCCTCTGATACCAACTACAACAACCCTGCTCATTATTACACACTTAAACCTGATTTATTATGTAATATTTCACTTATACAACTATCAGTATTGAGAGGTCTAGTGTCTTGGGAAATAAATAACATTACATAACAACATATAACATAAAATAAAACATCTCTATTGAAAACAACTTTTACATGACCACAAAATTATTTCGTACTTAGTATTTCATGGTATAACCTAAGGAGTAAAGAGTGATCTATAAAGCCAATAAGGGAGTAAAAAAGTCATAACATGAATAACAAAATACATGTTAGGACATAGGTATATCAATGGAGTGTAAGAGAAACATGAACATAAAGGAATTATATATCCTGTTTATCATAACCTGAAAATATGGCAACCACATTTTACATGATATTAGAACAAGACAAGACTCATTGCACATGAAGCATGAGTAAACCCTCATTATATATGAATTAGAATGATTAAACCCTCATTTCACTTGAATTAGAATGCGTAAACCCTAATTTCATTTATGAATCATGATAATAATATTTTCCAAAAGAATTGGAGTGCTATCAGGGCGCCCCCTTTTAAGCATTTCATTTCATGCATAAGTGTGCCACATGGATCACATAACATGGAATCATTCAACATCATAAGTTATTACATGATTATAGAATGTGTAATGCATACATTTATGTACCATTAAATATGTATATGTTCATAAAGGTGAATACCCTTTAGTGAAATGGGTATGGTATTAACTACACAATGATTTGGCTTGAAAAATTGTGGTGCAATTTCAGCAGCAGAACGACGTCAAAAAGAAATTTAAAAATTTGTTGATGATAGATTAATGTGTCTCTAATAATTTATACATGAAATAAACATTATGTGGGTCATGGGACATAATATCCTGACATATTTAATGTAATATAGATGCATAATATAAAATAATTTCTTGAATATAAATGAGGACAGAGAAATCCCTTACTGAATTTTGGCATGGTAATGGGTGTACATGGGAGGAATTAATGAAAGAGGAAGGGGTATAAAGTCATTAAAACATAAGTAGGGCATTATAGTGGAGGTCTTAAATCATACCCCCAAAATTTTTAATTGAAAATAAAATGGAATAACAATATAAGGAAACCTGGATATAAATAAGGAATGAAGGAAAGTGAGGATCCCTTACTTGGAAGTGTGATCCTAAAGGATTGGGAGGGGCTTGAGAGATACATCATGGGAGAATTTGTCACCTTGGGAGGATTCTATAAAGTGTAGGTAATAGTTTGGTTGAGATACAAGTGGTTTTAGTGAAGTGAAATGGGAAAATGAGTGGGTTTATATAGGAAAGGATAGGGAATTCATTATTATTTAGGTTTTGGACACTACACATTAAACTAATCAAAACCAAAAACCATCCCATGATTTTTCCAAAGTGGAGTGGAAAACATTATTTTATAAGTAAAATGGCCTAAATAATAATACATTAGTCTTTCTTATGGGGAGGTGACTCACACTATCAAGGAAATAATTTTAAAATGTTAAAATATTTTATAAGTCTTAGAGGGTCCACTAAGGCCTTGTAAAATTAATAAAACAAATCTAAAATCACATTATATTAAATGTAAAACATATATTTTCAAAATATTAATTTTATATTATTTTATTAAATCAATATTGTGTCATTATTATGACATAAAACAAATTATATATTTAAACAGTATTTAATTTTTAGCCAAAAATTTGACTGTCTTAGAAAATATTGATAAATTCACTTTTAGATAATCTTGACCTCGTGAATCCAAAAATAATATTCATTTTATCTAAATAATTTTTTTAATATGTGAATTTTACATATTTAAAATAAAAACTGACATTTATCAAAAATTCATGGGTTTTGAAAAAAACCAACTTTGAAACCTTAATAAAAATTAAAATTGTATTAAAAAATATAATAGGATCATTTATATTTAATGAAAATTAATTTAGTAATAATTTTTTAAAAAATATTATTTAATTCAAAAATCCATTAATTCATCAAAATAAGTTTCTTAATTGAATTTAAATATTAACTAAAAATAATATTTGTGAATTAAAACCCATTTAAAAAGTTACAATAACAAAATGAATGTATATTATTTATACAAAAATAATGCACATAATCATAGTGATAGGGTCTTGTTACATAAACCATTATAACACCCACATAATACCTAAGGGTATGGTGTGCGATGATGACAGACTATTGGGGAGGCTTAGATAACATCGCTCGATTGGTAATCTCTATTAACATCCACTTATCTCGTAGGAAGTTCCATTCAAGCTTAATGTGTTGAATCTCATAATGGGATTGGTCAAGAGTAAAGCCCAGTGACACTAAATTCCTTTTGAGCTCTGAAAACTGGGATTCATATAAAGCAATTATACTAGATGAGGCCATATCTTTCTTTATCTGAGTAAACTGGAATTGTTAACGCCATGTATTTATACAAATCATGTGATCACTATTCAACAGCTATATTAGAAATGATAAAAATTCTTACCGGTATTTTAAAATACAAAAACATAAAACCAAGGAAGTGCATATGTTTTATATCACCATTTTTAATAATAAGACATTTAATTAAATCATGATGACTTTTCATTAATAATAGTTTGGGTCATTACACTCTGTTATCAAACTCCACATAATAGTCCAACTATCACTAAGAACTGCTACAGAAATGCGATACTTTAACTTTTCCTATGTCCCGATAAATGATATCTACAAAAGCACCGATGTTCCAAAACAATGCTGAGTAATAATACTCAGTAGGATTTCCCCAAATGGCATCCCTACTCACACCACTAATATAGAACATGTTATCACATTTATATAATAAATTTTATATAAATTTTTTTTGATATAGTGCAATAATTTATAATGAAGGGGAAAAATTCCATACAAAAGAAGTTTTCAAAATTAATACCATTTCCAAAGATGGAATCTAAAACAAGTCACTTAACCAAATTCTCAATTTCAATGTTGGAATAACCTATTCTATTTCACATGATCACATAGACCCCCACACTCAATTTCCATTCTATTTCAATAATGCAATTCCCATTAATTTCACATTCAATTTCAATAAAAAACAATTGTAAATTAATACTTCTATTTCTAGAAAGAGGGGTCGAGTGTGACACAACCTACTTTAGGTTTTATGGAGAAAATGAAGAAAGAAACTAAAACCCCAACAAATCCTAGATAAATATAGAAAACCCTCCATAGATCTCTTCCCCCATGCTCAAAAAATCCAAATATCATCATATTTGGCATAGAATATCTTATATTTATCTATAGTGGAAGTAGATCTATGAAACCGAGAGACAGGGAGAAGTAGATCTAAGGAAAACCACAAAAAACCACCACACATGATGACTTACTGTGATAGTCAGGCTTCAACGCACATAGAAATGACTTCTTATTGGCCTTAGCTCAATGAGGAAATATTCATTGGCCGTTGGGAGTGATAAATATTGAGTTTTGGTCAAAATGGTGGAGAAAATTGGTGTTAGAACACAAATAAGTTAGGGATCCACCTTTATGGGTCTTGTTTTGAAACTATACATGTTCAATCGCGCGATTAGGAAAACTATACATTAATTGTGATTCATCTCCTATCTCAAGGAGGATCCTCAAACTGTTTTTTAACATAGTTAAAAAACTATGTATAGCCATGAAAACCCCCGTTGTCCCATGTCGCAAGATTTCTCCCTGGTAGCCACATGGTTTATGCAACTGTGCGCCTACCTGTGATCCAATCGCTTAGCCTCTGTCTCATTGTGTATGAATTTTTAGACGAGGTGAACGGTTTCCACTAACAATGAACCAACCGTTAACGATTATAAAATACCTAAAAACATTCCAAAACTCCTCCAAACCCTCCCACACTTCACCCAAACACTTTATATACTTAAAATGCAAAAATTAAGGGTAACTTAATTGAAATCAGGGGTGATAAATTGTCCCCACCATTGGAATACACCTCCCCAAAATGATCAAAACCATCATTGAACTAAAAGAGTACCATAAATTCTTCTTTAATCTCTTTCTTGCATTCCCAAGTCTCTTCTTAACTCTATCCAGGTTTCCACAAAACTCGTACTAGATCAATACTTTTTGCACCTAAGACTTTCTTTTTCTTATCAACAATCTTAACTAGCACATATACCAAGGTTGCATATGGCCCTAGGTCAATGTGATCCCATCTAATCACATGGTTATGACTAGGATGAAACTTTTTCATATGAGATTCACGAAATTCATTATGCAAAACACTTAACTATGGTAGAAAATCCAACTGATATGCCACCTCTCAAACCCATTCTAGTATATCAAAAGGGATTATATATCGAGGAGATAACTTGACCTTATTCCAAAAATGATGATGTATGAGCCTTGGAGATACCTTTTAGAACACATGATCACTCACCTCAAATGACAATAGCCATTGATGATGATCCACATACAATTTCTAATGAATCTTATCCATATCCATCCTCTTTTTGATCCAATGAATCTTCTTCACCATTTCTTAGATAGGGCTCATCCTAACCAGTGAAGTATCACCTATTTCATCCTAATAAAGTGGATAATGACAAGGAATCCCATAGTATTATCCAAAAGGATCCATATGTATAGAGGCTTCACAACTATTATTATTTGAGAACTCCACCAATGGAACATGATCTTTCCATGAACCACCAAAATCCATTACACAAGCCAACAACATGTCTTACATTGTTTTTATTGTCTATTTGGGTTAGTTATCTTCCTGATGATGATACATTATACTCATAGTCAATTGATTTCCAAGGGATTTATGTAAGGATTTATATAAACGATATGTATACCTAGGATATCTGCCCGACACTATATAAACCGGTACACCATGCCTCTTTACCACTTTCTGTATATTGAAGTTTGACATGTCCTCCACCATATGAGATTCATGAATAGGGAAGAAATGATCTGACTATGTCAGTCGATCCACTGTCACCCATATGGAATCGTGTTTATGAACCCTTTTTCGGTGACCTATTACAAAATTCATAGATATCTAATTTAATTTCATAATAGGGATAGGTAAATAGTGAAATATACCTATTGGTCGATGATGCTCTGCCTTAAAAGGTTGACAACATAAGCATCTTGAAACAAACTCAACCACCTTCCTTTTCATTCTGACCCACCAAAACTATGTTTTAAAAACCTTATACATATTATATAGTCTAGAATGAACATCCCATATCAAATGGTGGTAATCATGAAGAACTTTTTCTTGAAAATACATAGGTTTGACCATCTGATTTATGAACTATAACACCAAAATCAGATCCATAATACAACCCTCAATGGTCTCCCTACCATTGTGTTTTGATCTCATATACAAACATTATATATCCTATGTTTCTGCCTCTTTAATTGTCTTCAGCAGATCAGGAATAAACGAAACTAGAAATATGTTCATGACATCACCTCGTTCATCACATTCCAAGTGTGTATCATCTAGGATTGATATTAATTTACACTCATCTGAAGAATCAATTTCCAACTAAGAAATAAATTTTTACATAATACATCAGCCACCGAATTTCGCTTTCCCGCTATATACATCAAGTCAATGTCAAATATTTGAAGATAATCCATCCATATTATTTTCCTCATTTTGAAAATTCATTGTGAGAAAATATGTTTCAAGATCATATGATTCATTTACGTAATAAATTTATCACCAAAGAGGTAATGACGCCAAATCTTCAAAGTATGGATTATAACAGCTAACTCCAAACCATGTGTTGGGTAGTTATGATCATGCACATGTAACTATATTGATACATAATGAACAACATGATCTCATTGTAAGAGAACACATCCCAACCCAGATCTCGAAAAATCACAATACACCATTTACCCTTATCCAGATTCTAAAAAATCCAGATTGGTGTTGATGTAAGGGAAACTATAAACACTTGAAATGACTTCTAACACTCCATAGTCTATTGTAATAGAACATTTTTCCTTTTAAGATCTATTATAAGTGAATATAGTCATGATAATTCACAATAAAACACCGATAATAACCTGGTAGAGAAAAGAAACTCTGCATCTCAAAGACATTATTTTTTAGTTTCCAAGAGATAATTACCTATCTATTTTTTTGATCCACGGAAAAATGTATTTTAGAAGTTATGTGTCCAAGAAAACATGAATCTTGTTTCTAAAAAAAAACATTAATAGTTTGAAATACATATGATGATCCTTAAAGATTCCCAACACTGTCACTAAGGGTTTCTCATTCTCATCCCTTGTCCTTGAATACACCAGTATGTCATAAAATAACACCACCATAAAAGAATCAAGATATCAATGAAATATCAGATTCATCAATCTCATAAAGACGACTTGTAAGTTTTTTATACTGAAAGGCATTACCACATTTTTATAATGGCCATATCTAATCCTAAAATATGTTATCAAAATATCCTCTTTATGAACTGACAATTAGTGATATCCCAATCATAAGTAAATTTTATAGATCCAATAAACTCCAATATATTTTCTGAACTGATCATCAATCCATTATAGTGGATACCTATTCCTTATTGTAGCGTGGTTAGTATAATGATAATCTACAAATGGCCGAAGAGTTCCATCAGCCTTTTTGAAAAACAAGACTGGTGTTGTCCGCTAAAATGTGCACAACCGTATGAACCATTTTCTTTCCAGCTCTTCCAAATATAAATTCCATTATCTTATGTATATTGGTGACATCCTATCTGAATTAAATTAAATTGTATGGGTACCAAGAATGATATATATTATAGACTCAACTTCCCATATAAGTGGTAACCCTGAGAAATTTTTAGGAATGGAATAAAGAAACTGAACAAAAACCTCTAGAAAACTACTATTATATAACTATTCCATCAATTACCAATTAAATTTCATGATTTTCTAGGAGATAATTCCAACTGATAGTGCCAACAATCCTATTTCACCTTTCTTTACATTCTGGTCTCCTTAGAAGGGATGTTTGATGCCATCTTTAGTTTTAAAACTGACCTTTATTGTATAATAGTTAATGTGAGACTTGAATGTTGTCAACCAATCCATATACAGGATTATATCATAGATATCTATCTCAAACTCATATAAGTCCCACATTAGTTCAACTCTATCAATAGTTATATAACATTATCTACACACAAAGTCTCGATATTATCTTTGACTAAGAAGAGTATTAGTTTTTTAGCATTGAAGGAATCATCTCAAATTTTAAACCCATAAAATCAACAACATGAGAATAAACAAAAAAATTCATATGAAACCATATAAAAAACATGCAAAAGGATAGAATTAAAAATAATCATACCTCTCATAATTGATGCTCTGGATTGATCATCTACTATAACATGATCAGCTCCATATAATTGTTTTCCTGCCACACTTCTGTCCATATTTTCCTATTGATATTTCATTGTCGAAGGAGTCATGGTTTTATTGTAATCACCATGGATATATTTTTTCTACTAATGAGAATTACTCAAATTCCATCCTCCCGTCAATTCTAACAACACTTGTGACACCTGGGAAGTTTCCCAAAAACGTTTCCTTGGAGTATTGCAACAATAGCATTGAATATGCCCATGATTGAAATTGATTAATTCTATATATGGTATCATACACTCTCCATTCATTTTATTAAGAGAGACACATTGGAAACATCCCAGTATACCCTTGGGTCTTATAGGAAGATTTATCATTCTAGTCACCTAACTCTGATTCGTGCTCCCACCTTGGAAAATAGTTCCCCTCGTCTGATTCCTCCCACTATTACATTTTCCATTGATTCAATTATGTTTCAACATAATTAATCCCCCCATAGCTCTTTATATGTCCCTTTATTCCACCAAATCTCCATTTCTCATCTTTGTATAATTCTTTATGCAGTGATTGGAAATCTTCAAGAGAATTTCACACCTCATCCCAATTCAAATATGTGTACCTTCATGGATGGACTAGTAGTATCTTTGGGTGAAAAGTAAATTAAATTCATCAATTTTTCTATTTAATCCATGAATGAAAAAGAATTTATACTTCAAGCTAATGAAATACATCATTCATTGAATTTTGAAAATGTGAGGATAGAATTATGTTTTGAATAATTCTTCTAAATCCTCACATGCATGTCCTTGGTCCAATTTAACCTGAACAGCTAAATCCCACCACCAGTGTGTAAGATCCTCCATTATATATGTTGACATATTTGATTTCATCTTTTCTAGTGTTCCAATGATATTTAATATTTGATTCATCTTGTTCATCCATTCCTCTTCCTTTCCAGGTTCTAAAACACCTTGAAAGATGGATGGGATCTACTTATGGAACTAAAAAAAATGGTCCACTTACCTCGGTTCATCCTTTCTATTAATTGTTTCCACCACTTAAATATCATGGTAAATACTATGAACCATATATTGGTTCACTTGTGGCTCATGTGCCACCAAATTCGCAGAAGATTCTTTTTGATTGTTCCTAAACTGCCTACTATATGACATTTTCTAAAAAAAACCACAAACACCATAAGTCCTACTATCTATGAACAAAAGGATTTGAATTTCAAATTATACGACATAATAATATCCAAAATTTTGTTTACAAAATTCTACCATTCCCCATGACTAACAATTTTTTTTAAAAAAATTACTTTCCTTTGAAAATCAATCATTTTTCAAAAAAACAAAAACATACTCTTTTCAAAATGTTACTTTTGAAACCAATTTCAATATTTTTCAAAAATAAAAAAATTTCACCAAATTCTTAATCATTTATAAAAATGAAATAAGTAGAATTATTGGGATTTCATATCTGTAATTCATGCCATGATCATGGTAGTGGATAAATCCATGATAGTGAGTTGAAAATTTTTATAAGTTCTTCAAAAAAACATATATACTCAACTCCATGGTAACATGAAGTTCATCATAAAATGGTTAGCTATGTATTTTTATGCTCTACATTTAATGTTCTTACAATCATACTTCTTTTAACCAACCTAGCACAAGGAATGGGAAATAATTAATATCAACTCCAAGACTAAGAGAATGGAAGACCACTTGTGAGTTAGGGAACGAATAATCTGATACCACTTGTTTCCCAAGGATACATGGATGGACCAATATCGATACCACTTGTAACATCACACCCATCCTCATTGAATTTCCAAGGAGGTGGAGAATTACATGGCCTTAAGTGACATCTCTATGATGCCAAAGGCTGGAAATAAATTTCAAGGGATTCATTAATAGTTGGGTGATGATTTTCCCTTTTTAAAATCAAAAAAAACTGACCAAACCTTCCATAATCAAATAAAACACTACATTATTCATGATATAATTGAAATAAAACTCAAATCATTGTCACTATATCAATACCTACTACAATATTTTACCAGTACATTCCAACCAAATAAAATTCGGAAGAAAAATGAATCCAAACCCAAATAATCCTAAATAGAACTCCAAAAATCCAACAAGCTCCATGCTCAAACTCCACAAAACAACTGAAGTGTCATTTATCACAACTAGAAAAATGTGTTACTTTACATTTCCCCATTTCCTGGTAAATGATATCTGTAAAATCACCAATGTTACAAATAATGGGTGAGTAATAATTATCAGAAGTCTTTCCCCAAATAACTTCCATACTCACACCACTGTGATAGAATAAGTTAGAAAATTTATATGAAATAATTTAAATAAAAACCATTTCAATTATTTTTTCAATTTATAATGAAATCCAAAAATTCCCATCCAAAGTAGTTTTCCAAAATAAACTCATTTCCAAATAAAGCAACCAAACATGTCATTTAACCAAATTACCAATTTAAATGTTGGAATAACCCATTTTATATCACATTTTCACACACACTCATACAACCATACACAAGTTTGATGTTACATTACGGTTCAACTTCATGTCCATAACTTGTACCCTTTTAATGGTGGTACTTCACAACCATTTTCCAACCCATTACACACACACATAACCATTTAAGATAATAAATTCAAAACCTAATTTCCAAACCAATTAAAACTTTTCAATAATCCATACATTTATTTAAATCCATCACATCACATCACTTCAACAAAACCATCCTCTTATTGTAATCCATTTTAAAAAAAAATCAATAAAATCCACTCTTTATTGAGAACCACTTGAAAAACAAATTCAATCCATTCCAAAAAAACCTCATTTATATAAAATAGAAAAATTACACAATTTACAAAAAATCCAACAAAACCACATTTCAAAATAATCATTTTAAAATCAACAATACAAGGAACATTTCACAACCATTTTCCACAATTCCACAATTCCACCAAAAATCCATAAACTAATCAAACCATAACTAAAAATGGTTTTTAAAATTATTTCCAAAAAAATTCACATTAAATTTACATTAAATAAAATATAAATAATTCATTCTATTTCATGAAATTTTCTTCAACAGAAAATCCACATTCCATGGGTTTTATAGAAAAAACCAAGAAAGACACTAAAAACTCAATGATACTGGGTTGAATCTCCATAAACAAGACATAGATCTCTTCCCCTATCATAAAAAATAAAATATCATCCAATTTTTCATCATATGCCTTGTAGATATCCAAATTAGAGGTATATATATGCAACCAAGAGTGAGGAAGAATTATATGTAATGAAAACCATTGAAAACACCATAAACGATGACATACTGTGATAGTCAAGATTCAAAAAACCAAAAACGACTTTAGATCTGATCTGGGTTGATGGTGAAATATTCCTAGGCCTTTGGGATAAAGAAATATATTGTTTTTGTTGAAATTGGGGAGAAAAAGATTGTTAAAAAACAAATCCGGCCTAGATCCACTTTTTGTGAATCTAGTTTTTTAACCATGCGTGTTTAGTCACACTGTTAGGAAAATCTTATGCTAACCATGTTCCAACTTCTTCCGAAAATTGGATCCTTGAATGGTTGGATTCCATGGATATAAAACTATTAACCAGCTATAAATAATACCTATTTCCATTATGTCATGATTTCTCTTAATTGGATACACTGTTTGGGAAAATCGTACGCCTTCTTGTGGGCCAACCCCTTATCCTATGTCGCATTATACACGGTTTTCTAGGGGAGTTTCATAGATTCCATTAATTGTGAACCAACCATGCATATTTATAAATGACTCAAAAACCTTCAAAAAGTTCAAAAATATATTCCAAACTTCACCCAAACAATTCATATGCTTAAAATACATGAATTAAGGGTTACTTACAAGAAATCGGGGAGTGGGGGGTGCTACAGTGATCTGGAATGTGATCATGATAATTTTAAAGACCCAAAACCAATAAATTAGAACAAAATTATAGAATACCATAAAATAATCAAAATGAATTTTTTGTTTTGTAAATATAGTCCTTCTTAAAATATAAAATAAAATTGTAGAAAAATAATAAAAATAACTCAATGTAATTTTTTTGTAACAACAACATTATAAATTTCTTTCAAAATACATTTTGTTTATTTATGAAAATAATACCCTTTTGTTTTCAACAAAAAATTAATATGTGTTTATTTTCATTTAACAACCATATAATATTCAAAAGGAATATAAATAGAGAATACCATTTATATTGGTGGGAAATGTTTCTCACACTATATATGTTAAAACAAATATCTTATTCACCCTTTTTTATAAAAATTCCAAAATAACCAATTCAGTAACATTGTAAAGATTAATTTTTAATACTTTAAAAATAATGTAATATATGTTTTAAAATGGATTTAAATAATCATTGGATAATAGAAAATATATTCATGAAAACATTTAAAATAACATGGATATGGAAGAAAATGTCTAGCGACCAAATATGAAATAATATGGGATTTTCTTCATAAAAACTTAATTATTCTAAGTACCAAAGAGAGTAGAATAATTGGAAAAAATTAAAAAACTATAAATATACAAATAGAAGAAAATATATGTGGCATTAGAGATAAATATCACATAATTATTTCAAATGAGATTCATGAATAATCAATCCTTTTTAAGAATGAGATTGTAATATAAAACCTTAATGTTTTGGTAAATTTTGAATAAAAAACTAATAAAATTAAAAAAATGTGTATTGAAACATAAATATAATAAATAAAAAATTATTAATGATATTAAATTTAAAAGGATAATTATATACACTATATAAATGAAATTAGGTGCACAATATAAATTATGTCTCTATGGAGTGGGATTGTAATGAAAACCCAATTACCTAAAGTATGAATTTAATTTTATTCATTGTAAAAATCCTATATAATACATTTTTATTTATTATAAATATATAACAGAACTATATTAATAGTTATAATTCCATATATTGGTCACTTATAATATTATATCACCCTTTTATTAAATATTCTTTATTCACAACATCATCTCGGGTGTAATTTTTACTATTTTTCATGAATGTTTTATTCTGGTAGTTTTGGTCTTTTTATCATTGGTCATGATTTATAAATATATATAATATTATGAATCATATAAATATCATATTTATTCATTATATATAGTATTATAACCATCCACTAAAGGTATTATTGAAATACGTTGTTCGTGGAGATGATAGTCTATATGTACACATGAACGATGTTTTCATTTTATAATGAAATGGAAAACAGGAAATAATAATATATACATAAATAATATTATTATTATCATAAATATAATTTATATATATATACATGAAAATATCTATCCATGATAGGAAATGATTAAAAATGAAATATATCTCTTTGTGGAAATGGGCATGTGTGACACTTTCAATTTTCATTGGGTGGGAGAGTAATAAGGTAGATTAAATGTTATCATTAAAAAATAACAATTATATAATAAATATCATGAATAAAAATTATATCCATCATAAAAACCATACATTAAATGTGGTTATTCCAAATGAAATACATCAGTTCATGGAGGCACTAGTCTACATGTACACACGAGCAATTCTTACATTTCCCCTTAAATAGCTATTGAGAAGAACAATATGTGTTGCATTAACATAATAAAATTTAAATAGATGTTATTATTTTTTATATCATTATGTTCAGGATATAATTTAATTACTTATAAGAAGAAATAAAATAAAAGAACACGGTGAAGAGTTATACCTCTCCTTTGAAAATGCTCCTTTGGCTTAAACCTTAATCCTCCATAGAATTGTATTAGGTGTATAATAAAAGATCTAGGAATTGGATAAATAATATATAATGGTATTTGTGCCTATATTGTAAAAGATATATGTATCATGAAGCATGAGGAAGATACGAGAGGTGCTTCCCTTTTATAATAGTGGTGGGTGGTAATATTGTAAATATATAAAATATTAACATATAATATTTTTATAAATCTTATAACATGAATCCAAAGTTCCATATATTAAATTATAAGAAGAATAATTTCTAAATTAATTCAAAAAATCAATTTTATACAAGTATAACTGTCACCTTAAACCATATCTTCTTTTTAACCCCTTTATTTACACCATTTAACCTTAACTATGGTAACTGTTTTTCAAGGTTTAAGGGTCATGAGAGTAATTTTAAAATATTAGAGTGGAGAATAAACGGATATTTGATTATATTTTAAACATTTTCCAACCCATTTTATTTATTATAGGGTTTTTATTACTTTAAAATGAATTATAAATAATTGTTAGATATTAAATACAATATAAGGTCATTTTGGAGACTATTCAAAAAATTTGTCTTTAAAGAAATTAATATAATAATTAAATTAGAATAGAAATAATTTTACCACTAATTATAATTTATAATTATTCATAAAATTATTTGAAAAACATAATTCATCCAAAAAATATTACTTTAAATTCTTTTAATATCATGTACATGATTTTTTTACTACTTTTGACAGGCACTCCACCATTGTCACCTAAGAATAAAAGGAAATTATACCATCAATAAAAATATAAACAAATTAATATAATAAAAATAATTTAAAAATATTTAATATAATTATTTATAAGCATTAATTTTATATTTTATACTCAAAGAAAACATATTAGATAAATTAGAAGATTCAGAATGACATTTTGTAATAATTCATGATTTAAAATAATTTAATGGTCATTATCAATAAAAAATGGTACCAAAATGACATATTTTTAAATATGGGATGATATGGGTCTATATAAAATCATCCAATATATTAAATTAAAGTATTTTAATGATTTTTCACCATACACCCATGGTTTTAACTATGTTTAACATACTTTATCTTTTATCATAGTGACTAAAATGTATGAGGTTTACTATTAATTATGACCAAAAATGAAATATAAATATTTAAAATATTTGATTATATTAATTTTAAATATTATATGTATTTTTAAAAATTTAATTCAAGGATTTTTTAGACAATAATTTTAATATAAGTATGCAAAACGCATCAAAAATAGTTTTTAGAAATATTCCCTTGTAAAAAATTAAAATTATTCTACATTGAAATCAAGTATAATTTTATTATTATAGAATTAATTTATTCTTATATGACTTATAGTATAGTTTAAATCATGAATTTTTTTAATTGAAATAAAATAAATATAACTTTTCCCTAAAAAAACATTATATTCCACTATTTACTTAAAAATCAATTTTCATGGAAAATTTCCAAAAAATCACCATAAGAAAATCATGAATTGTGGATTTAAGAAATGTTATTCATTATGTAAAATAAAATTTCAATCATTATTATAAATTATTTCTAATTACCAAAATATAAAATTTTAAGAAACCTTTTTTAGAATAAAAGTATTTTTAAAACATAAAGTAAATTTATACTTTTCTTGTAGTTATAACAATTATTTGAATGATACATTTCTTGATTAAATTCATTATATTTATTAAAATCAGAATTATAATACACATATTTCATAATTTTTTTATTCATATTCATGCCCACCAACCCAATGTGTGTGTTATAATGGTCATATTTAAATAATATTATTTAATGGTTCATTTAAGCAGAGTGCTGCATGTGGTGTACACAATCGAATATAGTTTTTATTAAATGATAATGTAAACAAAAAACTCTTGGTATTAAATTGGGACTTTATTATTGAATTTTGGATGGAAATTATGGTGATTTTTTTTGAAAATCCAAAACACTTGGGCCACATAAAATGATATGAGTTCGGTTTCGATATTAGAAAAAAAAATTGGAATAAAAGTATGACATAAAGGGAGGAAGAATACAATGCTGAAACAGATTCCTTGAATGTTGGTCCATTAGAGTTTAATTAAACAATATATTGTCGAATTAAATCATATGTGAGTTTTATATTTATTGAATTGGAAACATAGGCCAAGCCAACCTACCCAAATCATTATTCAGATCTAACTATGTACTATGAGTGGAATATTGGGGATCCATAATTATATACTATTGAATATAGAACCAAAAATAATTTAAGGGATTACATAAATTATCATATTTTGAAGTGAGTATAGGTTTTATTAGTGGTACATTATATTTTTGATCCAACTGCAATAGTTTTGTTGACTACTGAGGAGGTGGATAGAGTTAGAGATAGTGTAGATCATTATTTACTCTATATAGATAGCCTTCTTCCTCAATTGACATATAAGGTATGAATTCTTTTTTAATTCTTTTTCATTATTTATTTCAAATTTCATATTATGTCTTATTATATTTACCTTATATATAAATATCTTGTAGTGTACACTGTTTTTGGACTGAATAAAAATCCACTGGAATTTTCATTTTGTTAGTTATTGGACAATATGTTTTGTAAACTGAGAATTTGAATGGAATTTTGTGATTCAAAACTGGTAACTAGTTTGTTTTCAGAATATTTTTTTGGATTTATGGGTCCCTTGCGTGTTCAATAATGTTCTGGGAGCATCGGGGCCTAAAATCCCTCTTTATGGAAGAAGTGTACAAGGCACACAGTTTTAATGAAAATCTACGGCCATTAGGAGAAACGTTGCATCTTGGTCTCCTTGAGAAAGAGGTTCCACATGTCATGACCCGTCCTCAGGGCCCATGTCGTGACTACCCCAAGCCCACCTTCCATAGGCTAGGGACTGGAGACTAGCAGCAAAGGCGTAATACCAATAAAAACGGATGGCATTGCCTTTTAATTTGTAACACACACATAGTCTGAACACAGGCAGTAGAGGCAACAAATGAAAATAAACACCATGTAATACTAAATAAAAAAGAAAGTGGTGAAGGAAGGGGCCGGAAATACGAGCCAAATAGTAAAGTACAACAACTTTAAATCTATTACAACAGCAGAACGGTAAACAACAACTATGAAGTCATCCTCTAGAAATCCCACATTAAGGGTGGGTAAAAATGGCCTCCACAACACCTCAGGTCCGTCTGTCTGCTCCATGTACGTACAACCAAGTGGTTCACCTCTGGGTACCGCCCATCTAAACAACTCTCTGCCTCGATCAGTGTTATCCATCATCTGCAACCAACACAATGATGTGCGGGCATAGCCTGTGCAGGGGTGAGTATAACGATACTCAGTAGGGATCCCGAGACCCCTGAAGGTCTACTAGAATCCTCGAAGGATAAACCACAGATGAAAGATACAATCACGAAGTATCAACCAACCCTAATTAGGTATATTCCCATACATATACCTAATTTATCAACCACAGTCCAGCTCCAACTCTCGAGCCCAAGAACAACCCAGTCCACACAGGAAAGTAAATTTAGTCACATCGACGATGATTATTGAATGTCCAGACTCAGCATACACAGGTATACATATTTCTTATAGAGACAGAGATCATCAGATTTAGTCACTGATTCATCTAAGTTGTCAAACCCACAAAGGATACAGGACCATCTTATTTGTCAGACCCACACAGGATACAAGACCAGCTACTTTGTCGGACCCACATAGGATACAGGAACAGAAGTCAGAACTGTCAAACCCATAGAGGATTCTGATACTGTAGTCATTGCAATCGAACCCAAAGTGGATTCCGGTTTAGTAATCATTGATTTCAAACCCACCTAGGATTCCGATATAGTAGTTGTCGTAGTCACAGCCAGCACTAGGGTTTCAGTACATAGCATGCTCAATTCCTGGAGGGTCCTCTCCTCGAGCAAAGTTTTGATACATCAACTATCACGAAGTCTTGTATTGATGTATCTCTTGGTTCCCCCTAATCATAAGTAACCCAACGTGACAGACGGCGTTTCAATCCGACATCCGGTATGAGAGTTATTAGCATTTCCATTCTAGGGGCCCAATTGGATTTGCGCTCGTTCCAAACCCGTTCGTTTCCCAAAGTTTTCCAAAACTCACTAAGAGTATCTCAAAAGGACCTCCTCGTCGCGAGGATCCCAGTTCCGCAGACGGCGCATCGATCAGATGTGCGGTCTAGATGTTATTCACGTTTAAGTGAAATGGGCCCAGCCCGTCAAGCCTAGTGGGATGGCAGGTCGGCCCGACCCGGTTTGGCGGGTTTGACCCGGATGGTGTTCGGCCTGGCCCGGTGGAGCACGACCCACCAACAGACCCAGCCCGGTGGGTCCGACCGGGTTTGGGGGTCGTCCCGGCCCGGTGGGGCACGGCCAACACACGGACTCGGCCCGCGTTGTAGGATGGTTCGGTTCGCACTACGGTGCTGCCCCTCCTCTGCCCAGCCGGCCTTAGCCTCCCAGTTCTTTCCGGCATGCGTGGCCAGCTATGCGGTCCGCGGTTCTCCTCAGAGTGGTGTCACGGTGCTCATCAGCTGGGCCAGCAGGCGGCCATACTGTTCGCCCACCGAGCGGGCCGCGGTTGTGGGCCATGGTCTTCTCTACAGCAAGGTGCCAAGTGGGAAACGTGGTCCTCCAGCCCAGCTAGTTTGATTCGTCCGCACAGCCTGCAGATGCGGGCCGCAGTTTCCTCCATGCGGCCGGCGCGATGGCGCCGGTCCACCATCTCCGCAGCCTGGCTGTGGCCTTCGGTCACCGCCACCTCTTCTGACCGTCACGGCCTACATGGTCCTGGCCTCCTTCCTTAGGCACGGTGAGGTGACACTGTGCCCTTTTGGATCCACCTCCATCGTCAATAAAACCAACAGGAATCAACAGAGGGTCGTCGGGCCGTGTTTGTTCAGCCCACAACCTCCGCATTAGGTGATGACAAATGGCCAAAGACGAACTAGATCATTCGTCAAAGAACAAGGTTAAAATTTTATTCATTTAAAAACAAATAAATCCACATACCTTGAAACTTGTTGTTGAATGTTGTCGATTCGCGGAAAGATGGCGTCACGGAAGACGGACGTCGTTTCGTCAACGTCGGAGGAAAAGACGTTGTTGGCGGCGTTCTTTTGCGAGTGACGTCTTCTCCCTTGACACGGAGGAAGGGGAAATTAAGAATATGAGCCGTCATTCTTTGGTGGATATGGAGTTCTTCGTCAAGAGGATATTGTTCCTCGTGTTCTTCATTGGAGAGGGTGATGTCCTCCAAAATCTCTCCTCTTCTACTTAGTTCTCCAAACCAGGTTTATTCCAACCAGATTAAAATAATGCAATGTATTCTTTTAATGTAGGAAAAATAGATTCAAAATATTTCAAATACTCTAATTAATTAATTAACTTATTCATTAATTGTTTTGGCACCTTAATTAGAGGAGGTGAAAGGTTTAAAAAATTCAAAAGAAGGGAGGTGGCTTCATTAAATCAAAGGGAAGTCCAAGAGTTTCAATGTGGGGTTTAAAGGGGTGTTGAAGGGTTTGTGTTCATGTGGGACCCACCAAAAAAATTCCTCACATGGTAGGATATGTGGGGGGTGGGACCCACCTCCAACTCCCATTTGGAAAAATTAACCAGTACATAAAAATTATATCACAAAAAATTGTTAATTTATTAAAAATCACCAAAAATTAACTCTCCTCCCGATAAAATGAAACAATGGTAATGTTCCCCTTAAGTGAATACTGGTGCTTCGAGTTCATCGGTGTCCTCGGATTTCAATTCCGATCATCGGTTCAAAAGATATAAAATCACACACTTATGTTTACTGAACGTACCCAAAAAAAACTTCCGAAATTGATTCCAGGCACACAGGGCCTTGGAATCAGGTGCTGTCAAGAAACTGTGGACTCGTAAAATTCCCTTGAATTTAAGAAAAAAATTTCCACTGAATTTTCGGGTCTTTACATTCTCCCCACCTCAGGGATTTACGTCCCTGTAAGATACAACACATACTATGGGAACAAATGGGGGTACTGAGCATGCATCTAAGCCTCCCGCTCCCATGTGCTCTCTTGGAGATTCTCGTGCCGCCAGCGAATGCGCACTAGAGGAATCACCATCCAGATAGGACCCTCTCTTGTTGATCCTCTATCTCTATTGTGACCTCCGTGAATGTCGCCCTGTCTTTGATGTCCAGCTCCCCATGGTCGATGATGTGGGACGGGTCGTTCACATATCACCTCAGTTGAGATACGTGGAAGACGTTGTGCACCCGGTGCAACTGAGGTGGAAGGGCCAGGTGGTGAGCCACCTTGCCTACCCTAATGAGGACCAGGAACAGTCCGATGAATATTGGTGACAACTTTCCACCTCGTCCAAATCTCCGTAGACCTCACCAAGGTGAGACCCATAGAAAGACATGGTCGCCATCCTCGAACTGCAGTGGTCTCTGTCTTATATCAGCATAGGACTTCGGTCTACTCCATGCAGTCTTCATCGGCTCCTAGATGATCTGCACATTCTCTATTGTAGCATGTACCATCTCTAGTCCTACAAGTGTTGACTCCCCTGGGTCAGTCCAGCACAAAGGCGATTTTCAAGGTCGGCCGTATAGTGTCTCGTATGGTTCCATCCCGATGGTGGAGTGGTAGATGTTGTTGTACACAAACTCGACCAAGGGTAAGTGATCCTCCCTGCTGCAACCAAAGATAAGAACACATGCATGGAGCTTGTCCTCAAGAGTCTAAATGGTCCTCTCACTCTGGCCAACTATATGTGGATGGAAGGTGGTGCTTAAGTGAAGCTGCATCCCAAAAGTCTCCGGCAACCACTTCCATAACCTAGATGTGAAATGAGCATCCTGATCGGAGACGATCGTCTAAGGAATGCCATGAAGTTGTACGATCTCCTATATGTAGAGGCATCCCAAGCTATCTACTGAGCCCTGCTCTCTAATCGGTAGGAAGTGGGCCGACTTGGTGAGTCAGTCAACAATCACCCAGATAGAGTCGCATCCTCTGGATGTATGTGGAAGTCCCATCACGAAATCCATGGATATATAGTCCCACTTCCACTCTGGGACCTCTAAGGGTTGTACCAAGCCTGCTGGTACCTGGTGCTCCATCTTCACTTACTGAAAAGTTAAGCATCGCAAGACAAACTCTGCTACCGCCTTCTTCATACTAGGCCACCTATGTTGTGGTCTGATGTCCTGATACATCTCTGTTTCTCCTAGATGTACCGCTAGAGGGGTATTGTGGAACTCCCTCAACACAACCTCATGTAGTGCAACTGGTACCATGGTACGTCCTTTGAAGAGGATGTCATGCTCCCCACCTTCATAAACCCCATTAGGTGCCTGCCTCGAGGATATCTGAGTACATCGCATCTCACAATCAACGTCCCTATGATGTGCCTCTATAACTCACTAAAGAATTGGAGGGGTGATTGTGAGAGACTGAAGAAAGGAATATCTATCTCTATCCACAAAGGATATCAGCAACGTGGCCAACTACTATGTCAACTCTCCTAGCATCTGAGTGCCTGATCTCCTACAGAGAGAATCTGCTACAACATTCCTCTTCTTAGGAGTATAGATTATCTCTAAGTCATAGTCCTGGATGAACACGATCCATCACCGCTATCAAAGTTTTAGGTCCTTCTGTGAGAATATGTACCTTAGACTCTGGTGGTCAGAATAGACTGTAAAACGCTCGCCCATTAGTCAGTGTTGTCACATCTTCAAGGTGAAGACCACTGCTACTAACTCTAGGTCATGGGTACCATAGTTCTTCTCGTTCTTTCTCAACTACCATGAAACATACGCGATCACCGCTTGCTCCTGCATCAGGAAACACCCGAGTCTGGTCCCTAATGTGTCATAGTAAACTACATACCCAACACCCTCCTCTAGTAGCATCAAGAAGGGCACACTAGTCAATCTATACATCAGCTCCTTAATGCTCTTCTAGCATCTCGCTGACCACACGAAGGGTCCCCTTCTTCGTCAATGCTGAAAGCAGTGCTGCAACTCTGGAGAAGTCTGTCAGAAATCTCTGATAGTACCCATCCTGTCCCAGAAAACTCCGTACCTCTGTCACACTCATGGGTGGCTCCCATGAAAGAACTGCCTGAATATTCTCTAGATCCACTACAACTCCAGCCTCTGAGATGATGTGCCCTAGAAAGTGAACCTCTAGAATCTAGAACTGGCACTTCGAGAGCTTACCATAAATCTGGTGCTCTCGAAGTGTATCCAGTACTACCCACAAATGGTAGGAATGCTCCTCCTCAGTAGTCGAGTAAATCAGTATGTCGTCGATGAAGACTACGACAAAATGATCGAGGTAAGGCTGGAATATCCTATTCATGAGACTCGTGAACACTACTGGTGAGTTGGTTACGCGGAAGGGTATAACAAATAACTCATAGTGGACATACCGACACCTGAAGTCCGTCTTCTGCACATCCTCATCTCGAACTCTGAGCTGCTGATAACCTAACCTGTGATCTATCTTCAAGAACCATCAAGCTCCCTTGAGCTGATCAAAGTGGTCGTTAATCCTCGAGAGTGGGTTATTATTGTTCACGGTCACCTGATTCAGGCAACGATAGTTGACACACAGTCGCAATCTCCCTTACGACTTCTTGGCGGAAAAAATCAGAGATTCCCAGGGTGAAACACTGGGTCGGATAAATCCCTTCCCCTGCAAGTCCTCCAGCAATACTCGTAGCTCATGAAGCTCGATAGGAGCCATCCGATATGCTAGATTAGATATCGGTGTTGTCCCGGGTTATAGGTTAATTTAGAAGTCTGCATCTCTGTGAGGATGTAGTCCTGGAACATCGTTAGGGAAAACATCCACGTACCGATGCACCATAATAGGAAAACTTGGACTCCACACATTAAACACTCTGAGAATGAGACTAGCCAAGTGATGTGTGATCGGCTGCCCCCTCCTTTGTGTAATTCCATCCTATGCTGCAAAGGCTCCCCTCTCACCGGTGAAGGTGAACTTGGTCCCATCCATGTGAATACACCGACTCTGTGCCTAATACAGTCAATCTGAGCACGAACTGTGGATAACTAGACCATACCCAAGATGACGTCTTAAGGCCTCGATGCAACTAAAAGAAGATCTCAGCCAATGCTCATGTCTCCTAGAGTAAGCTCACACTGCTGGAACCAGTGTGTAATCATCGAGTCTTCTCCCGTAGGAGTCGCTAGCTATAAGGATCGATCCAATGGCTCCATCGGAATCTCTGAGCTCCGAACAAGAGAAGTGGCAATAAAATAATGACTCCCACATGTGTCTATAAGTACTACAACAAGGGTGGAGTAGACACAGATATTACCTCGAATAATATCAAGTGTGTCGTGGTCGTGGGCCTCGACTGCCTCGAGCTGAGCCCGCCTCTGCCTGCCTACTTCCTGTGGTTGTGGTGGACCTCCAGGTGGAGGTGGTGGTAGAGCCTCGAAACGTTGTCCACCACCCGCTGCTCGGCTAGCTCCTCTTCCACATCCGCCTACTCCCGACAGACCACCACGGTCGAACCTCTACCTCTACCTGGGAGGTCCCTCCACTTTCTGCTACTCATCCGCATGGTGGGTCAGGAAATCCTGAGCCATGTGACTCTGCCCGCCGCATGCATAACACTATCTTCTCCTTGTATAGCTGGCTCTGTCTCATGTGCCCCACACTACCAAACCTATATCCTGAGGTCTCCCACCTGATGGCCTAGTCCGCTTGGACCTCTCCGTCAACTGTCTACTGCCAGCTGTGGAAGAATTCGCTACGTGTCGCCCTATGGTGGGTCTCTCCACTGGTGACTACTCAACGAGAAAAAACTCCACTAGAAGGGCTCTCTCTATCACCCTCACCTACGTCAGAATGATGAGGGGAATCGTCGAAGCCCTGATCTCATGCTTGAGTCCCTACTCGAAGGTTTGAGCCCTAATGAATGGGTCTCGTACCATTTCTGTGGAGTAGCACGAGATGTCACTGAACCTCACTGAGTACTGAGCTACTGTCATGCTTACCTGATGCAAATGAAGTAACTACTGAATCCACACCGCACGAAGGGTGGTTGGGAAGAACTCTGAGTGGAAGAGACTCTCGAAGTCTGTCCATAGTAATAATGCATCTTCATGCACCTGGAGCATCAGGCTCTACCATCTGACTGCTACTACATACATGAGACTCGTGGCAAGGATCACCATGAGGTTAGATAGTGACCCTGCCAATATGAAAACTCTCACGACAGCCTCCAGCCAATCCTTAGATGCCTATGGGTCTGTCTCTCCCGGGAACCTAGGAAGCCTCTGGTGCTGGAACTCATGCAATGCACTCAGACGGCGTGCACTCTCTGCTACTGGAGCTGGTGGTATTAGTGGCCCAGTGCGTAGTGGTACCACTAGTACCTCCTCTACGATGGGGCCCTGTATCGAGGCCTCACCGCTCTGTGGGCTACCATCTTGTACAATACTAGAAACCCTAGCTGACTGCCTTCGTGGGGCCATCCTAAAAAGAAACAGGTGTGCCATGGTTAAAATATAATACCTGGTGATCTTAGACAATGTAATGACAAAGAATAATTTTTCAAAGGAAACACACAAGAAATCATTGTTTTTGTGCACTGAGTCGGAGATCAGAAGTCAGAGTCCTTGTCTATGGATACATCGACCACCATACCAACACTGGTTTCCCTAAACTGATAACCACACCCAAAACACTTAACACTGTGACCTTTAAAAGAATTAGAGTCCAAGTTATGTAGTAGAACTGACTCATCTGATACCAATTTGTCACGACCCGTCCTCGGGGCTCGTGCCTTGACTACCCCAAGCCCACCATCCATAGGCCAAGGGTTGGAGACTAGCACCATAGGAGTAATCCCTATAAAAAGGGATGGTATTTCCTTTTATTCTGTAACACACATAGACTGAACACAAGCAGTAGAGGAAACAACAGAAAATAAACACAAAGTAAAACAGAATACAAAAGAAAGTGCTGAAGGAAGGGGCCGGAAATACAAGCCAAACAGTAAAGTACAACAACTGTAATGCTAGTAAAATAGCAGAAAGGAAAACAGAAACTACTAAGTCGTCCTATGGAAATACCACCTGAAGGGTGCGTACATATGGAATCCATAGCACCTCAGGTCCGTTCACTCGCTCTGTGTACGTCTCGCCAAGTGGTCCACCTCTGGGTACCGCCAAGCTCTACGACTCTCTGCCTCGATCAGTGTTGTTTGTCATCTGCAACCAACACAATGATGTGCGGGCATAGCCCGTGCAGGGGTGAGTATAACAATACATAGTAGGGACCCCGAGACCCCCGAAGTTCTCCCATAATCCACGAAAGATAAACCACAAAACAAAGATACAATCACGAATTATCAACCAACCCTACTTAGGTATATGCCTCTACATATACCTAAGTTATCAACCATAGTCCAGCTCCAACTCTCGAACCCAAGCACATCCCAGTCCACACCGGAAAGTAAAGTCAATCACATCGATGATGATGATTGAAAGTAAAGACTTAGCTCACATAGGTATACATCTTTTTTATAGCGCTAGAGATGATCATATGTAGTCACTGATTCATCTATGATATCAGACCGACACAGGATACAGGAAAACCTAAGTTGTCAGACCCACACAGGATACAAGACCAGCAACTCTGTCGGACCCATATAGGATACAGGAACAGAAGTCAGAATTGTCGAACCCACAGAGGAATCCAGTACAGTAGTAATCACTGTCGAACCCATGGAGGATTCCAGTTCAGTACTCATCGCTGTTAAACCCATGTAGGATTCCAGTACAGTAGTCATCGCACTCGCATCCAGCACTAGGGTTCCCGCACACAGCACACTCGAATATGAGAGGGTCCACTCCTCGATCCAAGTGTCGATACATCAACTATAAATAAGTCTTTAGTTGATGTATCCCGTAGTTCTGTATCATCATAAGGAACCCAACGCGACAGATGACATGTCAATCAGACGCTCGGTCTGAGAGTTATTAGCATTTCCATTCCGGGGGCCGGGTTGGATTTACACTCGTTCCAAAACTGTCCATTTCCCAAAGCTGTATAAACCCCACTTAGAGTATTTCAAAAGGAACTCCTCATCGCGAGGATCCCAGTGCCGCAGACGGCGCACCGATCAGACGTGTGATCTAGAAGTTATTTATGTTTAGGTGAAACAGGCCCGACCCGTCAAGCCCAGTGGGCCGACAGGTCAGCCCGACCCAGTTCAGTGGGTCCAACCCGGCTGGCGGTCGGCCTGTCCAGGTAGAGAATGGCCCACCTATAGACCCGGCCCGGTGGCTCCCACCCTATTGGGGGGTCAGCCCGGCCTGGTGGGGCGCGTCCCACCCTCGGACCAGGCCCACGTTGCGGGCCAGTTCGGTTCACCCGGTGGCGCCGAGTGGCACCGTCCCTCTTCTTCCCTATAGGGCCTTAGCTAGTTGGTTCTGTCCTATGCGTTAGGCCTACTGTGCGGGTCTCAGTTCTCCTTCGCGCAATGCCAAGCGGTGTCGTGGTTCTCTTCTGCCCGACCGGTAGAAGGCCGGCCAGTTTGACCGCCGAGCGGCCCGTGGTTGCAGGCTGTGGTCTTCTCCGCAGCGCGGCGCCAAGTGGGAACCACGTTCCTCAATCCCGGCCAGCTACGACTGGCTGGTTCAGTTTTTTTGAGCAGCCTGCGGATGCGGGGCGCGGTTTCTCCATGCGACCGACGCGACGGCGCCGGTCCACCATCACTGCGGCTCGGCTCGGCTGCGGCCTTTGGTCGCTGCCGCCTTCGGTTTCCACACCTCTTCTGACCGACGCGGCCTACATGGTTGTGGACTCCTTCCTCCAGCACGGTGTGATGGCACCGAGCCCTTCCTTCTTTGCCTCTGTCGTCAATAAAACCAACAAGAATCAACAGTGGTTTGTCGGTCTGTGTTTGTTCATCCCACGCCCTCCGCATTATGTGATAAAAAATAGCCAAAGATGAACTAGAACATTCATCTAAGAACAAGGTATAAATTTTATTAATTTAAAAACAAATAAATCCCACTTCCTTGAAACTTTTAGTTGAATGTTGTCGAGTCACAGAAAGATGGCGTTGCGTAAGATGGACGTCGTTCCGTCAAGATTGGAGGAAAAGTCATTGTCGTTGGCAATGTTCTTTTACGAGTGAAATCTTCTCCCTTGATGCGGAGGAAGAGGAAAGTAAGAAGTTGTGTCATCGTTCTTTGGTGGAAACGGCGTTCTTCGTCAACAGGATATTGTTCCTCGTGTTCTTCGTTGGAGAGGGTGATGTCCTCCAAAATCTCTCCTCCTCTCCTTAGTTCTCCAAACTAGATTTATGCCAACCAAATTAAAAGAATGTAATGTCTTCTTTTATTGTTCGAAAAATAGATTCAATAGATTTCAAATCCTCTAATTAATTAATTAAGTTATTAATTAATTGTGTTGGCACCTTAATGAGAGGAGGTGAAAGGTTAAAAAAATTCAAAAGAAGGGATACGGCTTTAATAAATTAATGGGAAGTCCAAGAGTTTCAAAGGGGGGTTTAAAGGGGAGTTGAGGGGTTTGTGTTCATGTGGGCCCCACCCCACAATATCCTCCAATGGGAGGTTATGTGGGGGGAGGGCCCCACCTCCAACTCCCCTTTGGAGAAATTAACCACCACTTAGAAATTATGTAACACATAATTTTTAATTTATTAAAAATCCCCAAAAATTTAATTCTCCTCCTGATAAAACGAAATGGAAGTAAAGGTCCCCTTAAGAGAATATTGGCACAGTGAGTTCATCAGTGTCCTCATATTTCAATTCTGAGAACCGGTTCCAAAGATATAAAATCATGCACATACATTTACTGAAAGTACCAAAACAAAACATCATAAATTGATTCCGGGAACACCAGGCCTCGGAATTAGGTGCCATCAGAAACTGCGGACTTGTAAAATTCCCATGCATTTATGAAAAAACGATTCATGGAATTTCTGGGTCTTTACACCACATAGTTTCATCTAACTATGAAAAAGGATCCTAACCATGTTTCATCGTTCTAATGGTTTTTTCAGTTGTATTTTTCACATTCATTACATGGTTATCCAAACCATTTGGCCAACCCTTTTGAGGGGGTTCATGGGAAATGCCTTAGCACATGGTTGGCACACATTTTGTCCAACCTTGCAGCCAAATCATGTTCCCTTGTTAGTTGGTTGAATTTGTTATTTTTTCCTTAGTGAACTTAAATTTTAAGACAATTTCTTCCTCCTTTCTTCATCCAGTGGGTGTCCCCTCTCCCTCAATCATAAATCCTCCTCCTCCTCCAAGGTAGGGTTCATGATATCTATTTTATATGGGTAGTAAATCCTTTTCCATCAAAACAATTAAAAATATTGATGTAAGATATACACTCATTATACTTCCATTATTAATTGCTTCCCTCCATTATTTCACTATTTTTGTGTGACATAACTCATCCTATTTATAGGGTGTTCATCAGTTTCTTCGATTTCTCTAAAACTATACCGAATGGGGCCTAGATATTAGATCTATGGGTTATAAATTGTATATGGTATATGGTATATATTTTTTACATGAGTTTAGTTGCATTTTATTCGGTGTGTCATTTCACCATGTTCCAAAACCTTTCGGCAATACCTTAATGTATCTAAATAATTTAATACATTTTGTTCCTATTATCAATTGTATTCGTTGATTATAATAGAACCCATCCCTAGGGTGTTCTCCTTTTCAAGAGCCACCCCTTTGGGTGTTCCCTCCTGGAATGGCCAATTTCCTAGGCCATGACATGTTAACTACCATGGGTGCTCATGAGTGAAACTGATAATAATTTCCATAATTAATGAATTGATATAAGAGGAATGGTAGGCCAAGAATTCACATTTCAGAATATGGTTTATGATATAAGTGAACTCTTTAATTGAAATAAAATAGGTTAAAATTGGGTTAACAACACCTATGTAATTCCTTATTCCTAATACATATATCTTATACCATTTTCCATATGATTATTATTTATTTCTCACACTTACATCTTATTCCCAACATCATGTTACATATATCTTATCCATGTTGTTAAATTATTATGTGTTTTGAATTATGAATTTCATACATATTAATGCCTTGGTATTATGAATCAGGCCTGGTTTATTATTTCTTATGCCTTATATCATATTCCATGTTTGTTGGCTTGAATAAAATTCTTGGGCTAGCCTCCTTATCTTGTATTACATGAATCCCATTTGTTATAATCTATGTCTGGGTATGCTATGAATCACATGCTTCAGGAGGGGAAGAACACAGGTCCTAAATTAAGTAATTCATGGATGGAATCGTTGGTCTTGTCTTGGATCTACTCGATACACTTGGGTAGATGCTTTGTCTTGACTTGGATGGGATCTTCAGGAAGTTTATTTAGACTCGTGAGTGAAACTGGTACACTAAGGGGGAAACATCAGATGGAATATTTAAGAAGATAGATATTCCATGAATCAGGTAATACTTGATCCCCAATGTGAAATACCTAGTTAAGGATCAGATTTTACCATGTCATGATTTCTATGAGGGACATCATTATGGGTCCCCTTGGATGGACTTGATGGTGTTGACTATATCGAGGGATCCTATAACAACCATCAATATTCCATTATAGATCTATATAGATGGGATCAAGATGCCATTACTACATTTGATGGATTTTTTTCATGTATTACATGTGGTTATTTATTATCATTATCATTATTATGATTATAGTATGAGAATTCTTGAATGTTGTCCTCAGGGTGTGGCTGCTAAGCCAATGCATATGATTGTGGTTGTCCCAATTTTTTTTATTAATGATTGATTAAATGTATATACCATATTTATAATATAGGTTTTAATTGATTTATATATCTTTTTTAGTCCCGAGAATGAAGAATCAGTTGGGTATCCATTTACGAACTCAAACCAAACATCCATTTATTTATTTATTTATTACCTTTTATTCACCTATGTTTGGTCATTATTCATTTTATAGTGCATGAAATGTATTGAACTAGAAAACATTGGTTATGGACTACTGGGATTACATATTTCATCCTGATAGGGCCTCCATTGCATTGGGGTACCTAAGAAATACTTTATGTTTGTAGGTCCTTGTATTTATTGCTTATGTAATGTGGTGTACTTGGGAGATAGGGAGTACTGGACTGAGCCAGTACTCAGGATGCTCATAGTGTAATCCATTAGAAATATTTTATTTTTATTGTGTTTGATGGATAATTTTACCTCTTACATGTATCTTATAGAATCATCTTGTCATGCATGTATTATTATATGTGTTGGTGTTGGACATTTATCTTATTCCTTCATTATATTTTTCACCACTTATTTTCCATTTATTATTACATATTCCTTTACTTCTTATTAATTTATTTAATATATTTTTTGCTACTATGATCACGAGGGTATATTATCCCCACCGTACCACCATTAGACCCTTACTTCCAGTTAATATCCTCTTACATATAGTATGGCATGCTTGAAGCCATGCGGCCACCAGTCTGACAACTAGGTTTCATAGTCCATCGGGTCGAGATGTTACAAAGTGGTATCAATGAATTTTTCCATTTTTCTTAAAAAAATTTGGATCATATAAAGGAGACAAGAAATTTGTTGAATCTTGGTAAATATCCATTCTTTGTAGTGATCAACCCATGTACATGGAAAAGTCTTTGTTTCTAAGGATGAGACTATTATTCTTCATTACAGATTTTTTTTATTTCACCTTGAGAGATTGGAATAATTTCCACTACTTAATTATTTATGAGATATATAATATTTTCCCTTACACTAATACAATAAGGATTTATCATTTCATAAATCAATCTAGGAACATAGTAATTCAAAGTCCATGAATATTCCATGCCATTTAAATTGTGTTTTTATGCTATTTAAATTGTTGATGTTCTTTGTGTGTTATTTTACTACCTTTTATATTCCATGATATGTTTTTAGTAGCATGATATGATTTTATCTACTTAGGTATTTCATTTCATACTTTTTTATAACATGTTTAAGTGATTAATTATTATTCATTCACTGAGTGTTATTCCATGATTCCATGATTTTAGTTATACAATTTCATATTTTTGGTGTTTTCCTTCTTATGTAGTTTCTAGCTAGACTTATTTATCATGCTTTGTAACCCATTTATCAAATTTAATTTCTTATAATTTTATCTGACTAATGGGACTTGTTTCCAATTTTCATTCTTATATTCTTGTTTAATGGGGGATGAAACATTTCTTGTTGTGATTAAATGGTATCCAATTTAAAATTTGTAGAAGTTATGGGAACTTTATGAATTAGAAAAGGGTAACCCATATAATCAAAGTCTTTAATATTAACTTTATATATGTAAGGACCATTTTATAAATGTTAAAACAATTAAATTTTTCATTTATCAAAAATTAATTGCTTTCAGTTACAAGGGAGCCTCCCTGCTTTCTATAAAGTGTATGGGCTCTTTACAAATTAAGAAGGGATGAACCATATAAATTAACCATATTACTGATCCTTATATACCTATATAATATTTAATAATATAAAAATACATTTCTCTTTAAATTATTTAGTTCTCTAATATAGAATTTAATACTATTTCTTGGGGTTGATGGCCCATGTGGCTAAATTTATAATTGTGTAATTTCAGCCAAGTAGTTCAGTTTGGGAATGTTTCTTAAAAAATGAACCGATAAGGGAGTTTTAAATGATTGATGTTTAAAATGTCTGTGTTTATTTTAGTGTAACCTAAAATAGATCAATGAGACCCTAGTAAGTCACCTTTTCTTTGACATTCCTTAGTTCTTAAACCAATGGGGGTATGCTTATATGATGTGATGATGGTCATTTAACATGTAAAAAACCACCTATATGGTTTCATATATTAGTGTATGGTGAAGTGTTAAATAACTAAACCCCCTTTAATTAATTAGAGACTTTTTAAACTACTTTTGGATTAAATATGTATGGAATTGGTTAATTAAAATGCCAATTTTAACTAAAATAGTGTTTTCCTGTATAAATTTCAATTGACATTTTCTTAAACCAAGGAATGTTATGAGACCTTATAAATAAATTAATGGGGTTTCAAATGGGGGGTTATGAATCTAATGGCCTAATTAATAATTTATGTTATCTTAATAATTATTGTTTAAAAGTAATTTTAATGTGATTTTTTTATTTTTGTTTGCACCATTGATAAATAAAGTACCAGATTCTTGCCTTATAACTAGTTTTTTTCCCTAAAACCCAGACCTATAAATATTTATATAATTAAATGATTTTTGGTTTAATTCCTTATAATTAAATTGTATGTTTTTTCTTAACATATCCCCTCAAGTAAGGGTAGTTTAGATCCTTCATGCATTTTGCCCTAAAACATTGATGTAAGGATTTTCCATTATACCATTTTTATTTGGTTTAATAAAATTTTGGGCCCTTAATCCTAGTGTATAATGACCCAATATTTTTGAATTATAATTTTTTCTTGAAATTGTGATTTATATTATTCATAATGAAACCATGATTTTTAAGTGAATTTAAAGGGAAATGTAACCATCTAGATTCAACTATTATATGATGGTTAGTCAATTAGGACTACTCGATTGTATGACCATTGGGAACTATACTCTTGGTAATAATTTTAATTTTATCTTTAGAGTTTATAAGTAAAATTTTGTAAAATGAAAATTGATATAGAAATAAGAATTGATGGCCTCAACCAGTAGAGCCATTCTATTTGATGCCTATATTACAAGGCATGGGAGGGAGGTATAATCACATAGGTTAAACCTTTTTAAATCCCTACCCTATCTTTATCAAGTGATTCTTGAATAGAATCTCCTCTGGGAGAAGTTCAAATTATTGGAAACTACCACTTGGCCAATTTTAGTCGAGTCACCCCATGAATCTATCACCCTCACACACCTTAAAATTAGGTAATATGAAGGTTTCATAAGGGGTTATGTGTCAATACATTACTTAATTAAATTATAATCCTTTTGTATAAATAAAAAATTAATTCAATTAATTCCATTTTAGAATAGTTTTCCTCAAAATTATGATGAATTTGATGAAATTAATTTTTCAGACAGAAATTATACTTTTCAGAAAAGATATAATTATTTTAATAAACTATGTTATTATTAATACTATTATTTTAATTGTATAGTATTATTAAAATATTTATAAATAAATTTTACTAATAAAATAATTTTGTTTTGTTTTAAAGTGTCAGAAATTTCACTATGCATTTTCTATCCACTATTATTTTAAATAAATTCAGATTTTTATATTTAAATGTAAATATTATCATGTTTATATAATTATTATGATAAAATAAATAAAAATATTTAAATTAGAATGTTGAAATTTGGTTAGGGATAATTTATATGAATTTTGGAAAATAAGTTTGTTTTTTTAATAATAAAAATACAATTTGGGTTTTTCTAAATGATTAATGACTTCATAATTATGTAATAATGATGTAAAAGAAATTTAAAACTCTGGTATACATTTTTGGATTAAAATAAAAAAATAGGTTTCCCAAGTATACAATAACTTGGGAAAATACGATGGCCAAGCCCACGGTTTTTCATTTACCACTACCAGGTGTCTGACGAAATTAATAAACAAATCCTACACTATTTCTATAAATACCCTCCCATTTATCCATTTCTTTTCACATAAAATTATTAATCTATAAATATATGGATGTTTACCTCTCATGGAGTTATACCAAGATTCTCTCATGCCCAAAATCTCATCTTTTGAGTTTTATGAGTTACTCTTCATGGTATGGGAAATCTCAACCTCTATTTTCCATCGATGTTACATTTTTTTGTGGAGTGTCTTTAAATTTAAAAAATATGTTGTTATATACATTTTATTCAATAAATTTACAGTATTAAGAGTATTTTATGAATGTAATACCCTTTTCCTCTATATTTTTACTATTTTCTAAGACCATGTTTCATACCTATTATGCTGCTGAATTTCCTTCTCGAACATTCTCTCTTTTTCTCAAGAAATTTAGTTATTTTATTTTTTCAATACCCAAACCACATTATTTTATAGGTTAATTAACCTATATGTAAAAATAATATATTTTATTTCTATATTAACATATTTAAAACCCTCATTCTTTTTTAGTGGGTTAAAAATGATACAATGATTTTGTCTATATGGATTTTTTTAAAACACCAAGATTTTGATATGAAACACGTTTCTTTTATTCACTATGGGTTATTTATAAAAAAATTATTATTATATATGTTTCTTGTATTATGTAATATATATGAATGGTGCACATGATATTTCTCCAATTCATTGTGTAAAAAATATAATCTATATAGATGACATGTTTTACAAAACCTTGCACTACTGGAAATCTAACTTTCCCCAATGGTTTCAAACCATTGGGATAGGCCCTGAAAGTGTTGGGATATTCTATCCCAATGTTTCCATTAACCATTGGAAAGTGGGCCATTGCGGTATCCCTATACCAATGGTTCACATTGAATAGTTGGTATAGGAGGGGTCATATTTTAATATTCCCACGATTCATTGTGAACCGTTAGGATAAGTTTATGCCAATGGTTTTAACCTGTTGGGACATGTCTATTCCAATGGTTTAAAACATTGATATATCTCTCTACCAACGATTTCCACAGGTGATGGATTTATGTTGTGACAACGGTTCAGCTTGAACCGTTGTGATAGAGTTTGGCATAAATCTGTACCAACGGTTCTAAACAGTAGGCCTATTCTAGGATGTAGAAATTATATAGAGGTATACCAAATGTTTTGAACCTGTTGGTATAGACCACCCCCTCAATTTCAAGCATAGAACCTATTATCCAACACAGTGCACACAGAAAAAACACTACAACAAATATAAAACACACTGCAAAAAAATAGTGCAACATTCAATCAACCAAAAACACACTACAAAAACAGAAAACACATTCCAAACCTGAAACCTGCAATCAGGGCCAGCCCAACCAATTTGATTTCCCAAGACCACTGATCAAAATGTTTACCTATTAAAAAACTATAAAATAATAGAAAATTCAAAATAGATAAAAAAAGAAAAATTGGAAGAACTCCTATCATAAAAATTAGAACACCTAGCAGGAGAGGGAGTGAGCTAGTGGGTCGAGCTTGATTAATGACACAACAACATACCAAACCAACTAGCATGGTCTGATCTGGGTGGATCTGCAACTAATTTCTGATCACTAATTACAAACCCAACTGCTTTTTTCCCCTTGATCAGCAATGAACCAGCGTTGGATGAAACATTAGCCCCCTACACAAACAGCTAACTAATGGGCACAATTTCAGCATTGAACATTTATTCACAATCAATGATTAAATCAATCTCAGGAAAACAAGAAGTGAAACCCTGACCTGAACTGAAGTAGAACTGATACCCCCACTCTTTGAAGTGTAAGTGAACCTGAAATAGCAGAGATCAATCAACAGTGGCTTCCTCCTACATCAGGCCCAGTTTATTATCCACTGTGGATAGCCTCCAAGCTGCAAAAACAAAAGATAATCTAGAGCTTTTCATCAAATCTAGAAAATGCTCGACTGACCAGATCTAGACTCATCCCTGCTCACAAGCATCACTCAAATCGTCCAACTCATTATCCAAGAACCAACTTCTACAAACTCAGCCGCCAGCCTCCTGGTAACCCAAAATCATCCTGGACAATCATGGCACAAACCCCGTAGTGATATACCCAAATTTAAGTAGTATAACACATGAACAACCCACAAGTGACCTAGATTGTAGTGGAAAATACCAAGAGAGTCCCGATCAATGAACATACTGTGAGTATCTTGGTTTCTCATTCCCGGTTCTAACATTATGGAATCATGATCTCATCATTCAACATTTCTGGATGAGTGCAAACCCTCAAGAGTAGCAAATGAATTGTTTAGTGAGAATTGAACCTGAGATAAAAACATGAATCTCTGAGAAAAATAGGATGTTTTAGAGGAGATGGTGAGGCACAACTAAAGGAGGCTTCATCGACTCTATGGACATTGAAACACTATTTCCATAGGATCATGATAATGGGATGATACTAGATGATGTTTGACTTCCCATTACATCTAGGAATTTACCGTTGTTCCTGATAGTATTTGATTTCTTAGGACGCCAGTGAATTGGTTATGGGCTTTCTGCAATATTTCATAGGGCCATTACACATAGAAACAGTGCTTGAACATACTTCTTTGATATTGGATTTCCCTAAGAGGATGGAAATTGGTTTTAAATGATATACTAGTTGGAACGGTTTCACAACATGCTCAGAGACACTTCAGCACTAGACAATGTAGGTGTGGTTGATCATAAGTGTCACATTAGAGCCTGAGGATCAATAGTGATTTATTTATTTATATTAAATAGTTTATAAATTTATTTATCTAATAATATCACATCTAGCGACACTCATTTACTAGTTCTGTATCAAACTATATTAGTGGTTTCATACTATGTTGTACTCTCATCATGCTCAGGAGGCCATGAAACTTTGGTCCCTGAGAAGAATTGTTAGTTGCATATAGGATCAAATTGGGTAAAGGATCACTGTAACATGATAATGATAGAGTAGTTCAGATGGTTTTGTGATTGAGATGATGTGATACTTGAGGATAGATTGGAGTCTCTTTTTCATTCTATATTCATTTTTTGTATATGGGGTCAATCTGGTGGGTGACCCATGTGTGTTAGTTTTTATGTATTTAATTTTAATTCAGATATGTATTATCATTTGTGCTCTGATGTTCATATCGTAGATTTTGATTGGTTTATTTTTATCTATTCCTCTGTACTCTGATATGGGGTATAGTCTTCCAATGGTACGACCATTGAACCTCATTGTTAATCGTTATCCTCTAGTGTATGGGAATGCGTACCTAAGGTCCTGTGGTGACTACTTCATTCAGGAACGACACAGTGCATATGGACCAGTGGAAGGATGTTACAATGGAGAAAATACTCAGGAATTATTCAAGTACTCTTAGGGTTACACCTTCAAGCATATGGACAGGGTATAGAAAAATGGGATCTAGGTATGATTTACTTGTAAGATCAAGGATGATCCAAAAACAACATAGTTTACGGTCTCATAACATTAACCAAAGGGGGATAACCCTTAAGGTCATATATCCTAGAGTATAGGGGTGTAATTTTTAATCTCTTGTAGCAAGGAAAAAGGGGATAGATGGAAAATAAATAAATATGGGGAAAATGAACTTAGCATGTTTTCATAGCCTAGGGATTATTAGGAACACCACAGGTATGACTGCATAGCTTTTAATGTCATGGTGTTTGGACTAGCATATTTCTATAAATATTATGATCATGTACATAAGTATGGGAAATGCTATGGTGGGAAATAATTACTTATGTGAATTTAGTATGTCCTTATCACCCAAGAAAATAACTGTGAACCTCTCACACAGATATAGCTCATACACGGAGGAAGGGGCATCATCTGAGAATTAGGCTGGGCATGGGATTGACTAGAGTGTGTCACAATATCTATGATCTAGGATTGAATGAAAATTGTGTTGGTCGAGTACATGATGTCTAGACATCACTATGTATCATGTATAGTGGTAATCAAGCAATACATTTTCCTAGAGGGTAGTGCGGTGGGAGTCCAATGTCATGCTGGGATTATCCTTTCAGGTGGGGACGAAGATATCACATAGTTTTAGTAAATTAAATATAGATAACATTACATAACATAACATATAATGGAAAATAGGTTGAAAAAGTATTTTAAAATACCCATAAAATTCTCCTTAAATGGAAATATCCAATATGAGGATTATGAAGTTAAGACATGAAAAGGTTAGGCCCATTCTGATGGTTCGATTCAAAATACATGATACATGTTACTAGAAGAAGAGATTGATAGTAAAATTGACGCCATGTAAAGTTTATTCGAGGATAATATTATAGGACCAAATATCGTGAATGATAAAAAAAACTAGTCACATGCAAAATAACAGAATGTACCCTCCCATCTAGGGAAGGGAGCACACTTCTAATGGTGGAATGATATATGATGTGTGAAAAAGGTAGAATTATTTCTCAAGGACTATAAATGGTGTGACATAGATATTTTTCCTTCAATAAGTGTTATTGAGAGCTCTTCTGATACTAAAAGAACATGGTACCTGAATGCGTTTGGTCAATTTTCTGTATGCATGTTGTTGTTTTCACTTAAAATGATTTCCATTTCAAATAAAGGGGAGATACTTTGAGTGGTGTTCGCCACACCATGCCTCGGATTGAGGTAGGGTTGACTCGTATAAGTCACATATTACCCATGGATCATTGTGCTAAAGTATCAACACAATATGAATACGTTTGGTCAGTTTTCTATATGCCAGTTGTTTTTACTTAAAAGGATATCCATTTTAAACAAAAGAGAGACAATTAGAGTAATACCAGCCACACCGTGCCTCGGATTGAGGCGGGGTTGACTTATCAACGTTACATATGACCCATGGATTGTTTTAATAAAGTCTCAATAGAATTATAATGCGTTTGGTTGGTTCTTCATATGTCAGTTGTTGTTTTCACTTAAAATGATGTCCATTTTAAAAAAACAGAGAGACACTTTCAGTTGTACCAGCCACACCGAGCCTCAGATTGAGGCGGGGTTGACTCGTACACGTCACGCATGACCCATGGATCACTGTCCTAAATTTTCAACAGAATATGAATGCATTTGGCCAGTTTTCCGTATGTCAATTGTTGTTTTCACTTAAAATGATGTTCATTTTAATCAAAAGAGACACTTTGAGTGGTTCTGGCCACACCGTGCTTCATATTGAGGTGGGGTTGACTCTTACACATCATATATGACCCCATGGATTGTTTTTCTAAAGTTTCAATAGAATAAAAAGGTGTTTGGTCGTTTTTCTGTATGTTAGTTGTTGTTTTCACTTAAAATGATGTCCATTTTAAACAAAAGAGAGACACTTTGAGTGGTGTCGGCCACACCGCTCCTCAGATTGACGTGGGGTTGACTCGTACATGTCAAAAAAATGACTCATGGATCGTTTTCCTAAAGTATCAACACAATTCGAATGTGTTTGGTCAGCTTTCCATATGCCAGTTGTTGTTTTCACTTAAAATCATGTCCATTTCAAATATAAATGAGACAGTTTGAGTGTTGACAGCCACATCGACCCTCATATTGAGGTGGGGTTGAATCTTTCAAGTCACATATGACCCCTGGATCGTTTTTCTAAAGTTTCAACAAAATCCAAAAGTCTTTGTTTACTTTCCCGTATGTCAGTTGTTGTATTCACTTAAAATGATGTCCTTTTGAAACAAAAGAGAGACAATTTGAGTGGTTCCAGCCACAATGCACCTCATATTGAGGTATGGTTGACTCATACACATCACATATAACACATGTATCATTGTCCTAAATTTTCAATAGAATTTGAATGCGTTTGGTCGGTTTTCGGTATGTCAATTGGTGTTTTCACTTAAAATGATGTTCATTTTACACAAAAGAGAGACACTTTGAGTGGTGTCGGCCACACCGCGCTTTTGATTGAGGCGGGGTTTACTTGTACACGTCACATATGACCCATGAATCATTTTATTAATGTTTCAATGGAATCTGAATGCGTTTCTTCAGTTTTTCGTATGTCAGTTGTTGTTTTCACTTAAAATGATGTTCATTTTAAACAAAAGAGAGACACTTTGAGTGGCGTCGGCCACACCGTGCCTCATATTGAGGCGGGGTTGACTTGTACACATCACAAATGACCCATGGATCATTTTCCTAAATTATCAACATAATCTGAATGCGTTTGGTCGGTTTTGCGTATGTCAGTTGTTGTTTTCACTTAAAATGATGTCCATTTTAAACAAAAAAGAGACACTTTGAGTGGTGTAGGCCACACCGAGCCTCGGATTGAGGCGGGGATGACTTTTACACATCACATATGACCCATGGATCATTGTCCTAAATTTTCAATTGATTCTGAATGCATTTGGTCAGATTTTTGTATGTCGATTGTTGTTTTCACTCAAAAAAATGTTCATTTTAAACAAAAGAGAGGCACATTGAGTGGTGCTGACCACACCATGCTTCAGATTAAGGCAATTTTGACTTATACACATCACATATGAACCATGGATCGTTTTCTTAATGTTTCAAAATAATCTGAATGTGTTTGATCATTTTTTTGTATGTTAGTTGTTGTTTTCACTTAAAATGATGTCCATTTTAAACAAAAGAGAGACACTTTGAGTGGTATCAGCCACACCGCACTACATATTTAGTCGGGGATTACTCGTACATGTCAAAAATGACCCATGAATCGTTTTTCTAAAGTATTAACACAATCTGAATGCGTTTGGTCGGTTTTCTGTATGTCGGTTGTTGTTTTCACATAAAATCCTGACCATTTCAAATAAAAATGAGACATTTTAAGTGGTTCCGGCAACACCAGACCTTATATTGAGGCAGGGTTGACTCATACAAGTCACATATGACTGATGTATTTTTGTCCTAATGTTTCAATAGAATCATAATGCCTTTGGTTGGTTTTCCGAATGTCAGTTGTTGTATTCACTTAAAATGATTTCCTCTTGAAACAAAAGAGAGATAGTTTGAGTGGTATTGGCCACACCGCACCTCAGATTGAGTCGGGGTTGACTCTCACACATCACAAATGACTCATTTATCATTGTTCTAAAGTATCAACACAATTCGAATCTGTTTTGTCAGTTTTCCGTATGTTAGTTGTTTTCATTTAAAATGTTGTCCATTTCAAATAAAAGTGAGACACTTTGAGTAGTACCAGTCACATCATGCCTCGGTTTGAGGTGGGGTTGACTTGTACACATCACTTGGGAATTTTGAGTTCCTTAAAGTGGGGATTGAAGATCTTAGTGAGTCTAATCCTCTTCTTGCCTCTTCATTTCGATTAGGGTTTGCACTTTTCTCTCATCATCTCCAAATCTCTAAAACCCCCTTTTCTGTTGGGATTTTAGGTGAGTCTTGAAAAGTGCATAGATTGGGATCCCATGTCCACGGAGGAGGTTTGGGGGGTTATCTGGGGGGTTGTCCGGGATCCATGGAGGAGGGTGGGGGGTTGTCTGGGGGGCTGTCTGGGGTCCAAGGAGGAGGGTGGGGGGTTGTCCGGGTTCTAGGAAGGAGGGTGGGTAATGTATCTAAAACTCTATCAAGGTATCATACATCGAATTTTGACAGGATTGCGAACCACCATGGGGTGTCATCCTGAAGAAGGGCCAAATCACACATTATCATGGCATGACTGTGGCGTGACTGCGGCGTGAACACGGTGTGACCGTGCCATGACTGTGGTGTGACCGCAACGTGACCCCAGGATGACCGCGGCGTGATAGCAATGTGTTGGCCTGGTCCAGCAACATCCACAGGGTAGCATCTTACAGCCAGGAGCAAATGGAGTGGGAGGAGGCAGGGAAACATTCCGACTGTCGCCTCCGTCCCCATTAACTATGGTTGGGTAATGTATCTAAAACTCTATCTAGGTATCGTACATCAAATTCCGACAAGACTGCGAACCGCTGCGGTGTGTCATCATGGAGTAGGGCCAAATCACGGCATTACCGCGGCGTGACCGCGGCGTGTTGGCCCGGTCCGGTGATATCCGCGGCGCAGCATCTTCCAGCCAATAGTTAAGGGAGTGGGAGGAAGCGGGGCAACATTCCATCCATCACCTCCCTCCCTATTAACTATGGTGAGTAATGTATCTAAAACATTATCTAGGTATCATACATCGAATTCCGACAGGACTACAAAACATTGCGGGGTGTCATCATGGAGGAGAGCCAAATCACATCATGATCGCGACGTGACTGTGGCGTGACCACAGAATGACCGCGGCGTGACCGGGGCATGACCGAGACGTGACCGCGGCATTACCGCGGCGTGTTGGTCTAGTCTAGAGATATCTGTGGGGCAACATCTTCCATCCATGAGTAAAGGGAGCGGGGAGGAAGTGGGGAAACATTCCGATCATTGCCTTCCTCTCCATTTTCTATGGGTGGGTAATGTATCTAAAACTCTATCTAGGTATCATACATAGAATTCTGAAAGGACTGCAAACGGTCGCAGGGTGTCGTCTTGAAGCAGGGCCAAATCAAGGCATTACCATGGCGTAATCATGGCGTGACCGCCGTGTGACCGTGGCATGACCACGATGTGACCGGGGTGTGACCACGGCATGACTGCGGCTTGACCATGGAATTTTGGCCTGATTCAGCAACATCTGCGGGGTAACATCTTTCGGCCAGGATTCCAAATAAATCCTATGTAGTTATCCTTCACATTATATAAACCGATCATATATTACAAAAAACAGACTCTTGATTTTGGATTTTGGTATGATAAAGATATATATTTTATATTCATTGTTTTTTAAAGTGGTTTTATTATAAAAACATGATTTTATTTATCAAATGAAACAATTATATTAAAGAAAACATATTCAAGATATGCAATTTAGTATAATTAAGCTGAATTAAGAAAGAAGCTAAATTCAATTTAAATAAATCTTATATTAAAGAGGCTATAAGAGGGACTCTACCTCAAGGTGAAACCAAGACATCCACCTCGGCTCTTGGAACTTTCTAACTAAATGTTGAAGCTCCTCTACTGGGTATATGCACCTTCACACACATGCAAGGACACCTACCCCCTTTGTAGACACCTGTATGGCCATGAGCATGTGCAAGGGGATCCTTTCACATAAGCTTATATGAATATATCAGTATCCACTCACCTGCGTATGCATTTATATATATATAAATGGGAACACCTAGCCCCATAAGTGTATAATCACTTCCATGGCTAACTATACACGTAACGGGAGAACCCACATACATATACTTACTTACCTATGCAAACGCAACTGAGTCGCCCTTGACTTGGCGACTCGAAACCAATGAGCATGGATCAACGCCCTACACAAAGGATATTAAGAACCTTAAAAAACATGAAGGATGATACATAACCAGTGAGATACCAACCAATAGAATTAAGGCCTTACCTACATTGGAAGGAGAGAACCAAATCCACCCGAACCAACATGAAACGATCAAACGCCCTACCAAAAACATGATATGGAGTAAAAAACACTAAATACCCAAATACATGAGGTGCGAGACAAGTAATAACCATAGAATTTTACCTCGGATCAAAGTCAGTGTACTGAATCAATCTGAACTCTTTCTAGCCCCCTTCACAGCATATAACTACCCGTTATCCATAGAAAACAAGTTAAAGATCTAAATGAACAATGCGATAAAGAAAATAAAATAAAAAATAAAATAAAACATACCAATATCCTGTGACTATACCTGTCACCGCCCAACATATAAGTACCATAGCGCCCCATGGGTCAAATCATGTTCCTACAGGAAAAGGGGAAACAGATCAAAGTTTCAAAATGATAATATCAAATTGTACATTCCTATTAATTAACAATTACTTGTCTTATTAATGGTAGATAATCAATTTGGAACAAGTTTCAACTTAGTTTTGTTTTGTTCGATACAAGGGATGAGGTCTTATTATTCATGGTTTTTATGATTACACTTGAGATATTTATTTAAAAATGATGCATGTATTTTCAATTATTATTTACAGTTTTAGTTCATAGCTTGTTTCCAGGGGTCCTTTCTAAAGTAATAATTCTTGGAATGTAGGGTTTAATTGAATATGCACCTATGCTACATTAGTTGAGTTAAAGATTGTGCACATAACACTCTTCACTATGGAAAGAACCTCATAGGGACCACAATCAATGTTTAGTAGTTGATCCTACTCTTGAACTTGGTTGGGCACCAGTCCATGAACCAGATGGTCTACATGGTCATGTGGGTGTAAACAATTTCATTATACTAAACTAAGATTAAAGGTTTTGGTGTCTTTTCTACCAACAATGGGATTTCTCAAGTCTAGAGTGCCAATCGGCTTCAATTCCTACGTTAATGGCCCCTTAACAATCTGTAGATGTCAAGGGGTGTCTCCCATGGGTGTCTTGTGGTGTGTAGTGTCTATCTATGATTTTTGTGGTGCCTTCGTATTGTGGGAAATGTGTATTTCATGGACATTTTAATAAATACATTGTTCAATTGGAAAATACACCCATATTCAATAGATATATACGCACTTTTGATATAGAATACCATCCAAATAACCAACTCGGATATCTGAGACCAACATATTACTTTACCAATTACAATTACATAATATTCAGCACCAACTTCTGTTTTATGAACCAATCAATTAAAGGGAATGAAACTCCTCACCATAACCCATAAAATCTCATATAGCATCACTCACCTCCAATTAACCCACATCATTTCACATCTTAATGACGATACAACCTCATCACAAATATATCATGATTAAAAAAATACAACACAATATAAGGTCTAATATGAGTCTATAGATGAAAATTTGAGGTTTTTCAAAAATCATGATATTTTTATTGAATGCACTGTTCGAATGAATGGAATACAACCTGGGAATCTAACACTACATTTCTAAAAGATGTTATTTTGAAAAAATTCACAATATACCAAATAACTCACTACACCATGAGTTGGTTACTAACCAAAACTCTACAAAATGCATGATTAATATGAATGGTTATCCTAACTATGAAACTAACAAGGCATTCCTTGTTTCCTTATTTTTAAAAAAATCAGACTAATTCTTACCTGGAAATACCGATCAAGAACCCTGGCGGGAGGAGAGGGAGCCGAGATGGGGGGACGTCCCGCGGGGTGTTCGGCCATGGGGGGTCTCACGCGTGACTAGAGATTGGGGCGGGGGATGTCTTCAGAGGAGGATGAGCCAAGAGGGTAGGGGGGATGTCGCCAGGAGTGGAAGACGAGAGGGGAGGGGGGAACTTCGCCGAGAGCCGAGAGGGGTGGGGGACGTCGTCGTCGGAGAGGGAGCTGAGAGGGGATGGGGAATGCCACTGGAGGAGAGGGAGGGGGCCGGGATGTGGAGACTGAGGTCAAGAGGAGATCGAGATCGGGGGGAGGGGGGAGGGGGTCGGGAGGCGGAGGTCGGGGATGGTTCTCCCGAGATGAGGATCCATAAATTGGGTGTACTTTTTCCCTATGGTTAGTAAAAACTATAAGTAAAATTCGTAAGTATAATTTTTCTTTCCCAAGGGTTTAACAAAACCGTTGGGAAAACCCAAAATCTAACACCTTATACCAATGGTTTACTAGAACCATTGGTAAAGGGTCATTATCACAACTGTTTTTTTAAACCATTGGGAAATTAGTGCTGGAGGTTTTTCAATCCTATGTAAAGGTCACACTAATTCTAAGTGTTTGTGTGAATAAGGACCAGTGTATGTCGGTTTATGTTTAGTGTAAGAGTGAATTGAGTTTTTCAATGATTCATCATGAATAGAGTATGTGTCATTAGTTGTATAATATGTGCCACCCAACACTTACTGAATTACGATTAATGTTTCAAACTCAATAAAATTCATCTTTCAATGAAAAGGTAAAATAAAAGTTAATTTTTCATAGAACCATTCTGCTTGAGGGTAATTTCATTTACCTTTATGAAAAAACATTCTACAAAAGGGTAACTACATTTAGCTTGAAAGAGGTAAAACAAAATGATCCTTAAATAGATTGTTCTGTGTAAGGATAATACTGGATTATCCTTAGATAGACTGCATTATAAAAGGGTAAGTAGAGATGTCACTTATGTAGACCATTCAGATTCTGGGTAAAACCAATAACCATTAGGTAGATCCAGAATACATAAAGGTAAGTTTAACTTTCCATAAAACTGAAAATAATGTTCTCTTTTAGTTTTCTTCTTCATCTCATGCAACTATTCATAAATCAAATTCATGGTATGGCTATGATACAACTGTTGGGGTTTAATAAATCCTGCAAAACATGTACGGTTTATTGAAGAATCCACTATATCATCTTAAACACCAACATATTGGTTTGAGATAGATAATTGAAATTGAATCCAAAATACATCCCACATTTTGGGTGATAGAAAGTTCAGTCAAGGCATAATGTAGACATATATAAAAACCACTAACACATGAGCTGGAATGCATCCAGTCTGCGAGAGGATGTCAAAACAACCAATATGAAACTGCCATGAACCCTAAACACCAATGAAACCACAAAAATTTGGTCAAACCCTTGAACCAGGGTTTAACGAAACCATAATAGGGAACGAGAAACCTATAAAGAATTAAGGAAAAATGAATTAGAAACCCAACCATGGTGATCCAATCATAAACCATGAAGATCAAACTATAAACTGGGCTTTGAGCGTTAACAGGGAGGATAGAAGCCCAAGCTGGAATGGCGGAATTAGAAGGAACTGGAGCGTCGAGGCACGATTTCGACTTTGAGTTGGACGAGCGCAAAATCAAAATATAGAACGATGGAATCGGAAGGAACCGGAGCATCGAGACAGGGTTTCAACATTGAGTGGGATGAGTGCAATGGATGAGAGTGGAATTGGTAGAGAAGAGGGTTGGCAGGGGAGAGGAGATTTGGCACTGGGGATTAGCTCCATGGATAATCGGGGATGATTGGTGGGGGATATTATTTTCATGGAAGAGGATTTTCAGGGGAGAGGAGGGTTTTGCGGGGGGGGCATGCGGATGAGCCCAAAAGAATTTGGTTTGAGGGAGGATATACCTAAGGTTTTATTAAAACCGTAGTTATAGAAATTATATTCCAACGGTTTATCAAAACCGTTGGAATGAATGTGTTGGTATAGAATCATTTTTTATTAGTGTTGGTTAATAACCTTGGTAATTTTTATGACACATCGGTGAGAAACCTTGGTGATATTCTTATGAATGTATAATTTAAATTTTTTCTTTGAATATCTATATTATGATTAAGTTTTTTAGTGATATTCAGATTTTTCCATTTCCCATGATGTTATGATATTCATCATGTTCTTTTCAATATTTCTCAAGATCACATGTAAATTTTTTATGTTGTTTTCCATTACTCAGCCTTTTGCTCACCCTTTCCTTTGATGTATGTCCCAAGGACATGAGATTTAGTAAACGTATATAGATTGAATTGTGAATAATCCTTTCATATTGTTTAGAATATTTTTATGGTTTCATATAATATGTACCTTGTTTCTAAGAAACTAAACATTAAAATATCCTTTATTTTGTACAATGTATAGAAATGTTTATAAAATAAAAAGGTGGGATTCCATTGTAGGTATCAAAGGAAGGTTTAGTTATTTTTTGTAAATTAATATCTGAAAACAATTGTAATAACCTTATAGAAAAGCTCACATATAGGACAACATCCTTGTATTTTGGTGAAGTATTATGTGAGTGGTTTCTAAGAAAATAAATATATATTTGGGTATGAATAAGTAGATGTGGTTTTATAATAGATGTACCTAGGGGTAACTATTCTGACAGGATAAGTCTTCCCTAACTTAGCATAATGTGGTACATGAAAACTAGCCTTATTACACACCTGGTTTGACACAATGGGAAGATATGGTTGGTTAATCACAACATTTTTATGAACTATTATAAAGGATTTTAAAAAAATGTAATATTTGTTAATGAATAACTTAATTAGGAATAATGTTTTAAGACATAAAATTCTTTTAGAGTTATAATATTCTATAATGAAACACATTTCTCACAATGTTTTAATTCTTTTAGAAAATGGTGGGAAATAGGAGGAACCGTCTAAATAGTGATTGCAATGGAACATGCGCTGAAAACCCTCTAATGGAATCCAAAATGGAAAAATTAGTGATAATTATGAGTCAACTTAATCAAGTTATGAGAAATAACTTAAGTCGAGATAGGAGACTAGATTCACCTCAATTGGAGAATCATTCCACGGATTCCTTTATGCATCAATTACCAGCTTGTTTTAGTAGACCTACTAAACAACGATATGTTATATAAACTAGCTGTTATGAATAGTAATAACCACTTTTTAAAATTTTATAAATTTTATCTTTAGAAATGTACTTCATTTTTGGGTTTGGAATATCGAAAATAGCCTAGGGTGATTTTTTGGAATTTTTCTGAAAACATTCAATTTTTGATAAATAGTGAAAACACTGGGTTACTATTTAAAACCCGACTTTTTATTTAAATAATTATTTATTTATTTATTATTTTAGGTCAAAATTGATACATAATACCTATATAAGTTCAATTTAATTCATTGGAGTAATTTTATAATAATTTTAGATATACAAAAATTTTATTGAACTTTTCACCGTCTTTTACCAACCTCCTAGGAGAATCTAGAAATTCACATAAAACTTAATTTTACTACTTCTTTGAGTGGAATTTAGAAAATCCTAGAGACATGGTTAATATAAATTACTAAAATGTGGTTCAATGACATGAAAATATTTTTTGTGGAATAGTAACTTTTTACTTTTATTTAACACGGTTAAAAGTAAATAGGGTAATTAAGGGTAAAAATGATATTGTTGTTACCCCAACTCATGTCCTAATTCTATTGGATAAGTTTAATTTGACCAAAAAAACCTTAGAATAAAATATGACCATTTAGGTCCACTTGGATTAGATTAGGACATTTATTATTAATTTATTTAAAGAGGGGTTAAAATAGTTAAAATCAATGTTTAAAAACTAATTCATTTTTAATATAAGGTTATACATAAGATAAATTCGACTATAAATATTCATTATAAATATAAAACTATTTAATACATAATGGTATTTTATTTATAATTTTTATACATTAAATAATATAATTTATTTATGACACAATGATGATGCAGTAATTACCTTCTTAATGAAATATTACCATAATTGATGTTATAAATACCCAAATAAATGTAATTTTAGACTTTTTATAAATTCTAGTAATTTTCTAGGTTAATATGGCATGTTATTATTGATTTAATTAACTTTTGTCGAACTAATAATGCTGTTATGATTTTCATAAAAATCAAGTACCAAATAGTGTCAAAATTTATATAAAATATTTTTTAAAACAAATATTATATTATTAATTGTTATTTTATTCCTAAAAATATAAGATTCAGCCAAATGACATATATAATGATATATATATTAATAATGAACCACTTGAGGTTCTTTTTTCTTGTTATAGTAAGTTTATTATCCATATAGTGTAAGAAAACTAAAAGACACGGTAAAAGTCAAATTATTTAACTTAGAGTTATATCTAAATGATAAGGATAAAATAGTAACCTAAACTTGTATAAAACCTATTGGTTGAGAGGATTTCGACACATACACACTTTACCTTTGAAATAAATAAATTTGGAGCTATTATAAACCGAATATGACTTTATTATAAAATAATATTTTAAATTTTTCCAAAGGTGCCCCTCTCCTCCCTTATAAAAAGGGCACCCCTTCCCTCTTCTCTTCACACAATTTTGAGCCATGAAGCTCGCCCAACCCCTGCCAATTTCTCTTATAAAATTCCCCAGAAACATTCTGGAGGTTCTGGTCTTCTCAAAATACCATCTCTACTTCCCTAAGAAGAAGTTTAAAGGAGGTGCGTCGAGGAAGAGGTAATATCTTCTACCAACTCTTTCAAGTTTCTTTCTTCTTCTACTTCATCCTCTTTTATTGTTTAATTGTAAAGTAATTACATCAGTATTACTTATATACTAATATGTTATTATAAATATGAAACAACCCTTTTCACCTTCTATCCATCCTACAGAAAACGAAATCACCACGCGTGTGTATATACGGAAAACCGTCTCCACGCCGTGGTGTAATCTGTTTTCAACTACCACCTTAATTTGATGGGTATAATGGTGTAAATAAATTAATATATATGACTATTGTAAAGTGATATTGATTCTGAAATATTATACATACACTTAAATACAATTCCACGATCATGGGAATGATATCATCACTCATGCGTACGTACGAACTACTATCTCCACGACGCGATGAGATTCATTCTCCATGTTAACCATTCATGAATGATTATAAAGTATATATAATGAATAATAATTAAATATATGAAATAATAATTATATATGATTTATGTATATATGTATGTATGTTATCTACTTAATTCCATTCAATTCAATAACGAAACGTAAACAGCGTGCATGCGTACATACGACCTACCGTCTCCATTAACGGTGTATTTCATTCCATTTATCAATCTATCATATATATTTATATGTAGAATATATATTATATATAAATCAGGTTTAAAATTCTATAATTATGTAAATCAGGATATAAGTAATAATATCAAGAACAACAAGTCGAAACGCGTACAATAAATGAAACGATTTTACCCAAAGCAGTGCTTTAACATGGAATTTACAAAAGAATGGGTAATATAATGTAATAAGTGAACCATATATGATATCATAACAATGAATATGATTCTGTAATAAGTCAATGACATTATTTAAATAATTATATAGGAGGTTTGGAAACATACGAAGCATATCAGACATAAGGTAAGGGATAACTTTTCCAATCTTGTTTTTATCCGAGATTGATTATTCTTAAGTATTTACTGGGGTTATTGTTATCATCCATGTACATTATTTCTAAAAGTGTTTTTATGTATGTTTAAATTCATTTTTACCCATTTTTGACTTTTACCGCATGTTATGGAAGAAATATTTCTTTCATTTACCATACAAGGAACTTTTTGACTTTTCCTACAAAAGTACGATGAGAATATTTTTTAAAATTATACTGCATGAACGGATTTTTACGTTTTCATAACACCTTATTTTCACGAAGTATACTCTACAAGATTTCATGACTATTTTCAACAAGATCCTTTTCTTTTAAAATTTCATGGAATTTGGTGAAAAGAAAATGATTTTGAATAAGACAGGATATTTTCCTCAAGAATTCATTTCAAGTGTTTTATCAAAACCATTTTCCATCTAAGATGGAATTATTTCATATGTGTAAGTATTCAAGTATAATGCCTCTATGATTTACATGATTTCACTTTTCTTATGATTAAATGATATCCATTTGTTTTATATGGATTATGTTATAATCGTATGATGTTTATGAAACCAATTTTGTTCTTTGGGTTATGATGAATGATTTATGTTTGTGTTGTGGCACAAGTAAGAATTATTTTATTATGAGATTGGTATGACCTAAATATCCCTCCAATGCATTGGGTAAAGATTTATATCTCATGAGATAGACATGGTTGGAATGGTAAGTTAATCCGATTCAGTGATATAGGACATGAACGAGGAGTGAACTTGATTCAGAAAGGGACTTTTCCACTATGATGGTCTTGGTAGCAATTCATTGGCTAATATGGAAATCATAATAAGTTCTGAATGGTTGCACAATTACATGACTTATACCCATGATATTTTATCAAGATTGATGTTCCAATATGATACATGTCTTACGTATATCCAAGATTTATGCCTTTTCTCAAGATTTTGATGTTTAAACATTATGCTCATGTTTTTTAAGTTCTATTGTATATGGTTTGTTTTATTTTCTCCATTCTTACCCTTACTGAGCATTTGAGCTCACCCTTTATATGTTTTCTTTTCCCCAGGATTTCAAGAAAGGTTTTAGGTAAGAAAACCAAAAGGGGAAGATCTTTATGGGAGATGTTGAAGATCTTTCACCAAGATTAGAAGATTATGTTCCGAGTTTCCAAATATACTAAACTATTACAATCCTTGAGTTTTGGTTTTGGTTATGTATTATGTATTCCGCAAAAGAAATTTATTGTCCATGTACGTCAATATTTGGGTCTCTATAGTTGGTATCAGAGGAAAGGTTTAGTTAAACTTTGGAAACTAGGATGTGAAAACTTTAGTGAGATCCCTGGAGATATTTCTAAGGTATGTCTAGGGATGTCCCTAAGGATAAGTATAAGTATTGGTTATAGTCCTAGAATTATGGTAACGATATTAGAATTAAAACTAAGATTTTAGATATTGAACGTACTCCCCCATTATTATGTTGTTTTCCTAGCATGATTTTTTCCTCTCACACTTTTCTTTTTGGGTTTTAGACGATGGTTGGAACCTAAAGGAACCGTGTTGATCAATGTATTGGAAAATGAAATGATTGTCCTCCCGAGCAACCAAATGTGATGGGGGATGGAGTGAAAAATCTTATTCTTATACTTACACAAGCTATAAATCATTCTGGATTTCCAAACGATCATAGAAGGGAACAATATTTTATTGAGTCTTTCATGAGGCAACATCCACCGTATTTCAATGGGTCTTCTGATCCACTTGTTGCTGAATAATGGATCAGTACCATTGAAAAGATATTTTCTATACTTTGTTGTTCAGAATATGAAAAATTCATTTTAGCTGTGTACCTTTTAGAAGGTGAAGCAGACCAGTGGTGGACTCTAATTAAGAATACAAGGCCCCAATATGAAATTGAATCCATGGAATGGGACGAGTTCAAGAACCTTTTTTTCAGTAAGTACTTACCTTTATTCTTCGAACAAAGATGGAAAAGGAGTTTGTTGAGCATAAGAAGAAGGATGATGAATCTGTTGGTATATACAAATCGAATTTTACAATACCTGCAAGGTATGCATCTGTCTTTATCATCCAACCTGAAAGTAAAGTTGATCAATTTTTCAGTGGATTAAAACAAAGTCTTCGAAGGGAATTAGCAATAAGAGACTTCAGTAGCTATGAAGAAATTGTGCGTTTTTCTATCAAGGTAGAATAGGAAGATGGTGTAACATATCCATCTCATGGTTTTCACCAGAAACGAAAGATGGAGTTCAAGGAGAAATCTCAGAATAATGGTGAAAAGAAGATGAATGTTTTTTTATGCTCAAAGTGTGGAAAGATTCATGGTGGAGATTGTCTTAAAGGGACTATAAAATGTTTTAAGTGTGGAAAAGAAGTTCATCAAGCAGATAAGTGTCAAAGTAATGGAAAAAGGTTTTCTAATGATGTGAAAAACGAAAAGACTGTAGAGAACGCACCACCAACACTTCAATGCTTCAAGTGTATGGAAATGGGGAATTATGCTAATCAATTCCCTAATCCAAGGGTTGATGATGATCAACGTGAGCAACCTATTAAGGAAAAGGTTAAAGGGAAGTCACATGGGATCACTATTTTTGATTTTGATTATGACAATGATGTTGTGTAATGATTATGTTTTTATGTAATGGGATTTCAAAATAGTATCATGGAATCTCATTTATAGTATCGTGGAATTTTGAAATATCTGTGTGTTGGTCCATTGTGTTTTTTTATAAGAATATCATACCGGTAACCATGAAAAGTGATTCAAATATTTTTAAAAGAATATGATATGCGCATAATGAAGGGATAAGGATAAAATAAATTGTTTGATAGTATTCATGAGCTCATGATTGATATAAGGATTATGTGATATCATGGTTTGAGTATATAGAATTTTGGGGTTTTGTTATATAGAATGTGTTAACTTTTAACTGCATTCATGTTTTCACTAAGGTTCAATGTGTATTAATTTTTCAAGAGAATACATGATTAAGGCCTTCAAATGTTTGGAATGTGACCAACAAGATATATCATATGATATATGGGGGATAAATGATGGTATTCACGTACTTGTTATGTGACCTCTCAAGTAATCATTTTCTTTACACTATGAGATTGGACAGAAGTATTTCTGATAAGCTTAAAGGTTGAAAAGGATTAATTTGGACATTAGATAGAATTGTTTAAGGTGAGAATTTTTTTTCGGTTTTATTTATGGAATGTTATAATAATGTAGTTTTAGAAAAAGGACAACCTGCAGGACGGGCGACAACCCGTCGCATCGGACAAGGCTGTGGGAATTGAACCCCCAACTGAAGTGCGACAAGCCTTTATCCCCTACCACTGGCCTACAGGAAGTCCCTGTTTAGTAGAAACCAGTTTTATTATATTAAGAAGTATGATATATAAAGTATAAGTCCATTTTAGGAACCATATATGATTAATCTCACTATATATGGACTTATGTATTTTTGATAACTTTTTCTAACCTTTTGTTTGAGACAGATGGAATGACCCATCATTCTATCACATTATCTGCAAACCCTTCACGAATGACAAATTCAAATTCATTTCCTTAAGTGATTAAGGGGAAATTGTCCAAGGAATGACCAACGGTTAGACTGTATCAAAATGAAGAAAATATTTCTTCTAATTCCAATTTCTTCAACTTTAGGGAAATGATCTTGAAAACGAAAAATGTTGTCCTAGTGCCCTTATATCCGATGAATCAGATGGTACCTTAGATCATCAAAAATCTATGGCATTGTGATTATTGGATTTTTCATATCCATGTTCTCTACCACTCTTCATTTGAACATGATGGTTAGATTTCTCTTCCATATCCATATTTTCACCTACGTTCTCCTATGTGGAAACCCAGTGATTAGTTAATTTGGGTAACCGTTATGTTTCATACATTAGTTTTTAAAGATTGGGTTTGGTATTCCTTTTTACGATGTGGGTTTCTATTAAAGAAACTTTCGAGTAGTAAACCATTTATAACCCCAACGAATTTCGAGGGTGAAATTCATTTTAAGGGGGTAGAAGGTAACACCCCAAGATTTTATAAAAAATTTTATTTTTAATTTTATTGATGTCGTGTGTTGTATGCTACACCAAAAGGAGCTTGCACTACACGCATCCCTGACTTTTCTTGCATTACACGCAATCACAACCTTCCACGATAACGTGTGTTGTACACAATACCGAGTTTCACTAAACAACGATATATTATATAAACTAGCCGTTATGAATAGTAATACCCACTTTTGAAAATTTTATAAATTTTATCATTCGGAATTAAATTCATTTTTGGATTTATAATATCGAAATTAGCCTACGGTGAGTTTTTGGTATTTTTCTGAAAACTTTTAATTTTTGATGAATAGTGAAAACACTGGGTTACTATTTAAAAACCGAATTTTTATTTAAATAATTATTTATTTATTTTTTATTTTAGTTCAAAATTGATACATAATACCTATATAAGTTCAATGTAATTCATTGGAGTCATTTTATAATAATTTTAGATATATAAAAATGATATTGAACTTTTCACCGTCTTTTACCCATATCCTATTAGAATTTGTAAATTCACATAAAACATAATTTTACCACTTCTGTGAGTGGAATATCCAAAATCCGAGAGGCACAATTAATATCAAGGACTAAAATGTGGTTCAATGACATGAAAATAATTTTTGGTGAATAGTAACTTTTTACTTTTATCTACCACTGTTAAAAGTAAATACGGTAATTAAGGGTAAAAATGATATTATTATTACCCTAACACATGTCCTAATTTTATTGGATAAGTGTAATTCAGCCTAAAACAACCTTAGGAATAAAATATGACCATTTAGGTCCACTTGGATTAGATTAGGACATTTATTATTAATTTATTTAAAGAAGGGTTAAAATAGTAAAAATCAACGTTTAATAACTAATTCATTTTTAATATAGGGTTATACATAAGATAAATTAGACTATAAATATTCATTATAAACATAAAAAAATTTCCTACATATTGGTATTTTATTTATAATTTTTAGACATTAAATAATTTAATTTATTTATGACACAATGATGATGCAGTGATTACCTTATTAATGAAATATTAACATAATTGATGTTATAAATACCCAAATAAATGTAATTTTATACTTTTTATGAATTCCACTAATTTTATAGGTTAATATGAAATGTTAGTATTGATTTAATTAACTTTTTTCGAACTAATAATGCTGTTATGATTTTCACAAAAATTAATTACCAAATAGAGTCAAAATTGGCATAAAATAGGCTTTAAAACAAATATAACATTATTAATTGTTATTTTATTCTTAAAAATCTAAGGTTCGGCCAGATGACTTAGATAAGAATATATATATTAATAATTAACCACTTACAGTTTTTTTGGCTTTTTATAGTAAGTTTATTAACCATATAGTGTAAGAAAACAAAAAGACACGATAAAAGTTAAATTATTTAACTTAGAGTTAAATCTAAATGATAAGGATAAAATAGTAACCAAAGCTTGTCTAAAACCTATTGGTTGAGATTATTTAGACCCATACCCACTTTAGCATCAAAATAAATCAATTTTGAGCTATTATAAACGGAATATGACTTTATTATAAAATAATATTTTAAGTTTTTCAAAGGTGCCCCTCTCCTCCCTTATAAAAAGGGAACCCCTTACCTCTTCTCTTCACACCCTTTTGAGCATTGAATCTCAGTCAAACCCTTTCTATTTCTCTTCTCAAATTCCCGAGTAACATTTTGGAGGTTCTGGTATTCTCAAAATTCTAACTCTACATCCCTTAGAAGAAGTTTAAAGGAGGTGCGTCGAGGAAGAGGTAATCTCTTCTACCGACTCTTTCAAGTTTATTTCTTCTTCTACTTCATCTTCTTGTTTTTTTCATTATAAAGTAATAACATAAGTATTAATTATACACTGATATGTTATTATAAATATGAAACTACCCTATTTCATCTTCTATCCATCCTACGAAAAATGAAATCACCTCGCGTGCATACGTACAGAATATCGTCTCCACGCCGTGGTGTAATCTGTTTTCGACTACCACCTTAATTTGATGGGTATAATGGTGTAAATAAATTACTATATATGATTATTGTAAAGTGATATTTATTCTGAAATATTATACATACACTTAAATACAATTCCACAATCATGGGAATGATATCATCACTCGTGCGTACGTACGGACTACCATCTCCACGATGCGATGAGATTCATTCTCCAAGTTAACCATTCATGAATGATTATAAAGTATATATATTGAATAAAAATGAAATATATGACATAATAATGATACTTTATTTATGTATATATATATATGTATGTCATCTAATTAATTTTATACAATTCAATAAGGAAACGAAAACAGCGTTCATGCGTACGTACGGCCTACCGTCTCCATGAATGGTGTATTACATTCCATTTATCGATCTATCATATATATTTTTATGAAGAATATATATTTTATATAAATCATGTTTTACATTCTGGAATTATTTAAATCAGGATATAAGTAATAATATCAAGAACAACAAGTCGAAACTCGTACGATAAATGAAACGATTTTACCCAAAACAGTGCTTTAATATGGAATTTACAAAACAACGGGTAATATAAAGTCATAAGTGAACAAAATATGATATCATAACAATGAATATGATTCTTTAATAAGTCAATGACATTATTTAAATCATTATACCGTATGTTTGGAAACATATGAATCATATTAGACATAAGGTAAGGGATAACTTTTCCAATCCCGTTTTTATACGAGATTGATTATTCATAAGTATTTACTAGGGTTATTTTTATCATCCATGTCCATGTTTTCTAAAAGTGTTTTTATGTATGTTTAAATTCCTTTTTACCCAATTTTTACTTTTACCGCGTGTTATGGAAGGAATCTTTCTTTCATTTACCATACAAGGATCTTTTTGACTTTTCCGACAAAAGTACGAGAAGAATGTTTTTTTAACTTATACGGCATGAACAGATTTTTACATTTTCATAACACCTTTTTTTCATGAAGATTACCCTACAAGATTTCATGACTATTTTCAACAAAATCCGTTTATTTTAAAATTTCATGTACTTTTGTGAAAAGAAAATGATTTTCAATAAGAAAGGATATTTTCCTCAAGAATTCATTTGAAGGGTTTTATCAAAACCATTTTCCATCTAAGATGGAATTATTTCATATGTGTAAGTTTTCAAGTATAATGTCTCTATTATTTACATTCTTTCACTTTTCTTACGATGAAATGATATCCATTTTTTTATATGGATTATGTTATGATGGGATGATGTTTATGAAACCCATTTTGTTATTTGGGTTATGATGAATGATTTATGTTTATGTTGTGGCACAAGTAAGAATTATTTCATTATGATATGGGGGGACCTATATCTCCCTCCAATGAATTGGGTAATGATTTATATCTCATGAGATATACATGGATGGAATGGTATGTTAATCCGGTTCAGTGATACAGGACTGGAACGAGGAGTGAACTCGATTCAGAAAGGGACTTTGTCCACTAAGTTGGTCTTGGCAGCAATGCCTTGGCTACTATGGAAATCATAACAAGTGTTGAATGGTTTCCACAATTACATGATTTATTCCCATTCTATTTTATCAAGATTGATGTTCCATTATGATACATGTCTTACGTACTAACACGATTTATGTCTTTGCTCAATATTTTTATGTTTAAACATTATTTTCATGTTTTTTAAGTTCAATTTTATATGGTTTGTTTTATTTTCTCCATGATTACCATTATTGTGCATTTGAGCTCACGCTTTATATGTTTTCTTTTCCCCAGGATTTCAAGAAAGGTTTTAGGTAAGAAAACCAAAAGGGGAAGATCTCTATGGGAAATGTTGAAGATCTTTCACCAAGATTATACAATTACGTTCCGAGTTTCCAAAGACACTAAACTATTATGATCTGTGAGTTTTGGTTTTTGTTATGTATTAAGTATTCCGCAAAAGTAATGTATTGTCCATGTACATCAATATTTGGGTATCTACAAGTAGAATCATTGAGACTAATTTTTCAACTGTGTATATCTTGGGCACTTTTTCAATCACTTCCCAAATCTAATGATAATGGATTGGAATCACCATCATACTCAATATAGGCTATGGGAGAAAGGAAATTATTCTTTTTACCATGATGGTGGAAGTTGATGCTTCAAGTGATGTGGTGGGTGGTACTCTTGTTGTTCTCTCAAAGTTATAAATAAATTTTCATGATTCTAGTTCAATTCATTCCTTTATTTCATCCATATTTGCAAAGAATATAAAATCAATCCCTGAATATCAAGATGTAGAGTTATCAATCAAGACTCCTTGAGTTCTTATTAAATCATCCAATGTGTATAAAAACTATAGCATTTAATTATGTGATCATAATCTCATCACAAATATAGTAGTCATTCCCATGCTGGAATTTGAAATTATACTATGGATAGATTGGTTCTCAAAGTATAATGATAATATCAATTGTAGAAGTAAGGAAATATCAGTAGTATTAAATGGAAAACCTGTAATTGTTTTCAAAAGATATATATCTCGACCTATTTTTTGTCTATAAGATCCACCCATTTTCTTCTTTGTGGAGATGATCAGTGAAGATGAGTAAGAAAATGAAAGTATACTAATATAAAATTCCCCCATTGTTCAGGAATATATTTAGGTATTTCTTAAGGAGTTACATAGACCTCCTCTAGAAAAAGAGGTAGAGTTATCCATTGAACACTTTCCTAGATCCAAGCTGATATAGAAGACCCCATATAGAATGGAAAATATAGAGCTGGGGGAATTAAAGAAACAACTACAACATCATTTACAGAAGGAGTTTATGGGACCAAGTTTGTCTCTTTGGGGAGCACATATTCTCATTTTTAATAATAAGGATATATTAATATAGTTATTCATTTATTATATAGAACTTAAGGGGGTCACAATGAAGAACAAGATCCCACTTCCAATGATTGATGATTTGTTTTACCAACTTTATGGGAATCAATTATTCTCTAAGATTGATCTTCTATCTAGTTATCATTAATTATGGGTGAGTAAAGAGGATATTCCAAATTCACACTTTCGATCATGGTATGGTAATTATGAGTTTGTTTTTATTCCCTTCATCTCAACTAATGCTCTGGCTATATTTATGGATTTTATAAATAGAGTTTTTATGTTTAACCTTGATAACTTATTGGTAGTTTTTATTGATGAAATTATGATATATTCCAAAATTTATAAGAAGAATCTGGATCATATAAGGGTTATATTGAAAATATTGAGGAAGGAGAGGATATTTGAAAATTTTAGAAAATGTGAATTTTGGTTACAAAATGTTTCTTTATTGGGTCACACTTTAACCAATAAAGTAATATTAGTTGACCCTATCAAGATAAAGGTGTTGGAGGAGTGACCCCATCATATAATAGTAACTAAGATTCACAGTTTCCTTTATTTAGTGGGATATTATTAGAGATTTTCGGAAACATTTTCAAGACATTATACCCCACTAACCATATTAATTTGAAAAGGGTCCATGATCATAGGGATAAAGTACTATGAAGAAGGTTTACCATAGTTGAAGAAGAGATAGTTTAATGTACAAGTTTTAACTCTACCCTTTATCGGAGAAAAATTATTATTTTTTTTAGTGATGCATCTATAAAGGGATTGGGTGCGTCCTCATTTGAAATTATAAGGGGATTGCTTAAATATCTTAATAGTTGATTCTTCATGAATATAATTGCCCTATGAATGACCTATATCTAGTTGTGGTTGTTTTTCCTCTGAAGATATGGAGACTATATATACATGGGGAGAATTGTGATATATACACAAACAACCAATGTTCAAATTATATTTTCTTTCAAAGGAATTGAACATGAGAAAAAGGAGATGGTTAGAACTTCTTAAATACTTTGATTGTTCAATTAATTAACATCTCATAATAGAAAACAATTTCACTGATGCATTTAGTAGTAACGAAGTTGTTATCATATAAATTATGAGGATTCAAGGAGATCCATTGATCAATGACCTAGTAAAACTAGACATGGGAATCGTAAGGGAAGGGACATCCTCAAACCCATACCCAATTATTTCTCAACCATCATTACTAGTTTTTATCATGAAATATAAATGATAATATACTCTAATGTATAATAATATATAGAATGCGAATAAAGTGAGGTTTTCTAACTTCAATAATGATCAAGAAGGTGTAAAAAAATATTGTACATGTCTTTGTGTTCCATTTATTACAGAAATAAAGATCAAGATTATGGATAAATCGCATAGATCTAAATTCTACACACATCCTGGAAGCACTATAATGTGTAGGGACCTTCATCATCATTATTAGTGGGATAACATGAAAATAAATATTTTCAACTACACTACAAGGTGATTGGTATGTCAACAAGTGAAAGTAGAGAGAAAACTTACTCAATGGGTATTATAACCACTGCCCATACCAACATGGAAGTGGGACAATATCACTATGGACTCTATCAGTAGTCTCTCAAGAACATCCAAAGGAAACAACATGATATGGGTTATAGTGGATCATCCAACCATGACTGCTCATTTCATCACTATTTAGGAAGACTTATCTCTTAACCAAATTAACAATATTTATGTAATTTATGTGGAGATGTTTCATGGAGTGCCAATTTCTATCGTATCTGATCATGATCCAAGAATCACATAAAACATCTGGAGAAGTCTTCAATATGCTCTAGGTACATATTTGAATTTCACTACTGCCTATAACCCCAAACTAATGGCTAATACGAAAGGACAATTCAAACTCCTGAGGACATACTGAAAACCTGCTCAATGGAATTTAAAGTGGATGGGATCAACATCTCCCATTAGATGAGTTCTCATACAATAACATCTTCCATTCAAGTATTCAAATGGAACCATGTTAAACTCTATATGGTAATAAATGTTCCAATCCTACATGTTCAGATGAAGTCGGATAGAAATGGATAGTTGGATTAGATCATGTGCAAGATATGATAGAAAAGGTTATTGCTACCCAACTACACATTAAGGCTGCTCAGAGTCAGGAAAAGATATGTTCTGACAACCATTGAAGGGTCTTGGAGTTTTGTGTGGACAATAAAATGTTACTTAAAATATAACCTTTTAAGAGATTCATGAGGTTTTTAAAGGAATTAAATCTTATACCATGGTACATTTTCCCAAATGAATTATGTGATCGCATATGACCATTGGCATATCAACTTGTACTTCCTCTAAATCTATCTCTAGTTCATAATGTATTCCATGTATCTCTATTGAGGAATTACATACCTGATCCTTAACATGTATTGAATATTGATGTGGTATAAATGGAACATGAACTCTCTTATGAGGAGAATCTGGTGGTGATCTTGGAACTCCGAGATAATATTTTATGCAATAATACTACCCACCTTGTCAGAGTATTGTGTACGAACCACATATATGAAGAAAAGACGTGGGAACCAGAGGAGAAAATGAGTCATAAGTACCCACATTTATTCTCAACTGAGGGAACATTTTGAAATTTTAGGGATGAAATTTTTTAAGGGGGAAGAATGTAACGGCCTGAAATTTTTGAAAGACAAATGATTCTTTAAATTGTGTGTTATATTATTCACAACAAAACCATTATTTTTTAAAGTGAATATTAAAGGAAATGTGACCATATGGATTCAACCATTATGTGATCATTGGTCAATTATGGACATTTTACAATATGACCATTGAGAACTATACTCTTGATAATAATTTTAAGGTTATAATTAATGTTTATAAGTAGAATTTTGATAATGAAAAATTGATACATAAAGAAGAGTTAATGGCCACAACCAGAAGAGCCGTCCCATTTGAAGACTATATGTCAGAACATGGGAGGGAGGTATCATCACTAGGTTTATCCATTGACCAATCCTAATCCAAGATTAAACAGGTTAATCTTGAATGAAATTTCCTTCAACAGAAGATCATGTTAGGGAAAATTACCACTCAGGAGATGTTATCCGATTATCCCCATGAATCTATCACCGTCTCACACCATACCCTCCTTCCTTTTTAGTGGGTTAATAAGGACCCAAATATCATGTCTATAAGCACTTTTTTAAAATGTTATTATTTTTATATTAAACCCATTTAATTTATTCTCTTTGGGTTGCTTTAGAAATATTTCTAAGATATATGTATATCACATTAATTGAGACATATTAAGGGGAGATGCTAATAGTGCTCCAATGCATTGGTTAAATAACTTAATCGTTATAGATGACATGTTTTACGATACCTTGATGAATAAACTTTCAAATTTTTACAACACATCATTGAAAAACCTGGGGGATATGCTTATTAATGGCCCATTTAATTTTTTTTTCTACATATCCATATTATTATTCAAGTTATTTTTATTATTATATGACGCTTTTTTCCTTTTCTCATGCCTTTAGGATAGTCCTCATGTTCTTATAAATATTTCTCAACAACACATGTAATTTTTTTCACTTATTTTTTCGTAATAAGCCTTATTATCTCCATTCCATTGATGTATGTCCCCTAGTTATGAGATTCAGTAAAATAATTAGTATTAAACATGAATAATACTTTCATGTTGTTTATAAGAAATATTTATATTTTCATATATTATATACCATGTTTCCAAGAAACTAATCTTTACAATATCCTATGGTTTTTACAGTGTAAGGAAACTTTTATGAAATAAAAATGCAGGATTCTATATAGTAACTTCTTTTTAGTGTGACCAAGTTTTATGTTGGACATCCCATGTTTCCATATGTTTCCATATTGAGTTAATTAGCACCCTAAAAACATAAAACAATATCTACAGATCGTGATCCTTTCTGATGCGAGGTACTATTTGGGTTCCATAATCCCATGTAGGACCCTTTGTTTCTAATGATACTCAGTTTCATTGTAAGTTGTGTGGAGTTTAGACCTTTTTTATAGGTTTTATCATCATGTAATGCTCATTTTTAGTAGGTTATACATTCCTAGGGAATGGTTGACTGCTTAGTGGTTTGTGTGACCTTCCTCTTCCTTCTCACCAGCAAAATACAACTTCTTATGTCTCTATATATTTTGATAGTCCTTCCTTGTATGGAGACTAGGAGCTGGTTCTTTTGTGTGGGCCTTAGATACTTGAATTCCTGGTGTTGATAATTCACTAGGCAGTATCAGGGATGTGCTGATTTTTTAGGTGATCTTGGTGTAGTATGTGTGGTCATACATGATCCCATAAAGTTGATGAATAGTAAAATGAAGTGTTTAGGTTCAGTGTATGTTTTTAATCCTTGAGTTGTGACATTTCAATCATAGGCCATATTTTATGTAAGGTGACTTGATCATCTAGGAAAATCGAACTCACCCGAATTTTGAGGATTATGAATAAAAATAATCAGGTGTTTGACATGCTGGTTAGTCATTTTGGCTATTAAACCTAATGCTAGTTCACACATGGATGTAACTCTATAGGATAGTCACATATACGACTAAATGTGAAAATAATCTAGAACTCATAAGAGGTTGGTCTCCCATCTCTTTGATTTAATGCTTACAAAACTATGATGGACACCTCTAGGACCCATGGTCAGTGGTCGATGAAGAGTGAGTGGTGGGATGATATCCCCTAATCAATAGATCTAACAATAAGGTTACTCCTATGGTGGGGAGTGTTACTTCAATTTTTTAAGACATTTCCCTCTGAGTACAAGGGGAACAACCAGGAAGACCATTCAGAGATGGTCAATGCTGTTTTAGAATACCGTTGGGGATGGTGTATTTCAAACCGTTTCAATGCTTGTGAGGAAAAATGATGATGAATGGGTGTTCATATATGTAATCATTGAAAAATAATTCTTTATATGGATGGAATTTGGTTGTAATAGCCATATTTTTTGTGAAATATTGTATTCGAATTAATTTAATCTTTTAGAAATTCTTTATTTCACAAAACACAAAATATAGCTTGTTTTATATGAGAGCACCAAGTTATTCTTGATTTTTAAGATACAAAAGGCTAAGATTTAATTATATTATACCTTAGTATATTTTTTTCTAAATTAAACACTAACGTGTCATGTGTTATTTGTGACGCCCATTTGGCTTGTGTTGCACGAAACACTGGGTTTCTACGAAATATCATTTTTTGAAAATTATTAATTAAAAGTGATAGTCATAACGTAGCTGTTAAACATAATAATATGAATAGTAATAATTTTTTTTAAATATTATCTATAATTTTTTAATATAAATAAAACATATAATTTTATGTAAAGTATTTATATGTTTGGAAATACTATTTCCTCAAAAAACTGATTTTTAAGACATTTTGTGAACAATAAAAAAAATAATTTTATACACTTTTTTAAATTTCATATCAAAAAATAAAAATAATTTTTGAATTTTTAATGTAGAAATATATTAGTGTGATGTTTTGGGATTTTCCCGAGAAACTAAATTTGTGGGTGAATAGTGAAGAATACTGAATTTTAATTCAAAACATCTTTTTAATATAATTTAATATTATTAATAAAATATATTTTTAGTTGGTTTTATAGTAATAATAGATCATTTATAAATATATTAATCCAAATTATTTTATTTTAATAATTTTTATGGTGAATTTAGATATAAAATCTTAATGAACTTTTGAAGAATCTCACTTCAAAACTATGCTTTCTCATTACGTCTGTGAGATTAGTATTAAAACTAATTTTTCAAAATATGTGTATTGAATTTTTTAAATAGTCTACAAAATATTAGAATCATTATTATAATTATAGTCTAATAATATAAACATAATTTTTTATCAGTTTTTTTAGTGAAGGTGATTATGATTAATTACAATGATTAAGGTAAAATTGAGCTTAATAAAAGAATAAGCCTTAAACATAAAGGCCCAAATGACCTATACACTTATCTAAAACCCATTTTATTGAAATATTTAGGCAATAAACCTTAAATTATTTTGTTTAGTTTTTTTATGACTTATTTTATTTAAAAAAGTATGTACACTAATCTTTTTTTCAAAAAATGCCAATTGTGTCCCCTTTATTCCCTATAAAGGGACACCACCTCTACCCCATCTTCAGACCTCTAAGAAAAACTATGTTAGACAATGACCATAAAAATAAACTTACCAAAATTCATCCATTACACCATTAATCATCCCATTTGTCATAAAGATAACAAAGTAATACCTTTGGTGCAAAACAAAAGGAGTTACTCAAAGAAGAGGTAACATCCTTCCTCTAGCTTGATTCCCTTATTTTCTTTCTCCAACACCTCAAATAATATTTTTAAATTCTCATTTAATGAAAAAATATTCTTAAATATAATTATATTTTTCTATTTTAAGGTTTCTACCTACACTTTCCCAAACTTCCATCTCATGGGTAGTGAACTTGCCGTTCTTGTGTATGGGGAACTTTCGCCTCACAAAACATTGTTGTTTGTTTTACCTTTAACACCTATCATTGTTTGGAATTATTTTGGGGAAACTTTTTAGATATTATATATATTATATTTAATATGTATTAATAATTTTATTAGTTATTGTATAAATCCTACATTTATTCTTTAAATTGTTTGTAAATATGATAATTTTGTTTGGCGAAATATGGACTAATGCCTCCTCAATGTAGTGTGATTCATTCACACACTGTATAGAATGTATTAAGAATGGATTTAGTGAAAATATATGATATATATTACATAATATTTCAACTTTAATGATATTATATATATATACATATTTATATTATTTTTTCAATATTACAACGAAAAACGAAACAGTGTTCTTACGTACATACGGCATACTGTCTCCATGAACGGTGTATTCCATTTCATATTTATATATACTATAGATTATTATAAATACATATATAATGAATATAAATTATATTTATATCATTTTTTAAATTCTTTGAATCATGATATAAGTATTTGGACCAAAAATAAAACAAATTAAGACACCTGAAAAAACAAAACAGATATTACCCGAAGCGAAACCTTAACATGGAATTGTTAATAAAAGGGTAATATAAATTCATAATCAAAAAATATATGGTATTATAAATAATAATATGGTTATAAAAATTATTTATAATCAAATTAAATTGATTATAAAAGTGTTTTTTATGTGTATGAAGATATTAAATACAGGAAGTAAGGGAATTTCAACTAACTTTTTATATTTGTGAGATTCATGCCATGTTCACCACTATTTTCTTTTGTTTGGTGTATATACATACATTGAATTTATTATATGATTCTTATCCCAAAATTTATGGTTTCTTCAAATCCATTTTATGATATTTCTTTAATGAGTTTTATAGTTAAGAAGTTACCAAATTGGATATGAAATTTTGGCACAATTTTCTTTCATTGAGACACATGTTTTGTTTTTCACATATGTAATTTTATAAGGTGTACGTGAATCCATATAAAAAGGATATATAATGAATATACATAGATTTCATGATATTTTTGGATCTATTTAATCTCATTTTCATACATGGGTAGTATGATTATATGTTACCAAGTGATAGGAGATTGTTAAAACAATATCATCATTTATCCATATTATTTATGAATATTACTTCATTGATGAAATATTATGATCTATATCTAAAGTAATATCATGAGGTTTATCACCCTCTTTTAATTCAAGTTATATCCATGTAATGGTACTATTTTTCCATACATTGGTATATAAGAGGACAAAGATATTGTTTTTATGAAAGTCCACCTTCACATCTCTATTTGGTTGGAAATTTATATTCTTGAAAAAACCTGTTGTCAAAAAAAATCAAATTTTTTTCAAGAATTATTTTTATTATATATAGCTTTTTTCAAAATAAATAATTTTAAAACTATTTTCAGTATTTTTTTTATGTTTTAAAGAAAAAATTATTTTAAAATTTTTTCAATCTTCATTTATTTGTTTTTAAAGAAAACGGTTTGAAATTTTTTAAGCTTCTTTTATAAGCATTCAAGAAAAATTGATTTTCGAATTTTTCTAAGATTGTTTTATATGTTTTCAGAGAAAAATTTCTCCAAAAAAATTTCAATATTATTTTATAATTTTTGTAACACCCCGACCCCAGCTACCCAGAGTCGGTGCATTACTTCGTAACATTGGCATGATCATAAAAGATCAAGTCTCGAAAGACCGATTAGTTTAGTAGCCTTGGAAACACTAGATACATTCATAAGTCTTACATTACATCATAAAGTGAAAAACTAATAACAAAGTATTCATAGTCCACACTCATATCCTCTTCTGACTATCCCTGTAGGTCATTCATAAAATACTTCTTCACATCCTGGAAAATATTAAAACATTGAAAGGGGTGAGCTCAGATGCTCAGTAAGGATAACAATATAGCGGAATCTTTCATCAATAAACATAAACATTTAAGGCAATGTATAACTAAAACAAAAGCCTTTTAAACTTGAACTTCAACATAATATGGAAAAAGTAAAATGAGATAATGTCATTCACTTCTTCACATGGATATTCTACTGGTCGAATAATCACATGCAATGTCAATAACCACTTTCATAATGAGGGAATGTATAATGCCAGACATTCTGAAACATTTTGTCAAGGCCTCGGCCAAGATGTCTAAAATGATTAAGGCCTCGGCCAAAACCATAAATCAAATTGGGAAAGGGCCTCGGCCAATTCCGCGTCTAGTTGTCTCATGAGACCTACCGACGCATCGAGGAGCTATAGCGGGCTCCACCCGTCACTTATTAAGTCCAATACATTCCTCATATGAATAGGTTTAAACATATCAAAAACCATAACATAATCGTATCACACAAAACATCCATAAAGGAAACATAACATTTCCACATTTCAATCACAAGATATCAATACAACACATTTGTATAATAAAAACTCTTTCAAAACCATTTTGAATACCAAAATAAAAGAAAGTTAAAACTTTGTATTTATTTTTCATTAAAAAAATGATGGCTTGTAGAGGAAGCCGAAACTCAAATAATGGTCACGGAGGTGGAGAAGTCGTTGTTTCCACATATGTACGGAAAGAAAAACATTCCCTTTTTGTCGTTTAGTAAAACTCTTCGTATAAAAAAAGATTCCTTTTGAATAAACGTAAAAGTCAAAGGGGTTTATACACCGTATAAAAGAAAGTTGTGTATAAAACCAAATATGCCTCAATGAAAGGAGATTGAGATGAAGTCCTTAAAAAGATCATTTTTAAAATAAAATAGATCTATTATGTGTATTCACTATAGGTACACATAAATAATACAAAATAAGAAATAATAATATCATGACATAATTTGAAAGTAGGAGATTAACCCAAAGAATGGAAATTGGGTTAAAAAATTCCCTTACCTTGCGTCTTGTCCTGACTCGACCGTTCTTTAACCGCATGAATAATAAACTAGAGTTAATTTATATTTACTTAAGAACCTTTTTCATGTTCATTATTCCATTTATATCACTTATTACCATGTTATGAACATTATTTAATTATTTAAGTTAATAACGGTCGTTTTGTCGATCTTTGGTACTTGAGTCAAAAATAAACTTCTCATAATTACAAGTTGTTCATGTGGTGAAATATCCATTATATCCAGAATTATATTCATGATGTAGATATCATATATATCATATATATACAGTATATACATTCATTCATAATGTCACGTAACACTTAGAGGTAAGAAATGAAATGCACCGTTCATGGAGACGGTAAGCCGTATGTACGCATGAACGCTACTTTCATTTCTATTTCGTATTTAATGGAATGAAATCATAATTATATAAATTTATAATATAATTACAGTATAATATAGTGTATAATACCATTTAATCCATCCTTTATACATCCCACATATGGCATTAACGATTCAAATCACTTTGAGGGGGCGGTAGTCCGTACTTCCTAAAATGAAATTATCACATTTTACCCATAATGGAAATCATAAAGTATGCCATAAATGAGAAATACAGAAGTATAAGTAAAACATAAACATATTATATATCATATATAAAAATAGTTACATCTTAATGGCCACCTTTTAAGGTGTTATATGAGTGTTGAACAATCTTCGTTTCGTGAGGCAGAAATTCGCCATCCACAGAAACCATATGTTCTTTAACCATTAGATGTAGGTGTGTGTAAGTTTAGCTTGAATCCTTTTTATAAAAACATCCTAGTATATTTAGGATACTGGTTTTGTTACAAAATAAATTAATAAAAAGAGTTTAGGGTGTTGGAGAAGAAAAATAAAACAAATCAACATTAGAGAAGACATTACCTCAAAATCGGGTAACTCTTTTTGATTTGAACGAAAGGCTTCCTTGGGAAGAGTTCTTCCCAATGTTAGGCTTCTAGGAGTAAGAGGGGGAAGATGGGAGAGTATTTGGGCAGAGGTTGGCTGAGACAAATGGCTTGAAAGTGTAAATGAGGTGGGAGAGGTGGGGGCCTTTTATAAGTGGAGAGGAGGGGCTCTTTTGGAAAGATTGAAATGTTACATTATTATACAATGATTTTCGGATTATAAAGGTCCCACACTTATATAATTCGTGGATAAGGTGATAAGGGTTCGAAATATACCCATCCAATAGTCTTTGGACAAGTTTAAGACTTGTATTTTACATTATCTTTTCATTTTATTAAAATCGTTAAATAATGAGGTCATCGCTGCATCATAATGATGTTATAAATAATTTACTTTATTTAATGTCTAAAAATTATAAAAAAAATACTATGATGTAGGAAATATTTTTATATTTATAATGAATATTTATAGTCAAAATTTGGACTTGTGTAACCGCACTTAAAAACTGTTTTAGTAAAATAACTCATGTTTGTGTCAATTTAATTTTAACATTAAATAAATATATATTAATGTCATTTTCCAACCAAAGTGTCTCCATGGGGTCCCCAAGTTGACCCATGGGTTTTCTTGGTCGGCCATGACTCATCCAATAGGAGTAGGACATGTTTCAAGATCATCTCATATTATTAAAACATTGTTTTTACCCTAAACTACACTAATTACCTCTAATCGCGATTGAGAACTTAAAAGTTACTATTCACCAAAAAATTATTTTAATCTCATTGAACCACATTTTACTTCTTAATGACAACCATGTATGTCGGATTTTTGAAAATCAAATCACAGAAGTGGTAATAATTCATTTAAACGAAAAATCAGTTATTTAACTACCACTTAGTGGTTTCACTATTCATCAAAAATTGAAGTTTTTCATAACAATGCCAAAATTTCATCCTAAGCTATAGTTGATATTCCGAATTCAAAAATGATGTATATTTTAAAAAATTCCAAACATATAATTTGCATTAATTAATTTTATAATTAATTCTCGTTGTCACAATAAATAGCGTGTTTTTAAGAAACAATTTATATCAAAAGAATGGCAATTGTTTATGTCCAATTTCAATGTTAAATCACCATTGGATAAAATGGTAAAAATATATTCTAATTATACTTTAAAACCACTAAATATTATAATTTATCACTATAAATTATTTTGATTAAAAAAGTTGTTTTTTAGTAATTTTCACTATTCAAAAAAAATTGGAAGTTCTCTGAAAATTACAAAAAATTCAACTTTGGATAATTTTGATATTACGAATACAAAAATGAAGTCCATTTTGAAATATAAAATTTATATAATTTTAAAAAGTGGTTATTACTATTCATAACTGCTACTTTGATTAGTCACGGTGTTTTAGAACTCGAAGTTGCGTACAATGTAAGCTATTGCATTATTTAATGAAAAGCGTATCGTGGAAGCTCGGGGTGTTAGATTCTCCCCTCCATCAATAAATTGCGTCCTCGCAATTTGAAATTTTTCTTTGAAGACAAAAGGTTGAAAATATAAAATACCTTTGTGGAAAACTCACATCGGAAATAAGGTTAATAAATATATAACATTAAAAGAAAGCGAGATAAGTACAAAGGTCACCTGATATAGCCCATTCTAGGATTCTATGAAAATATGGATATGGAGGAGAAACAAACCATCAAGGTCTGATGGAGATTTATAGAAAACATGATTAGGAGAAAGTTTAACTACAAGAAAATCACAAACTTGTAATTGGTTAAACGGTCATTGAATCCCTAGTTGGAAAAGTTAACCGACAACATTTTCATTTTAAGTTAACTTTTATAATGTTGAGGAATTTATTTAGGAGATTTACTAAGAACGTAAGGGAATATACATACTTGTTATGTATACTTTCATTCGTTAATAAATTTTTTACCACAAACCCATCTTTTACTCCAAATGGTAAAGGAACTCAAAAATATTCTATTTATCCTAATTGTATAAGGTTCCAAATGTTAACACATACCATTTAGATTAGTAAAATTATTTTGTAATAACCAGGGACTTCCTGTAGGCTAGTGGTAGGAAATGAAGGCCTGTCGCACTATGATCGTGGGTTCGATTCCTGCAGCTTTGTCCGACGCGACGGGTTATTCCCCACCCTGCAGATTGTCCTTTTCCTAAAACTATTGTATCATAATATTCCAAAAATAATATTCATAAATTTTTTAACCATAAACAATACTATCCAAAGATCAACTTAATCCACTCCAACCTTAATAGTTATCCAAAATACCTCCATCCAGACTTTCTCTAAAAGGTCTCTAAATTCCAAAATCAATTGTAACATCAGATTCCCCAAACAAAGAAAAGTTTCTCTTATTGTCACATACTAAAAATATGATTACCTTAATCATATTAAAACCTTACTGAAATCAAAAAGTACTGCAGTATAATCTTTATATATATCACATTATTCTTATAACCAGAATATAATCCATGAGTTCAAAAGCACCAATACATTAGTTATTCTGCTTCAACTGTAGTTACAGCATAAGATTGTCCTTGATCCCTTGGCCTTTTCTGAGGTAAGTTTCCTTGACTCTTTGGACATTAATTTGCATAATTCCCCATTTCCCTACAATTGTAGCATTCAACATTGATAGCCTCTTTCTTTCCCTTGCAATCACGAGCCTGGTGACCCTTTTCTCCACATTTATAACAAACTCCCATTCCTTTTAGGCAAGTACCAGGGTGATTCTTCACACAATTATCACATAATGGAAAATCCTTCTTTCCCTTTTTCCCTTTATCTGTCTCTTGTTCCACCGTTCTCTTCTTCTCTTGCTTTACTTTGTTGTCATAAGACTTAGAGAATTCCTTTTCTGTCTTGATAGCACACAAGACAATATCTTCGTATGATGAGAAGGATTTTGATACTAAAGCTCGACGGAGAAATGGTTTTAACCCATCAAAGAAATGATCAATCTTACTCCTTGGGTTATGTATATAATCGGCAGCATTCCTCGCTAACCATGTAAAGTTAGCCTCATACTTTGCGACATTCTCATCCTCCTTCTGCCTCAGACTTAGAAATTGCCTTTCCATATCTGCTCGATGGTCACGAGGAAAGTATTTTTCTAAGAAAAGATCTTTGAACTCCCTCCATTCCATATTCGATATGACATCATCTTCCTTTGTGTTTTGAATCAGCGACCACCACTGATCGGCATCTCCAGTGAGGCGGTAAACTGCCATGATAACTTTTTCCCTTTCACTGCTCCCCAAAGCCTGAAATATTTTCTCTAGGGAATTTATCCATTGCTCAGCTACTAAGGGATTTTCACTCCCATTGAACGTTGGTGGTTGTTGCCTAATGATTCGATCTAAAATTGATCCTCCACGTTGTGGATCAGGGTGATCCATACGAGTAAGGTTATTATTCATTACCTGAGTGAGTTGTCCCAGTATGGTAATAAGTTGATCAGCACCAGTTGTATCTCCAGCTCCACAATAATTATCTTGAGCAGGAGGGAAATCCCTGCATGGAGTGTGTGCATTGATACGGTTTCCATTCCTTCCACTAGGCGCCATTTCTATACAATGTCATAAACTAGATTAGTTTATGAATCAAAATACATAATTTCGTACTTGTAAGATACTTAACGTAAATTGAACTATTTATGGATATAATCCACAAAAATGTTTTCTTTGAGGAAGTATATACTCATAACCCTTCATAGTGGTTTATAAAAAAAATGAGAATTATCCAAAGCATATCCCCCGGGAGTGTCGTAACCAAGAGTACAGCAAGGCCCGTTGTCGTGCACCAGTTCCCGTTCGAGACTAGCTCAAAGCGGTGTTTTCAGGTTTTACCCCTAGGTACATCTGTGCCAGAGCCGCCTCTACCTGCTCGTATCCAGAGAGGGATGTATTGCTCGGAAAACTCACAACATCTCTACAAAAACAAAATTCTAGGAAGTTCATCTATACTAATCCCCAAAGCCTATCTTCGGGCCATGTGCTCTAATCAGAGTTTATCTAAATCTAGCTTCCAAGGTTAGTACTAAACTGCCTCTGATACCAACTGTTACGCCCCGACCCCAGCTACCCAGAGACGGTGCATTACTTCGTAACATTGGCATGATCATAAAAGATCAAGTCTCGAAAGACCGATTAGTTTAGTAGCCTTGGAAACACTAGTACATTCATGAGTCTTACATTACATCATAAAGTGAAAAACTAATAACAAAGTCTTCATAGTCCACACTCATATCCTCTTCTGACTATCCCTGCAGGTCATTCATAAAATACTTCTTCACATCCTGGAAAATATTAAAACATTGAAAGGTGTGAGCTCAGATGCTCAGTAAGGATAACAATATAGCGGAAGCTTTCATCAATAAACATAAATATTTAAGGCAATGTACAACTAAAACAAAAGCCTTTTAAACTTGAACTGAAACATAATATGGAAAAGGTAAAATGAGATAATGTCATTCACTTATTCACATGGATATTCTACTGGTCGAATAATCACATGCAATATCAATAACCACTTTCATAATGAGGGAATGTATAATGCCAGACATTCTGAAACATTTTGTCAAGGCCTCGGCCAAGACGTCTAAAATGATTAAGGCCTCGGCCAAAACCATAAATAAAATTGGGAAAGGGCCTCGGCCAATTCCACGTCTAGTTGTCTCATGAGACCTACCGATGCATCGAGGAGCTATAGCGGGCTCCACCCGTCACTTATTAAGTCCAATACATTCCTCATATGAATAGGTTTAAACATATCAAAAACCATAACATAATCATATCACACAAAACATGCATAAAGGAAACATAACATTTCCAAATTTCAATCCCAAGATATCAATACAACACATTGATATAATATAAACTCTTTCAAAACCATTTTTAATAAAAAAAAAATAAAGTTAAAACATTGTATTTATTTTTCATTAAAAAAATGATGGCTTGTAGAGAAAGCCGAAACTCAAATAATGGTCACGGCGGTGGAGAAGTCGTTGTCGCCGCATATGTATGGAAAGAAAAACATTCCCTTTTTGTCGTTTAGTAAAACACTTCGTATAAAAAAAGATTCCTTTTGAATAAACATAAAAGTCAAAGGGGTTTATACACCGTATTAAAGAAAGTTGTGTATAAAACGAAATATGCCTCAATGAAAGGAGATTGAGACGAAGTCCTTAGAAAGATCATTTTTAAAATAAAATAGATCTATTATGTGTATTCACTATAGTTACACATAAAGAATACAAAATATGAAATAATAATATCATGACATAATTTGAAAGTAGGAGATTAACCCAAAGAATGGAAATTGGGTTAAGAAATCCCCTTACCTTGCGTCTTGTCCTGACTCGACCGTTCTTTAACCTCCTGAATAATAAACTAGAGTTAATTTATATTTACTTAAGAACCTTTTTCATGTTCATTATTCCATTTATATCACTTATTACCATGTTATGAACATTATTTAATTATTTAAGTTAATAACGGTCGTTTTGTCGATCTTTGGTACTTGAGTCAAAAATAAACTTCTTATAATTACAAGTTGTTCATGTGGTGAAATATCCATTATATCTAGAATTATATTCATGATGTAGATATCATATATATCATATATATACAGTATATACATTCATTCATAATGTCACGTAACATTTAGAGGAAAGAAATGAAATGCACCGTTCATGGAGACGGTAAGCCATTCGTACGCATGAATGCTACTTTCATTTCTATTTTGTATTTAATGGAATGAAATCATAATGATATAAATTTATAATATAATTACAGTATAATATAGTGTATAATACCATTTAATCCATCCTTTATACATCCCACATATGGCATTAACGATTCAAATCACTTTGAGGGGGCGGTAGTCCGCACTTCCTAAAATGAAATTATCGTGTTTTACCCATAATGGAAATCATAAAGTATGCAATAAATGAGAAATACAGAATCATAAGTAAAACATAAACATATTATATATCATATATAAAAACAGTGACATCTTAATGGCCACCTTTGAAGGTGTTATATGAGTGTTGAACAATCATCGTTTCGTGAGGCAGAAATTCGTCATCCACAAGAACCGTATGTTCTTTAACCCTTAGATGTAGGTGTGTGTAAGTGTAGCTCGAATCCTTATTATAAAAACGTCCTAGTATATTGAGGATACTGGTTTTGTTACAAAAGAAATTAATAAATAGAGTTTAGGGGTTGGAGAAGAAAAATAAAACAAAACAACATTAGAGAAGACATTACCTCAAAATCGGGTAACTCTTTTTGATTTGAGCCAAAGGCTTCCTTGGGAGGAGTTCTTCCCAAAGTTATGCTTCTAGAAGTAAGAGGGGGAAGTTGGGAGAGTATTTGGGCAGAGGTTGGCCGAGCCAAATGGCTTGAAAGTGTAAATGAAGTGGGAGAAGTGGGGGCCTTTTATAAGTGGAGAGAAGGGGCTCTTTTGGAAAGATTGAAATGTTACATTATTATACAATGCTTTTAGGATTATAAAGGTCCCAAACTTATATAATTCGTGTCTAAGGTGATAAGGGTTCTAAATCTACCCATCCAATAGTCTTTGGACAAGTGTAAGCCTTGTAGTTTACATTATCTTTTCATTTTATTAAAATCGTTAAATAATGAGGTCATCGCTGCATCATAATGATGTTATAAATAATTTAATTTATTTAATGTCTAAAAATTATAAAAAAAACACTATGATTTAGGAAATCTTTTTATCTTTCTAATGAATATTTATAGTCAAAATTTGGACTTGTGTAACCCCACTTAAAAACTGTTTTAGTAAAATAACTCATGTTTGTGCCAATTTAATTTTAACATTAAATAAATATATATTAATGTCATTTTCCAACCAAAGTGGCTCCATGGGGTCCCCAAGTTGACCCATGGGTTGTCTTGGTCGTCCATGACTCATCCAATAGTAGTAGGACAAGTTTCAAGCTCATCTCATATTATTAAAACATTATTTTTACCCTAAACTACACTAATTACCTCTAATCGCGATTAAGAACTTAAAAGTTACTATTCACCAAAAAATTATTTTAATCTCATTGAACCACATTTTATTTCTTAATGACAACCATGTATGTCGGATTTTTGAAAATCAAATCAAAGAAGTGGTAATATTTCATTTAAACGAAAAATCAGTAATTTAACTACCACTTAGTGGTTTCACTATTCATCAAAAATTGAAGTTTTTCAGAACAATGCCAAAATTTCACCCTAAGATATAATTGATATTCCGAATTCAAAAATGATGTCTATTTTACAAAATTCCAAACATATAAGTTTCATTAATTAATTTTATAATTAATTCCCGCTGTCACAACAAATAGCGTGTTTTTAAGAAACAATTTATATCAAAAGAATGGCAATTGTTTATGTCCAATTTCAATGTTAAATTAATTCTAATGAACACCATTGGATAAAATGGTAAAAATATATTCTAATTAAACATTAAACCCACTAAATAGTATAATTTATCACTATAAATTATTTTGATTAAAAAAGTTTTTTTAAGTGATTTTCACTATTCATAAAAAATTGGAAGTTCTCAGAAAATTACAAAAAATTCAACTTTGGATAATTTCGATATTACGAATACAAAAATGAAGTCCATTTTGAAATATAAAATTTCTATAATTTTAAAAAGTGGTTATTACTATTCATAACGGCTACTTTGATTAGTCGCGGTGTTTTAGAACTCGCAGTTGCATACAATGTAAGCTATTGCATTATTGAATGAGAAGCATATCGTGGAAGATCGGGGTGTTACAATTTTTCAAGGAAAGAGGTCTTCAAAATGTTTTCATGCTTGTTTTATATTTTTTAAAGTAAAAAATGGTTTCAATTTTTTTTCATGATTTTTTTACAAGTATTCCTGGAAAATGGATTTCAAAATTCTTTAATTATTTGTTTATAAATTTTAATAGTATTTTTTATGAAAATGGTTTTCAAAAGGATTTATGTTTTAAAATCATGTTTTTAAAGAAGAAAGGTTATTTTCCTCATGAAATGTACTTAAAAGATATTTCAGAAATATTTTCCATTTAAGATGAAATCCATTGATGTTACTCATTACTTTATCATAAAGGATCCAAAGAATACATTAATAATCTTTCATTAATGGTTTATGTTTTGATGGTACGATGCTTATGAAACCAGATTCCCTTTTATTGGGTTTTTAGGAAATCTATTTCTGTTTCATGGGATATATGTTCCCTTTTATTGGTTTTTTTAGGAAATCTATTTCTGTTTCATGGGATATATGTCTATGAAACCCATTTCATTTCACAGATTTTTATTTGAGGAAATTATTTTGAAACCTATCTATTTTCCATAGGTTATGATACGATTACATGTTCTTGATACCCATTTTATTTCATGGGTTATGTAATTATTAATTTTTATTTTCTCATAGAACATGTATATATGATTTCATTATGAGATGGGTGGAACCTATATCCCTTTCCAGTGAATTAGGTAAAGATTTATATCTCATTATATAGGCTGAGATGGACATGGGAGAGAACCATGACTACCAAGATGGTTATGGGAGTGAACAATGACTACCATGATGGTTATGGGAGTGAACCATGATAATTAAGATGGTATGGAGAGTGAACACATAATACTAAGATGTCTATGTTAGTGAACCGTGAATATAAATATGGTATTGGGATTGAAACCATACTACTAACATATATTTTGGAGTGATTAATTGAATATTATGGAAATAATTTTATATTCTAGTGTACCTCCCAACATTTTATGCCTTATTAATATGTTATTCTCTCATAGATTATATATTTTTTTCTTTAAAATTCTTGTCTCATCACTATTAATATTTATTTAATGATTCATTATTAAGATCTTTGATATGAAGGGTTCGATCCTATAATGTTATGATCATGTTCCCACACCCTTATTCAGATGTTTATTCTTACATATCTCTTTTATTTACCGTTACTAAGCATCTGATATCACCCCTTTTGTGTTTCATTCCCCAGGTAATAAATATTTATACTATGTATGATATGTCTAAGAGGATTTATAGTCTTGGAAACACTGATGAGAGATAGTTTAGCTCACTTGTGTATCGGAATTTACTTTTCCATGTTCCTAAAGGCACTAAACTAACACGCTCTTTAGGCATCTCTTTTCTAAATTTATTAAATATTCCGCAAAAGTGATGTAAGATTAATGTATGAAAGTAGATGGTATCTATAGTTGGTATCAGAGTGATGGTTTCATCAACCTTTGGAAACTATGATGAGAAATATTTAGTGATATACCTAGGTATATTACTGCATATATGTATAGGGATGTCTCTAAGGATAATAATAAGAGAGAGTTAATGTTTTGGAAAATGTCCTCCAATTTTGGTCAATGATAAATTGATTGGATTCCAAAAAATACATCCATGTTTAAATAATAAAATTGGATTTGTTTTTCGAATAGATTAACTTAGGATTTAAAACTCTGACAAGGTGTGTTCGGCCTAATTTGGTGTTACATGGTATACGATAATGGGCCTTACTGCTTTCCTGGTTTGAAACTCCCAGGGGATATGCTTTGGAAATTCACAAAATCTTCATGAACCATCATGAAAGATTTTAAAATAAGTTTGATATTAAAAACCTAGGATATACCTAAGGTTTCATATATTATAGAATTAGGTATCATTATTTAGACATCTTGTTATTATTTTTTCATGGTTATTTGGTTTTCTTTAATGATAAGAGTTTCTCAACTTATAATTTCTATTTTTATCCAATAGAGGGTACTAGAAAGAACTGGTTTAACATTGAATGTTTTAGATGTGTAATGTATGGTAATGATGAAAATTTATTTCCTAAATGAAAATCTCATGATGATAACCAGGAAGGCCCAAGTATTGCATATACTTCGGATGATAAGGATACCACAAACAATATGTGAAAGGTATGGAATGTTCATCTTGTATTTTTTACATTAAATTTAATAATTATTATTATATTAATGTTGAAGAATCTTAAGACATGATTTATATTTCATATTCTATGAAATATGTATTAAGGAATAAGTTCGTGAATACTAAGTAATGTTTTATGAATAAATACAAATGAATGAATTATTTATGTTTTGGAATTAAAGGATTATGTTATATGAATCACGAAATATATATATATATATGCATTTTTAGTATAAGTTATTCTTTATGGATTTTAAAGGATGTGTTGAATAGTGTTGGTGAGTTTGAAAAGTGTTGTCATAGAATGGTGATATTTTGATTAAGGTAAGGTAGACCTTAATTTATTCCTGGTGTTGAGATAATGATGTTTGATTAATGATATGCAAGATGGTACTGAACACCCCATAACTGATAAAGGATTTGTAGAAAATATTATTCTACGTTATCATGGATTGTAAGAACCTATTTCATAATTTATGGTATGAGTTTCTTTTTTCATTATGTTTCGAGTTAGTTTTTGATTAAATAGTGGAAACTGGGAAGTTCTGGAAATTTCTATGTCACATGTCGTGTAATCCCAAGTACATGCCATGTGTTTGTTAGGTTTGTACTAATCTAGTGGTGACATAGTACATGTCGTGTGGTTACCATGTAAAAGTAGTCTACTACACAGTGTGTAGTGTTCTTTAACTCCCCATGTATTTTCCATTCAGTGTACTGGTTGAGTCCTAGAAATGTGTTGACCCATGTGACCCATCTAATCCATGTGATGACCTTGAAACCCATGTAAGTCAGAATATAGAAAATCATATAATGGTGTGTAGTCTTTAATGCACACAATATAATTTTATTTATATTCTATTATATGGGGGAGTGTCGCATTTTGGTTTCCAAAAACATCTTATTCTTCCCAATTTTTGGAATGTGACACTCTGGGAGGCCGAGAAAATTTCTTTTCCCAGATTCCTCATCCCATATTTGTTCATCAATCCCTCAGTGGCTGGGGGATCACATCAGGAAGTCTAAACACATGAACTATATTCCGTTTATGTTCCTTTGTCTCAGATACCATAGTTTCCATTAGAGTAGAATTGTTGGGATTTGATGGAAAAGTAGATCTACAAAACTCAGCTACAAATTCAACCTCGATATCGGATGTGCATAAATCTACAAGTCTAAGGTAGGTGGTTCGTACCTTCTTTTCTATTTTCATGGTCATTTGGGGGTTTCAGATGTTTATTGGAACATTGGGTATTGAGCAAGACCCGTGTACCTTTATATTTAATTGATTATATGCCTTATGGAATGAGGTTGGGAATTCCCTTACCTTAATATTCTTGAGAAAGGTCATGTTAGAGAACATTTCTCATTTGGGGAATTTTGGTCGAGGGTGAAAAAATGGTTATAATTTATTTTTTTATTAAACTGCTAAGTTTAGATAGTTTTAGCATGATTAAGTTATTAGAGGATTCAAGACCTATGTGTTGGTATGGGAGAACACGTGGCTAATTTAATTCATATGGTTAAATTGTGTTTCCTAAATAAACTGATTATTTTGATTATATATATATGATTCCAGATATTTCATATGATAGAACATTTGGTTTGGGAAGGGTGTGGCCTGAATATTCATGGGTGATATAGATCAGAGATTTCGCTTAACCCAGATTATTTGGGTGGTTTGAACACATGACCGGGAATCATGGATGTCGGATTGAGGTAGTGTGACTATCAAGTTATTCATGGCCTGGGATACTTTGTTGTCAAGTTCATCAGATTCTCAGTGACATGGTCATAGGGGCATGAATGGACAGAGAGGTTGTGTCTTGGGTTCTCAATTTAATGATTACTGCTCACTCGTGATTTGGGTCATGTGCACATAGATGACACTATGATGAGGAGGTTTTGAAAACTCGTGTGGGAATAGGACCCCATAGTTTTGGTTACATAATTATGGTTTGGGGGTGCTTTCCGTGGAATCCACGTAGAACACGAGGATCCTTTAGATTGTTTGGATGTTCCTACGTGAAGTTAGTACTTGAGACATGAGGTGTTAGGTGGCACATGGTGCTAGGATACTAATACATGGGAATTCCTGCGGAAAATTGGTACTTGTAACATGAGGTGACAAGAGGAACATGGTGTCGGGTTACAATTTTTTGAAAGTGCCTTCGAGATGTCAGTTCTTAAGACACACGATGTAAGCATGCACAAGGTACCCAGTTATGTGACAGAGATTCCGGTGTTGTCCGAAGAAGGTGAAGCTCCCTGGTGGCTGTTGAGCACTAGTGGAGGTTGTTTTTACATTGTGCATAATACTTTTTTACTTTCCTTATAGATTCATTCCAACTTAAACACCTATACTAGGTACATACCATTGGGTGGTATACTACTGAGATTCTTCTCACACCGTACATGGGCCCCCTAGGATGCGTTTAGACTTTATAGATTTACGTGATGGAAAGATATTAGCTTTAAGAGATCGATTTTATTATCTCATTCATTGAGATTTTTCATGGACCCTGGGGTCATTCCTAGCTGAATTTTACATTTTCTTTTGTTTTATTCATGTATCAACATGCTTACATTATTTACTATATACTTTTGGTTATCCATGGGTGCTATTGTTTATTTATATCTATGACCTACTCTGGATGCATGTTTTCTTTTTTTAATAGTTATATGTGATGTTCAACATGTTGTTCTGTTTAATTTCTGCTGCTTCTGTTTATTTATCGCTTCCACTAATTTTTTTTATATTGTTGTGATTCTGGAATACTGGTTTGGTTCAAGTCTATGGAGTCTTTATTACCACTTTAGGATTTATTATTATACTCGTAGCAGTACCTTATTTTCTGTTAATAGGGTATAGCCTCCCCCACTATACCTGTTTACACCCTCACTGCTTGTCGGAAGCCTTTTAAGTTCAGGTAGGTGCGCCTAAGGTCAGTAACACCTAGATCATTTAGAACTCTTCAGGTGGATGCTCGGGTCAGGATGTTACAAAGTGCTATCAGATATGGATTTTTCTTCATAGGGATTTAGTATCATCTTTTCACTGACTACTAATGAGATCGAGACTGCCTTTTTATTTTTGATGGGATTACTATTTTGGGGTATGATAGACTGAAGATAGGTTGTTATTACAATAGGGTTTCTAGCATGTGCTTGGGTGCCTGCAACCCCAGGTATGAGGGATGGACCATGTTACCATGGGTGGGAATACATGTTTTTCTTTTTATCATATTATTGCTTATATGATTTCCACCTTGATGGATCACTTGGTTTTTGAGGATTATTGGTTGTGATATAAGACCCTTGACCAAGTGAGGTATGGGAGAATTGGACCTTGTCCTTATTTAGCAAGGCAAGTTTTCATGGATTCTTGAAGGTACATTGTTAGGGTATTTCAATTTCATATTTGTACGTATTATTTGTGAAGTGATAATACCATGTGAATAATATCAGTTTCCATGATATAGATAAATTGAAATTTGAAAGGTTAAATTCCTAATAGAATTTCTTATTTGATGCAATGTAATATTCCAATGCTTTTAATTATGTGAAATTTCATGTGGCACGTGATTTTGGTCTAGATCATATATGAGTAGGAATGTACTATGACTGAGGTGATTTTTATCATCAGGACTGGGTGACTTGGTCATCTATTTGAGGAAAAGATGTTTGTCGAGATGGGAATGGCCCAAGGTACATTTGATACTTGGCTTTATTGAGGGTGGGTAAGGAGGCCATGAGGCCAGGATTTCATGGGGCATGGTAGTGGTGGGGGAGAGTAAGGGTAGTTGTTATGCAATTCCACTTTACTAAATTCCTTATCTACATTATATATATAAATATTCATATATATATTGTTATATATTTTGGATGTCTGGCCATTTATAGTATTCAGTGGGTTCCTCCTAGACACCTCGATGGAATATCAGGCGGGTGATGGTACAGTGCCGCTGAAGCACGATCAGGTTCAAACACCTAAGGGACATGCAGAGCATGAGCTGAAGGTACAGGCTCAAAGGTAGGATCAGGTTCAGGATCTAGTGCAGGCAAAGTAGTAGTCAGGTTTGGTAGTGTTCAAGTTGTGGCTCGATGAGCAGCTTCAATCTAGTGAGGTACATGTCTTATAAGGGATTTATAGAGGCGTGCAGGTTGAGATGCCTCCAGGGTTGATGGTCAAGTGGGTGAAGTATATGCTGAGAGGACCGGAGAATCGTTGGTGGGATGTGCAGGTCCAGGCTCACAGAAATGAACGACTAGCATGGAAGGACTTCAAGGATAGTTTTTTTTGAGCACTTGTTTATAGATATTCTGAGGGAAGAGAGTTATCGAGAGTTCTTGAGCCTCTAGTAGGGTGACATGATTTTCATGGACTACGCATCTACCTTCACTGACATGTCTCTATTTGTACCAGGTATAGAAAGAAATGACACCTCAAGGGTGAGGTGATCCATGAATGGATTACGACATTCCATTTAGGTGAATGTAAACATCTTTAGGTTGACCTTATTCTTAGAGGCAGTAAATTAGGCACTCATAGCTAAGGGAAACTTGACAGAAAAAACCCGTTTGAGCTGGTCGGCAGCTTCAGGTGGTGGTTTAGATTGCAAGAAATGAGGTTGGGATGAGTTCAAGTAGGTTAGTCAGGACAAAGAATCAGCTAGAACACCTCATAGAAGTTCATCTGCGATTTGATTTTAGAGTGGAAAACCAGGTCATGTATGGACTCAATGCGATATCCCTCCAAAGGAGTTTCGGGCATGTGGATAGGTCAGACATCTTTAAAAGATCTACAGTAAGACTTATTAGATATCCAACAAGTAGGGACCAAGAAATACAATGGAAAGCAAGATCAGATCATGATTAATACTAGGTGATATTAGTCGAGGTTCAGCTACACACGGAGGAAATGTAAGAGATTGTGGGACCCTATCGTCGGGTTAGTGTCTTGTGATAGGAGTAGCACCATATGGAGGTTATACATCTGGTAGTTGTACTTCATGATAGGTGAATGTTGTGGAGCTTCCATAGGCTGATCAAGCTAGTGAGCAGAAGACGGATAGAGGTAAGCCATAGGCTTGGCAAGGATTTTCTTTTTTTCATTTTGGAATGTCCTGTTAAGGAATATCCATTTTGAGTGCATGAGGTGCACATGGTTAATGTGGACTGACCAGATGGTGGTCAATCGGATTGGAACCATTTCGGGTGCGTGATATATATATATATATATATATATATGAGATGTTGTGGGAATCGGGGAATAGAGGATGTGGGTTACATGAGGTTCCATGGGCATCAAAACATCGATGATGCAGGTTTCATGAGTTGTAAAGTGCAAGGTACCAGGTATTTTCAGTATCCATGGGATGTAGGACCTTGTTCTGGAAGACACCGATGTGTTGTAGGATACGTTTTGGTGTTGGTAGGGACACAGGGGGCACCTGATAGGGTTCAAGGGTAATGATGCATCATGGGAGGGCCATGAGTTTGGAAATATGTCATTAGACCACAGTTTGATTTGAGTTTTGGGTCATATTTATCTAGAGTTTTCCTCACCACACTTGGAAGGGAAATTCAGTGGTAAATTTCTTTAAGGGGGATGTTTGTAAGAACTCGGTTCTTACTTTAAGGTATGGGTTTCTTTTTTTTCATTCTGTTTTGAGCTTGTTTTTTAGAAAACATGGGATACTAGTCAATTTTTAAAATGTCCATGTTACACGTCATGTGTTTGTTAGGTGTGTTTTCACAGAGTGCAGACTTATTACATGCCATGTGGTATCCATGTAAAAGGAATCTACTACACAACATGTAGTGTTCCTTAACATGCCGTGTTTTTTTTTCAACAAACAGGCTGAGTCCTTGTCGTCTGTTAACCCATGTGACGTGTCTAAGTAGTGTGATGACCTGGAATCCCATGTAAGTCAGAGTACAGAAACGTTACTACATGAAATATAGTACTTAATACCTACTATGTACTTTTATTTTTATCCATTTATATGGTAGAGTGTCATGTCTCATTTTTTATAACATCTTCTCCTTCCCCATTTTTGGATTGTGACACTCTAAGAGGTGAGAACATTTCTTCTCATATATTCTTCATCCATAATCCATTCTTCAATATGTCAGTGGCTACGAGATCGCATCAGGAATTCTAAACCCATTCACAATATTCTGTTCTTATTCCATTGTCTCACATGCAGTAGTTTCCATTCAAGTATACTTTTATATGATTTGAAAGACATGTAGATCTACGAATATCAGATTCAAATTGGAGATTGATATCAGATGTTCCTACATCTACGAGTCTTAGGTAGGTGGTGTATAACTTTATTTGTGTTTTCATAGTCATTTGGGAGTTTCATCTTTTTAACATAAGGTCTGGAATTGAGTGAGATGCTTTTTTTATTGAATTGACCATATGCCTTATGAAATGTCGTTGGGAATTCCATTACCTTATTATTCTTAAGCAATGTCTGGCTAAAGACTGTTTCTCATTTGGGGAATTTTTTCAAGGGTTCCAAAATAGATATAATTGATTAGTTTTGATTAAACTGCTAATTTTAAAATATTTAAGGATGATTATTTTATTAGAGGCTTTCATGACCTTATTGTTGGTTTGGGACAACACATTCCTAGTAAAATTCAACTGTTTAAATTTTTTCCCTATTTAAGGTGATTCTTTTGATTATCTATATGTGATGCCTGATATTACATATGATGGAAACATTATGTCGTTTTGGGTGTGGCCAGCATATTCTTAAGTGATGTTGATCATAGGTTGGTCTTGGATCAGATTATTTGGCTGGTTTGACAACAGGATTGGGCATCGTGGAAGTCAGATTAAGGTAGTGTGACTGTCAAGTTGGGCATGTCCCATGTTACATTGACTATAAGGCCATCAGATTCTGAGCAACATGGTTTCAGGGGAACGAGGCATTTTAGAGGTTGTGCCTTGGGTTCTCATTTTGGTGATTACCGCTCACTTGTGATTTGGGTTGTGCGCACGTTGATGACTCCATGATGAGGTGAATTTGACTACCTGTTGGGTAGAGGCCCCTGTAGTTGTAGTTAGGTAATTATGGTTTGGGGATGCTTGTTGTGGAAGTCGCATGGAAGGTGTGGATCCTTCAGACTATTTGGGAATTCCTATGGGACATCGGTACTTGAGAAATGAGGTGTCAGGAAGAACATGATTCCATGTTACTACTACTTGGGAATGCCTATGGAACATCAGTACTTGTGACATGAGGTTTTAGGAGGCACACAGTTCTAGGTTACAATTTCTTTGGGAATTCCTTCAGGACATCAGTACTTGAGAGACGTGGTGTCTGGAGTCACATGGTGCCCAGTTTTGTGACTGAGATTCCAGCATTGGGCGAATAAGGTGACGCTCCCTGGTGGTTGTTGGTCACCAGTGGAGTTTGTGTTTACATTTTTCATTGTACTATTTACTTTCCATATATATGCATGCATTCTTAAACACCAGTATTAGGTACGTAACATTGGGTGGTATCTTACTAGATTCATCTCACACCCAACAAGAGCCCTTCAGGACACATATAAACATTATGGACGTAAATGTAGGAAAGAGATCAACATCAGGAGCTGGATCATATTAGTTGTTTCATGGTGATTTTTTATGGACCCTGAGGTCATTCCGAGATGGAGTTTACTTTGTTTTTTTTTCATTCATGTATCTGCAAGCTTACTTTATTTCCTAGCTACTACTGGTTAGACAAGGGCACAATTTTTTATTAACATGTATGACCAGTTGTGGATGTATGCTTGGTTTCTTTAGTAGTTGCAAGTGATGTTAAACATGTTTTTATGTTTACTTTCTAATGCTTCTCATTATTTATCACTTTTTTTATTTATTTTATATTGTTTTGCATCTTCTATGCGGGTATAGTTTGAGTCTGACGTGTCTTTACTATAGACAAATGTTTTTTTATTATACTCAGACTAGTACCTTATTTTTCTTTTTAGAGGGTATATCCTCCCCACTATACCTGTTTACACCATCACTGGTAGTCAATTTCCATTGGATTTCAGTGATGGGTTCCGATGGTTACTAACACCAGGACCATTTAGCACTGTGCGGATGGCTTTTTGGGTCATGATGTTACAATGTATGAATTTTACAACTTCTTGGTTTTAGGTAATATATCCAGTAATATTTGGATTAAGAAATAATGCATTTTTTCAAAATGTATTCTTGTTAATTTAGGTTATTACTACATTTCAAGATAATATACAATGAGGATATTCACATGTGTGGAATTCAACAACCAAAAGGTACTTTGTGATATATTGGGGATTAATGTTAAGATAATTTCATGACATTATTTATAATGTTTTGGATTTTTTATCTTTATAAAGGGTTATATGGTTAACCATTTATAGAATTTTTAATTTAAACTACATATGAAGTATTTATATGTTGAGGCTGTATTGGTAAAATTATTTGAAAGGCTATTTTGTGAATAACCCCATTACAAGGGTTTCTGTCATTTTTATTTTGGAAAATATATCAATGTGGTTTTTGAAAAGGAAAACATGTATGTCGGGAGACAACCCATAAAATCTAGAAATTTCACGGGTCATGAACCCATTACTAAAGGATAATAAGGGTTTTACACCAACCACCATCCTACATGATGACTTGATTAATTTGTAATTTTCTTTTATTATCTATACAATTTGATGAATAAGTATTAATGATGAACTAGTAATGTTACTTTTTTTGTGTATATATTAATATATTACCCATATTTATTTTTAATAATAATTAGAGGAAAATAGTTTTAAATTTCCTTCCTTTATGGGCCATAAGATCCATTAAAATTATATTTTAGTACTTCAGTCATCAATGTTAATTTCTAGATATCCATTTCGTGAAGTAATGGATGAATTAGGAATTGATTAAAGCACAACCAAAGAATGAAATTGTGTTTATAGAAATATATCAATTGAATTTATTTACCTATAGTATTGATCAATAATGTCATTACTCAACATTAGGAAAATGAACAAATAAAATTATTCATACCTAAATTTCTATAGAACCCATGTCCTTTTTAAATAATCATAGTTTTATGACATTAAGGACCAAAAACGTTTCATTGAAAAATCACTTTCTTGTGATTGATAACCTAAATTAATCCTTATGAATATTTACTATTTTCCTCCAATTCCATGTTTTTACTTCCCACCTAGGTTATTTTTTGTAGATCCCAACTATTAATTACTTTGGGTAACTATTATGGTTCAAAATTTCCATTTTTAATTAAAGTTTTATTGTTTTTTATAAAGTGGGTTTTTATTAAAGGAAATTAAAAGTATTAAACCACTAACAACCTAGAAAAATTTATATGTAGAAATTAATTTTAAGGGGGTAATAATGTGACACCTTTGTTTTTGTGAAATATTTTTTTCGAATTAATTTAATCATTTTGATATTTTACATTTCACACAACACTGAATATAGCTTGTTTTATATAAGAGGACCAAGTTATTATTACATTGTAAAATAAACCATGGTAATGTATCATTATATTATACCCAAATATATTTTATATCTACATGAAACACTGAGTTTGTGTGCATTATTCACAATACTAACAATGCTTGCATTACAAGAAACATTGAGTTTCTACGAAACTACATTTTTTATAATTGATTAAAATAGATAGTTATAACATATACATTAAAAATATTAATATTAATATTAATAAAAAAATTAAAATATACTTTATATTGTTTTTATATTAATAAAACATAATTATGATAAAATATATATTTTTTGTAATGTCTTTTTATGTTGGGAAAAACAATTTTTTCAGAAGAACCATTTTTTATGTCTGTATGTAAACAATAATAAAATTAGTTTTTTAAAATTTTTCATATTAAATTTGATAAAATAAACAGAATTTTTCAACATATAATCTGGAAATTATATTAGTGTGATTTTTTGTATTTTTTTGAGAAACTTCATTTTTGGTGAATAGTGAAAACTACTGAATTTTAATTCAAAATTACATTTTATATTAACTTAGTTATATAGTTAAATTATATTTTAAGTTGGTCTTAAAGTCATAATAGATCAATTATAAAGATACTAATCCAATTTATGTCATTTCAATAATTTTATGATGAATTTATATATAAAATTTCAATGAACTTTCGAACATTCTCACTTTAAAAACTCGTTTTCTCGCCATGTCAGCGAGATTAACCTTAAACTTAATTTTACCACTTCTATGAATTGAATTTTAAAAAATGGAAATAAAAGGTTTTAATCAGTATGAAATTTAGATTCTATTAAAATAAACTTAATATTTTACCAAAAAGATTAGTGAAAGTCACTATGATTAATTATAACCATTATGGTAAAATTAAACATAACAACAGAATAAATCTTAAACATAATTGATAAAATGACCTATAAACTTTTCCAAGAACCATTTTATGGAAATATTTTGTCCATAAACCTTCCATTATTGAGTTCTGTTGGTTGTGTATGACTTTTTTTAGGTAAAAACATAGTTACTCCTAACTTGTTTTCAAAAATGCCAAGTGTATCCACTCCCTTCCCTATAAAAGGCCACCAAATATTCCCCTTATTAACACCTCTGAATCCATATAGGTTAAATCAATATCTACCCAATAAATTTATAAATATCCCAAAATTTATATTTTAAGCCTCTATTTCTAATGATATCTAACCAATGAACCCCTTTGGTGAAAACCAAAAGAAGTTACTCAAATAAGAGGTAACATCCTTCCCCAAGCTTCTTTCTTTTATTTTCTATCCACAATGCCTAAATTATTTTTATTTTATGATATTTTAATAACAATAGTATCCTAAATTTAATGATATATTCTATTTGTATGTTTTACACCTTCACTTACAGAGACTTCCATCTAATGGGTAAAAAACTTATCATTCTTGTGTACGGTGAACTATCGCCTCATGAAATAATGTTGTTACTTTTACCTTTACCGCCTCTCATTGTTGGGAATTATGAAGTTCACTCTGTTTTTTATAATTTTTTAAGTCAAAAGTTCTCTTTTTTCTTCTATATTTTGTTTTGGAAATCACAAATGTCTTTTTAATCATATCGTACTGACCTTGTCAATCATATCGTACTGACCTTGTAAATCGTATCATACTGACTCTGTCAATCGTATCATAGTGACCCTATCAATCGTATCGTACTGACTCTGTCAATCGTATCGTACTAACTCTGTCAAACGTATCATACTGATTCTGTCAATCGTATCATACTGACTCAGTCAAATGTATCATACTGACTCTGATATTCATACTTTCATTACATGTTTTAGTACTTAGTCAAAAACACTTGTTTCATATTAATCGTAATATTGCTTATCATATAAATATATCATGTTTTAACCAATACGATTTCATTGAGTTAGTTACAAACTAATCAAAACGATGTCGTGCTTTCTATTTCAATATGACCATTATGATGCCAGGTGTCCAAGTCCCTCCGAGTTTTTCGGAGAAATATGACCGTTGGAGGAGGTGTGACCGTTGGAACGCAAGGCCTATAAATAGGATGTCATTTGAAGCTGATAAATAACGATGATTGAGATTTTTGGAACAACTGTGATACTCTACTTATATCAAGTTCTAGAGAGAGACATTGTGACTTCCCTCATCTGCTTTGTGCATCCGATCATCGTATCGAGGGATTTAAAGTGATTGAAAGACAGAGGTGCCGATTACCTAAAAAATCGAGGGCTTCTAGGGATAGGTAGACGGACGGACCGATCATCGTATCGAGGGCTGCCGGGGATAGGCAGACAGACGTTCCGATCATCGTATCGAGGAATTCCAGGGATAGGCAGACAGACAGTCCGATCATCGTATCAAGGGCTTACCAAGTGTTGGTGAGACAGACCTTTTATCCTAGGTGAAAGGATAACCCTTCTATTTGGGTTAAAAGAATTGTAATTATTTTACATTTCCACGGCTAATTGTATTATAAAGGAAATTGTTTTTGTTTCCTTTTCTATCTCTTATACATTTTTAATTGTTTCAATTACATCCATTCTATTACATATTGTATTGGCTGATTCTATACGCTTTAAGGTAGAATCATTCATCTTTATATTACTATGATTATTGTGTTCATCTTGTATAAAATTGTTTTACATTTCATTAGTATTACATTACATCATACCTTTTTATATTCCATACAATTGTGGGTGTTTGTATTTGTATTAGTTTAAGACCTTTTAAACTAATCTCTTAAGTGTTTAAATACAAAGTTTTTTAAACCTACAATTCACCCCCCTCTTATATTGTTCCATCTAATAGACATACATATCTACATATTTGATCCAACAATTAATATCAGAGACTATTTTCCACTAATTTGTATTACTTGTTTTGTTTCATTCATATTTTTTTAAACTACTTAGTACACTAACGTGTGGAGTGGAAAAGATATTTTTTCTTTAGATGTTAGGAATGAATATTGGGTCAATAGAAAATCTGAATCCTTATAGACCACCTATCTTTGATGGGAATGATTATGAGTACTAGAGATATCGTATGAAGACTTTTGTGATCAATACTGGCGTAGACAATTTTATTATTCTTACTGGAGGTTATAAAATTCCTGACAAAGAAGTCGGTACTTTTACTAACCAAGAGAAGCAATAATATCAACTGAATTACAAGGTACGCAATACTTTATTATGCTCTATAACCAGGAATATATACAGTCAGATATCTTCATGTGAAGCAGCCAACTATATTTGGAAGAAATTAGAAGTCACTCACTTTAGAACATCCAAGGTTATAGAAATAAGAAGAGCAATTCTTCAAGCAGAGTATCATGGATTTGTTTTTTCCTTATAGAGAGCTAGTATATAAAGTGCAAAAAAGGTTTATGACAATTGTCAACATCTTAAAATCTATGGGAGAAAAATTTCTTGACGATGAAGCTCTAGTTGATAATATTATAGATATAATGCCAAATGAATGGGAGTCAAAAAGGACAGGTATTGATGAGAATAGAAAAGTTTCCCAGATTACTCTTGATGAACTTTTTGGAACTCTTCTACAACACGAGACAAGAATGAAAAGAGATGCTGATTTCAATAAGACGAAGAATAGAATTTGAAGTGTAGCCTTTACATATAAAGCTAAAACACCTGAAAGGCTTACAAGATCCAAAGCCAAGAAAGTTATATCTAATTCAAGTGATTGTGATATTTTGGGTAATGAGATAGCCAATCTTGCTTGAAGGATGAACAAGATTGTGGGAAAGGAAGACATCCAACATAGATTCAAAAAGAAAGATAGGAAGGATAAGAAAGATTCAGAGGAAACTTGTTATGATTGTAAGAAAGCAGGACATATAAGGCTTGATTGTCCTTTATTGAAGAGGAATGACATAAAGGAGAAATACTCTGAAAGAAACAAGAAAAAGAATTTTAAGACAAAGAAAGTCTTAAAGGAAAATGATACCTGGAGTGCAAGTGGTAGTGATTCTTCAAATGATTCTTCAGAATATAAGTCCTCAGGACAGAGAAATATTGGACTTATAGCCAGATTACCAATTGAAGATCATTGTTTCATGGCTAAGGTACACAATGCTAAATCTATTACAAATGTCTCTTTGAATGAAAATTATACTGATAATAGATATTATGAATCTTCAAATGATGAATCTTCATCATCAGAAGATGATACATTACCTTCTTTTGAAGAAGTATCTAGATTTTCTAAATTACTTCAAAATGAAAATTCTAAACTTAAGAAGAAGATTGAGAAAGAAAATTATAGAATTTCATTCTTGACTAAAGAAGTATTATATCTTTCTAAAGATCTTGATGTGAAAACATTTGATTTTGAAAGTATTTTAAAAACCCTTTAGAAAGTCAAATCTGATAAGGATAATCTTTCAAAGGATCATGAAAATGTAATTTCAAAGAAAAATATTTTAGAGCCTAACTCTTGTTCAAATTCAAATGTTTTGGAAAATAAGAATTTGGTTTTAAAACTAAAGTCAGAAATTTTTTCCTTAAAAAATGTATGTCAAACTTTACTCATGGGAAGGAAAACTTTGACAAGATGTATTCTCAAATTAGGCCTTTGAGAATTCGTTCTAGTACTGGTTATACTTATTCCAAACCTGTTTTTAGTAATAACTCCTTTGTTCCACAAAAAACCTCATTTTGTTCTAAGTGCCAATGTGGTGGACACTAGAGAAGAGATTGTTCTCTTAACAGAACTCAATCTTTAGGATTTCATAAAGCTCATTTTTCAAAACAAATATGGATTCCAAAAATTCTTTTATCTAACCCTTCTAGATCCAAACAAGTTTGGATTCCGAAAAACTAATTGTTTCTTTTTCAGGAAAATGAGAAGTGTACCAATAAGAATATTTGGTACATGGATAGTGGTTTTTCTCAACACATGACCGGAAACAAAGATCACTTTGAAAATCTTATCAAAACAAAAGGTGGAAAAGTTACATTTGGAGATAATTCTGAAGGAAATATTGTTGGTATAGGTAATATCATTTTTCTTGGAAAAGTTCTTCCGTTAGGTTTGAATTTATAAAACAGAATCTAGGAATGATTACATTAAAATAATCATTCATATCTACTTCATGTTTTACAATTCCCCTTACATTAAATAATTCCCTTTGAAAGGGGGAGTACATTTCTTACTATGTTTTTTTTTCTTACTATGTTTCTTTTTATCTTATGATCTTTAATTATTTACTTTTCTGGTATGTCTTTTTGTTTTTCTGTTTATCGTATTGACAGTTTTATCATAATATATACCTATTTTTTATCGTATTGACAGTTTTATTATATTATTTACTTCATCGTATCGAACGATGATGGTAATGATTTTCTTTTCCATCGTACTGACCGATGATGTTAATGAATTTCTTTTCCATCATATCGACCGATGAAGGTAATGAATTTCTTTTCCATCGGCTTGTCAGTTCTTGGTAACGAGATTGTTTTCCATCGTATTGTCAGTTCATGGTAATGAGATTTTTTTCCATCATATTGTCATTTCATGGTAACGAGATTGTTTTCCATCGTATTGTCAGTTCATGGTAACAAGATTGATTTCCATCGTATTATCAGTTCATGGTAACGAGATTGTTTTCCATCGTATTGTCGGTTCATGGTAACGAGATTGTTTTCCATCATATTGTCAGTTTGTTTTAACGAGATTGTTTTCCATCAGCTTGTCAATTCATGGTAATGAGATTTTTTCCATCGTATTGTCAGTTCATGGTAATGAGATTGTTTTCCATCGTATTGTCAGTTCATGGTAACGAGATTGTTTTCCATCGGCTTGTCAGTTCATGGTAACGAGATTGTTTTCCATCATATTGTCAGTTAATGGTAATGACTTTTTTTCCATCGGTATGACATTTTTTTGTTCGTACGGTTGTGATTTCGTTTTAGCTCTTCTAAAACCAACATTTACCTTACGTTCTTCGGCAGCTACTTTCCATTTTTTTAATTTTTTTCTTTTGTTTTTAATCCTAACCATTGATCTGGTTTCCTCTAATCTTGACCATATAAGATCAACAGTCACCCCTATATTTCCTATAAACATCCCCCCCTCCCCAAACCCAAATTGGTTTTTCAGGTTTTGAGGCAAATCTTTGCTCCACTATTTTTAAATCATCGTACGATCTTTCATCAGTAGCACCTATATGTCTCAGTCCTCTGCCAATACTCCCGCCAAAATGTCTTCAAAGACATTTACATAGAAAGACTTTTTCAGAGAAAGGTTAGTTTCTCGAGACTTATATGATTCATATGATTCTATTATCAAAAGAATCATTCTGTTTCAAGGATAGGAACATTTATGTGTTGAAAGACCTATTTCTCAAGATCCGGTTCTCTTTGATGAAGTCAGTCAGTTCTATAAAACCGTATCTTTCAACAAAGACATGACTATAAATTTTTCTGTGTACGATAGAAAGTTGTCAATGTCTGTGAAACAAGCGGCTCATTTTCTTAATGTCCCAACAGAAGGGGATTCTTTCTGTCCATCTCATAAACTACCAGAGGAAGTTGGTATGTTTAATAGAGAAAGTGATGAAAATTTATTGTTTGTTATAAATGAAGAGAAGAGAAAAGTGGCTCATCTTTCTCTAGAAAATCGGTTTGTGACTTTATGGATGTAAGGTTTTCTTATCCCATGGAAAGGGTATAGAGAAACTCTGAACGTTTCTGATATTTTTATGCTTGACTATCTTTTAAATATGAGAAAAGTAAATCTCATGGGGTATGTTTTTGAAACCATTAAGAATGTCAAGATAGGAGGGATTAAGTCTCAAATGATTATGTATCCAGCCATCCTTACAATGTTTATTCTTGAGAGAATGATCTTTTGCAACATTCATTTGAAAGGAAACCCGATAGATCTAAAGCCATCTTGGATTAGTAAGAGTACGATGAAAAATATGAATGTTTGTTTTGATCCAAATTCAAAACTTTTTATAAGAGATGTAGAAGCTGAGTCGGCTCAAAATCAATTGGCACCTATGCCAGCCAAAGACATTACTTCTCTTCTTGTTCCTCAGAAGTCTAATCCTCAAACCAGCTCGAAGCCAAAGAAGAAGCCCAAGTACAGTAAGGAAGTTGTAGCCAAGTGGAGAAAGGATAAGGAACAAAGAAAGGAAGGTGATCCAAAGTTTGGACTTGATCCAGCTGAAGCCTTTGCTGAGAGATTAAGGGTTGAGGATACCTTAAGGCTGAAAAGAAGAAGAGGGTTCTTTTGAAAAGAAAAGCACAGGAATTTGATGCTTCAAAACTCTTGAAAGAAGTTGAGGTAGCGAGTGCTCAACTTACCACAGAATTACATCAAGAGCCTATCGTACAGAGCCTTCCTGAGAAAGAAAAAGGAAAACAATTGATGGATGATATAGAAGAAGTGGAAGAGGAGGAAGGAGATTTTCTTTTAGAATTTCTTCAGACTTCGAAGAAGAGTAGGGAGGAATCGGTTCAAAAGCTGAGTGAAGGTGTTCAACAAGTTCCTCATGCCGATCAAGCACTTTTTGAAACTTCTGAATCTCCGAATAAAACACCCCCTCAAGTAAATCAAGGTGCTCAATCTCCTCATACTGAAAATGTTATTGTCATTAGTGACAAAGTAGAAGAAGAAAGAAAAAAGAAAGAAAAAGCAAAAGGAAAACAGCCAATTGTTGACTTAAACCGATCGAATAAATTGACTTCGTACGATGAGGATACTGATTTATAACATACAATCTCTCTCAAAAAGAGTGATTATATTGTTCATGTTTTATGAGGAGTTGAAAAGACTATTCCTTACTTTCCCAGGATGTAATGGAAAATTGATTTCATTACTGACAATCAGAAAAAGATATTTGGTTCTGTAATAGAGTTGAGAAAGAATGTTTTGTCAGTTGAAGCCGATTTGAAAGTCCTTTCTGAAACCTCGGCTGCTCATAAGAAAGCTTGCAACAGGATGACCAAGTGGTCATATAAAACAGAAACTCGGTAAATGATCATGAGATAGAAATTGAAGATATAAGGAGGTTGTCAAATGATCTTGTTATTCCCTTTAAAAAGCTTGACAAAGAAACTGTTGAATGGTTGAATCAGATAACTCATGGAGCCGATATTCCTTCAGTGAAAGAATTGCAAGAGAGAATTAATGCTTTTCAATATGAATTCTCTAAAGTTTCATCTTTCAAGGATGAAATGGTTTTGTTGAACAAACAAAATTCTATGTTATCCAAAGATAACAAGAATCTGCAAGACAGAATTGATACCCTTGAGGAAGTAATCAGAGTCCAGGAGGAGACTATCAAGAATCAAGATCATATTTTTGCAGACCAACAAGAGCTTCTCAGAACTCAGGGTGAATCAATTTCTGAAGACAAGAAAGAAATCAATAAGATGAAAGCTGTTCTTCATGAACTCATAAAGAAGGAAAAGGAAAGAGAAAACAAATGACTGTTGTATTTGTTTTCCTTTGTAAGCTGTCTTTACTTTGTAATAACTTTTATGATTCTTTTATTTTGTCCTGCAATTTCTTTTCTCTATCCCTTTCAGGAAACTCAATGTAACCCCATTCTTTTTGTAAACCACAATGGGAGAGAATGTTTTATAAAGGGGGAGAATGTTTTACAAAGGGATATTGGTTTAATCAAATACTTCGAAACCAAGGAAAATCTATGAATACAATCCTTAGAAAAGTATACACCTAAGGGGGAGTTAGTTGTATTAAAATTCATATTTAGAATATTTTCCAATAACTCAGAGGGAGATAAGTATTTATTGTTTTATTTACTTTGTGTATTGTTCTTTCCAAAAAGGGGGAGATTGGTAAGTCAAAAGTTCTCTTTTGTCTTTTATATTTTATTTTGGAAATCACAAATGTCTTTTTAATCGTATCATACTAACCTTGTCAACTGTATCGTACTGACTCTGTCAATTGTATCGTACTAACTATGTCAAACGTATCATACTGATTCTGTCAATCGTATCGTACTGACTCTATCAAATGTATCATACTTACTCTTCTATTCATACATTCATTTCATGTTTTAGTACTTAGTCAAAAACACTTGTTTCATATTAATAGTATTTCTTATCATCTACATATATCTTGTTTTAACCAATACGATGTCATTGAGTAAGTTACAAACTAATCAAAACGATGTCATGCTTTCTGTTTCAATAAGACTGTTATGATGCCAGGTGTCCAAGTCCCTCCGAGTTTTTCAGAGAAATATGACCGTTGGAGGAGATGTGACCATTGGAACCCGAGGCCTACAAATAGGAGGTCATTTGAAGCTGAGAAATAATGACGAATGAGATTTTTGGAACAACTATGATACTCTACTTCTATCAAGTTCTAGAGAGATACATTGTGACTTCTCTCATCTGTTTTGTGCGTCCGATCATCGCATCGAGGGCTTTCAAGTGATTGAAAGACAGAGGTGCCGATTACATACAAAATTGAGGGCTCCCAGGGTTAGGCAGACGGACCGACCGATCATCGTATCGAGGGCTACCAGGGATAGGTAGACAAACATTCCGATCATCGTATCGAGGGCTGCCAGGGATAGGAAGACAGACAGTCCGATCATCGTATTGAGGAATTACCAAGGTGTTGGTGAGACATGCCTTTTATCCTAGGTGAAAGGATAACCCTTCTCTTTGGGTTAAAATAATTGTAATTCTTTTACATTTCCGCTGCTAATTGTATTAGAAAAGAAATTGTTTTTGTTTCCTTTTCAATCTCTTATACATTTGTAATTGTTTCAATTACATCCATTCTATTACATATTGTATTGATTGATTCTATACGATTTAAGGTAGAATCATTCATCTTTATATTACTCTGATTATTGTGTTCATCTTGAATATAATTGTTTTACATTTCATTAGTATTACATTACATCATACCTTTTTATATTCAATACAATTGTGGGTGTTTGTATTTGTATTAGTTTAAGACCTTTTAAACTAATCTATTAAGTGTTTAAATAAAAAGTTTTTTAAACCTACAATTCACCCCCCTCTTGTATTGTTCCATCTAATAGACATACATATCTACAGATTCGATCGAACATATTTTATATAAGATATTTATGAAGTATTTATACTTCTTTAGTTATTATATAAATCTTAACTACATGATTTCCATTTTGTGTAAATACGATAATTTCATTTCGGGAAGTGTGGACTACCAACTCTTAAATGTAATGTGATTCGTTCACACACTACATGGAACATATTGAGGATAGGTTTAGTAAAATTATATTATATATATATATATGACATGAGAATTCTTATTTAATGATATTCCATATATATATATATATTTCCTTTAATTTAATTATTTCTATATCACAAAGAAAAAAAGAAACAATATTCATGTCTACATACAACCTACCATCTCCATGAACAGTGTATTCTGTTCCATATTTTAATATATATAGATTATTATAAATACATATATAATTAATATTAATTTTATTTATATGTTTCCTTTCATTATTTAAATCATGGTATATGTATGAGAACCACAAATACAAAAAATTAAGACACATGATAAAAACAAAGCAGATATTACCTAAAGTGAAACCTTAACTTGGAATCGTTAATAAGTGGGTAATATAAATTCATTATCTAGCCGTATATGTTATTATACATAAGAATATGTTTCTATAATTGATTTATAATAAAATTAAATTTTCTATATAGGAGGTTTATAGGAGTATAAAGAGAGTCAAGACATAAGCTAAGGGGAATTCTTCTCACTTTTTATATTTGTGAGACACATTCAATGTTCACCATTATTTTCTTTTTTGTGGAATATATACTAACCATTACTTTTTTTAGGTCTCTTATACTTAAATAACTAGTTAAAAAACTGGATTTAACGTTGGTATTTTTTATTTTTGTTGTCAGTTTTAAATTGATGTTTATAAAGTCGATGTCAGAAATTTACTTTTCGGTGTCAGTTTTTCAAAAACTAACATCAATATGATCTTTCTAATGAGATTTGGCATCAGTTTTTATAAAAAAACAACACCAAAATCTAGGCATAGGAGAGTTTTCAGCATCAGTTTTCTAAAACTAACGGCTAAATGCCTTTCCGAAAAGGTTTTGGTGTCACTTAATTTATAAATCGATGCTGAAAATAAAATAATTTTTTTAAAAGTTTCAGCATCTATTTTTAAAAAATCGATGTTGAAAGTTATTTTCTAAATTTTTTTGATTATATTACACTTCCAAAAAATCAAAAACCCCTATAATAAAAACACGATATACATCAATCAAACAATATTTATCATTGACTAAAAATATTTAATGTACATACTTTTAACTAGTTAATCAAAAAAACAATCTATACATTTATATTATAAAGTAGAATTAAAATACACATACCTGAAATTTACAACATGATCATTATTGGTTATTATTGAAGCATTAATTTGATTATCAGTATGTTAAAACAACTAATATATGAAGAGAGTTAGTTTTTTGAGTCCATATGTAATATTATTAATAAATATTTGAATATACACACCTCAAATCCTAATCAAACTTAATAAAAATTAATATATAACAAAAAATCAGAATAAATTCAAATATAAAGACTAATTACATGTACTGTTACATATTTGATTTTATTCGGTGTCTTTATCATCATATATTCCTTGTTAAATTTTTTCCATGAACTGCATTTTCATATATATGACCTAATAATACATATCAAACAAATGAGAAATAAACCTAATGATATTATAAAAAACAAAAAACAAAACTTTATAATAAAGTGGAAAATATTTTACATTCACTTATAAAGAGAAAATCCAATTTAAGGTGCATTCATTTGAGAACAATAAGCCTACCATCCAATAACCCCTACAACACAAAAAGATCACAATTAATGACATTATAATGATCATTAGTTCATAATTATGTTTCTATTCTTACTTATCAAGAAATGGAAGAAACCATCACTGAATATTTGTATGTGGTATTCTCTCACACATATATTCAAATCTATTAGGATTTATCGCATGTTTCACTTACATGGAAATAAATTCTGGATCTATAAAACCATAAATGTATGTACTTTCATTTTGTTGAAGAAACTTGTGTTGATTACTAATTTAAAAAGAAAATATATTTAGTCAATTTAAAACAATCTTTTATTAATGAAATACAAATTCAAACTTCAATTTACTTACATGGAAAACAATTGCTCCACATTCATATTGTGGTCTTTAAAATCAACTAGATGCATGATATCTTCTTTGAGAAATATCAATGGATATTATCTTCCTCATATATCAGCCATCATCTGAAACTCTTAGATATAATTTAATAAAGAAGATGTCTGATATAATCATTGTATACCATAAGAAATTTTTTAAGTAGCTACATTTGATTTTTCCTAAACATTTTTTTTTCATTTGTGCAGCTTTTTTTTCTTTTAGATAATCCTATATAAGTTAAATGTCTGAAATAATTATAATTAATTTTGAATCATTAAAAATTAATATTTAAAAAACAAATACCTAATATGAAATATAATGAAGAAAACTAGTTGTCCAGTGTAAAAAATGACCCATACAATCCCCAACTCTAGTGATCTCCTCGGTAGGAAATGGTAGTAGAGCATTAGGATCTATAATATCGAGTACTAATACTCTAACCTGACCCATATTGATAGGTAGGTGATGTACATAATCACCCAAAAAATTCACAAGTCTTAACTCAATAGTATTTATATGTGCATCTCCAGAAAATAACACACGATATATGTTTTGGTATGAGTGAGGTGGTGGAGGATCAAAATAAGAATATGGGGAAAGGTCGTTCGGGTGAGTTGGTTGTGATGGATGAAAAATGAAAAATTTATATTAGTTTTTATAATTTATAAAATAGAAAAATTGAAAACAAATAAATAATATAAATGGAAATGCAGCTCATATGTGGTAGGGTTGTCCGGGTGAGTAGGTTGGGAATGTTGAAAAATGAAAATTTTATATTATAGTTTATTATTTATAAAATATAAAAAATAATGACAAATAAATAATATACTTGGGAAGGATTCTCATACAAGGTAGGGTAGGTAGATGGGGCAGGGTAGTCCGAGTGAGCAGGCTGGGATGGATAAAAAATGAAAAGGTTATATTAGTGTTTATAATTTATAAAATAGTAAAATTGATGAAAAATACATAATATACCAGGGAATGATGCACAAACATTTAAAATCATTCCAAGTGTTCTAACAAATAATTCTGCACTGCTAATTGATTTCGATCACCCATAGACTGTTTCTTATTTTTCATATCATCTTTTAATGATTTTATTTACGGGTCTCTTGATTACTTACTATGAAAAAAAATCTCTTGAATACTGACACCTTCCTGATATCCTCTAACATGTCTGGGGTGTTCTGATTTTCCCAAAGAAGTGTCTAGTATATCCTTCCTACCCTCAGGGATAAAATATCCATGTGTCTCTTTCTCATGAATTTCATCATTAAATTAAAATAAAAAAGTTAGGTTAGTGTCTAAAATTTGTAAAATATAAAAATTGATGACAAATAAATAATATTTACTTACAATTTTATCTACTATTTTCTTAGCTTCCATTGTAAGATACAATTCAGTTTTCCTTCTTCTTGATCATATCCATTTACCAAGGAATGTGAGAGGATATGGAGGACCATGTTGAACCTCTTCTGAGCCACTACTATATCGAGATCTTAAAGCTTCAAAATTTTCTTCAATCATTATTTTCTCCAAATACGGATACCCTCCCCATGATAATGTATGATGGTATACATTTCTCAACTAAATATATTGATGAGATCTCCTAGAGGAAAATTATAAATAAATAAACTACTATGTAATTACAAAAATAGATAATATATTTTAAAATATAATGGAATTATCATACTTGAAAATTTTCTTCACGATGACAGTCAATAAATTGCTTCCATGTATCTTCATCTTTTAAGTGATATTTTAGGAATGGGTTTTCAAACTTTCCCTTTCCTAAAACAAATTTTTTTGTCAGTTTCATATAAATATCACCATCGAACCACTACTAAAGAGAGATGTCTTTTCTTTATTTCTTTGGTTTACTCAAAATTGAATGCCATTTGTAATTGAATAAATTAAATATGTCATTTAAAATATTTAATATTCCAAAAATGAGACAAAAGAAATTAGTTAAGATATTTTACCATCACAGATTCCCAAAGCTATTGTTTCTCCATATTTTCTACTGAATTCCAATCAAGATATAAAATACTAATCCTAAAACAACTTTGCATCGATATATAACTGATAAGTTGAACTGAATTTTGGCCATTTTCATTATTATTATAATCAAAATGGATTTGTAATTATTCATCATTGTGAGCACGTGATAGTTTTGGTAAAGATGTAATACCACATTTACCAACTACAGAACATGATTTTTAGTAGTAATAGGAGATGTCTTCTCTGCTGAGGAAGTATCAGTAGTCCTACAAAAACAAATTTGTAAATTAATAGTTTTCTTTAATTAAATAAATATATTACTAAATATTTAATAATATGAAAAAATAGATATACCTCGGTAACTTCTCCGCTCTATCTATATTTTACATTGCTACTAGAAAGTGTAATGAAATTTTGTGTACATACATCTCATTAGAAAACTGGATATTTAGAAACAAGAAAGAAAAAAATAAGTAAACAAGAGGGATGAATTTGTAAGTTTCAAAAAAAAACAAAATATAAATATTTACTAGAAAAATTGGGAGACTAATATAGTTTTTCCCACATTACATCACAATAATAATTATGTATTGCATGAAATATGTCTATCTTATACTAATTATAATCATCGAGAAATTGCGTAGTAGATGAATAAGGCTCATATAAATCAATAACATCATCAGCATCATCCTCATCACCCAAATGGTATCTTTTTCCTTACAAAAAATGGACCCCTGATAATTAAAAGGATAAATGACATAAAATACTTGTTTTTCATGTGTCACCAGGATAAATAGTTCCTCGTTGTAATTAAATCTTTTCAAATCAACCAGTTTAAACCCATATTCATCATATTTCACACCACTATTCCTATCAGCCCAACTACAATAAAATATAGTGACTTGAAATTTAATATAATCAATTTCCCATATTTATTCAAGGACCCCAACATATGGCATTGATGCAGAAATTGGGTTTTTATCTTTGGCACACAAAAATGCACTGCTTTCGTGAAAACCATCACACCAATATTCAAAATGGTACTCTATTCATACATGTTTTTTGTATAAAATGTGTTACCATTAATATCAAAACCATACAAAGTGATCACATTAAGAGATGGTCCCCCTGCTAACCACTTCAATGTTTCTGATGCATATATATTTGTGGTGAATTTCTCCTTAAACCATGAAACAAATGTCTTCTTATGATCAATCATTAACAAGTTTTCTTTTCTTTTTTGATATCATAACTTTAATTCATCAATATGTGAGGACATATATTATTGAACATCATATGTCTTGTTCAAATTATATAAATGTGTCTGCATCACTTCATCATGTGGAATGGACTTTACCTTTAAGCCTCGAACCACACTACCTTCATTATCAACTATCATATTTCAAGATATAGGGAGACAAATATTCTATACCTAATACAAATAATCATTAACGAACTCAATCACCTCTTCCGATAAATATTTTTGAATAACAGATACCTCTGATTGATAAGGATTTTTAACATATCCCTTAAAAAATTACATATATCTTTCAAAAGTATACATCCATCGTAAATAAACAGGAACATATATTCTTATAGGCCACACCAAATGAATTAGTAGATGAAAAATTATATCAAAAAATGTATGTGTGAAATAAATTTCTAGTTAACAAAGAATAAGAGTTGCTTCAATATCCAAAACATCTAAAAAATTTGAATTGATGACTTTTCTATAAATTGATTTGAAAAATTTTATAATCAGACGATAGTCTTTCTGAATGATATTGGAAATATACCATGCATTGATACTGGTAGAATCTATTTCATCAATACATGGAAATCCTGAGATTTCATACCTATTATTTTACAATCCTATAATGACACAAAATTATTCACATTTTAAGGCAAACCAGTGGGTAATCTAATACCATGATGACACTGAAAAAAATTATCTTTTAAATCTTGCTTAATGTGTGACAAACTAGAGGTAAATATGTTTTCTGTCCTTTCATAGTGGGAGCTAATCCAAACTTATTCTCATTAAAATCAAGTACAATCAAGCCTTCAATCCATATTTTGTATTTCCTTTTATTTCTAACGAAGTTCCAATCAAACTGTGACATATGTTTTTATCAACATGCATAACATCGATGTTATGTTTTATCTCTAAAAATCTACCATAAGGTCGTTAAAAAAAACAGACATCTTCTTCCAGATATTTCTTTGAATACCAGAACTTCTTTTCTTTCCAAATTTCAAATCAATATTTTTCACCTTGTCATAATATTCTTCAGCTATCAATGGTCGAGGGGGATGTTTGTATTATTATAACCCATTAAATTATTTTTCCAATCTATGATAAAGACGATCCATTTATAAAAATCATTGATGTCCCATATACACTGCCTTTCTTCCATTATGTAATTGATAATATGAAGTCTATTCTTCACAAATTGGGCATGCTTTATGTACCTTAATCTAGATAAATTTCCATATGCAGGAAAGACATTTACAGTGAACATTACCATAGCACACAAAAGAAAATAATCTTTCTTTTATTCATTGAAAACATTAACACCGTCCTTACATAGAAGTTTCAAATCATCAATCAATGGTGAATGATACACATCAATATCATTTCCTTGTTTTTTTGGTCAAGAAATCATCAATCTCCCCATAACATATTTTTTCTTCATACATATATGTGGGAGGAAGTTATAAACTACCATAAAAATATGCCATGAACTATGTTGCCTACTAAGGCTCTAATATGGATTTATTCAATCTATAATCAATCTCATTCTGATATTTCTATCATCACTTCCAAAATCATGAAATTTTTTATCAAAACTCTTCCACTGTGGTGAATAGGCAGGGTGACGTAAGTTACCACCAGAGATGTGCTCAACAGAATTCCATCTTCAATATTTTCCATTAATTGAATTTAAAAATAGACTCTTCAAACAAGGAACTATTTGAAGGTACTAAATTTCTTTAGCATGTGTTTTGATTTTGGTACAAAAGAATGAATCACAGTTGAATTATTAGAATTATATGAAAAAAATATTGGATAATATCATTAGAATGTACAAAATTGATTTTTCATAATGTTAGATGATATTACCTAATAAGGAATCTGGTTTTAATTTCCCTTCTATCATATATTGTGATGTACCACATGTAGGACAACTAGAAAAATATTAATATTAATTCCTATATAGTACAAAATCATTGGGGAAAACATTTATCTTTTTATACCCCAATCCCATCGGTCATAATATTTTATTCGCATCATAATTGGAATCTGGAAGCTCGTTTCCTTCTGGAAGTAGATCTTTTAAAAGCTCAGGTAATATGGAGAAACTTTTATCACTCCACTCATTTTTTTATTTTAAGATAACTAATCTTAAAACTGCTAATAATGTTGTATATTTACTACAACATAGGAATAATGGTTTCTTAAAATATCCATACAACCATTCAACAATTGTTATTTTTTATGGTTTCAACACCTAAATCTTGAATTAATTATTCAATACGATCCTCTACCTCATTATGAATATTGTCATCATCATTGGATGTTGAATTTTTAGTTCTTTCACCATGCTAGATCCAAAGTTTATAATTAAGGCTAAAACCATAACAAATGAGATGATCCTTGATTTCTATAGAGTTTAACTTCCTCATATTCAAACACTTTACAAATGTAGAGAAAATAAAATCAATGTTTTGATGTTGTCTTTTAGAGAATTCAAAGAATTCATCAACTCTTTTTTATAGTCACTAGTGGTTCTTTGTAAATGTATCCAATTACGATACATTAAATGCCTAATATCACTATATAATTAGTGAATATATTAAAACAAATAAACATTTAAATATATATATATATACAGTCTATAAACAAAAAAATTTAATAAAAACTATTGATAATCAGATAGAAAACATCTGATATGAAACACATTTACAAATAGTAAAATTTTTATTTTCAAATTATATACAAGTGTTATATTGAAATTATAATTTAATTATAATATCTATCTTCAAATTTTTATTAGTTCATTTTACATAGTTGTTTAATTATTTTGATGTTGCATGTGTCAAAAGTATTGAAAATTTCATTGATTTGACGGATGAAAAATTATTTATTTTTAGTAATATGAGTTAATAATTAAATTAAATGTTCATATTATAAGTGAAATCAATCATAATACTCCCAATGGAGTAGAAACTATCGTGATAAAAATATATGTGTTTATCACACTAGTTTAGCATCATGATGAACTGAGTTATGTAAATCAATTTATAAATTCAATATTCTTATGAATACTCACTGGTTTATGCGATAATTTTTTTAGAAACTGAAAATCAAAGAAAATGTTTGATGTGTTTTTTAATGAGCATCAAAAACCGAGAACCAATTATTTGTGCATTTGTTTTAACAGCGAGTATTTTATTGTGTAAAGAATGATGATTATGTGCTTGTGTAGAGATATTCTTTTAATTATGTGCACATAATGTGAGTTCAATAGGTAGTGTGAGATTCAATCACATAATGGAATAACACACAGTTATATTGTTTCTTCCGTGACAGAATAATGCGTGAAAGGGTCTGTAAGAAGAAATAAGTGGATTATTTCATGAATACATAAATTAATAATCATTTGAGATTATATTCATAAACTCATTCAAGTAAAACCATGTGAATCCCGTGTCATATATGCATAAAATCATGATGTATATAATATGAATTAATAAAGATTATATGAATATTACACGTGTGTGAGCATTGCATAAAAGAAATTATGTGTGATTGGGTTTTCATTAGAGAAGCATGGATAATGGGTGTGTTATTCCAAAAGTGTATGTGATGTTGAGAAACTATTATGTGTTTACATGAATCATACAATAATAGAGTGATTGTATTATGGGAAGTGAGCATATTATTTATTGGAGGAAGCTGAACAGTGTGAATTCATCCAATTGAGTGAGTACACTATTAATAATTTCAGCAGTGTTAAAATACAAAAAATAATAGTTAAGAGACATAATGTGATATACATGCATGAATGCTGTAAAATGAAAAAAATATGATTTCTATTTATACACATGAAAAATTACATAAAAATAAAAAGTCCATGGATTTGATTTTACATGAGATGAATTGAATTGAATTGAACCAAATCAATATAACTTTCCCGAAATAGACTCAACCATATTTGAAACAAATTGAAAAATCATAAAATAAACTAAATTAAACAAAAATAAAATAAAATTAATTTGGGATGATCACTATTAGGGATACTATTAACCGTGTCCATAAAATTTATAATAAACTATAAACTAATAATTGAAGAAAATAAATAAATATATTAAATGGTAACTAATTTATCTTCAAATTTTAAAAAAACGTACAAAATTCATTGTTTAACATGAAAATAGATCCAAATTTGAAATTTTCTCTGTAAAATTATTTGGAAGGATAAATTCTTCAAGATCTATACAAAAAATGATTGTAAAAATGAAAAATAAATATGAACAGAAAACTAAAATCAAAATGTTTTTTAATGTCAACAGAAATAAGTTTCAAAAGAATGAATAACCTATAGATGAGGAAAAATAAAGATATAATCAAGAAATCAAACCGTAGATCTTGAAAATTGAAGAAAATCAACAAAAATGGTGGTTTGAGATCACAAATGTGCCTTTAAAGTCGTTACAAGTCGATAGGAGCCATTGTGGTTGAGCATTCAAATGTCCAAAAACATGAGGGTTTCTTAATCCCAACTAATTTCAAAAGACTTTTGGTGTCCGTTTTTATAAAAATTGATGCTGAATATTCTGAAAAATATTTTCAGTGTCAGGTTTTATGAAAACCGACTCCGAAAATTTAATTTACGGTGTTGGTTTTCCAAAAAAATGACACCATAAATATTTTTTTTAAATATGAAGTTGGTTTTTATAAAAAATAACTCCAAAATATCCCAAGTTTGGGATTAATGGAATTTCTTTTTTAAAAATATAATGGAAAAACTGTTTTTAATATATTTTTGGCGTCAATGTTTCAAAAAACAGAAGCCATGTTGCATTTGTTTTGAGATTTTGGTGTCAGTTCTAATAAAAACTGACGAAAAAAAGAATCTCCTAAAATTTTTTACCATCGGTTTCTAGTAAAACAGACAACAAAAATTTCTCCAACATACTATTGGCATCAGTTTAGAAAAAACTAATGTCATTACTTTGATGAAAAGTCAGGTATTTCCACTAGTGAATTTATTTTTATTTTCATATACATTTTATGATCTTTCTTTAATGAGTTTTATGGTTCAAAAGATACCAAATTGGTAAATTAATTTTTTCACAATTTTCCTTCTTTGAGGCATATGTTTTGTTATGCACTTATGTTCCTTTATGAGGTGTATATGATTCAAATTTCTATGTCATATCATGAATATTCTTATTTATAATGACACTTTTGTATCCATTTAATTTCATTTTCTTACATGGGTATTATAATTCCAAGTTAACAAGTGATAAGAGTTTATTGAAACAATATCAATCTCAATCGAGAGTCTTTATGACTATACTTTCATTGAAGAAATATTTTGATCTATCTCTCCTGAAATCTCATGAGTTTTATTAACCTCTAGTTATTCATGTTAGATCAACGTAATGGTACCATTTATACAATATTTTGTATATAAGATGATAAATAAAGTGCTTTTAAGAAAGTATTATGTTACCTCTCTCTTTGGTATGAAATTTGTCTTCTTTCAAAAACATTTTTTCTAAATTTTTTTCAAATTGTATTAAATAATAATTTATATTATGTCAAATTATTTAAAAAAAACGTTTCACAAAAAATTTTCAATCTTATTTTATATGTTTTCATGGAAAACATTTTTCAAAATGTATTAAAGCTTCTTTTATAAGTTCTAATGGAAAATAGGTTTCAAAATTTTTCGAAGATTATTTTTTAACTTTTCATGGAAAAATGTTTTCAAATATTTTTCAAGATTATTTTATAAATATTCAAGGAAAATGATTTTGAAAAAAAATTCAATTTTTTATAAGTTTTTAATGGAAAAAGTTTTAAAAATTTTTTCAATCTTATTTTATATGTTTTCAAGGAAAAAGGTTTTCAAAATGTTTTCAAGCATCTTTTATATGTTTTAAAGGAAAAAGGCTTTAATTTTTTTTACGAAATCTTAAATATGTATTCACGGAAAAAGGTTTTCAAAATGATTTCAATATTTCCTTCTAAATGATCAATGTATTTCCTATAAAAATGGTTTTCAATTGACTATGTTTTAATATAACGTTTCCAAATAAGAAAGTATATTTTCCTTAAGAAATGTTTTTAAAATATTTTTCAATATTATTTTCCATCATACACAACATCTTTTAATGTTACTCATTCTCTTTTCTAAATTTATCCAAAGGGTCTATTCATATTATTTCTTAAAAGGTTTACATTTTGGTTGAATTATTCTTATGACACCTATTTCCCTATCATAGGTTCTATGTTTATGAAATCTGTTTCCTATTCACATGTTATATGTCTATAAAACCCATTTCATTTCATGGGTTATGATTTGAGGAAATTATTATGATAATTTCTCATTTTCACATATTATGATAAGATTACATGTTTATGATACAAATTTCATTTCATGTGTTATGCTCTGATTAATTTTTATGATCTCAAGGAACATGTATGTATGATTTAATTTTTATATATATGGGACCCCATATATACATAAAATACATTGGGTAATGATTTATATCTAATGAGATTGACTAAGACAGTCATTGGAGTGAACCAGTACTGCCAAGATGGTTATGGAAGTGAACCATGACAGACCAAGATGGTTATGGGAGTGAACCATGACTACCACAATGTTATGAGGAGAAAAATATTACTTATAAGATGGCCATGGGAGTGAACCATGACTACCATGATAGTATTGGGAGTGAACCCAACCATCTAATATGTAATTGTTTTTGATTCCTTGACTATTATGGAAATTATTTCAAAACGTTTATGTGACTTACACAATTCTATGTATTATTCCTATGTTATGCACTCATGAATTATCCTTTTTCTTCCATTATGATTCATGTCTTATATACTACCTATATTTAGGCCATGAATCATGATTATGATCTTTTATATACACTGTATGATCTTCTAATGTTATGATCATGTTCATGTACCCTTATTCTCATGTTTATTCTTATATATCTCCCTTATTTACCCTTACTGATCATCTAATCTCACCACATTTTGTGTTTCCTTCCCTAGGTTATAATGATATATTTGAGGTATGATGTGTATAAGAGAGTTTCTCGTATTAGAGAATCAAGGGAGTGATAATATAGCTAACTCATGTATCAGCGTTTATGTTTCCATGTTTTCAATGGAACTAAACCAACATGGTGTTTGGGGATCTGTTTTAGTTTTGTATTATGTATTCTAAAAAATTGATTTAATTATAATATATAAATAAATAGAGTTTTTTTATATTTTTAGTTATTCTTGAATGATCATGGGATACCTCATCTAGTAAAAGCATCGTGGTTCGGTAATAGCAATGTTCTAATGGGAGTAGTCGAGCTCTTATGAGGAAGTCAACCTATGGTGGCTCAACTATCCTTCTCCATGAATTTTTAGTTATGAATGGTTTAGATCCTTACTGATAACTTCTTATGTGTTTTATTATAAGTGTCTCATGTCCTTTTTTAAAACTGCTCAAATCCTCTTACTGTACTCTTAACTAAATGATGATCGTGTTCCCTGTCTTGAAATATTCTGGTTAAATTGAGAGAGAGTTTGTTATACACCATGGTAAATTGAAATGTTCTTGGGATTGTTCAGTGGTCTCTATCATAGCTCACTCTGGATGTGTGGTTTTCCTTATATTCTTGGTTATTCCTGGGTGATACCAAGGTTCCCATTTAGGAATACCACGGTCATACTCATGGACACCAGTAGTTCTATTTTCTTTAATCACAATTTAGATGTTGCATTGATATTAGTCAGAATTATTTGTATGTGGACATTTGGATTTGAACCAATGTCTCTCTTGTATGTGACATTTACTGTTTCCATGGATGATCTCCTTAGGCTCCTTTCATTGATTATGAAGCTACTCAGATACCCATCCAGGATCATTAGAGTTGTTTAAAATTAGTTTTGATTCATGTGTATTGGATCAGTTATACATCGTGTTCATGTCTTGGCATTACGACTTAAAAGGATATTCAGGGTAGAGGCATCACCAAAATCTAGTTACTGGCCTTATTGAGAAATATCAGACAAATTTTGAAGTTCCTCCATCTAAAGGCTTCAGTTTTTGTTTTTTTTAATGTGATTGTTGTCTAAGGAAATCATTTTGAGGCTAGTTGACTAGATATGGTTTGACTTGTTACCTATCATCATATTCATATTTCATTATTGTGGAACCACATAATGGCATGTTTTCAGGTTATGGAATGTGTGTTGAGTGTCAATTGAGACCTTTTTTTAACATTCAACTCAACCATGCCTCTGAGGTCGATTGTGGGTTGGCCAATCGTTTAAATAGAAAATCATGTTGAGTGCACCATGTGAGGGCTAAAGGGAATCATTATATCTATAGTTCCATTAGTGGAATATTATGACTCTATTTTGACCTTAATAATTATAGAACATTTTGGTAAAGAAGATGATGATGTGATCATGTATTGAGTATTACAGTATTGGGTAGGCATCCTCTCAGTGTTTAATATGAGAAAATCAAGTGTTGGAACGAGTTTCTATGGCTTATATACTATATGTTAAGGTGATACCTAGAGGTGTGTTGGGTGTTTGGAAATGTAGTGTTACCATTTGAACAAGACATAACTCTCCATGTAGGTCGAGTAATTTTATCTTTTTTCCACAAGGATTATTGGGAATGATAATTTTTAAGGTAAGGAGATTATAGTGTCCCGTGTTTTTGGATCGGATGAAATTTCAATGGAATTTGATTTTGTCAATTGGTGGAAGGTCTGTTTTAAAAAACTTTAAATTATAATAGAATTATATGACTTGGAACACATCAATATGTTTTTTATATACATGGGTTAAAGACAGAGGGGTCCCATTGGTGTTCTGTCATGTTTTGTGAGTGTTTTCTGTTGAAAGCCCACTTTGAGGTAGAAGGAAGTTGGGCACACAATTTTTCTAAAACTCTGTAGCCCTTAGGGGAAATGATTCATCCTTGTCTAGTGGTTTATGAGGTTCTTCATGGTTTGATCTAACCATACAATAGGAGATTCATGTATATGTAGATTGTTGTAGGTTTTTTAAACTGGGATTTTAAATAGGATACGTAAAGTTAGACAAACTCTATGGAATACCCCTGAAATGGGGTTCTTGGGTAGTGCCTTAGCTCATGGTAGGTTCATGGTTTGGAAAAACGTTCACCCTTGTGAGTTGGGTGAATATACAATTTATCCCTTAATGAAAGTTAATTAAAAAACCCCACCCATCATCCTATTTTTCTTTGGTAGGTGTCCCCTTCTCCCTTACGCGTGAAGAACCTTCATCATTTAAGGTACAGTTTTACATACCTCCATCATAATAGATCCAAATCCTATACTTTTATAAGAATCAAGAAGATAGAGTTATGATCTACACTTCTCGTACTTTTATTATTCTTTTCTTTTCTCCTCTGTTTCACTATTTTTTCTTATCTAACTCACCATATTTTTAGGGTGTCTTTCTGTTTCTTCAATTTCTCTCAAACTATAAAAACTTTGGCCTCAATATTGGATGTGAGGGTAATCTATGGTATATAGTAGGTGTTCTATCATCATTTCCAATCTTTAGGTGCATTATATATGGTGCGCCATTATGCTACATATTGGAACCTTTTGGTGATGCCTCAAAGTTACTAAATAATTTAATATAAATTGTTTCTCTTATCGATGATGTCCTTAGAATTTGGTGAATCTCATCCTTTTGGTGTTTTCCTTTACAGGAACCACACATTTAGGTGTTCCTGCCTTGAATGGCTTATTTCCCATTCCTTGATATGTTAACCACCTTTTACGTGTGTGAGTTGAACTTGTAATAATTTCCATAATTATTGAGTTATCTTAAGATGAATGGAATTCCATAAATTTTCCTTTTATCCTATGATTCATTATATATTTGAACCCCTTTATTGAAATAAATTGGGTTAAAATTGGTTAAATGAAATATATAAAATTTCAATTGCTTAATTCTTATGTCTTATACCACATTCCTTGTTCTTATGCTTCATTGCTCACACATATTTCATATTCCCTATGTCATGGGCCATATATTTTATGTATGTTGTTAAATTATTATGCATTTTTCTTTATAAAACAATTAGATTTTAATGACTTGTTATTATGAATCATGCCTCATTGAATATTTCTTATGCATTATATCTTATGCCAGGTTTTTTTCTTGAATAAAATGATTGGTTCAGCCTTAGTATCTTGTGTTACATAAAACTACCTTGTTGTGATATGTTTTTTAGATCGGTATATCTCACTTGATGTGGGTCAAGAGAGAACATGAGTCTTAACTTAAGTACATAGTGGATGGACTCATCGTACTTGGCTTGGATCTGCTTGACACTCTAGGAATAATCCTTTGGTTGGCCTTGGATAGGATCTCTAGGAGGTTTATATATACTCATGAGTGACTCTAGTTCCATAGGGGATCAATTGTGGATGGAATCATTAGAAACATGGAAACTCCATTACTCAAGTGAATCGTGGTTCCCTATGTGAGATACCTGATATGGACTCAGATTTTACCATGCCAGGGGTGAAACGAAGGATTCCATTATGGGTATCCATGGATGGACTAGGTGGTGTTGGATATATCGAGGGTTCCTGTAACAATCGTTTTGATTCCATTAGGGGACACCTTGAACTGGCTCAGGATTCCATTACTAGATTTTATGGGTGATTTTCTAGGATTACATCAATTTCATAATTATTATTGTTATCATTTTTATGATTATAATATGAGATATCATGAATATTGTCCTAGGGTGTGGCCTCCAAGACAAAACTCAAGATTGTGGTTGGACCACTTCAATTGTTTTATATTTTATTCCCTTTATATACCATATTAATTCTTGAAGTTCCCTTTGTTAATCTATTTGGATTTTAATATTGAATATATAATCAGTCAGGTATCCATTTAGGAACCCAGACCAAAGAGTTATTTATTTATTTTTTATCACATTGTATTCACATATGTTGGAGCATAGTTAATTTTATAGTGAACGAACATGATTGAAATAGACACTATTAGTTGTGGAATATTGGGATTATATCTCAAACCCTTATCAGACCTCCTTTGCACGGGGGTACCTTAGAATATATTTATGTTTGCAGATCCTTATATGAATTTCCTGTGTTATGCGATGTACTTAGGAGCTACGGAGCGTATGACTGGTCCAGTATTCCAGATGCTCATGGTGTTAGCCTTTGGGATCTTTTTATTTTTATTGTGTTGTATTTATTATTTTACCTCCTACGTGTATCTTATAGAATCATCTGTAGATCCATGTATTATTATATGTATTAGCATTGGCCATTTACCTTATTTAGTCATTATATTTATCTCTTATACTTTTCAATTTATTATTACTAATTCCTATATTATTTATTTATATTATTAATGTATATAGATTTGATACATTTATGAAAATGGTATAATATATACACCATACCACCATAAGTCTTTCACTACTAGTAGGAAGCCTCTGTCATACAGGGAGGTGCACTTGATGACATTTGGTGACCAGTCCATCTACTCGGGTGTACAGTTTGTTTGTCTAGGATGTTACATATCTTAAATCAAATAAGGACTAATTACAAAATGAATAATTTTTTTTGGAACCAACACATTTAGATACTTATTAGGTTTCTTCAATTATTATTGAATTATTTTATTTTGGATTAATCTAATATGTTTCTACTAAATGTTGAGATATGTGGAAGTGAGTATCGATTAAGAGTAGTCAAAATATATATCATGGATCTGTTTACTCATGAGGAGTTCTATTTACCCATGTTATAGTTGTTTTTCATATATGTAAATTTATATTTTCATTTTCATTTCTTAATTTATAGTGATTGAATTTACTAATTTACTAATTTGGTTTCTCCATATCTTTGTCTCCAAAATGAGATCACTCCCATTTATGGTTTGATGAATCCTGAATTCATTTCAACAACTATGAAACATCTAAATATGGATTCTAGAGAAAAAAGTATATTTAAAATAGTTTCAAATAAAAATATGTATTATTGGTTTAATCCATCCCTAGATGGGTAAGAAGACTTATATAATTATGAACTACTACTCATTATAATTTCATTAATGTCATATTTTTTATATTCTAATAATTAATATATGTTATGAATTTTATGCCCACATGAATGTATGACATATTGGTTTTAAAATTTACATGGTGGAGTCCATTAAATTACACAACAATTATTGAAATCATTTGTTTTATTATATTCTATTAGTTCTTTAATGTAAAAATTTTTCTTCTAACAGATGTTATGATTATTAAAATATAAAAATACAATAAGACATGGAAATAGTTTAATGGAATTCATTTTCCAATAGGGAGTTCAAATAAAATTGAATATGTGAATGTGTGGGTAGTTAAAATTTATATTAGTTAATAATTTGTTTTCTATGCATATATATTGTAAAGTATCTTCAATGTCTTGTTCATAAATTTAGTGACATCATCAAAGTGTAGGAGTTGAATTTGGTTATTATGTTTTATGATTAATTTCTTATATTATCATGAATAAAACTATAATATATTTTCATAATTTTACTTCCCTTGAAAATATTTTGATTTTAAAAAATATGATTTATTTTTTATTTAATAATATTTTTTTTAAATGTTTTTTATGATGGTTCATCGTATATTGATAGAGGCTTAAACAACCTTTTATATTTTTTACATATTTTTTTGTAGGTTTAATAAATTTGAAGATATATATCTCAAATATTCATTTATGTATATTTTTTGTTAAATGATCTTGTATTCATGATTTAATTGAGTTGTTTGTGGTCAATTTTTCTACTATATACTATTTTTTCTACTCTATGCAGTTGTTTTCTACAATTAGAGGTTTTAGCTTACTATGTTTTATTATATTTTAATAAAATAATTAAGATTTACTATTGGTTATTTAAAAATTTTATGTTTTAATCCATGATAAAATAGCTATAGAAAAATTATTTCAACATCAATTTTATGAAAAATAACATGGAAAAAAATAAATAACAATATTAATTTGACCTCAAATATCGATATTTTATTAAAACTGATGTTGAAATCCACTTAAAGTTTCCTTTTTAATAGAAAACTGAAATGGAAATCCTATTTATATCTATATTTAGAGGGTTTTCAATGTCAATTACTATAAAAAACATTTAAATTTCTTTTATAATTGATTTAAAATATCATATGGTAAGACTATTCTTTTTTACATTAGCTATATTTACATTTCTTTTCAACTAACATTAGAGATAAAAAAATAACAAAGGTTAAAAGGTTATTATCCAATAGTGACACAACCACAGCATCACATCATTAACACGTGTCAATTCAACATTACCATAAAATGTTTAGTAGAGTTAGTGATAGGTGGAGTAGTCATTCATCTATATCCCCATATCTAAGATGTATGGGTATTCCCATAACCCAAAAAAACTCATATAATAATTGGTTAGGTTACCTAAAACAGGTTGTAATGTGTAACAGAAAAATGAATATATAATAACTTATAATCTAAAACATAGGGTCTAAATCTTATGGTGATGCCTCTATAACCACTACCAAAAGCCACATCAACACCTCACATATCATCAGTCACTGCCACCTCTAGACACACAAGTAATACAAATATTTCCCACTCTATATATAATTTACACCTCCTCATTTAACATTCAATAACAAAATTATTTATATACCAAATTTACTCTAGAAACAACAACTTCACATAACCACTTCCCCATACAAATAATTTATATTTAAATTTCCATAATTTATGAAATTACTATAAATTTTCATATCCCTATATTCGTTATTCAATATAAAACCATTCCTATTTCACATTAAACAATTAATTAATAATATTATAGTAACCTTTATATCCCCATGAAATTAGGACACACCAACCAGAATAACCACACCTCACTACTTCTCCAACAAACCTCCCAAACATCACATAAAATAACCACATCTATAGTCATATAATATAAAAACATATCAACCTATTCCACTGAAAAACAAATTATACAAAACGTTCATCACTAAATCCAAAAAAAAAACACAACTACAGAGAGAAACACCATCTTATTGAACTTTATCGTTTAATTATCAATTCACAATCATCATTATAACAACATGAAATAAAAATTATAGGTACCCAACACTTCATTAGATTACAATATTCATATCATTTAACCAGCTAAATATGATTCATAAATTAATAAACTATATGAAATCAAAAAAAAATACGTTTATCCCAATAAACATAAAATAATATAAAAACATTAAAAAAATGTCCCACTTTCCAATTATAAATTTCAATTATATTTTTATCTTTATTAGGTTAATATCATCTCTTTACCCAAATAAAACTGATTCATGATTGATCTAAATTTAATACAGAAATAAAATAGAGAGATTATGAATCCCCTACATTAAGAAAGTCTTGAAAATTCATAGTGATAATATTACAAGAAACAGATGATCAAAATCTGTCAAACTCAAAAGGATAAATCACTAAAACTACACACATCACATCCTCATTAATCCATTGTCCAAACCCAAAAAAACACGCAAAAAATCTTTTTATAGCCTCATAATGAAGGAAGTATAAAAAATTAAATAAATAATATAAAAATATCTTAGATATTTAGAGATATATTTCATAAATTTGAGGGCATTAGAGAACACCAATGCCACACAAGATCACTAAAATCAATATATTAATACATCTACGTTTCAATGAAAATTTAATTAATTGAATGAGATTCAAGAAATTGTGTGACATTATAGTTAAATATGATTTCACAGAAAATCATGATGTAATACTATGTTTTATGATATAATGGGGTATGTCCACCAGAACTATAAAAACCACGATAAAATCCTCCCTCAGATCTCATGTTAGAAACTATTTAATTTTAATAAAACAAAATCTCATTACAATGTAATGGTATTCCTTGCACTATAATGAATGGACTCCTAAAATTAATGTCCCATTCTTTTCCTCCCTTACTTAAATCTAATATTCACCAAATAAGACCACATCATAATGAAAAACATCATGAGCTAAAAAACACACACCCTCTATAGAATCAACATGTAAACATCAAAAAATAGGGTTTATGGTGTAATATATCTGTTCACATTGAAATTTCAAAAATCTAGGTAAAATAATTAGGTTGTGACACACAAAAAAATACCTCTCCTCCTACACCATGAGACAATAATTCATGTCATAAAACCCCACTATTTAAATTAATTTTATTCAACATCTAAATTTTTTACTTCAAATCAACTTCTCCCCCTCCATTCGCCTCAAAACTCACTCCCAAAACCTCTAACAATTCAAAGTCACAAATTAAAGGACTAATAAAAGCATGGACTCCATATTAGTTACTAATCAAATGATTTCTATCTATTAATATCAAAACAAGACTTAAGAAAACAAAACAACTCCAAAAACACAAACACCCCATGAGGTACCTATCAAAATAGGAATCTCCCCATCACAACATACAAATGTTGCATTAAAGGGAAAGAACAACATCATCATATAAATATAAAACCAAATCCAACATCACAATAATAACAATACTCAAAAACTACTCTGAATACTATGATTGAATCTATGACTCTCACTCCCACATACATTCCTTCAGTCTAACATGCCTCCATAATACCTGAACCAGGGGAATGATGAATCCTAAAACACCTTCTCCTAATAATCTTGAATCTCTATAACTCACATAAAAAACATCATATCCTCTATAATTTCTAACTCACCCCAATATATAACATGATATTCATAATTTTGATATCTCCAAAGATGAAACAATTATAAAAAGTCAGAAATATAACATTCCTATGGAAAAATAGATACTAAATAGACCCTAGGAAACTCACTCTAACACCTTGAAATGTATGATAAACTTAGGGGAAATATATCTACAATTTTAAAATATCCACTATCCATGACGAGGAGAAAAATTTAGAAACATATGATCAACAATATAGAATTATATAGACTCTATTATCTAATTTTTACAAGGGTTATGGTGATTTTGAACCACCTTTGTTTTCTCATGAATCAAATGTGCTATTTTTGTTGTGTTCTACACCAAATTTAGTCCAGGGGTCACTAATTTTATAACTCATACAAGTGCATGGGATAAAACAAAGTTCCATATAAAACACCTTAAATGGAGCCATACTGATGAATGACTGGTAGTTATAGTTATAGGAAAACTCAACCAAAGGAATATGATCTTCCCAAAAACCTCCATAATTAAGAACACATGACTGAAACATTAATTTAGAATCAAGATCATCCACTCTATTTGACCATGTATTTAGTTATGAAATGAAGTGATAAAGAATATTTGAGAGACAAAATAATTTTGTATAATATTCCATGCTCTCAAGGTGAAATGAGGATGTCGATCATATATGATCATTCTCATAACCCCTGAATTTTTCCACCCCATCTACAAATTCATCATCAAAGCATCCACAATACTCAACTCCTGGATGACCGAGCAATGTGAAAACATTGTCACCTGATTTCTAATTTTCTAGATAACATCACATACACTCAATTATTAGAGAATTAGGGTAATTAAATTCAATGATATGTCCTACCATTTTTACCAAGGAATAGATAATGGATATGTCAAACTATTCAAACATAAGACACTAGCCTCTCTATCTATAAACACTTGAAATAACCCATCTAGGAATGATATATCTTGGATATAATAGGATTCCCTTTTAAGCTTGAGCTATGAAACTAACATTGAACCACTAATCAGATTACCAATGGAACAAACAAATTCAATTAAAACAGTAATCCATTTTGACCATTATCTAAGCATCCCTTGGGAGAATCATAAAAAATAATAAGATCTCTCCAAACCTCTACCTCAAGATCAACTAGACAATACTATACGACATATTTAAACAAGGGATAACGTGATACCATATTATATTAGAAATATTTAACTATATCATCCTTCATATCAATATGAAAGGATATAATAACCTCTATCATCTTTCACTCATATCTATCCTTATAAGAAAAATAACAACATGAATTATAAAAATCAAAATTATTCTTATCATTTCCTTTCATTAAAGTGTAGCATATCTCTATGTCATAATCCTAGAATAAATTTATTCATTCCCACTAAATTATATTAAAATCTTATTGATAGAATATATAACATCAGTTATTATGATCTGTAAAGACCAAAAAAATCTCACTGATAAAATAATTTCCCCATAGATTCCAAGTGAAAACCATCATCATAATCTTGAGATAATGGGTGGAATAGTTTCATTCAAGATGATGTAAATACCAATATCTATAATATAACACCACTCATTATTTCCTCAAAAAAAACATCTTCCAAGATATGAAGAATAAAAAAATTCATCGAACATTATTTCCTCTTCTTGTATTAAAATGATAGGATCAGTAATAAGTTTATATTTCATAGACTTAAACATTTTCTGAAACTAATATATATACAAAAATAATGGTCCATCCTGGTCAAATTTCTCAAAGGGATACAATCAAAGATAAATTATATAAAAACCTCAAGTAATTTCATATAATCCCATGGGAACTATATAAATCCATAAAATTCATAGGTGATACCAAGGAAATAACTACATAAATCCTTAATGGATATACCGATACACCCTAATAAGACACAATATTCCCATGGAAATAAACCTTATACACCAAACATTTGTGGAAGGACTACTTTCCATATAATTGATATAATCGAAGGAATTGAAAAATATCCCTAAAATGATAATCATATTCCACATTAACCCCTAAAAACACCAAAATATCATCGATGAACACTTATAATAAATTGATCCATGAACTCATGAAATACTATGGTCATTGATCTAATAAAAATAGTTAAGGCATTCGTTACTCTAGAAGACAAAACCATTAACTCAAAATATATATAATGACCCAAAAACACAATATTAGAGATATATTCCTCCTTCACCATCGTTAGATAATAACCAAATATAATATTATCTTTAAAAATTATCCAAATCCCTTTAACTAATTGAACAAGTCATTAATTGTAAAATTCCATGATTACTAGTGAGTATTTTCTAAAATATTCCTTTTTATAATATAAATATAAATTATTGAATAATTTTTGATCTTTGTAAACTAAGTAATTATACACATATTTAACACCAATACTGTTTTCTTTTCATGATTTTATAAAAAATATATTTTTTATATATAATGGGCTTTTATTTTTTAAAAATTTTATTTATATATAAAATTGGCCACCTACAAGATGGGAGATAACCCTTCATGTTTGGCAAGTCCATGGGACTCTAACCCATGATAGAATGACGACAAGGGTGCAATGCTTACCGCTAACCTATGTGTTTCCCTACTTCTATCATTGATCCATTATATATATATATATATTATGTAATAAATTATACCATATAATAATAAAAATATACTCATTATACATTTAAACTTATTTAAAATAAGTTCCATTTCAAGGTTAAATATATTCTCTTCAGATGATTAATATTTTATATTTTTAAGGAATTATATAATTATTTGATGTTTTAAAAATGTAAATTTATGATAAATATTTGTATTTATAGTTATATTATGCTTCATAATTAATTTTATCGTTCTATAAAAAAGATTATGGTTTTAAATTTAAAATAAATATGGTTATTATTTTATCAAAATTGTTTCAACATGTATTATATTATTTTAATAAAAATTTATATTTCTTGTTTTTATAGTTTAAAATTTTATTAAATGGAATTCATTTTATTATTATAATTTATAATTTATCTTCAGATTAATTTTTAATTTTTTTCAAAAATACTTGATTTCTTGTTGAATAATGAAAATTTTTAATTTTCAATTATTTACCATTATTAAATTACTATGATTTAATTATGAAGTAATAAATATAAGAACATTTATCTAAACCTAATATATTTTTAAGGAGTTTAATAATTTATTTTAAGAAATTATTTAGTATTTGGAAACTGATGCATGTCTTTTATGAACATAAATTATATTTTATTCAAATTAAAAATTGTTTCTGTGTCATTACATTTAATGGTGTGGTTGTAATGGTACATTAGGTTTAAGATTTATAATTTTTTAAAACCCTTTATTTTTTTATTATTTAAACAAAAGAAATCTTGTAAATCAATTTTATGCTTAATTTCATGGTAAAATGAATTTTATGCTTAAATTGGGTATTTTCATAAACACATCATTCATGAATTTTTCATACTTATATTAAAAAATAATATTCCCTATAAAAATTGAATTTCATAAAATAAATTCTATATTTGGAATCCATATTTTTAGTTTTTCTATAATTCACTTTTTTATCATATAATTAATTCATCAGGTTAAAAACTATGTTATTACAGTTATAGTTAAAATGGGTTTAAAGTGGTTCAACTATGACATAAGACATAAAATATCTATAAAAAATTTATAAATGCGAATTCTTGGGTTTATTTAGGCCCTATCAGATCATATATATTAATTTTGGGTGTATTGATTCCAAATGACCATGAAAATGACTTATTATTAATTTAAAATATTTAGTAATTACAATAGTGGAACACCACTTACTAATAAAAGGGAACATCATATCCTCTCTTCCTCACACTTTTTTAGAAATATAGATCATCTAGAAAATGACTCAATCTTTCCTTAATATCTTTCCTTAAATACTAGAAGACTTTTTCTCACTAATATATAAAAAATAGAAGACTTACGGTGTAACCTGAAAGAGATTTCACAATGTAGATGTATAACTCTTAACCGTGTCTTTCATGTTTATTTCTTCTTATAACTCATTAAAATATTTCGAAACCATACTTAAATAATAAATTAACTATATTATAAATACGTAAATGTTATTATGATTATGTTACAAAACTTATCATCTCCATTTCAATCTTATGGTAAAGGAAAACATCGTGTGAGCATATGTGTGGACGAATACCACAACAAAGTGTTGTGTTTCGTTTTCTTCACATGATTATATTGATAGTTTAAAAAACTTCTCACATTAATATATAAGTTATTTATGAAATATTTATTTTTTTTAAAGATAATATATTACTTACCATCTTACCCCTTTTGTCCGTTAGAAATTGATAACATCAATCGTGTGTGTGTGTATTACTGCCTCCACGAGGTGATGTGATTCGTTTTTCATTTCCACCTTACAAGGATGGTAATAAAGATGGAAATGAAAAATAAATATGAAATCTGTAACATATTTAAGATTTATTAATATCAAAATATTAATTTATTTATTTTTTATACTTATTAGAAAAAATAAAATGTCATTCATATGTACATACGAACTACCGTCTCCATGAAACAACATGATTCATTTTTCATGAAAGACTAAAATAGCTAGTTATAAATGTATATTTAATGTAAAATATAATAATTTATACATTTTTATTACTATTTAGGTAATGAAACCATAACCTATATGGCCATTTTCAATGCACCGATGTTGTTTTGAGGTTAAAATCTGAAAGACCTAAAAATAAACAATGAGAAATTAATCATTTTAGTAACTAAATAAAAAAATGTAATAAATGAAGTAAAATTAATAATAATAATAATAAAATGATCTTGAAAATGGGTATTAATTATGTATAAAATTAATATAATCTTATTATTCATTTTTTAGAGAATGTATTAAGAAAGATTGGAATTAAGGTAAAGGGATTTCTCATCTCAATTTCCTTTCAATGAGACTTACTCCATTTTCACCACATGTTTTATTTTTTGTGGTGTATTAAATACATTAAGTATATATTTTATCATTAATTTATCTAAAAAAGTCTTTTACACCTCTATTTAATGTTACCATCTTCAACTTCGTTTTTTCAAATTTTACAAATTATGTACGGGATTTTCCATTGAAATGTTTTTTTAAATGTTTTAAACTATTTATCATCCATATCCATGTTCTTTTAAATGTATCATGAATTTTATTATTCATTATTTAATAGTTTAAAATGTAATTTTATACTATATTTTAAATTATTTTTTTATAAGGGAATCTTTTAAACATTTAACATACTAGTTATTTTTTATTTTTTTAACAAAAGTGAAAACAAATTGTTTTGTAACATATAGTGATTGGACACCTTTTAATACCATAATACAAATTATTGTTTATCAATACTACTTAAAAAGTGTCCAAGAATCTTTTTAAATATAATATATTTCTTGATATTATATATTTTTTAATTTTTAAAAAAAATTTTCTAAGTAAACAAAAAACATATCCTCTTTATAGGATAATTGAAATGGTTTTGTTTATACATTCAAATGTGTTTTTCAAGGGTTTCATAATAAAAAATTGAAATAATAATTTTTTTTCATGATAACATACTTGAGCATTATAAATGATGAAGGGTGAGCCCGATAGAGATCATGATGATGGTGATTTTGATATAACTCTCTAATATATTGGGTAATGAATTTCCTTAGAATGATAAAAATTTAGGATCAAATTGGGATTGACACTCCTATAGAATTCGTAGGATTTAATTATCTTTAACTGGTTAAAAATGAGTGAACATAGGTTATGAATATTATACTTCAATATGATAATATTTTTCTTGGGGAAAAGGTATTTATGAAAGTCTTTTGAATTCATGAGGTATTGAATGCTTATGAGAATTTAATGGTGAAATGTTTGGTTTTTAAAAATAATTGTTTCCAGATCTTTTATGGGCCTCAAAATTTCTTAATGTTTTTTCATATTCTTTATAATGGGTTTCAAATGTTTTATTTTGAATGTTTTTAATTCCATATGTGTAAATGTTTTACTTATAATATCAATGTTTTATTTTAAAAAAGTTAAAAATCCACATGTGTTTTCATGTTTTTTAGTAAACTAATAGGCTTTCATTATTTTTAAATTTATTACTTATATTTATTTTCTCATCCCACTTTCTCAAAAATTCATGGGGATTATGGAATATTACAAACACTTATGATGTCTATCTCTGACTATAGATGTTTGGCCTTGAAAAAATCGTTTGTGACTTTGTAAATAATTTTTTTGTATGAAAAATGTATACTATATAGAAATGTACACTTTTTGTGTAGTATTTTACCTAATTCTATAAAAATGTAAACCAAAAAGTTCATGGAAATTTAATAAAATTAAACCGTTGTTATAAATCATGTATTTATGGGATGAATAAGGTTTGGGCCATTATAGTTGGTGTAGGATTAGGGGTCTAGAAAACATTATAGGTTAAATTATTATTATAAGTGTATAATTTATCCATTTAGAATAATTATGGTGTTAATATATTGGATTGGTATTATAAGTTACCATTCTCATATAACCTTATGGGTCGGTTTGTTAATCATAAATATTATTATTTTTTGGGATTAAATTGAAAAGTATAAAGAACATTGGATTTGATGGTTAAAGTATTTTTGAATTTATATAGGTATTTCATTTACTCACATGTATTGTTTATATTTTAGCATTTAATAATCCATTTCATGTTTTACTAATGTTATTTTTAATTTAATGAATATGATTTTTTAAGATGGAAGGAAATGGACCTCAAACAATTGTCTTATCCCTTCCAAACAATTTAATCATCACTGTCATAGAAAATGATTATTCAATTGATTTTGATCTTTCTTAATATCTAAATCATTTTGAAGAAACTCTTTGATCTATCCAAAACCTTTAAATTAATCTAAAATTTATATGGATCATGGTATCTATTAAATTTTATTTAAAAATAAAAACTCATTTATCTCATTTGATAAGATAAAAACCATAATGAACATAACTATTTACTTTCTAGAGATATAGAATTATTTCTATAAGATAAATGGAATATCAATAGTGTGATGGCCCAGGCCCTCATGGTCCACCCCTTTTCCAAAATCTGGATCCTAAGGGTGGCGTCTCGGTGGGTGCGACCGATTGGCGTGCGACTTGTGCGACCGATCAGCGTGCGACCGATCGGTGTGTGACCGATCAGCGCAACTGATTGGTGTGCGACCGATCGAACAGTTATTGATCGATGTGCGACAAATCGGTGTGTGACCGAACGATATACGACCGATCTGTGTGCACCCGATCAGGGTGACACAATCGATGTCTCACTGATCAGTGCCTCACTGATCGGTGCGACCGATCGATGTGACCGATCTGTCTGTGACACGATCGGCCTGTCGCCGATCGGTATGTGAGGCACGATCGGTGCCCCCGGCCTTGTCGGGTTTTTCTTCTGATGTTTCTCTCGTAACACCACTTTTATCCCTTTTTTCCTTTTTAAGTGGTTCAAGGGAATTTTCTTTTAGCCCATAGTCAATGATCCAAATTACTAAGAGGGGAGACCCTCAATGGACCTAGTTGTGTGTCCGCGTAACGTGCCCCTCTGTTTATATAAAATCCTTAAAGTCACAGCTGTTACCACCTTTTCTTATGGGAATCATTAAATAACAAGTAATTCAATCATGTGTAACCACCCAAATGCGTGGTGAAACAATGATATGACTTTAAATCCATTCAAATCCCCATATCCCGTAACAACGGGATATTATCTATATATCGCATGGGAATTTCTTCTTCTTATTCTTTTTTTTTGGCCTCCTTTTCTTCCCAGTATGTTTGGATTCTCCCTTCCCGAGGCAAGTGGTGCGCCTGTGACAAATCCTTTTTGATCACCCTTGGAGTCCCCGACATTCCTCCCATGAAAGTCGCGCATCCACCATTCTTTCCGCGTGGAGAAGAACTTCGATCTTTGATCATCCAGGTAGGATTTTTACTTCGTCTCTCTTTACTATGTATCATGCGGGGTGGGTATGCAATTGTTACTGTTGGAATTTATGAAACCAAACTTAACAAGGATAATGAACAGACCTTTAAACAATGATGGGGGTGATCGATGTTCTATTGTACCTTTTTATGTTGATATATGTTGTGAACTGCATAGGCTCATGCTCCCTGAAAATCATGGTTGCTAGTAGTTTTTCCTTGCATCCTAATTAACCCTTATCTTTTGTGATGACTATATAACTTTAACAAGGTATTTTTTAGTCTCCTAAACTCAGTTTTGTTTAAATGGATTTTCAGTAAAACAAGATTCCATGTGTGATCACATGGTTAATTAACAGAAGGAAGAACCTAATGAATGATGTATTTGAACCTCAGAGAGTTCCCACTCTGTTTTGGTAGTAGGTGTGTTGTTATGCTTGGTGCTTATGGGAAGATGTGAATGGGGATGGGATCCTCTTTTTTGGAACATTTGTTGGTTGTGAATTTGTAGTTGTGTGGGATTTATCTTGGGGTTTTTTTGGCCCCATTACTTTGAGGGATCTCACTGGTCCCTTTTGGTTATTGTAAGTGTGGGATATATCTCGAGGCTTGGTTTGGTTCCAGTACTTTCAGGGATCTCACTTATCCCTTTGTTATTGTCACTTTACAAGAGAACCAAGTGTGAGTGCTTAAATTTTTGTTTGGATGTTTCTCTTTTTCTAGCTTGTGGTTATGCCAGTTAGTTGCCCCGTAGTATGGAATTCACCTAATACGATCACTTTAATGTGAAAACAAGAATGTTTAAAATTGGGAATTGCTTTTGGGAATGAATTGTGACTTGGCCATGAGTGTTGTGCAATTATTTTATGAATGAATAGTAACATGGGTGTTAGTTCTTAGGTTGGATTTGGGGACCCTAGGTGGGGATGAGTGCATGTTACCTATACTTATAATTGTATTTCTTATGTTTCTTATTCGAGCCACACCCATGTTGAGCACTTAGTGCCGAACACCCCCATTTCATGGGGGAGGGTGTTTTTTCCAACACTCCTATGAGTGGCTGGTTATTATCTCATTCTCCCCCTTTCCCAAATATCCCAAGACTCTTCAGGTAGGATGTGATGGCATGAGGTCCATTATAGCCCAAGATTCTTCAGGTAGGGTAGTTGTGGTGGTTGGCCCAGGTGTGTGCGGGCAGGTTGTTTCCCAAGAATCTTCAGGATGACGCTCCGGTGTCTTCAGGCGTGGCAGTGGTTGTTCTAGCCCAGGTGTTTGTGGGCGTGGTTACGCGTGGTGGTACTGGCCCAGGTTTTTGAGGACAGGATGTGTGGTAGTGGCCGAGGTGTCTGCGGGCGGGAATGGTGGTTGTGCTCCAGGTGTGTGCAGGCAGGGTGTGGCAGTGGGACTGCAGTGAGAATGGCGGGATTGGTTCGACGCATATGATGTCTTCAATAACCAATGGGAAAGTAGCGCAGGGTACCCGAATATCGATGTGCTATTTCTATACATTACTTGAATTGCGTTATTTGGGGAGTGTGCCTTGGTGAGGCTTGGGTGAATAGTTTTCCTTGCTGGGTGCTTTGGTTATCTCCTTTTTCACGGGGCATTAGAATGCCTCCCCACTTGTAAATGAGATTCTTTGGTTTTCCTGGCTGAGTATACTTGTATGCTCACCCTACGTATATAAAATGGCTTTGAGGTTTCCAGGAGGACTTTAGGGATCATGCGGGACCGTACTAGCTCGTACATTGGGGCAGTTGCTGTTGTCGTTTTCCTTTTCTTGGTACTTTACTTTTGGAGTTCTTGTGACTTGTATCTTTACTTTTGAACATGCATATGGGAATGGTTTACTTTGGGCTTTACCATTAACTTCATCTCTTGGTGTTGTTGGGTATTTACTATCTCATCTCCCAACCTTATTAAAATAAAAAGGGTAATCCCTTCCATCTTGTTTTTGATTCTATACCCTTGGTGCTAGTCGCCACTCTAGGACCTATTGAAGGGGGGTCTCGGGGGTTGTTATCTCTCCTTCAACATAAATAAGGAAGGGTCTGGGAATCTTTTGTCCCTTTCCTCCTTTTGGTGAAAGAGGGTCGTGACAGAATGGTATCAGAGGCAGGTTGAGATATAGGATGGAGTCTAGAGTTAGGCATAGTGTGGATTTCATGGTATGGTAGGGTAATAGTTTTGGGTGATCTTGGTGCGTGAAATAGGCCAGGGAAGACCAGCTAGGACATGGGATTTTAGGGCCCCCCATGATCCAATACAAGGACTCTGGACCTACTGAATGACCAAGTGAGGCTACACTGATTATAGGGTAGAGACCCTAGGAAAGGTACATGCATCATAATGACTTGTGTTCTTGTGTTTTATGGGTATTTCGGGGATTTAAAATGAACAAGAAGTCTAAGAAAAATTTAAGAACAATATTCAATACTACTCGGGCTTAGGCATCCCTTGTTTACCTTGTAGCTATGGAACCAGGGAGACAACAACGAGTATTGTAGACGATTAAGTCCCTGGAGGTTGCTTTGGATGATCAATAGAGGGCTGACCGAGAGAAGGGCAATCAGTGTTAGAGGACGCTTCGTGCCTTTCAGCGGAAGACCCTTGGGAAGTATGAGGGTAGCAACTCAGATGTGGAGACGGAGAGCTGGCTCGAGGAGCTATTGATAGATTTCAGCTTGATTCAGGCTTCGACAGAGTACTGGGTTCTTCTGGCCATCATCCCAATGCGGGGAGCAGTGCGTCAGTGGTGGATGCTTTATCTTGGGGAGAAAAAGGAGACTGAGGTTACGTGGGCTGAATTCAAGAAGGATTTCCAGGCAGAATTCCACTCTTCCACGATTAAGGATGAGAAGAGTCAGGAGAAACTCTCCCTCAGTAGGGGAGAATGTCCGTGAAAGAATTGGGGATCAAGTTCAAGGATCTCCATCACATTGCTCCCGACCTCTTTCTAGATGAGGAGTCTCATGAGAGACGTTTGGAGGAGCTGTAGTGACCTGTTCTTCAGTATGCTGTTACTCCCTTCACCCTACCGGCGTACTTAGAGGTCCAGAAGAAAGATGAAGTGGTGGAAGGAATGCACACGCTAGGAGGTGTATCGCGAGAGGGAACCAGTTGGGCTCGTCGAAGGGGAAGGCCGTCAGCAGCAGGCCTCCAGCATTAGGACCCTCTAGGTTTCGACTAGAAGGAAGCAGGCCTCAGCAGTTGCAGTTCCGATACCCCGGTCCTTGCCCTTTTCCTTCGGGCCCAGTACCGAGGTTCTTCGTCAATAAGAGCCATGGAAACCATCAAAATTAGTGCCCGAACAGAGTACAGTACAGCAGGGGTGGGCAGGTTCAGCGCCCACCTCAACCGCAGCAGTTTCCATCTAGGCCCCTTTAGTAGCAGCAGCAGGGACAACAGTGTCTCGTCCCTCCAAGACCAGATGTGGTGGGAGGAGGCTGGCCTCAGGGCGCCCCTCAGGGGCCTTGACCATGGAATGGTCGAGGAGGAGGCCGACAGCAGAGAGGTAGAGGAGTTGGGTGTTGACAGTTGCACGCCGCAGAGGTAGCGGTTCCAGTAGGGCCAAAAGTTGTTCGAGGTATGATCAGACTCTTTAGTAATCTTGCATATGCCTTGTTCGATACAGGAGCTTCGCACTCCTTTGTTACACCCAGTCTGGCCCATGCCCTGGGTTTAGAAGTTGAGATAATTTCAGCACTCTTGGTGATGATCACACCAGTCGGAGGTTAGACCGACTTGCCATATGTTTATCGAGGGTGTAGACTAATTATAGGGCCACAACAGTCTATCAGGGATCTTCTACTACTGTAGATACATCCATATGATGTCATCCTAGGCATTCATTATCTGTTCTCTATATATTCCATAATTGACTTCTTTCTAGGAAGGGTTGTGTTTTTTGATTTGGGCAGATGACGTGTAACATTCATCAGCGAGTGGGGTTGTCAGAAAAGTAGCAGACGAGAGGAGCCCCTCCATTCACTATTGGATGGACTATCATTAGAGTTGTTGGATGAAAAGATGGTGGAAGTCCTAGGGATCGTCAGTGAGTTTATGGACGTCTTCCCTGAAGAAGTGGTGACTTTACCCCCTCGACATGATGTAGAGTTTGGGATAGACTTGAAACCTGGTGCCCGTCCGATTTCGAAGGCTCCCTACTGAATGGCAACTTCCGAGTTGCGGGAGTTGTGGATCCAAATTGATGATCTGATGAAGAAGGGTTTTGTTCAGCCATGTGCATCACCATGGGGTGCTCCTGTCTTGTTTGCAAGGAAGTAAAATAGTGGTCTCAGGCTGTGCATAGACTACCAAAGCCTGAATTAGGTGACGGTCAAGAATCGCTACCCTCTCCCGAGGATAGATGATCTCTTTGACCAGTTGAGGAGTGCAGTTTGGTTCTCGAAGATTGATCTATGGTCAGGATATCACCAAGTGAGGGTGAATGAGGGAGATAACTCCATGACTACCTTAAGGTGCAGATATGGGCACTTCGAGTTTGTGGTCATGTCGTTCAGCGTTACAAATGCTCCATCCATATTCATGGGGCCCATGAACTCTGTCTTTTGGGAATATCTAGACCGGTTCGTAGTCGTGTTTATTGACGAAATCCTGATCTACTCAAGATCAGGGGAGGATCACACTGAGCACCTGAGAACAGTTTTAGAGGTCCTCTGGTAGAACCAACTCTATGGGAAGTTGTCCAAGTGTAAGATCTGGACGTGAGAAGTACACTTCCTTGGGAATGTGGTGTCTGAGCAGTGGATAGCAGTAGACCCATCGAAGGTCAAGGCGGTTGTTTCTTGGGCAGCACCCAAGAACATGGCAAAGTTTCATTGTTTTATTGGACTAGAAAGTTACGATCGGTAGTTCAGGCCCAAATTATCTCGAGTTGCGGCACCATTGATAGATTTTTCCCAGAAGGACCAGGCTTTCGTGTGTCATGAGCAGCACCAGGTAGCCTTTAGCTATCTGAAGGAGAAGTTGGTAATTGCCCCCGTGATGAGGTTTCCATAAGAAGGGGCAGTGTATAAGGTGTTATGTGAATCTTCTGGGCAAGGCCTTGGATGTGTGTTGATGCAGCAATAAGGGGTGATCTCTTATGGGTCTAGGCAGTTACATCCTCATGAGTGTAATTATGCCACCCACGACCTAGAGCTTGCGGTGGTCGTTTTTTCACTAAAGTTGTGGCGGAATTACCTCATCGGGGAGTGCTTCGTAGTCTCCACCGATCACAAAAGCCTGAAGTATATCTTCTCCCAGTGGGACCTGAACTCGCAGTAGTGTAGGTGGGTGGAGATCCTTCAGGACTACGACTTTGAGGATTCCTATACCTCAATAAAATGGAATGTGGTGACTGATTCCTTTAGCAGGAAGTCTCAAAAGGATGCGGTTCGGATGTCAGCAGATGCATGGAAGTCAATGGAGGAGTTGGCTGCATGTACCTGGATGCAAAGATGGATGGTGGTAGAGGTTTCCTTTATCATATGATAGTGCATTATTTCCTGTTGTGGTAGGTAGAGGAGTTCCAATGGGGAGACTCAGAAAGTGAAGTGATGTGTGACTGGGTTAACCAAGGCGATGCTCTAGAAGGGTGGATGGAGGATGGTTAGAACCTGATAATTTTCCGAGGAAAGTTGTTTGTCCCAGAGGTGATGCGCGGAAGGTTTCTTGGTGAGTTCCACAACTCACCCCTAGTAGTGCACCTGAGAGTTTCCAAGATGTACCGGGGCTTGAAGGGTCAGTTATGGTGGCCCGGGGTAAAGCGGGTGGTGGAAGAGTTCATGGCCAAGTGTCTAGTGTGTCAGCAGGTGAAGGTTGAACACCGTGTTCCAGGAAGTCTTCTACAACCTTTAGATGTCCCCGAGTGGAAGTGGTATGGCATCTCGATGGATTTTGTCACAGGGCTACCCAAGGCTCAAGGATGCTGCGACGTTATCTGGGTAGTGGTGGACCGGTTGACGAAATCAGCTCACTTTCGGGAGATCAAGGAATCCGGAATAGTGGAATCCTTAGCATGGAGGTATGTGGATGAGGTGGTTCGGTTTCATGGAGTTCCAATATCCAAAGTCTCGGATAGGGATGCATGATTTACCTCACAAATCTGGAGAGGATTGCAGCATCCTTTTGACACCAAGCTACATCTTAGCACTGCTTTCCACCCCCATACAGATGGATAGGCAGAGTGCACTATCCAGAAAATGGAGGACATGTTGTGGGAATGTATACTGGATTTTAGGGGATCGTGGGTGCGATGATTTCCTTTGGTATAATAACTTCTATCACTCTACCATTGGCATGGCTCCGTTCCAAGACTTGTACAGAAGGCCATGTCGCTCACCCATGTGCTGGACTGAGGTTGGGGAAACAAGTGTTCACGGCCCATAAATGGTGTAGAGCACAACGCAGAAGGTTCAGCTTATACGGGAGGGGATGAAGGCAGCACAAGACTGGCAGAAATCATATGCCAATAATAGGAGGAGACCCTTGGAGTTCAGGGTTGGGGACTACGTGTTCTTGAAGGTCTCCCCTTGACGTGGAAAACGAAAGTTCGGTAGGGGGAGTAAGCTTTCTCCTAGGTTCATCAGACCCTCTGAAGTGTTGCGGTGGGTCGGAGAAGTGGCTTATAAGCTAGCGTTACCACTAACGCTACTGAGGATACATGACTTATTCCATGTGTCACAACTCCGACAGTATCTACATGCTGATTCACACGTCCTCGACTGAGGAAAGATGGATATCGAGGATGACGTGACCTTTGTGGAAAGACCAGTGAGGATCGAGGATCATGAGGATAATTTTCTCCGAGAAAGAACCATCCCTTTGGTTCGTTTGTTGTGGAGGCATGGCCGGCTCGTGGAAAGTACCTGGGAACAGGATACGTAGATGCGTGCCCATTACTCGGAGCTATTTTGTGATTTGTCCCATTTTGTTTGTAATTTTTTGTGATGGAATACTTTACCTTGTTAACTATGGAATGTATTGTTTTCCTTATTCTCTAGATGCATGTGAAAATTCCTGATTTCGGGGAGGGGAGGACTTGATCCCTAATCAAGATGCATTAAGGTGGATGCGATTAAACCCATGTGGGCGAGTCAATGTAGCCCAAAGAGGATAGTATCTTGACATGGAGGAAGAAACTCCCAAACCCACATCACTGGACAACTTGACCCCTTAATGTTGCATGGTTTCTTGAGGGAGATGTGTTTCTAGATATCGATGAGGTTCACTCCTGAGAGGTATCTTTCGAGGTGGTTGTTCGGACCCTCTCTTTTCTTCTAGCTCGGTTTTAATTCTCGAGGGCAAGAATAGTTTGAGAGGTATCTGATGTGATGGCCCAGGCCCTCATGGTCCACCCCTTTTCCAAAATATAGATCCTAAGGGTGGCATCTCAGTGGGTGCGACCGATCAGTGTGCAACCGATCGGCGTCCAACCGATCGGTGTGCGACCTGTGCGACCGATCGGCGCGACCAATTGGTGTGTGACCGATCGGCATGTGACCGATCAGCATGTGACCGATCGACGTGTGACCAATCAGCATGTGACGGATCAGTGTGATCCCAATCAGTGTGACACGATCTGTGCCCCACCGACCAGTGTGACACGATCAATGTTTCACTGATCGGTGCATCACCGATCAGTGTGTGACACGATCGGTGCCTCACCGATCAGTGTGTGTGGCACGATCGGTACCACCCATCCTTGTCGGGTTTTTCTTTTGCAGTTTCTCCCATAACACCACTTTTAGCCCTTTTTCCTTTTTAAGTGGTTCAAGGGAGATTTCTTTTAGCCCATAGTCAATGCTTCAAATTCCTAAGAGGGGAGACCCTCAACGGTCCTAGCTGTGTGTCCGTGTAACGTGCCCCTATGTTTATATAAAATCCTTAAATTCATAGTTGTTACTGCCTTTTCTGATGGGAATCATTAAATAACAATTAATACAATCGTGTGTAACCACCCAACCATGTGGTGAAACCACGATCCGACTTTAAAGCCGTTCAAATCCCCATATCCCGTAACAATGGGATCTTATCTATATATCGCATGATAATTTCTTCTTATTCTTCTTTTTGGTCAACATCCTTTTCTTCCCACTACGTTTGGATACTCCCTTCTCGAGGCAAGTGGTGTACCTATGCTGAATCCATTTTGTTCAACCTTGAAGTCCCCGATGTTCCTCTCCTACAAGTCACGCATCCCCCGTTCTTGGCCCATGGAGATGAACTTCGATCTTTGATCATCCAAGTAGGGTTTTTCCTTCATCTCTCTTTACCGTGTATCATGCGGGGTGGGTATTCTATTGTTACTGTGAGAATTAATGAAACCAAACATAACGAAGATAATGAATGGACCTTTAAAAATTGAAGGGTCTGTGATCGATGTTCTATTGTACTCTTTTATGTTGATATATGTTGTGAACTACATGGGCTCATGCTCACTGAAAATCATGGTCGTTGGTGGTATTTCCTTGCGTCCTAATGAACCCTTGTATTTTTTGATGGCTATATAACTATAACATGGAATTGGTTAGTCACATAAACTCACTTTGGATTAAATGGATGTTCAATAAAACATGAATCCCTGTGTGATAACCCGGTTAACGAACAGAAAGAAGAACCTAATGAATGATATGTTTTAACCTCGGAGAGTTCCCACTCTATTTTTGTAGTAGGTGTGTTGTTATGATTGGTGCTTATGGGAAGATGTGAATGGGTATGTTATCCTCTGTTGTGGCATGTTTGTTGGTTGTGAATTTGTAGCTGTGTGGGCTTTATCTTGGGGTTTGCATTGGTTCCATTACTTCAAGGGATCTCACTGGCCCCTTTTGGTTGTTGCAAGTGTGGGCTGTATCTAGAGGATTGTTTTGGTTCTAGTACTTTGAGGGATCTCACTTATCCCTTTGTTGTTGTGACTTCACAAGAGAACCTGGTGTGAATGCTTAAATTGGTGTCTGGATGTTTCTCTTTTTCTAGCTTGTGGTTTTTCCTGTTAGTTGCCCAGTAGTGTAGAATTCACCTAATGGGATCACTTGAATGTGAAAACGAGAATGGTTAAAATGGGGAATTGGTTTTGGGAATGAATTTTGACTTGGCCATGAGTGTTGTGCTATTATTTTATGAATGAATAGTAACAAGGGTGTTTGTGCTTAGGTTGGATTTGGAGACCCTAGGAAGGGATGAGTGCCTGTTACCTATACGTATAATTTTAGATCTTATGTTTCTTATTCGCGCCCCACCCATATTGAGCACTTAGTGCCGAACACCCTCATTTCATGGGGGAGGGTGTTTTTCCCAACACTCCTATGAGTGGATGGTTATTAGATCCTTTTCTTCTCCCTTTCTGGAATAGCCCAAGACTCTTCAGGCAGGCTGTGATGGCCTGAGGTTCATTATAGCTCAAGAATCTTCAGGCAGGGTAGTTTTGGTGGTAGGCCTAGGTGTGTGTAGGCATGTTGCGTCCCAAGAATCTTCGAGATGAGGCCTAGGTGGCTTAGGCTGTGGTAGTGGTTGTTCTATCCCAGGTGCTTGAGGGAATGGTTACGTGTTGTGGTAGTGTCCTAGGTCTGTGTGGGCAGGATGTGTGGTAGTGGCCCAGGTGTCTGTGGGAAGGAATGGTGGTTGTGGCCCAGGTTTGTGCGGGTGGGGTGTGGAAGTGGGACAGCGGTGAGAATGGCGCGATTGGTTTGATGCATAGGATGTCTTCAATACCCAGTGGGAAAGTGGTGCAGGGTACTGGAATATCGATGATCTATTTCTATACACTACTTGACTTGTGTTATTTGGGGAGTGTACCTTGATTAGGCTTGGGTGGATAGTTTTCCTTACTAGGTTCTTTTGTTATCTCCTTTTTCACGGGGCATTAGAATTCCTCCCCACTTGTGCACGATAGTATTTTGTTTTCCCTGCTGAGTATACTTGTATGCTCAGCCTACATATATAAAACTACTTTCAGGTTTCTAGGAGGACTTCAGGGATCATGCAGGACCATACTATCTCAGATGTTGGGGTAGTTGCTGTTGTCGTTTTCCTTTTCTTGGTACTTTACTTTTGGAGTTATTTTGACTTGTATCTTTACTTTTGAACATGCATATGGGAATGGTTTACTTTGGGCTTTACCTTTGCATTCATCTCTTGCTATTTTTGGGGATTTACTATCTTATCTCTCTTCCCTATTAAAATAAAAATGGTAATGACTTCCATCTTGTTTGTGATTCTATACCCTTGGTGCTAGTCGCCACTCTGGGACCAATTGAAGGCGGGTCTTGGGGGTAATTATCTCTTCTTTTAAATTAATGATGTAAGGGTCTGGAAATTTGTTGTCCTTCACTCCTTTTGGTGAACTTGGTTTGTGAAAAATAGTGTAAAATAATACCATGGTATCTAGATTTTAGGTATGAATTATTTTCAGTTAATTGCAAATTAATGTAGTTAAATTAAGTGTAATGAATTGATGGTCTTATTCTCTTATATGGATTTATAGTTCCCTAACCTTGTTGATTCAACTTCCTTTCATCATGTCGTGCAATCTATTATTTTAATATCTTCTAGGGATTTACTTTTCTTATTCATAATTGTTCTTTGTCTCCATTTCAATTCCTTGAGACATTGGTTTCTTATAAAATTTGATTTTACTTAAAATAATTCAAAATTTCCAAAATATATTTCTTTACCATCTATATTTTTCTCTTCCACTCCACATTTGTATCTTTTCAAGGTGTTATTATTGGGAATTAGAAAAAAAAATATGGTTCTTGATTTCATTTGAACACCATAAATTCATTTTTATTGGACTCAATATTAAATTATGAGGATTAAATTCATTAACGATTGAAAATTTTAACATACTAGTATTTCTAAAAAATATTTCTAAAAAATTTCCATTTTAGAATAAAAATATAAATACGGAATTAATTCCTTTCATTATAAACTGAGAATTTATGCACATATTTATCACCAAACTAGTTTACATCACATGGTTGAATTGAAAATATATTCTTTAATTATAATTCTATTTTATTTATTAAATTGTTTCTGTATATATAAAAAGAGATGCTTGCTATCTGGGTGAGAACCTAACGAATCAAGAAAGGCCACAGAGCTCAAACCCATGACAAAAAGGGGAACAATGTTGTATTGAGTACCACTAGCCTACATGTTACCCTTCTTCTATCTTTATTAATTTATATAAATAACTATTTCATTTCTTAAATGATATTATATAATAAAATTATATACTAATTATACATTTAACATTACATAAAATATATTTTATTTAACGGTTTGGTATATTCCCTTGGTATGATTTGTAGTTTTATCTATTTAATGAATTATGTAATTATAAGATATTTTATAAAAGTAAATTTATGTTAATTATATGTATTTATAAGTATATGAGGGTTTTTACTTAATTATATCATGTTATAAAACAAGATTACAACATTAATGTCATAAATGAAATATTAATTATTTTAACTTAAATGTTTTTTCATGTATTCTATTGTTTTATTTATAATTTAAATTTGAGAGAATCAATTTTTTCCTTGTAAAACATTGAAATATTTCAATATATATTTCTAGATCTAGGTGATGAGATGACATTCAATTAAGAGACCCGGTGTGCCAGAATAAATTTTTAAAAAATATTAAATATATTTTATATTATGTACGGACATATTATTATAGAAAATGAGATAACTATTAAATGGTCGATCAGATTAGAAATACAAACCATAGTTGAGTCCAGAATTAGGTTTTTACCACAGGCACAACATACATTTTTTCATCATGGGGTTTTTGGATCCCTCGGTCATTGGCGGTGTGTTTAGTGAGTTAATTAATTATTAAAGTAACTAATTAATTCACATTTACCTAAATGATATGTTTATAAATATATCATTATGTATAGTTTTCTAGGGTTAGCAAGTAATTTTTTATTTCACCCATGATACTCTCATCCCCCCTTTGTTAGCGAATCTCCTCAAATGATGATGGAGCTTCAGATCTGAGCAGATCAGGACCTAGTGAATGCAAAGACATCACCCAAATCATTGACAAACACATTATTCATCAATGGTTGATCATTAGTAGATTTAGGACCTGTAAAATGGTATTTTTACACCCTTTATTAAATATATCTGGAAGATTTAATATTGTTCTTAGATATGTGCCCCTTTGCAGCCAATGCATGTGCCCATGTATAGAAATTAAACTATTTTTAGTTCCTTCCAAATTTGGAATAACTATTCTTGTTCATTGGCAAGAAAATATTGGTCAATGATTTTTAAAAATGGTTTATGGTTATTTTCTCCCACACATCTTTTTATTCTAAATCATTTTGACACGCGCGGTCCCACTTTGACATTTTTTGGTATTATTAATCCCAACTATACCCCCATATTGGTAGTGGATTCAAGATTAATGAATGGTTTGAAAATCTATTAATAGATCCATGATAGTTTCAAGGCGAGGGTGACTTATATATTGATTAATCATCATGAACTCGATGAATAGAGTTGTGGTAGTCTGCGGAACAAATGATAAAACAAACCAACGACATCTGGTGGTCATTTTCCATTGATTGAAAGACGAGATCCACAATCTACAGGTAGATAAATAGTTTTTGGATGGTAATTGAAATAGATATGTAGTGGCACATCGTAATTTGTGGTGAAAAATCTTGATCGATAATTCTAGGGAAATATCTAACTACACACTGTGTTCATAGATGAAAACATGTAGTGAATCCCCCCTAGTGGAGGCACAAGGTTTTCAAAAAAAATAAGGATGACATTGTGTGTAGTCATTCCTTACATGTCATGTATGTTATCCTGGTTGGAAAACCCATGTGGGGGACCACAGGGGGAGGGAGGCCATATAGAATTACACAGACAAGGCTTTAGTGCACAGGTTGTATCCCATGTAAAGACACAAATCGTGTACTTAAGTACACAAAAAAGGGGTCCAATATACATATACAGCCAGCAGGACATGACTCGACCCCAGTTATTCTAAACCCATTGTATAGTCCACCTACATGGTGTGTACTTCTACAAAGACATGGATTTTTGTACTAGCTGGGGACATGGGTAGGAAGTGATGTAGGACCAGAATCTGTGTGGGTCACCTCACATGTTGTGTATCCCTTAGTTACATTTTGGGAAACATTAGCATTATGTATATCGTTTATTTGAACTCGGATTTTGTCCCACGATTATCCTATCCTAAGAGTTTTTTCATGTAGAATGGGATAGTTTCATCAATTTATTCTTTGAAGATATGATGTGAAATGTTCCCAATACGCACCTTATGAGGCAATACCCTTTGACAGAAGTGTTCAATCAGGATCACCATAGGAAAACGTTTGAGTGGAACCATCTATCTTGGATGGTCATGGGTCCTTGCTGAAATATAGTGTGGAATACTCCACCTGGTCTATCATGGGTCCTCTACAGACTCCAGAGTGGAATCCTTCAGCTTGTCTAGGCATGGGTCCTTGATGAATTTTAGAGTGGTACCCTATATATAGTCTTGTAATGGGTCCTCTATTCACTCCTAGAGTGGAACCATCCTATTGGAAAATGGGATGAGTCCTCTATAAACTTCTAGAGTAAAATCCTCTGGTTGGTCTGGGCATGGGTCCTCCACCATCGAAGTGAAACCCTCCTACCGGGTAGGGAATGGGTCCTCCATAGAATATCATAGTGGAACCCTCATAATGTTCTAGGGAATGGGATATCTAACTATATATTATAACCCATTGATTTTTTGTCATAGGGATGAGGCATGGCTTGACTATGATGGTTAATTCTATACAAAAATGTGAGATGTTGGGTATCATTGATGGGATTTTGGAACTGTTAGATACACTTCTTCTTAGGATGAGTTGTGATGTGGATATCCATTTACTCTCTCATTTAGGATTATTTTGACAAATCATATATATATATATATATACCTTTATTATATATCCACTCATTGGATTTGGATACCCTCCTTCCATAAGAGATGAAGACGCATGAGGTGTGCCATGTGTTTCATGTCTTTACATTTCCGTGGTTGTATGAGTTTACTCTCCTGATATAGGTAGAAAAGAATAGATAGGTAGTTTATCTACTCACCATGTTTATACCCTTTTATTTGTATGATCTTACATTCACTCTTGGTTTGGGTTGAGATGTATTTATTTACTTTACATTCTTATATTTTCTATTTTACTCTTCTATTGTTTCTCTAACTACTCCCCCTTTTTCTTTCAGAGTTTCTTACTATGTATTCTTGTACTAACCCATGAATGGTCTTTTACCTCAAACATTTTGTATTATATAGAAAATGTATAGGTCGACCATGACTATAGAAGATATTAGGGATTCTAGGTGCTTTGACCATGTATGGTGGTTGTAGATTAGGATTCGAGAGTTGGGTTCTCTCATCTGTTTACTCTTTCCTAATTTCTATCAGGTTAGGATAATTTCTGGTTGTGAGTTAATTTTTCTGATTACTTTTCATTGCACACTACCATACTTTTCTATTATCTAGAGGTTTAGGAATGATTTTTGTACTTTATAGTAGTGTTGTATCTTTTATTCTTTTCCTATGCACTTTTATATTTAGTTGGTTGTGTGTGTGTGTATAAGTTTTTAGGAAAAGGACTCCTCAAGTTAGTTATGCCTTCATAACTTTTATCCACCCCCTGGACTATGGAGGTGGGCATGGGTTAGTTGCGTCTTGAGCCCTATCTTGGGTTGGTTCATGATAGATTATTATCAGAGAAATATAATTCCCTGAGAAGTTGTTCAGAAGTATCTCCTTATGAGGTTTTTGTTGGGTTTAGGGAAATGGTGTCACGATGTCTTGAGTGTGGCTCTCGGGCTAGGGAAACCAATAATTGTGTGATAGCCAATGCCACAACCCACCTCCCTAATCCATGAACCTTTTCATCTGTCCCCATGGGTCTCCTGTAGTACCTTGGTTTCCTTCCCAACACACTATATGCTATTACTCATTAGGGTCGCTTATTAGACTAATGACTATCCCCACAGGCCAACACATGTTCTCTTGGATTTGGATATGCTCCTTCTAGGAAAGATAAAGATGCATGGGGTGCTCCATGTGTTTCCTGTCTTTACATTTCCATGGTTGTATGATTTAACTCTCCTGATATAGATAGAAGAGACTTGATAGGTAGTTTATCTACTCACCATGTTTATCCCCTTGTATTTGGATGATCTTACTTTCCCTCTTGGTTTGGGTTGAGATGTACTTATTTACTTTACCTTCTAATATTTAGTATTTTCCTCTTCTATTGTTTCTTTAGCTACTTTACCTTTGGATTTCTGAGTTTCCTACTAGTCATTCTTTTACTCACCCATGAATGGGATTTTACCTCACCCATTTTGTATTATATAGACAATGTATAGGTCAACCATGACTATAGAAGAGATTAGGGATACAAGGTGCTTTGATCATGTACGGTGGTTATAGATTGGGATTTGAGAGTTGGGTTCTTTCATCTTTTTACTCTTTCATGATTTCTATCAGGTCAGGACACATTTCTGGTTGGGTATTAATTTCCCCCATTACTTTACATTACTCACTACCATTCTTTTTTACTATCTAGAGGTTTATGAATGATTTGTTTACTCTATAGTAGTGTTGTATCTTTTATTCTTTCCCTATGAACTTTCATATTTAGATGGTTGTGTGTGTGTATAAGTTTTTAGGGAAAGGCCTCCTCAAGTTAGTTATGTCTTCATAACTTTTATCCACCCCTAGGCCTATGGAGGTGGGCTTAGGTCAGTTGTGGATTCATCCCCAGCTTGGGTTGGTTCATGATAGATTGTTATCAGAGAAAGATAATTCCTTGAGAAGTTGTTCAGATGTATCTTCTTAAGAGGATTTACTTGGGTTTAGGGAAATGGTGTCACGATGTCTTGAGTGTGGCTCTCAGGCTAGGGAAACCAGTAATAGTGTGACAACCAATGTCATGACCCACCTCCCCGGGACATGAACCTTTTCATCTTACCCCATTGGTCTCCTGTAATACCTTGGTTGTCTTCCAAACACACCATAGGTTATTACTCAATAGGGTTTCTTATTAGACTAATGAATGTCCCCACATGCCAACACATGTTTTTTCAGTGTGTTTTGTCCTCACTCACACACACCATGGGAAACTTTCCAGAAGGTCACCCATCCAGATTACTAGTCTAGGCCAAGCATTCTTAACTTTGGTGTTCTAATCAGATAGACTCCTAAAAATAAATATGCACCTTATTGACATGGGTAGTAACATTTAGCCTTTCATGTCGCACTTTTCCAGGGGTGATACATTATCCACCCCTTTAAAGAACAACGCCCTCATTGTGGACCCCAAACCTCAAACTCAGGTAGTGCCAAAGCACTTCCAGGTGGGTATTGGCTCTGATACCATTTTTTCAGGAAGCATCCTAGGTACCCTGGTAACCCAATAACCAAGCTAGCTCTGACATAGCCCGAAGGTAATTACCAATCCACATGGGCCGGTGACTAGAACCTGTCGTCATACAACATACATGTGGGAACAATTTCTGCAACAAGAATGCAGAAGCAAAAGGAAACAAAGTTGTACACATAACAAAAGAAACTCCATTGGGTGTGATGTACTAGAATACAACATGGAAGGAAAACTCAAAGTAATACAATCCAAGTACTAAAATAGGAAAACAACCCCAAGGTCCCTAAGGACACCACTAACCAAGACCAGAACTCAACAGGTGGATCCACCTCCAAGAGATCCCTTCCCTTTGCTTGAACATGGAAGAAGAAATTCTACAAACACCTGAAGGAAAAAATAGGGTGTGAGCCTAAGCCCAGTAGGATACCACCAAAGATTCCCTAACAGATTCCAAATATAGATTATCCAAAGAAAAGCTTCAATTTTAAAGTAAACATGTTTGGGAATTCAAAAGAATATTTAATCAAAACATGCTATATATTTTCAAAATATTGGAAAATAAAATAATCAAGGATTTACAATGATGAAATATTTCTAAAACAATGTATTAAATAAAACATTTATATAAAACATTTTATATAAATTCAGCAAGCATGTAAAGCAGTTCAAAATATTTGGAATAAATTTATATTTCAAATATAAATAAACAAGCGAGAAACATGGTCATCTACCAAAACGTATAACAGTATTTACCAGTAATAGGATTCCGCACACTCTATGTAAACATAGAAAAATTTGTATACACACGTCCCTATGACATTGTCCAAAGGATACTCGTCACCAAGTCGTCAGGGATGTTACCCGCCGCATGTATGTTCTAGAACATTGTCGTAGCGTAGAGTGTATCAAAATAACTCACTAACTACTTAAGTCTTGCATGTGCTCTAACAGGATGGGATAACTATTTTAAGACTACTTAAAATACGATCAATCCCATTTTTCCATTTCAAAAATTCCAATTCCTTTCCATTTAAAACCAAAATAGGTTTTATTCAAAAACATTCCTTTCCACAAGATAAAACCATTTTGTATCTGTGAAATCATTTTAAGCCATTTTCATGAGTTTGAAAGCCATTAAAAACCAATTCCATAATTACACAATTTATTTCCACAATTAAATTCAATTATTTAATTGAAATCATTTCAATAAAATCCACAATTTAAATTAAATAATTTAAATCACCCAATTTCTATAAACACACCCAATTCAAAAGAATTGGGGGTTTTCCAAATTTCCATGCCAAAACCATTTGAAATACCTCGATTCAATAGAATAGAGTTTTTATCAATTTAATTGAAAGCAGATTTGAGAAATTGAATTTAAATCACAAATTGAAATAAATCAAGAAATACAAGGATAATCAATTTGGGAAGCCGGGACGGAACCACCTACCTCAAGGTTGTCACTGTCAGCAGTAATGATAAACCACCCTGTGTGGTTTAATAAACTTCATCACATCCTTATTATTGAAAGCATTGATACACCAATGGTTGACGTTCGTCAAGGGTTCCTAGAACCAGAATGAGGTATTTTATTTAAAAAGGAAAATAAAATATCACATGTGATTATAGTTTCTCTCTCCTAAAATAATTTTCAAAATTATCGAATATAATATTACATGAAATTTTATCTGTTATGGATAATTTCAAATTATCGATTGAAATATTACATGCGATAATATTTTATCTCTCACTGATAATTTCAAATTTTCGATTAAAATATTATATGTGATAATCTGATAAACAAAATTTGATAATTTTCTATCACTAAATTAATTAGAGGAAAAAGTTTTATTCCTCATAATTATATTTATATATACATATATACATATCTGTATATATGTATATATGTTAAAATATCCTTTGATAATGAAAATGTCATTTAATAAAACATTTTATTTATCTAGTGATAAAATATTCAGTAATTGCACATTGATAATTCATGAGATCATGAGTTACTAAATATATCTAAATAAATTATCACTAATCACATGATTTGATTATAAATATATATGTATATATATATATGTGTGTGTGTGTGTGTGTGTGTGTATTTCGATAATTTATTTTTTTTAATCAACTTCTGATAAACCAAATAAATTATCATTTCAATAATATTAATAATTAACCTTTGACAATCATGAAGCTATCGTCCGACAATCATATTAATTATCCTTTGATAGTTTTGATAAATTATTTCAATTGTCCTTTATTAAAATTATTTAAGAATTATCCCTGATAATTTCATTAAAAATATTATTTATACAGTCATTTCAATTATAATTCAATAATTCTTAATAATTATCTTTTGATAAATTTATTTATAAAACACCATTTAAAATGTGGAAAAGCATATTGCATAATACAATGCATCCTTCAAATAGAAAATATGAATTATATTCTTCTCATCGAGACGATTCTAGCGACCCTGATGGTGTATAATTATGACAAATAACATAGAATATATCTAAGAGAGAAGATAGTTAATTTTCCAAATTATCCCTAAAAGAGAAAAAAAATATAAATCTTTTATCTTTGATTTAAGTTCTCTTTTATTTGAATTATTAAAAGGGAACAAAGATAATAAAATAAAAAGAATAAAACCTCTATTGCAGTGGTCCATAAAGGAGAAGAGTTTTGATTATCTGGGAGGAAGATCACAAATGGAGAGAGGATCAACGAGTTGATCATCGGGGTTTTCCCAATCACCCAAGGTGTCTCAGATCTCTTGAATCAATCAGATACTCAAAAGGTATGAGTCATTCAGGTTTGAAATCCCCTACTTTATATAGGTCTAACTCAATCACAAACCCTATTTTATACACCCATTCCACATAAAATTAATAACGGAGTCATTGATTTCCACTTAAGAGGGCATTACTAATTTTTAATCCATTCAAAACGCATTAAAAAGGTAGTTTCAAACCCTTATGTTTTAAAGAATAAAGGAAGTGGCGTTAAAACAAATGAGTTTCAACATTGTTTTGGGGAAGATGAACAATGCATCATTTTTTAACAATTAAATGAATTTAATAAAATTAATTATTTAAGGTAAAAATTAAATGATGTTAAAGATCAGTTGCAAATGAAAGTAATACACAGTCTAGGGTAAACACCCCATTCTGAACCCAACAATGGTCTCAGATTTCTCAAACAATGAGAGTTTTGAGATTTATTAATGACAGTTTAATTAAAACCTGGAATAATTAGTTAAGTAAAATAAAAAGTGGTATTCTTGCGATCGAGGAATCCAAACACCCGATGGGAACAAATGTTATACCTTATATAGGGTAAACCCCTCATCCTGGACCCATAGGTGGTCTCAGATTTCCCATTAAATGCACCGTTTGGGAGATATATAATTTTCAATAAATAATATATTCAATATTATTTAAAATTATTATCTCATGAGAAATACATCCAAAAGTCCGGCGTCCTCAAATGTTATACCCCTCCTAGGGTAAACACTATATTTCGGACATAACAGTATGCTCGTATTTCTCATACGATGGACCTTTTGGAGTTATTCAATTATATTGAATAAATTGTCCATTCTTAAAATAATATATTTAATATTTTTATTCCATCCTCCATGAGACTTTGCAAACCTCAAAAACATATACTTTCCCAATGTTTAACATAGAAAGTATTCAATTGAATATTATGGGGTGTTAATTGGGTGTTTTTACCATTCCACAACATGTTTATCAAAAATGAAACTTTTCACTAAAAAATCATTTTTCCCTTTTAACATAATAATAAATTAACCCAAGAAGGATTAGGAATACCTGAAACAGTAATGGGATGTTACAACCTCCCCACCATAGGAACTTTATGTCCCCAGAAAGCCTATGAAGAATCCTCTGCGTCAAACATATGAGGTCACTTCTCTCTTATCAGTGTCTCCCTTTCCCACGTATCATGAGAATCAAACCCATGCTTCCATAGTACACGGACTAATGTTATCGTCCTTCCATGACATTCCTTGGTCTCAGAATCAACAACCCTGACTGGTCGTTCAGTCAGAGATAAATCTAACTCAATCTTAAGATCACTCCAGGTCAAAACCTTAGATGGATCAAAGAGATACTTTTGCAGTTGCGATACATGGAACACTTTATGTATCAACGTTAGATGTGGTGGTAGAGCTAGATGGTAAACAACTTATCTCACCTAATCAAGAACCTCAAAAGATCCCACAAAACAAAGAGCATGATTCCCTTTCCTCCCAAGCTGTCGATGACCCAACCAGGGTGAAACCTTCAAGAATACAGGGTCACCAAAACTTTTGCTTCATGTCATAGAACTTCTTAATGCTTCTTGGGTTCAAAACCCATTGGAAATTATTGAATCCCCCCCCCCCCATTATATTATTCTCTGTTGTTAACGGTGCAACATAACTGTTTTGATAACACAGGACACCCTCTTTGGAGAACAACCATTGGAAATTAGTCTCCCCACCATAAGGAGAGTCTCTAATGCTTATAGAATTTATCAAAAACCTTATGTTATTGAATAATCATCTTGATAAGGGATGATTTTAGAGATCCATAATCTTTCATGCAGGATAGAACCAGTTCCCCCCAAGGTGACACACTTGGGTGAATAATGGCTTTCTCAAGTATATCGTCCAACTAGAACATTAATTATTTCAGTTCAGTTGGAGAAGTTTTGTAAGAGGGAAAAGAAACTAGTTGAGTACTGACACCAAGTCAATAGAAAACTCAACCTCTCTTACTAGTGGTAAACTAGAAAAATTAGAAGGAAACATGATGGGAAACTTGACGAAAATTGGTGGAATATCACCACCCAAATAATCTCACTCTATATCAAAATTAATCACTGGTATCAATTTCCCCAACTTCATATAAGAAGGTTTTCCCCAGCTCGACCTTCGTTCCCATTCTTATTGAAAAGACAAGAGACGCACCACTAGGTGTGGTATGCTAGGCCCATCGTAGATAACAATCAATCTGGGATTTACTGGAAATGATCAAATCCATCTTGAATATGACGTCAAGAGATTTTATGTCAAGTACCCACAAAAACCTCCAAGCATGTTTGACTACTGATAGAGAGAAGACACAAGAAGGATTACAAAGACCTTTCTCTCTCTTTATACCATGTATTATAGTGATATCAATGTACAAGATAAAATATATGTGGGAAGATTAAACTGATTAACAGTACGGGTTGAAATAAAAGAGTGAGATGCACATGTATCCAATAGAGTGGTCACTAAAGATGAAGATATAGTAATGGTACCTCTCATAGTTACAGGACTTGTATGAGCTACCTCTGGTGAATTTTACACTGCGTGAAGAAGCTTCGTTCTGGATGCCTATGGATGGAACCCTTTTGTAAGTGAATCATTTGATTTCCAGGCAGTTTTTAGAGGTGCTGATGATCTTGTTCCACTACATGGAGTAGAGAAGTGATGAAAGAATCACTGTAAGTTCCCTAAATGTATGCAAGAGCTACAGTTCATGGGTGACTCAGTGAAAACCCTCTTAGAATTTCCTGGATTCCCACACTAATTGCCAGTCAATGAAGCCCCTTCTAGTGCTACCAGAGGTCAGGAATTAATCTGTTGTTGAGAACCACCCTGAGAAACTTCACGCTTTTGTTTTCCTTTAAAGGAACCAACACTACCACTAGAAGGAAAAGGAACTCCATTCATCCCTGAATTTCCTTCGAGGTCCATCTCAACCATCATTTCTCTATCCAAAACATCATTATAAGTGGGATGATTCAATAAGAAAACCTGAGAACAGATATCTGAATGAAGTCACAACTCAAATCATTGAGCCTTCATCTTCTCATTAGATACAATCTCAGGAGAAAAATGTACCAACTCATCAAAGCGATTTGAGAACTCAGTCACAGTTTTGTTGGCCTTATCAAGCTTGAAAAACTCCACATCCTTGGCCAACACCATTGATTCTGGATATAACTAGTTAGTGAAAAGAACCATAAAGTCTTTCCACTCCAAACCCTCATGTTTCTCAGCTGTCACCATCATGTCCCACCATCTCCTGCTTGGTCCCTCTAGCACGAAGGTGGAACACTTCACCTTGATCACATCAGGTGTCTCCATGAACCCAAACAGATGTTCAATCATAATCAACCATTATTTATCATGTTGAGGATCGTTGGATCCTTTGAAAACTGGTGGTTTCTAGTGAAAGAACTCTTGAGAAATTTTTTGAAGAGCACCCCCCTCAAGTTCCACAACTGGAGCCTGAATGGAGACTGGTGGTGGTGCTTCCTAGAAATCTCAGACAACACACACGATCTCCTTAGATAGGGTCGGGTCCATAAGAGGATTCTCTCACTGAGGTTCAGTAGTATCCCCTTCCAAGATCCGATTCACACATCTTCGTAGAGGCATGACATGACAAAACATAAGCATACAATGATAAAGACATTAGATAATGCACATATATAACAACGAGGGAAACATTATCCCGACCAGTAGAACATACATGATTTGGATTTCACTCTATCCAAATCAAAATAGGGAAAAGGCTAGAACTAATCAACAAGTCGTCTTTCCCTAACCACCCCTGGTGACATAAGGTTCATTCCAGTGAGAGATGGCCAAGCAATCAATCGCAACTACCTCTTAAGTCCCGACAAGAATACTCAAATGCATATTGTCATCAAGGCAATATGCTTAAACCTTGCTTTGAAACCATTATGTCACGACCCACCTCCCCGGGCCATGAACATTTTCATCTGACACCATGGGTCTCCTATAATACGTTGGTTGCCTTTCCAACACACCATAGGCTATTACTCACTATGGTCACTTATTAGACTAATGACTATCCCCACAGGACAACACATGTTCTTTGAGTGTGTTTTTTCTCACTCACGCACACCCCGGGAAACATCCCAGAAGGTCACCCATCCTGATTACTACTCCTGGCCAAACACGCTTAACTGTGAGGTTCTAATCAGATAGGCTCCCAAAAATAAAGGTGCACCTATTGACATGGTTAGTAACATTTATCCTTTTAAGTTTCACTTTTCTAGGGGCCAACACGACCCACCTCCCCGGGCCATGAACCTTTTCATCTAACCCCACGGGTCTTCTGTAATACCTTGGTTGCCTTCCCAACACACCACAAGCTATTACTAATGAGGATCGCTTATTAGACTAATGACGTTCCCCACAGGCCAATACATGTTCTTTAAGTATGTCCATAAGAGGATTCTCTCGCTGAGGTTCAGTAGTATCCCCTTCCAAGATCCGATTCACACATCTTCTTAGAGGCATGACATGACAAAACATAAGCATACAATGAGAAAGACATTAGATAATGCACATATATAACAACAAGGGAAACATGATCCCGACCAGTAGAACATACATGATTTGGATTTCACTCTACCCAAATCAAAATAGGGAAAATTATAGAACTAATCCACAAGTCGTCCTTCCCTAACCACCCCTGGTGACATAAGGATCATTGCTGTGAGAGCTGGTCAAGCACTCAATCGGAAATACCTCTTAAGCCCCGATAAGAATACTCAAATGCATATTTTCATCAAGGAAAGATGCTTAAACCTTGCTTTGAAACCAATATGTCATGACCCACCTCCCCGAGCCATGAACATTTTCATCTGACACCATGAGTCTCCTATAATACATTGGTTTCCTTCCCAACACACCATAGGCTATTACTCACTATGGTCACTTATTAGACTAATGACAATCCCCACATGACAACACATGTTCTTTCAGTGTGTTTTTCCTCACTCACACACACCCCGAGAGACATCCCAGAAGGTCACCCATCCTGATTACTACTCCTGGCCAAACACGCTTAACTGTGGGGTTCTAATCAGATAGGATCCCCAAAAGAAAGGTGGACCTATTGACATGGGTAGTAACATTTATCCTTTTAAGTTTCACTTTTCCAAGGGCCAACACGACCCACCTCCTCAGGCCATGAACCTTTTCATCTGACCCCTGGTATCTTCTGTAATACCTTGGTTGCCTTCCCAACACACCACATGCTATTACTCACGAGGGTCACTTATTAGACTAATGACGTTCCCCCCAGGCCAATACATGTTCTTTCAGTGTTTTTTATCCTCATTTACACACACATTTGGAAATTTCCCAGAAGGTCACCCATCCTAATTAATACTCCATGGAAAGCATGATTAACTATAGAGTTCTAATCAGATAGGATCCTGAAAAGAAAAATGCACCTTGTTGACATGGGTAGTAACATTTAGCCTTTTAAGTCTCACTTTTCCATGGGTGTTACATTATCCACCCCTTTAAAGCACAACACCCTCGTTGTGGACCCCAAGCGTCAAACCCAGGAAATGCCTAAGCACTTCCGGCTGGGTATTGGCTCTAATACCATTTTCCATGACCCACCTCCATGGGCCATGAACCTTTTCATCTAACCACATGGGTCTCCTATAATACCTTGGTTGCCTTCCCAACTCACGATATGATATTACTAACTATGATCTCTTATTGGACTAATGACTATCCCCACATGCCTACACATTTTCATTCAGTGTGTTTTGTCCTCACTCATACACACCCTGGGAAACTTCCCAGAAAGGCCCCCATCCTGATTACTACTCTAGGAAAGCTTGTTTAACTATGGAGTTCTTATCAGATAGGCTCCTGAAAAGAAAGGTGCACCTTGTTGACATGGGTAGTAACATTAATCCTTTTAAGTATCAATTTTCTAGGGCTGTTACAACCAACTTATCCATTCATTGGGACCTTGACTACCTACTTGATAAATCATCATACCAAGACATTTTTGTAGGGATTAATGGTATATGCATCATATAACATTGTGACATTGAATTTTCTTCTTGATTCATCTCTCCATTGTTGTGAATATATATATATATAGTCGTTTTTCCATGGTACTCATTGATAACTTTTAGGATGCATCTATGATGACAGCCTTCCAGGATACTAGATCTAGTTCGCGAAGATGGCTATATGAGTGGCATGCCTCATTTTATGGTCAATATTGTGATCCACTTTCTATAGGTTCCCAAGTAGCATTACCACCCATTGTTAATTAGTATAATATCCTAGTAGATTAGGCAAATGAAGAACATAGGCTTAGGACACTCCATGAGTTCCAGTATCAGATTTCGGTGAGGTTCTATGGAGAGCCTGATCCTCAGGAAGTAAAGGATTGTCTAGAGTCGATGCTCCATGTTTTTCAGGATTATCCAAATACTGATGGATCATGTGTTTTTAATATAATCTATCATTTTCCAAGGAGCATATGGAAACTGGCGGAGCCTTGTTATGAATATAAACATTTATTTGAAACTCTCATGGTCCAATATATAGCTTTTGTTTAGTGAGAATTAATACCCTTCCATTTTGTGCTCAGTCTAGATCCGAGAGATTCTAGAGCTGCAAAAGGGAGGGATGATGGTGGATGAGTATGCATCAAGATTCATAGAATTTATTTAGTACTTTCTTGAGATGATTTTGGATTGATACTTTTGAGCACAGAAGATTGAATTGGGATTCTGTAGAGAGATTCATGACATTGTCTTACCATTGTGCATTCCCACCTATATCGGGGTGCTGGAGTAGAAAATAGTGATAGGGATAATTATTTTAGAGGGACTCCAGATAGGTAGGGATTGTAATGGGTGCCACAGAGCTCAGCCGTTTACAAAATCTATCAGTGGCCCAGTTCCAGTGTTTCAGTGTATGAGATCCTTTCATGGTCAGAATTAGTCATGTTGTCATTTTAAAAGAATAGGAATAGATCATCCCAGGTAGGTGAGTTGATTTATGTTTAGTGGGATAGGTCACATGGAATTTGAATTATTGAACATATATACTAAGAATCACCAAAAGATAGTTGTTGGACCACCACAACATAGGTAGCCCTATGATCAGAGATCTCCAATGCATGGATAGGGTGGTACTAAAGGAGGAGGAGATAGAAGAGGAGTCAGAGGAGATATAGTTGGAGGTTGATTCAACGAAATACTTCCACCACTACCACTAGGTTCCCTGATTTAGGCTCATGGAGCTAGAATCTAGGGATATGGATAGCTGCAGGATTTTGATGTATATGATCCCATAGTGCACGAGATTATAAGAGGTATGATTTAGGTCTATTATATTATTACTTCAGTATTAGTAGAAACATGTTTCAGTAATTCCAGAATCCCTATATTCCTTTTGTGAGATCTGCAACTCCCAGTTGAGGTACAAGCACAAAAACTTTTCTTAAGGTTCCTACAGGGAATGCTTATTCTATATCTTTTATCTATCAATAGTGTGAGATATCACATTGTAGAGAGAGTTTATTTTTGGACCTCTTGGTTTTCATGATGAAACATTATGATTTTACTATTGTTATGTATTGGATACCCATGTTCCAATCCTAGATTGATTGTCACTGTTGATAGATCAGATTCTTATGTGCTGATGGGATGAGATTCTCTTTCTCTGGAGAGTGAGATATCATGCTAGGGAAAGCGGTTTCTATGTGTTGGAGGTTTTATCCCATCACCATCTGGTATCAAGTATATCTCTTGGTGAAGTATTCTCTTTAGGCATATGGGTCCCTTAAGTTGTGGAAGCTTCTATTTATGTCTTCATTGATGATGTTATGGGACTACCTCTGAAGAAAGAGATAGAGTTTCTCATCAACATTCATCCTAGTATTGCTCCGATGTCTTCTATCGAATATTGGATGGAACCTACTGATTTCCACAAATGGTGGTTTTAATTTGAGGACTATTATGAGAAATGATTCATTATACCTAGCATGTCCGACAGAGAATCTCGAGTCTTATTCATGAAAAATGAATATGGGATCTTATGGATATGTGTGGATTATTATTGCCTAAAATAGGCCACGATATCAAAAAATTACCTCTTAATGAGGATACTCAACCTATTTTAACATTTGTGAGATGAAACATGGTTATCAAAGATTGATCTTAGGTCCAGCTACTACCAATTTAGGGTTTCAGAGACTGATATCCCAATGTAAACATTCTGATGTCACTACAGACAATATGATCTCCTAGTGAGTCCCTTTGGTGTGACAAATGCCACTTCCATGTTTATATATTTGATGAAGAATTTCTTCCATGGATAATTGGACCAGTTTTTTGGCTGTCTTCATTTATGACAAACTCATCTACTCTACATAATAATAGGATCATGCAGAGAACATGACGATGTTTTTAGACTTTCTTTGAGGGCACCATCATTAGAAAAATCTCTCAAAGTTCCAGTTATGTATTCAGGAGGTTTACATTCTAGGTAATGTGATTTATGATCATGGATTATCCATGTATCAAGAAAATATCAATGGATTTCATTCTTAGGATCAACCTAAGAACATGTCTAAGGTGTGTAGATATTTTTTCTTGGAGGGGTACTATAAGAATTTTGTAGAAAACTTCATTAGAATTGCATCCCCTTTACCGCCTTTATGTGGAAGGGGAATCCATTTATCGGGTTTGAGAAGTTCTACATGGCCTTGGAGGAGTTGAGGTAGAGGATAACAAGTGCTCTGGTGTTGATATTACCAGAGGAGGGCATAGAGTTCCAGTGTGTTGCAATGCCTCAAGAGCTTCGATTAGTTGCGTGTTGATGCAATGTTTGACAGTTATCACATACATCTCGCGGTATTTAAGACCCCATGAGAAGAAATACACAAATAAATACCTAGTGATAGAATTGGATGTCTTTTACCTAATGATATGGAGACACTACCTTCTACGATACGGCTTTGTGTTTAAATCAGACCACTAGAGTTTTAGGTATGTTTTCACGTATAGAGACTGAAACCAACAATAGTGAAATTAGTTGTAGTTTCTATAGGACTAAGACTTAAAGATACTATAGGGAAAGGAAATGTTGTAAAATATTTCCTTAGTAGGAAGTCCCAGGATCGCTTAGTGCATGATGCTTTTGAGTGGTTAGCTTACCTATAACAGACCCTAGTGGAGAAGGAGGTTATAGTTTTGCTTCAGTCAATGGTGTTGAATCCTTCACTTATCAAGAATGTGAGAGAGTCCTAGTTGAGACAAATAGAATCTTAGGTCTTACATTATTAGATATTCATAGGAAATTCACTAGATAGATATCTGGATAGAGGGAATCATGTCATATTTTTCTAGGGACAAACATTGGTTCCAATCACGTTTCGAGAAGAGGTTATGAAAAAGTTCCAAACTTCTTCCCTTGATATATATCCTGGTGTGGGGAAGATGTACATATACATTCATTGAAAGTTTTGGTGTTCCAGAATGAGACAAAGTATATCTAATTTTGTCTCCTGGTGCCTCACATGATAGCAGGTAAAGGCTAAGGACCTTGTTCTGGTAGGATTGTTACAGGCACTTGAGATCTCAGAGTGTAAATGGGATGGAATGTTCTTGGACTATGGCATGGGGATTCTGCACACAACGAAGATCCATGAAGCTATCTAAGTGATATTAAACGAATTCAAGAAGTTAGTGAACTTACTTACTATAAAGGAGCAGAGTTCAATGGAGAGTTTGGGGCAGCTGTACATACAAAAGATTATTCACCTTCATGTGGTGACCTCGATGAGTATCTTCTGTCATGATTGGTTGTTTACATCACGATTCTAGAGAGGACAATAAGAGAAATTAGAGACCCACATGTTGGCGAGTATATCCTTTCAACCACATACTGATGGGAAGACTGAGTTCACTATCCAAGGGCTAGAGGATATACTAAGGGATTGTATTTTAGGCTTTGGTCGGAGATGGGAGGATCACCTACCATTTGAATAGTTTGAGTACAACTACATATACAAATCCTCCATTAGTACGGAACCTTTTGAATTCTTGTAAGGGGGACCCTTCAGGTCCCCCGTACGATAAATAGAGATTATAGATCCATCTCTTATCGGACTAGAGTTAGTATACATGATGATGGAGAAATCTCGGGTCATCTCTAAGAAGATGAGGATGGACCAGAGAAGACATAAATCATACACAGATCTCTATTACAGGCACTTAGAGTTAAATCAAAGAGACCACAATTTCTTTCAAGTCCCCCCATGATGAGGATTATAGAGGTTCATCTGGGGAGACAAGCTATACCTGAGGTTCATTGGGTTGTTTGAGATCATACAGATGGTTAGCAAGGTTACTTAAAACATTTTCCTACCCCACCTCAAGATAATGTTTACAACATCTTCCACATTTTGAAGTTGAGAACATACTTGCATGACCCCATGCACATCATCAACTTGGGAGAGCAGGACATCGAGGATTGAGACAACTTTGTAGAGTAACCAATTGTGATTGAGGATCATCATGAGCATACCCTATGTGGACGAACTATCCCTTTTTTCACATGTTTTTAAATCATGGGAAAGTGTAGGAGAGTTCCTGGGAGTGGTAGAGACAAATGTGGGATTTGTATCCCAACTTTTTTTCCTAGTTTTTCATTCAAGGTAATAAATGAATAAAAGAGGGGCTATTATAGATACCTGATTTTTTCATGTAAGACATTTAAATATTTCAATATATATTTCCAGAGCTAGGTGCTGATATGGAATTAAATTCCAAGTCCTGGTGTTCCTCGAATTAATTTACAAAAAAAATTAAATGTTTTTTATATTACACTTGCAAGGATTCTAAATGAAAACACTAAAACACTTAAATGGATGACTGTAATAGAAATACAAGACAATGGTTGAGTTTAGAATGCAGTTTTTACCCTAGGTGTGACATAAAATGGATCATCATGGGAAGTTAGGATCCCTCACTCAATTATTGGTATGTTCAGTGAGTTAATTAAGAATGACATGATGTGTAGTCCTCCCTTACTTGCTGATTTTCAATGATAAACACATGACATGTTGCCTCATCAGCGGTGATTACATGGTTTTAGAAAAAAAATAAGGATGACAAGATGTGTAGTCCTTCCATACATATGTGTACCATGTCATGGTTGGATAACCCATGTAGTGGACCACATGATTGGGAGACCATGGAGAAGTACACGGAAATAGAATGAGTACATGGGTTGCATCCCATATTAAGACATGTATCGTGTACCAATATATATGGAAACGAGGTCCAATATATTGACATGGCCAGTAGGACATAGCTTGGTCCTGGTTATCATGAACACACCATGTATTCCACCTATATAGTGTGTACTACTACATAGGAAGGGATCTATTTACTGGTTATGTACATGGTTAGGCTATGAAGCAGGACCACATGCCATGTCGTTCCCCTCACACATCGTGTATCTCTTGGTTCGTTTTTGGGAAACATAAATTCTCCGTATCTAGTTCATTTGAACTTGGATATTGGATCAAGAGTAACATATCTGGAGTGTTTTTTCACATAGAATTCGATGGTTCCCTCAATTTCATATTTGGAGATATTGTGTGAAATGTTATGGGCATGGAACCTTCTGAGGCGATGCTCGATGATGGTAGTGGTTAGGCAGGATCACCGGAGGTAGACCCCCCGAGTGGAACTCTACAGGTGGGATAGAAATGTTTCCTCTTTACACTCTTGAGTGGAACCCTCCAGCTGGGTTAGGAATGGGTCCTCTATCGACTCATAGAGTGGAACCCTCCTGCTAGTATAGGTTATGAGTATTTTAAATACATCTTGAGTAGAACCATCCATCTAGGTCGGGAATGGGGCCTCTCCCATCAGAGTTGAAAACTCATGATAGTAAGGGCACGGGTCCTCCATTAATTATCAGAGTGGAACCCTCCTATTGTACTAGAGAATGTGTACTATACCACGACTTTATATCCCATGGCTATGAGACTTAGTGATGAGGTGTGGATTGACTTGGGCAGTTACTTATGGACATATGCATGAGATGTTGGACATCATTGATGGGATTTTGGAACTGTTAGCTACTCTTCTTCTTGGTCAGTGTTATGAGATGGATATCCCCTTACTGTCTCATTTTGGATTCTTTTGACTGAACATATATATACCTATCTTTTGTATCCATACCTTGGATTAGGATACTCTCCTTTTATGAGAGTTGAATATGTGAAGATTATTCCATGTGATTTCCTTTTTTAGCTTCTCATGGTTGGATTAATCTACTCTCCTATTGTAGATGGAAATGACTTGATGCGCAGTTCATGTAATCACTGTGTTTAGACTATTTTTTTGGATGATTTAATTTTCACTCTTATTTTGGGTGGATCTGAACTCTTTTAATGTACCTTGTTCTATATAGAATTTTCCTCTTCTATTGCATCTCTTACTAGCCCCATTTAGATTTTAGGGTGTCCTAATGGGTATTCTTATCCTCCCCCCAACATGAGATTCTCCCACACCCAATGTGTCTTATGCAAATGACAGATATGTCGACCATGACTATAGAGGATCTTAGGGATACTATGTTCTTGGACTACATATAATGGTCATAACATGGGATCAAGAGTTGGAAACTCTCATCTATTTACACATTCTAGTCTTCTATTAGGATAGGACACATTTATGGTTGGACATTTGTTTTTCCACTTTACTTTTCTACTATCTAGATGTTCATGCATTATTAGTTTACTTTATATAATTAATTCATCTTTTCTTATTTATCTCTACAATTTTTTCATTTAGTTGGATATGTGCATGTGTATAGGTTTTTAGGAAATGTCCTCCCAGAGTTAGTTATGCCTTTGGTGCTTGTCACCACCCCCTGGCCTTTGGAGGCGACCTTGGGGTATTAGTCTCTTGAGCCCTTACTTGGGTTGGGTCATGAAATGAATTTCAAAATCTTACATTTTTAATTTGATCAAAATGATTTCATTTTTTAATCATCATATAAAATTTATCATATAGTTAATTTTTGAATTTTTTCAAAAACAATTGCTTTTTATGTGAATAGTAAAAATACTGATTTTTCAAATACTATAACATTTATGAAATTATTATGATATAATCGTGACTTAATTAATTTTTAATCCCTTTTCTTGACAAAATATATGTTAAATGAGTTAAATAATGTATTTTAAATCATTATTTTGGACTTTGGAACTCATGCTTGGCATTTATGGACATAAATTATATGTTATTAAAATTAAAAAAATTCATTTAATTTCCTGATTGGAAGGTTATATTATGTTTTTAATTTATCCCATAGTGTGAAAATTTTAATTTTATTCTTATTAAAACTAAAATAATAATTTAAATAAACTTTATATTCTTTTTCAATGTAAAATGATTTTTAGGCTTCAGTTGTGTATTTTTTAAAAAATATTTTTGATGTGTTTTTCATGATTATACTAATTGAAATTAATTTTACCTATATAAATTGTATTGGAAAACCATTTATTCCATATTTTTTATAATTATTTCTAAAAAAATATAATTATCCTTTTATTTGAAGTCCTATAATTATGTTCTCATTTTAAAAAGTTAAATAATGATGATTAAATATAAAATGGGTTTAACTATGATATATGAACTGAAATATCTATAAAACATGTCCAATTTTGATTGATTGAGTTTATTTAGATACTATAATATATTATATAGTAATTTTGAGTAACTTTATTCCACTTTATCATAAATATTACTTAATATTAATTTAAAACATTGAATAATTATATGTGCACCACTCCCCTCGCTTATAAAAAGAAACTTCCTGTCCTATATTCCTAACAAATTTTGAGCACTATATCTCACAATATATATATATAAATCTCTCCATTACATACATCCTGATGTCTTATAAATTATTTTATCATAAAAAAACAAACCTACAAAGATTATATTGAAATCCAAAGGAGGTTTCCTAAAGAAGATGCATAATTCTTAATCGGGTGTTCTATGTTTATTTATTTTTCTACCTCATTAAAATATTATTTAAGCATGATGAAATAAAAAAATAGTTATCTCATATATATAAATAAATTTTATTATTTTTATGGAACAACCATTTTTCATCTATTTTTACATCTTTTACGAAATAAAAACATTATGTTTTTGTACGTGCGGACTACCACCCCCACAAAGTGATGTGTTTCATTTTTCATTACTAGATTATATTGATGGTAAAAATGATATATAAAATTAATATATTTTTTATTTTTTATTTAATTATTATTATATAAATATAATATATTACATAACTTTTTACCCTTTTTCGATTGGAATTTGACAACTTCAATCGTGCTTATGTGTGGAATACCACCTCTAAAAGCAATGTGATTCATTTTTCATTTACAACTTCATAGTATGTTTATAAAGGTAAACATAATAAATAAATTTTACATATATAATATATTTATGATTCCATAAAATTAAAATATAAATTTTTTCTTCTCCACTCAGTAGAAAAAAAGATATTGTTCATGCGTACGTATGGACAACCACCTCCATGAAATGTGTCATTCAATTTTCATGACGAACTCACATAATTTGTTTTAAAAATTTATTTAATATATAACTATAATAATTATAAAAACATTTATTATTATATAGGTAATATAACCCCAACACCATTGACCACGGTTAATACACTGATGTTCTTTTGAGGTTATAAACCGAACGACTTCAAAATTTCCAACGTGAACTTTAAAATTTTAGGAACTGAATAAAACACGGTAAAAAATTAAATAAAAGGAATAATAATAAAGAATTTAAAATAAAATTTTTTATTAATAAAGTAAAAATAAAATATAATTTCATTATTCTATACTTATAAAATGTTTGAATCTATGTGGGGATTAAGTTAGGTGGATTTATAGTTTTAATTTCATTTCATTGAGACTTATGCCATTTTAACAGCCTGTTTTATTTTTTTAGTGTGTATAAATGTTATAGAAATATTTTATCATTAATTAAAAAAAAATAATTTCTATTTCTCCTCTTGAAAATCCTTTTTTTAAGTTATAAATGTTTTAAGGTATTTTCCTATAAAATGTTGTTTTAAATGTTATAAAGTATTTCCCTTCCTTGTCTATATCGTTTTAAATGTCTTAAGAATGTTTGTATTTATAATTTAATGGATTATGAAGGGGATTTTATACTATATTTTTCTTTATTTAGAAAATTAAAAACAATTAATATTTTTAATGTTTTCCATGTGGTTTATTTTTGATTTTTTTTAAAAGTAAAAAAATGTTATTTTAACAAAAATAGATTAGACACAATTTTTTATCACCATAAAATTTATTTTCTATAAATAATCTTTTAAAATCTTCCATGGTTATTTTCAAATAAAATATTATTCACAAAATTTTTGAAATTTTTTGTTTAAAAAAAATTCAATGGAAATGAAAAAATTTTCTAAACATTTTGAGATAATTGAAACTGTTTTGCTTCTGGGTTCAAATGTGTTTTTCAGGAGTTTTATGCTGACAATGTGAAATATTAAAAAATATTGTTCATGATATGGTACTAAGAATCATATATGATTATGGGTAATCCTGATATAACTCATGAAAATGGGAGAGACTAATATATATCTACAATTCATTGAGTAATGAATTGTATTTGAAGACGAAAAATCTGGGAGAAACTGTAAAGGTTACTCCAATGTAATTATCTTGGCTACAATTACTCTGAGATATGTTCAAAATGAATGAACAAGGGTAATGAGTAATATTCACTAATTTACCTATATTAATCTTGTAAAATCGTAGTTCTTAGAGAAATATTTTTATTTTATGAGATATAGAATGTTTACAAACTTTTAAAGGTGAAAGGATTGTCTTAAAAAGGAACATTTTTAAGAGATCCCATGTTCTTAATGATGCCTTCATGATTTTTCCAATTATTTATAATGGGTTTAAAATTTTTTCATTGAGAAAATATTTATTTTCACTTGTGGAAATATTTTATTTATGTGCTCAAAGTTTTATTGTAAAAAATATAAACATCCTCATTGGTTTTTATTTTTTCACTCGACTAACATTATTACTTTATTATAGTATCCCTTATAGAGCTTTATTGTTCTCATAACACTTTTCCAAAATGTTTTTACTATGTTTTAAGGAAGATTTGTAACTCTTATAATGTTTATATTTGAGTACGGAAGTTATTAATTGAATGAATAATGTTTGAATCTATAAATAAGTTATTTTTAAAAAAAATTGATATTGTGTGGAAATTCCAAAAATTTTATGTAACATTTTACATAATTTTAAAAATATATACTCTAAAAAGATTCTGAAAATATAATAAAGTTAAAAAAATTATTATAAATAATTTATTTATGGGTTGAATAAGGTTAGTAATGTTATATCAATTCTTGGGAAGTTATAACGATTCTTCCCCATCACTTGGTCCAACCGATGATAATTTTTTTGCAGCCAAAAGTTATAATCAACCTTCATTACAAATAACACCAAGAAACCCTATGTGAAGAAATATGACAAATAAAACCATTATATAATAGATCATCAATTTGAATCTAGTTTTCTTTCATCTCTGAAGGCTCCATCCAATAAGATATAAAAATATAAGATACTCCGTGTTTATAATCAATCCAAATCATGATATTGCATTGAGATCGTAGTGTTAGAATATATTCATGATACACCTAAAAACTCCTCCATAAATCCCAATAACTCCTTCATATTAAATTCAACTTAACACAAAATACAATATATTTGATTATATGAATGGTGATCCAGACATCTTATAGTCATCCGATGATGTCGTTCATTGACAAACCTCACACACTCTCTTTTCATGTCAAATAAAACAACTCCATACTAATACTAATCAATAATATACCTTAAAAATATAAATATTACATAGAAAGGATTAATTTAATGGTTTTATATGAAACAATAAAAGATATACCAATGATTTATTCTTCCTGATCGTCATCTCACATCCCTGGAACTCCTCAGATAATATGGAATAACCTATAACTAGATTAGAAACCACTAAGGCAATTGGAATTCAATCCACCATCATCAATAATCCATATAATATGGTGGGAAGCAAAAATAACTATAAATATCCTAAATAAAAAAATGCATAAACCAAAATAGATTAAATATATATGCTACCAGTAATGTCCTTTGGAATATATAGTGTTGGAAACTTCCTAATATGAAACTGACTACACCCAAATCCTCTACCTCACTATCTTTGATGTCATTCACCACTATTTTCATGTTCATCCATAGGTACCTGAGGGTGGGGAATATTTTATAATTTTACAATAGTTTTAACATATTCTATCTACTATCCAAAATATCAATGACCCTAATACTGCTATTTAGTTCTAATAAGAAACTATTACTGAGGCTTCTCCCAAATTTGACTATTATTACCACATTGATAACCATGGAAGGTTGATCATGAGAACATCCAATTACCTTGACCTATAAAAACAAAAAATACCACACCAAATCTCTAGGTGTAAGACCCAAAACTATAAGCTCTAATAAAATGAAAATAATGAGACCAGTAATAACTCCTCATTTATTAAAACATTAAATTCCTAGAAAACTAATAACCTTCATCCATAATTATACTTCCCAAGATGTTCTAATGACATCTATATTGAGATGAACCTATTTGTAATAAGAATAATCAATCACCTTATCTTAAATAGGCACCTCTGAATATTTTAACATCATAAAAAGGGTATCCTAACAATGGATACCAAGATGTAAATCCTCCTCAAAATGCCACTCCTTCATATCATCGTCTGGAAGAATATTATAGCATAGTGGCGGATATTCATGAACCCGGCTCCATGATACTACACACTTAAACTACCTTATCAAATAATGTGAATCCCATTCTATTAAATTATGTTATTCAATGAAGTAATGAACTAAACTCAAAAGTGGCTATTTAAATTCACCTATGATACCTCTAACTCATTTGGATCACCATGAAATATAATTATTTAATACTGGGATGTAGCAATCAACAGGGTAAATTCCAATGAAATCCTATGCTCCTAACTCGAATTGAATCATACCAAAAGTGATCAAAAGAACCTACTAGTCTTCTAGTCAAATATAAACTACTCATACATTGGAAAACTCCTATATTTAAACTGATACCACACATTCCTCTATGAATAATTATCCTTGGGATCAACCCACATATGATACACTTGAACATAATGTTTCACATCACCAACCTGAACCACACAATAATTCCTTCCACCAGTCATCTCTATATCATAAAAATAGATATAATAATCCCATCATATGGATTTAAAAATATTTAAATTGAACTATTTTTCAATATTCCAAAAATACATCTAATTGGAACAAAGACACATATAAAAAAATAATGTAACACACCTAAGTATATACCTTATAATATATATAATCTAACATTAGTATTTTTAGTAATTATATTCCCAATGGGATATATACATACACCTGAGATGGGAGTGAATTAGGGGATGAATAGTTTTTACCAATTATAAATTTTCCTCTGAATATTTAAGGAGTATTTTAACTCACTTTGGACTTGAAACTGTATCGTTATTTAAGACATATGTATATATTATTCTTAACATATAATATAATAGTACATACATTCTTGTAAGTAAGGTAAATATAAAAAATATTTTTACAAGGTTTGTACCCTCCCTATAAACATACACTTTCTTTTACATACTATTATCTTATCATCAATACACGTGGAGTTTTCTAGGTACCATCATAAAACCATTAACATCAATATCCTTATAGAAAATTTACAATATCACAACACTCATCACAAGTTGGTTTACCCCCAGTTGATATTATCTTTTCTTTATCTCATCTTGATGTTGATCTTAGGTTTGTTCAGGGATGCCTTAAAATCTGGAAATACTAATATACTTCTACTATAATTGGTGTTTAATTACCAATTTATCTTTACCAAACCATTGATAAATGTTATTAAATACATCTATACTTCATGACTCTTCTTCAGAAAAAACTCACCCCACTTTCTTACTTCTAAAATATAAAAATCCTTGACACTAGTTGTTAATAGACAGTAATAGTGGTTTGGTCATTCATGTGATCTTATTTCTTCACAATTTCATCACACTTGACCTAATATTAGAACAATGGTCAACTGCTTCTTCATTCAGCTTTGATACACATATGATCACCAGCTTGATTATGGTCAAGAAAATCTTATCTTCTTCACCAATAGTGTTCTTCATAAATATAACATAGCACAATATCTCTTAGATTCCCAATTTCAAAAATACCAAACATTATTATCTAATTCTTGTTTTTTCTTTCATACATAGGTCACTAAGAATTATTATTTTCCAATCTTGAATATCACATAAATCCTCAAAAAATTTGATTCCCATGTTCTCATAATTAATTTATCCACATTTTTATTCAAGCAGTTCCCCCAAGATTTCATATTATATTTTCTCTCAAAGTATATCTCCATGAAAATTCCAAGAGTACCATTACATTTTACTTTATTATTTATTTCCCATTTTTCTCTCAGTGAAATATTCAATATTCTAGAGTCTTCTAATATCTTCTATTTTTTGAAAAGACTTATTCCTATCTTTCTCCAATTATTCTTTCTTACTATAACAGCTCGACCTCTTCTTTCTTTAACTTGTACTCACAACACGTATAGAATGAAAAATAAATCAATATCTCAATAAGATATATTTTTTTCTTCTAATATATGCATGAATCCTCAAAAAAATACACTCTAAATATAATTAAATCTCCCCATAATTATAATAATTATATATAATTACAAATATATCTTGATTAATATTGAAGAATAAGTTTATTGAATACAAGTGTAGATGTTAAAAATAATATTCAAATTTGAATAGAATCTCATATTGGATAAAATCATCACTCCCAAGTATGAATAAAATTTCTCTTTATGAAATTTCAAACAATTCATATTAACTTAAATATCTTTATATTATTCATTAGAATTTATCACCAAATTATTATTTTCCAATGTTATAATTGAAAATAATAATATAAGGAACCATGATTTTTTCTCTCTTATATTTATTCATTCTTCAAACAAATAATTAATTATATATTTTAGCAGTATTATAACGTTTAGATAATGTTAGAATCATTAATTTCACTAAAATAAATTATTCAAAACTAATTATAATATTTATCCTTTTTCAAAAGCATTTAAAACATCCAAAATTTCCTTCTTAATGTGATCCTTTTCACCAATAATAAGGAACATCAACTATTTATTTTAAGTCCTGAATCAAAGAACCATTTAGTTTTATATGATATTTAAATCAATTAAAAAAATCCTTAAATCATCCCATTTTACTTTAATCATCATATAGTTATATATATACATATTCACATTCACTCTATCAGTTTTCAGACTTGTTTCTATATATTGGATCAACCGTACGCTCAAGAAGAAAAGTGACCCTGAGGTGGATCAACCACCTGACCATTAGGACCAACCATGATACATAGGCTGATAAGTTACCATATTTCAATCAACCATATGTTAAAATGACTTAATGTGTCCCTCGACTATGTGGATCAACCATTTAAACATGCAACTGGTCATGGGTAGATCGACCACATGAACAACCAACTAACCATGGGTGGATAGACTGCATGAAAAACCATGCAGTATGTTGATTAACTACAAGGAAGAAAATTTACTACATAATATATATATTAACCCCAAGAGATGGTGGGGTATCTTGATCGAATACACATACATGTTGATGACTGATCAAGAGGTAGTTGATCCACCATATTTTGTGGGTAAACTATAAACATCCAAGTTATCCAAAAACTAAAGTTTCATTTGTAAACGTTGTGGATCCTTAAAACTACATCCAACCATTATAAATCACTTATTATCAAATTATACCACCTTTAAAAATTTATAGAACTAATTCTAACTATTTTTCATGCTTCCCAAAGACTTACAACATATATACTCAACCGAGAGTATCAATAACATTACAATGCACTTAAAAATTTAGCCTCCTTAAAATATCAAAAAACCTTAATCGAGGTGTTGATTGACACTTATTTAACTAAACAGATGTAGAATCAAACTAGGATAGATTTCTCCCAACTCATGGGTTTTCAAACTCTTTAATCATGTAAGGGTCTAAATTTTTATGAGCCCTTCCTTTTTTTTCTGGAGTGTCTAGTGGTTTGGTAGTAATTTCCTAAATATTGAATTTATTTTGTGATTTATAAAGAGTTTATAAATGGTTTTACAAATTATTCATATAAATAAAACGTTTTAAATGATTATTCGGTATTTTATTTTGACATTTTTAAAGTTATTCTAAGTGTTTTTATTATATTGGAAGTGATGATAAATCATTTTCTTAATAACTTATATTTTTTATAATAGGAAAATTTTATATTTTTACATTTATTCCTTACATTATGCATTACCATGATTCTTAATAAGGGTAAAAACAATTTTTACAGGTTTTTTAATAGTAAACTCTTATTTTAAAAGGTTATGTAAAGGAATCCCTGAATTTTTGTTAGTGTGTATAGGTAAATGAAATTACAATTTCATAGAAGGTGGTTTCCAAATAAAGGTATCCTTGAATCTTGTTGCATTAGGGTAAATGCATAGTCACTTAAGGGACATCCCACATTTTCCCTTGTTGGTAAATAGTAATGTGTATCTTGTGTATGGGTACCAATTCACATAAGGGTCCTCTCTTAACATATATAAGAATCTTCCCACATTTTTAATATATCTGTAAGGGTATGTTTGTTCAATGGGTATTGGTAAGTTGTGGATTCATAATCCTACATAAGGGTTTCCAGACACATAAGGGTAAAACACTATTAGACTTATACAGCATATATGAGGTGTGTATGGGTATATATTTTTACCCAATTTTTATATTTTTCTTCCTTCTTATGATTTTTAACTGCGAGAACTCTTTTTTAATGATTTAAAGCCTAAAATAATTATTTTAAATGCTTTTAAATTGCATAAAATTTTATGTAATGTTTTCAAAGTTACACATTTCAATACAATTATGTATTGAGTGAAATGTTAATTAAATGGTGAATAAATGGAAATTTCATTGGAGTATATCAGGAGGGATATCTATGAATTTTACAAACATGTTTCTTTATCTCATTCAAGTTCTTCCATGTTTCTCAAGAGTTTCAATGACCCAAAACCCTAAATCATCTGTTTTTTGAAGTCTTCTAAAAAATTTATGAGTATCCTCTTTTTTTTAGTTTGTGTATATACCCTCTTCTTATCTCCTCTATTTTGATGTAGCGGTGTGTGAGTCTTCAAAGAAGTAGGGAATATATGACTTATAGTTACTATAGACTAGGTAAATGTGAGTTATTCAGGATTTATATTCTTCATTTAAATGGATTTTATTAACAATTATTAGATAATCTTATGGAAAATAATTTCCTGATGAAATTTTACGTGATAATCAATAAATTACAAATTTTAAAGCTAAATGAATACTACGAAATATTTATAACATATTATATAATAATTATTAAAAATATAGAATTATGTAATGATAAATTTATCTTGAAATATTCATGTGATTGAAATTTTTATTACTTTTTGAAGATAAATAATTATTTTGAAAATATTATATAATGTTTTTGAAACATTATTATCTCTTTAAAATGATCATGGAATTTTTATATTGTTATTTTAATTTATGAAAGAATTTCTAGATCATGTTATGGAATAACTTGATAATTTTTAATATTATTAGAAGAGATATAAAAAAATTCATCTAACATAATAATAATAGTTATTCTATAAATTATCCAACTGAGAGAAATAGATAATTGCAAGTTGTTTTCTAGTAAACAATTGATAAAATAAAAATGATTGAATTCCATGGGGTAAAACTTATTTAATAATATTGATGATAATTATCTCATAATTTTTTATATAATACAATGAAATGGATATTGTGTCATGTGTTATTATATTCATTATTTTACTAAAGAATATCATTTAATATGTAGAACATTAATCATGTTTAGAGATGATTATCATTGGATTATATTGAACTCTTGAAACAGATATATTATCCCAGCTAGAAATATTTATATTAATATGATTTGAAATAGCTGGAATGTTTGATCACATGATTTTGAAATATATTTGTTTCCTATGAGATTTAACTAATACTTGGTTATCTATTATTTTTTTGGTTAAGTATAGTTAATATTCTTGGAAATTTAGAAACAAATTAAAGATATTAATGATTTTGGACTAATAATATAGGAATGTTGGAATATTTATCAATGATATTATTGATATATTAAAAAATAACATATAGTATAACATCAGATAAAACCAAAAAATATTTAACATTTATAATATTTTATGTCTAATGTCATTGAAATTTATTTATATTTAATTGGTTAATTAAATATGAAATTGAGAATTTAAGGATTACATAAATCATTGTATTTGGGATGGGTCTTCCATACATTGTTGGATAATGGTTAAAATGACATATCATTTTGTACATGGTATCCATGAAATTATTTGTAGAATAATACATTTAATTTTTATTTATGCTATATGGATCTAGATCATTGATTATTTGACTAAATATTAACCTTCTGTGGTTGGAATTATGGGTAGGTATGCCCAGGGATATAATGGTGGCATGGGTTTCTAGTAATAGTGATGATATTAGCCTGGTTTCATGAGTTTTTGAAGATGGGATGGGGTTCATGTTATGATGATGATGATATTTTCATGGAATGATAGATGTGTTATTATGTGTAGTGATGTTAGGGATTTCACTCAGAATGAACGAACTATTTGAAGCTAGGATCACCCATTGTTGTTGTACTAAAAGTTGTGATACTTTCATGATAATGAATCTACTTGTTCAATGGACCGATATCTATATATTTTTATATAATTAGTTTCCAACTACAAGAATAAGTTTGATACTATGCACTATAAGTGAATCTCTTATGTAGTTTCTCAGGTTGACTCATAGAGTGTGTGTAATTTTATGAAATAATAAACAAATCAATGAAAGAATCAGGTTTGTTCTTTATTATTTCTTTATGATGATTACATACATGAGAATACAAGTAAATAATTGATATTTCCATCAAAACATGTCTCAGAATAATAAAATGTTAATCCTAGAAAATAAAATAGAATAACATTAGTTAATGTATAATTAATTAATTGATGTTGATCTTGATTCTTATATTCTTTTTGATACCCAAGACCTAGCAGTTATAGCTAAGAGTCTCAAACGACATTAGTGGTATATGAATCTAAGTATAGGTAGTTTACCATAGAGTAGTTTTGATCCTTATATATACCATGTATGGTTTTTTATTTCATATGCTACCCCACCTCTGTCAATAAGAAGGCTAACACTCATGGAATCTGTGGGGGTGGGGTGTTTTCCCCAACATCTCGGTTAATGAGGAATGAATGGCTGACTACCCCTCTAAACCAGCTCTCTTCTCTTCTCCTGATAGTATTATGTGCTGGTATTCATGGAGTTTATAATTCCTCATATATGTGTATAGAGGTTTGTAATGATTTTTTTTTTTTTCACCCACACATATATCCAAATATAGTATATTAATGTTTATTATCATTATGTTGTGTGTGGGGTGGGATTGGTTTCCGTAATTATTGACATACCAGCTCTTGTCAACCTTTAAAACTACTTGGTTATTATATGTGCATGTTGATGGGATAATGGGATGATGTGATGTGTAGTATGAATGATATATTATGTTAGCCATTGTTTCATTGGGATGGCCTACATTATCCAAGGAGTCTTAAGGGTGGGTTACTTTTTGAGAGATATGGGTTTGGAAGTGAGACGTTGGGGAGGATTGGAAAACAATTTGGGATGTGGTATCTAGATGAATTCATTTTAAATTTTTTTGGATATTTTATTTCTACTTCTATATGATATGTGGTGAGTGGTACATGGGGGTATGGGAAAAAATACTAAACATACTAAGGAAATGAGTTGGTTTCATTTGTTTACTCACTCGTATTTAGTATTCTTCTTTCACTTCTTACATAATATCTTGAAGGGATGATACTACTAAGAGTACATTGTACAATCACCCTGTATATATGTAAACTATTTTTTAGGTCTTCAAGATCTATTTAGTGATTATGTTGGACTTTTCTAGTTTTAGGAGTTCTTCTAGAGAAATTTGAGATTTATAGTTGCTCTTACAGATTTTTCTATTTTAATCTATTGTTTCATGTGCATACCATTACTTTTATATAATTTATTAGAATCTATTTTCTTTATGAGAAGTATTTTTTTGTGGTTTTTATCATCATATCTCTTAATTTAAAAATCGTCGAGGGTAAGGCCTCTTATATGTGTGCATGTTATACCCATGGTTATAGTCTCCAAATTATGGCCTATTGGATCTAGGAATATGGTTTCATTATCTCTATTTTTTAATATTTTTCTAAGTAGGGGTACCTTAGGGGGGAGGGGTCATGAAGGAGTCGTATCAGTGGTGATAGTTGAGTGATAGGATAGAGCATGGAGTTAAGCACAGGTGAGGATACATGGGTTGGTAGGGAAACAGTGTCATCTAGGATTATAACATACTATAAACAAGATACATAGTCTTGGTAATGGTATTTTATGTTCCCCTATGATCCTCTGTGAGGACCTTAAATCTTAGTGTATATGATAATTAAGTATTGATAATTCTCATGTAGTGACCCATGAAATTATCTTGCATCATTCTTGTATGAACTTATGTTTAAATGGGGTAAAAAATGGGAAATGTTTAAAAAAAGTAATTAATTAACCTTAAATAATATATGTCCCATTTTAGGAGTCCCTAATATTTATTCTTTTGCAGGAGTAGATCTTCGATGACATTCCTATATATTTTATGATGAAGATATTCAGGAAGATAACCACTATAGAGTGGATCAAGGTGATGACAATTCTTAGAGAAGGACAATCTGAATGACTTAGTGTTGGAGTCTACAAAATTCTAAGAGATCCATTTCAAATAATTAGAACAATTTTGGGTTTGATGAGTTATAGATATCCCTTGGTTGAATCATGATCATTAAGAATACTTAGCTACATTTTCATTGATGTTGTTTTGTGGGTCAACTCGATAGAATTGGTTATTGGTCCTCAGAGATTATGAGGAGTTGCCTATTTTGTGGTGGATGTTCTGAGATCAGTTTTTATGTTGTTTTTCTTTATTCGATAATAAGGTTTAGTCTTCTTAATCAATTATATTTTACCTATATTATGGGATTATTGAGCTGTGTTCTTGATATCCTAGTAGACCATTAAATTTCCTCGTTGAACCTGATACCATTTGATTATTTTCCCCTTGAATTGAATGATTGTGTATTTTATCATTAATCAATTTATATTACTTTAGAATCTATGTAGAGAAAAATCCTCATTATCTTGACTGAAACACACATAATAAATCCTTGATCCATGTTCATTTGTATCACTTCAAGCACTAGTTTCCAACCCATAGTTATCAAAAATCAGATACGGAAAGTATAACTCATTCCTTGGGATTTCTGTTAATATGAGGATGTTCTCTAGGGAAAGTTTTTTTACCTTTACCATATAATTATTTTAATCTCTCTTATATACCCTTTTTGGACTAGAGTGTGGTTTTTCTATCATCAACTGCATTCTATACTCTTCTCTTAGACCTAGTGTGGTAGATTTTTTGTCCAAATGAAGGGGTTCTTATATATCATCTTTATTTTAATAAATATACTCATCAATCATTCAAGGAGATATGGGGATTGGTTTATAGAAAATAGAATACTATAATTTTTCTTTTAATTTATTTCTACCTAGTGTTGGACTAATTAATCTCTCTATTTTGAATTAAGATTCTTGTATGATGTGGGTAGGGCTTACATCTATGTTTATGATGTGGTTGTAGACTAGGTTCTTACATCCCAATAATGTATTTCTCATATACTATGTACATATGTTATGTAATTGAGCATAGTAATATATTGGATACTTCATATATCATGATTCATTATATTATGAAATATTTTAAAATCATATGATTGAGTGAATTCCACCCAAAGATGATAGTGTCATGGCATGGAAGATGGGTTCCTTGGATTTGTATTATTTTGGATGCTCTGTAAAGATGATTTTTGTGCTTTTATTAGTGTGTAAATGTCATGTGATGATGATTAAGAACTGTTTAATGTAGTTTCTTCCACCTGTGGTAAATAGAAAATTGCCATTGGATCATTATATCCTTTATAGATTTTTCTTTAGACTACTCTTGGTAAATAATTTTTTGTTAACAAACACAGTATAATTTTAAAGGTGGATAAAGTGGATTAATTAAACCTAATTATTTTTTTATAATTAACATAATATTTTAAATTTTAGTTCTATATGTTTTGTAAGTTATGTGTATTAATATTAATTTTCTAAAGATCATGGAAGTGTTTTTTTAGTAGAATAAAAATAATTTAATACAAGAATTTAACTTGCCTATGTACATGAGTTATCATAAAAATAATGTTAAATATGAATTTTTTTATAAAATTAAATTATACATTAATTATTTCATCCTTGGTAGTTTTCTTGATTCTTTATAAAAATATTCATTGAGGTCCTCTTGGAAAACATAATTTTGTGAAAACAAATTTTCATAAATAATTAATTTCAGTTATTTCATGAGATTTGTATTTATTTTAAAATATATTTTAAAAAATTATTGAATTTTTTCTATCAAATAATATTTCAATAAATAAATTATTATGAAGAAGGATTAAAATGGTTTTTCATTTTAATATTTCTTAAATTAATGGATTATAAACACAAGATGATTTATGGAAATTTTTTATAATACTTTTTTGAAATTTAATGAGTTTTCTTATGAAATGTTTGCATACACATAAAATATAAAAGTAATATTTTCTAGAAAAAAAATTATGATTTGATATCCATAACTAATATGACTTAATAAACTTTTGTATGTAGCATTTCAGAATTAGTGAGTAAATTATTATGCAAGCATGTTAGTCACTCTTTCCCATGACATGTTAAACATGGTATATCGTTAATGATATGGATTAATTTTACTAGAATAATTAATAAAACTAAGTCATGTATTGATTTTAATTTGATTTAATTCATAAGTAAAATTTTTGAAAATCTATTGATAAAGGTTTTTTCTCCCAAATGTAGTTATCTTCATTTTTATTGTCAATGTGAAGAATTTTTTTTTACAATATTCCTTCTAATGGTTTGTTTTAACATTATATTTTTTTGATTGGATTTTCAACTTTTGTTGTTTATTTTTTATTGGGTCTTTGATGTAATCCATCTTGGGAATAAGGGTCGTATATGTGTTATTATTATTCCATGTTTTTTAGACCATATCTTTTTTTCGATAGGATGTTTGATCGAAGGTTCATATATGAGATGGATTTCGTCCCATGATGAAATTTTTTATTAATGGTCCTTCTCCTTTTTGAGAGGCATCTCCCTTGAGGGATTTTTTTAATTTATTTTTCATTTTGAAATTTTATTTCAATATTGGTAGTTGCCTTCAAAATATAGCGAGAACCTTGAGAGTTATTTCATGGGGTTGTTGATTTATTCTCCATTCCCTCCCTCTACATTTCAGTTTTTAATTACTGAATGTTATAATTGATTTGGAGGTATCTAATGTAAGGGTTCATATTTCACTAAGCAATTCCTTTATTTTTCTAGTGTGTCTGGTGGTTTAGAAAAAATTTCATAAATTTATATGTTTTTTAAATTATGTTTTAAATTATAAAGAGTTTTGAAAATGGTTTTACAAAATATTGACATAATTTCATTTGTTTTAAATGTTTATTTGGAATTTAATTTGGATATTTTTAAACTGATTCTATGTGTATTGTGGATTTTGGAAGTGATGATAAATATTTTTCTTAATTATTTATACATTTTTTTAAATGAAAATTTAATATTTTTAAAGTTATTCTTAACCATAACCAAGACCATGATTCTACATAAGGGCAACACCAATTTTTAATAGGTTGGGAAAGGGTAACCTCTTATTTGAAAATGTTATAAATGGTTAACCTTAGATTTCATCCACTTCATAAAGCTAAATGAAATTAGCTTCATATAGAATATGATCACCATGTAAAGGAATCATGGAGTTCCATTTTGTAAGGGTAATTTTATTGTCTTTTATGGGTTAGCACACATTTCTCTTTTATTGTGTAATGGTAAAGTGTGTCTCGTGTAAGATTACCAACTCACATGAGGGCCATATATTAACATGATTAAGTGACATCCCATGTTTTCCATAGATGTGTATGGGTATTTGTTCCCTATGTAATGGTAAGTTGTGGATTTTGATTCCCTTGTATGGGTGGTCATCCGCATAAGGGTAAACCCTCATACACTTATTAAGTGTATATAAGCTGTGTTTAGGTATCTATTTTTACTCAATATTAAAATTTTTCTTCCTCCTTTCAATCAATATCCATTTTGACTCATTTTTAATGATATTTAATGCCTAAATTAGTGGTTTTAAATTCTTATCACTCATTTAAAATAATATCTAACATTTTTAATGGTTTAAATTTGATCATAATTATGTTTTAAGTTAAATAAATATTATATGTTGTAGTTTTTTAAATTAAATAGATTATCCATGGAGGGGTATATATGAATTTGAAAAATGAGTTTATTTATCTTATATTAGTTTCCCCTTATCTCTCTCAAGTTATGATGACTCAAAACCCTAACGTTCATGTTCTGTGAAGACTTCTACAAATTGTTTAAGTGTCCTCTTTATTCCATTATATTATCATACTCTCTTCGTCTACTCTCAATTTGGATGTAGTACTATGATAAGATTCTATTATATAGGGTATCTATGACTTATCTTTATTTAATACTATGAAAATGTTAATTAACCACTCTTTAGATTCGATGTTTTAATGGATACAACTAACCATGATGAGATAATAAACTGGAAAATAATCACCTGATGAAAGTTTATTTGATATTATAGAAATTAAAAGTTTTTATGTTGAAATTAATACTGTGAAATACTAATTACATATTATTAGATATTTTTTAAAAAATATAGAATTATCTAATACTGAATTAATACTTAAATTTTTAAGTGAGTGAAATTTGTATTCAATGTTGTATATAAATAATTATTTTGAAGATATTATATAATGTTTTTGAAATAATAATATCAAATTAAAATGATCATCACATGATATATATTGTTATTTTTCTTTGTGAAATAATTTTCTAGAGTATGTTACGACATAAATTGATAATTTGTAAAATTATCAAAAGATAGGGAAATAAATAATTTCATTTCATAGAATAATTGTAATTATTTTGGAAATTACCCAATAGTGAGAAACATATAATTTCATCATATTATCTAGTTAATAACTAAAAAAATAAAAATGATTTCATTTCATGGGGTTAAATTTATTAAATAATATTGATTAGAATTATTTGATAATTTATTATATAAGAAATTGTAATATTTATTTTTTCATGTTATATTATTCTTATTATTTTATTGAAGAATATTTTTTCATGTGTAAAACATTAATCATACATAGATATTATCATCAACATTTTCTAATGAACTCTATAAATAGTAATATTATTACATGTGGGAATATTTAGATTTATTTTTTTTAATATTTGGGATGTGTGATTTCAAGATTTTGAAATACATTTGTTTCCACAAAGATCTAATGGATATTTTACTATCTATTATTATGGTTGTTAATAATGGTTATTATTCCTATAAATTTGATAAAAAATAATGTTGTTAATACTTTGACTATATTAAAATATTCATGTTGAAATAATTATCATCAAGATTAGTAATATATTAAGAAGCAGTTTAAGGAGGAACACTAAAGGAAATAAATTATATTTATCCTTGATAATTTTTTATAGATAATGTTGATGGGATTTATTTATTATTTATCACTCTATTAAATACATTAATGATAATTTAATAACAGATTAAATCATTTATTTTGGGATAAGAAATCCCAACATTGTTTGATAAAGGTCTGAAGGCCTTATTTATTTTTCCAATATTTTCCATGAAAATATTTGTGGAATAATAAATTAATAAGAATTGATGGTATTATGATTTATATACTTGAGGATATTATTTAATATTAACCTCATATAATTGGAATAATGGGAGGGGATTCTTGAAGTAGTGATGATAGCACGAGGTGAAAATTATGGTGATGATTTTTGGGGGATTCGCAAGGATGTGAAAATGTAATGGGGTCTTCCTTAAGAAGATAATGATATTTTCCTGGGATTTTGGATGTGGTATTATGTGTAGTGGTTTCAGGGATGGTATCAGGGCTGATATAATGGGTCAAATCTTTTAATTCCCATTGTTTTTGTGATAAAAGCAAGGATGATTTCATAATAATTAATCTTCTTGTTTAATGCCCCTATAGTCAAATGTTTTTATATAATCACTTTCCAACTATGGGAAATAGTATGATCATGTGGACTATGATGATATATTTTATGTAGTATATTGGAATGAGTCCTAGAGTACCTGATATTTTATGAAATAATAAATATATTCATGAAATAATGGGTTTGGTTTTTTATTCTTGCTTTAGGATGATGGCATACCTAAGAATATAATAAAATTATTAATAGTCTGATAGGAACTTGTATCAGAACATTTAAAAAATTTATATTTTAAATGTAATCATAATAATTTTAATTAGTATATAAATAATTAATTTCTTTTGATCTTGATTCTTTTATTAATTTGATACTTAGGCCTTAGTAGTGGCAGTCTTGAGTCCCGGGAAATGATTGCGACAGATGAGTCTAAGGATGGATAGTTTCCCTTAGTGTTATTGTGAGCCTTATATATGTCATGTATATTTTTTTATTTTATACTCTACCTCACTCTTTTATGTAGATAAAATTACACACATTGGGATTTGGGAGGGTGTTTTCCACGACATCAAGGATGATAAGTAATAGATGGTTGACTACCCCCTCTAACCCTACACTCTTCTCCTCATAGTATAATGTGTTGGCATGTACAATGGTCATCATTAATCATATATTTGGGTTTATGTATTTAATATATTATGGTTATATCATATACATATATCTATGGTTTTAGTATCCAAATGGTTATTATATGTATATTGTGTCTGAGTTGTGATGGAATGAGGCATAGTACGCAATGCACATGTTAGGGTGGCTCCCAAAAACTACTCGGTTCCAATTTTGACAAGTGTATTTGATGATGGTATGATAAGATAAAAGTGGTGAATGATATATTACTTTATACCTGGTGTCTTCA